>JALPQD010000017.1:4681083-5881083 GCA_023101885.1 Typhlomys cinereus | reverse complement strand
ATAGTTCTTCACTACCATTTCTATTTTATATATTATCTAATACGTTGTGTATACGGTTGGAACATTTTATGAGATGATTTGACCTACTCATCGGAACCGCTCTGTTCATTATAAATCTCTTGTTTCTATTCATACACTAGCTCCACTCTAGATTGGAGGGGCTTAAAGATGAACTCTGGAGGAATAGAGGCTACGACTTAAGAGTAACTATTATTGACCAAAGGAGTTGCTTTCCATTCGCAAACATTGCTTTGCGTGATGGGTTTGGGCTCCTTCATATCTTGTCTCACATCTTGTTGAAGGCTTTTTTGACTTCCATTTGACTTCTTTGAGCTGTTTATGTCTTTCAACATTTTCCTCTTCCTTTTCTTTCTTTATCCCAGATTTTCCTCCTATATGTTTAGCTTTTCCTTATATTCTTTGAGTCGTTTTTTCAAATGTGGTTTCTCTTTATTAAGCTTTGTCTATTAATTTGTCCATTAGTGTGCATTTCTTTTCTCATTTAAGCTGTAGTGATATAGTTACACTTGTTTTCATTCCATAGTATGCAAACTTGCTTATTTGTTTGGCAGAAAGTTCGTTAGTTATTCTTACCATCTTAATATGAATCAGTAAGAAATAGCAAAACATTCTCCATTTACATATTGTCCCCTTCTACAAGCCTATATTTTTATTATCCTGTAGATTTACTTTATCAGTTTCTCTATCTTCCTTTTTTCCCTTTTACTTTCATATCATCTTCCTTATATTGTTTTCTTTAAGTGGTCATTAATTTGTTTCCCATTTGGTCCACAATTGTTCTTCATGATACTTCTAAGTAAAATAATATAAAAATTTTATATTCTAGATCAGTGTCTTCACTGTACTGTACTTAAAACTATTTAAACAATCTGGGCCAAAAGAGAATAATGATTTGGAATGGTTTTTGCTTTTATTTATTTTGTGTCTATGTGGTTTTATTTCCTTTTGTCTTTTGATTTTTTGTTTGTTTTCTCTTGTCTGTTTAATTGGAGCATATTTATTGTTGTTTTTTTGAACATTGACAGTTTTATTCAAGGAAGGACAACCATAACCCTTCCTAAGTTAAAACATTCCTTTCATATAATAGTAGATTGTGTTAAGCTGTAGAAATTAATTTGTTGTATATATCCATTTGGGGCAAGCTGCTGTGGAATGGGAAGAAGAGGTGTGGACCTCGAATGCAGTTTTGTCTGAAATTAGCAATAATCCCATCCAGCATAGCCATTGAATATAACACTTTTATAACCTTTAAAAGAACGATCCTCTTGACCTAAAAGTTTAAATCAAAGCATAATGGCTTATAATTGATAAATTTTGCATACACCTAAAAACTACTAGAGGAATTCAATTGAATTGATTTGTAACAAACATTTTTCAATCCAATGTCATAATAAATTATTGTCAATATTAGAAAACTTATTAGAATCAAACATAAATGTTGCTATATGGAGCTGTTTCCCCTTACTAACATACATGTAATGAAAATAACACAACTGGATATTTTATTATAACTGTGTATCATTATCCTAGTAAAGATACATAGTGAATACCCTAAAATACTCACTCCTGAATATATAGGAAATTGAATTTTCTTCCATATATAATCATCCCTCAGTATCCACAGTTTTAGAGATTTCCCCATGGATACTAAAATAAACATACCCAAGACCCTCATATAATAAAAATGGCATAGTATTTGTATAAAACCTAAATATTTCCACTCATACACATTATATCCTCTCTAGATTGACAGACAATTACTCTACCACTGACTGATCTACATATCCAGCCCTCATCTTTATTTTATAATCTAATAGAATATGAATGGTATATAAATAATTGCTATGCTGTATTCTTTAAAGAAAAATGGCAAGGATAAAAAGACCATATGCAGGTGATAGTGCTGGGTTTGTTATTATTTTGTTTTGTTTTACTTTCTGATCTACAGTTTGTTGAATCTGCAGATATGAAACTCACAGATATGAAGAGTAAACTGTACTGATTTCAAATACACATAAATATTGTTTTGGTTTTTAATCTCTGTCCAATTTATAACATTGTACCTTCAATTTTTTCTAGTAGTCAGTCTTTTCAACATAAAAGATATATATGGGAAAATGTAACACATTTTTACTAACATGTCATAATATCTGAGATAAATGAACCTTTTCTTCTAGACCTCAGGAGCTTGCCCACTAAGCATACATATCTGGCAACCTATGTTATGAACCCTAAATTACTGAGTTTATGCTCTTTCTGCAGGTCCAGTCGAGATGCAGCAGCAAGGAGAACATTCTCAGAGCCAGTAAGTATTCATCATTTCAGTTAGGTGACTGGTTCAACAGAAAGTAGAACTTAAAAAATGACAATGTGATGAAAGAATGAAGAAGAAAAATGGGAAAATTTTTAATTTATATCAGTAATATGAAGATATAAATATAAGTAAATATATCCCCTAGCCAAATTACTTTTACAAGCTTAAAGAAATTTGGTACATTCATAATAGGATGGAAATGAGTTTATCCGTGACTCTAATGTGATAACCCTCCGTTTTCAATTTCCATACTATCAAAAAGATACTTGAAAACAGACTATCAAAAAATAACACTAATATAAATCCATGATAGCAGGAGGGAAAGAATAAAGGTGAAATACAACAGATAGTACTAGCACATATATTTAATACTTGCACATGAAGATGAGGTAGGAGATCCCAAGTCTTAGGCCAATCTGAGCTGATCACTGAGATCCCGTCTCAAATAAAGGTAAAAAAGTGCAGCAATGATTTTGATAATTTGAATTTCTGAAAGATATTTGCTTTGTAGAAAAACACTTGTACGACATAGTTTCCTAAACTAAGAATGAAGAATCCTTTGTTATCTTTTGGTTTGATTACCACAGTAACTTTAAAGGTATTAAACTTTGCCTATTAATCTCTTTCCTGTTTTATAAAAAAAAAACACGAGTAGCTTTTCTGTACCTGTATCATTAAAGTCATGTCACATTGAAAGATTTTTTTCATAAAAGTCTTAGGATACTAAGGAAAACTGTTATTTAAATGCTAATTATATTATTATTATTCTCTCTCATTTAATAGCTTAATTATCTTTCCTTCCAACCTTCTTCCTAATAATTATCAGTGAAGTGGAGGTGGACCTGTATTTATTTATTTATATATGTATATCAGTTATCTATGAATTGATATAGTTATAGCTATTCACACTACTGGGAGTCTTGGTAAAAGGGATAGCTTATACTTGCACTAGAATATCAAAATTATTTAACAATTAACACATAACTGGAAGACTGGAAGGTAGCTCAGTAGATTAGAGTACAAACTAAAATGCTTAATTTCAGATCCTCAGTACCACTGTAAACAAAAAAAATATAAAAGCCAGGTATAGCTGTGTGTGTGATCTGTAACTCCAGAACCTTGGGAAATTGGAAAAAAAAAAAAAGACAGAAAGATCACCAGGGCTTTCTGATCAACCAGTCTAGATGAAAAACAACAAGCTCCAAGTTTTACTGTCCCAAGATATTAATGTAGAGGTTGATCAAGCAAGACACCTGATGTCTCCCATCTTCTTGGATATTTGTTCTCACAAGCACATATGCAACACATACACACACACCACATAAAAGCCATAGAAGCTTTTGAAAAGGGAGGGGTATAGTTAAGGAGCTTTAAATTAGTTTTTAAAAACTATATTTTATTATATTTAGTGTAAATTTTTCCCATTTCTATGTTATGAATCTGTTAACTCAAAAGCTTTAAGCATTTGTTTAACTAGCCCTTTGTAGCATAATTTAAAAAATAAATGTAGAGTTAGGGGTGTAACTCAATAGTATTTCCTTAGTATACATGAAACCCTAGGTTTTCTCCCAGCACCAAAAAAATAAATAAATTTGAAGACATGTTTCAATTATTTACTTTCACTATTTTCTACAATATTTGACAGAAATGTGACCCTGAGAGCTTTTAAGTAATGAAGTAGAAACCTATAATCTCTAAGTTCTATCCTTGAGAAACTAAGGGGTAGAGACAATGATTGAATACTAAAATGAAACAGTACATGTAAATGAGATATAATATTACAATTATTATTTCAATTATAATATTACAATTTAGTGTGATTGCTAATTTCCATGTATGGCTAGTCCTGAAATAATTATGACTCACCAAGAATAATGGTGATTAAAAATAAAAACAGTTCCTTTAAACTTTCCCTCTATCACGGGTCCCCAAAGAAATATTCGGCTTCTGTCTTACTGGCTTGATGGCTAACAATTACTTTGGACAAACATGCTAGAGTTTAAATTTTTTTTATTCTGTCTTCTAAGGGTGAAATAGTCATACAGGTAGTCTGTATTTCCACTTGGGCTTGTATGGGGAACCAATCCAACATAACCTCATGGTTTGTAACTTCTGTAAGTTTATGGTCTTTGAATACCATGTTTAATATCCCCTGCTCATGCCCATGGTCACACCCAAGATTCAGCACCCCGAAATGTACTTTCTCTGAGGTTCTTCACTTCAGCTTTCCAGTTTGTTATGTAGACTTTCCCTGGTCTTTTCATTTGCCCTGTAGTGCCTTATAGTTATTGTGTAGAAGTAATTATCTGTTCTCATTCTATCAGTCCTACATATTATCTCACTCCTTTTATATCTTTCCTTTATGTATCAGCTGCCTACTTTCTTGTTTACCTGGAAGACTCCTACTTATCCATGAACAGTCAGTTACAATTCCTCTTAACTTATACCTCAGGAGTTCTACTTTTTCAAGATGACTAGCCTCGTATACCCTATTCCTTCTGTTTAATCATTTCCACTTAAATTAGCTATTCTTCAGAAAATATTTCCATATTTTAAATATGTAACACAGTATATTAGTAGATCCTAAAAAATCAAGAAACTAAAATTTAACCTTAGTTGTCCAAGGAAGTGGTAACTGTTAAGTTTATGAGCAAAAACCTAGAAATAGTTGGTCTACCATGTTGCTTATGTGTCTCATATATCAGACAATTTAATTATAGTTTTGCAAGTTAGAAAGGTTTCCCACATTTAAAACATTTACTTTTTTTGCTTTTTTACTTTCTTAACCCTTAGAAATAAAATGGCATCAAAACAACCTGTTTACAAAGTTGAAGCAGGCATAATGCCTGTCAGTCTAGCACTTGGGAGGCTGATTCTGAGAAGCAAGGTTGATGCCAGTCTAGGCCACATAGACCTTCTCTCAAAATTTATTCTCATCGTCAAAGAAAGTGCTCCTTCTGCAAAATTTTGTCAGAATCACAGAAGAAAAAGGGCAGATTTAGAAATACTTAGGAGATATGTGGTCTAAAGCAGATTTTTTAATATGAGAGCTTGATCAGAATTGGGTAAGATCATAATATAATTATTTAGTGTTGATGAACACAGAAAGGTAGTTATACTCATGCTATATAAACTGATTTTTTATACTTTCTACTGAGTTATTCAAAAAGTATAATGGGTTCTAGATTGTCTTTCTTTGATGTATTTTCTTGGAGAACAGATCTACGAGTTTAACGTCACACAAGCTTAGGAAGTTCTTGAGAAAAGGATTCTGATGCCTGTTGATAAGTCTAGTCAGGTGAATGAATCTCTTATAATATTTGGCTATGTCTGCTTGTAATAATGTAGAACTCAGAATCAAAGGTAATAGCCCTAGATTTGTAGACTGCCCTGTTACTAATTCACATGGGTAAGTTGCTAAACAGAATTTCATATCCCTGACTTTAAAGTCAACACTTTGGACCATGAAAATTCAGGAATCTCTTAGAATTTGGCTAACTTGATTTTTCAGAATTATAATTGCTCTCTCTACTTTTTCTGAAAAGCCTGAAGTATTTGGTCCAAGTGATGAGAAGAGTAACTAATATAAAGTCCTCATACTCTGTGAGTCAGAATGATAAATATATAGAATGTATAATAGCATAAGTATAATATATGTAAGAAATAGCAATCTGACTTAGAAGAAGCACGTGTTTTAGACCTGAAAACCAAGAAATAGTTGGTCTACAGTTTTGTTTGTGTGTCTCGTATATCAGACAATCCAATTATACTTTTCAAGTTGGAAAGGTTTCCCACATTTAAAACTTCTATTTATCACACAAAATGAAAATGGGGGATGAAATGGGTGTGTGATGGTATATGTCTGCAATCCCAGCAACTCAGGAAGTTGAGTCAGATTATCACAGACAAAATCAGCACTCTCTGGGCTTCATAGTGAAATTCTGTTTCAGAGGAAAGGGAAGAAAAGTTCTCATAAATTGATGAAGTTAGGACAGTTATTCGAAGACACTAGAAGCACTTGGTTTCCTGGGCCAACCTGAGAAACATTTGATACCATGATGTGATGGCTTACTGTGCTTTATCCATGTCATAACTTTGCCCAAATTGATGCAGTACAAGGATTTGGGGGCAATGGTTTAAACATGTTGGTACAGGCTCATGAAATGGTTTGGTTGTTAAAGTATTTGCTGTACCAGCAAAATAATCAACGTTTGGATCACCAGATCTTACATAAAATGAAAGTAGATGTGAAAACTGCCTATAATTCAGCCTCAGAAGGTAGAGCCTGGGAATCTCTAGAGAAAGCCAACTACTCAAGCTATCCCGATTGAGCTCTCAGTTTAGAAACTCAACCTCAAAACACTTTGAGAACATCACTGTGATGCTTTCTATTAATGGAAATTTTACCAAGTTCATGGACTTAATAATAGTTATTTACAATTTTTGTCTTCATAAGAATTTCCTGAATTTTTTAATAAAGCTATATTGATATGCCAAGATCAGATATTTAGTCAAACATATCTTTAGACTACAAAATAATTGATCTGCCACCAAATTTATAGAAAAGCAGCTTTCATTTGATATGTAAAGGTCTATGCTAATTTCTGGAAATTCCTATCTGTGATTCTTATTTGACCAAATGTAAAATAAAACAAATGTAGAAATATAAAGTGAAATAGAAGCTTTGGGTTTTTAGACATGAAAAACCTGACTTTCAACTTTTAGTGAATTAAGAGATTTTACTATTTAACTTGCAAGATTTAGAATAACAAGGAAGTATAATTTGAAACTGACATGACATTGCTCTTCTTTTTAAGGTTCTCTTTTCTGATAAGTTGCATTTCCAGTTAACAAAGATGTGAATCTTTATCCCTGATTTCTAATATGTACTTTTTTAAAAATGGGTTATCACTGTGTAACATAGACTTGCCTTGAACTCCAATCCTCCTGCCTTGTCCTCTGATTGCAGAGATTCTAGGTATATGCCACCAAGTTTTAATATGTTTTTAATTTTTGAATAATTTTATCTTAGAGACATGTTTAATTGAAAACATTAATGTTTTATTGGAGATATTCCAATATAACAGAGCAGGGTTCTGTATATCATTTGTTAAAAATTCCTACCAGAAAACAAATAGGATATATAATCTGATATGTAGGAATTGGTTTTCAGTCCCTGTACAAATACTAAAATCTGTGAATGCTCAAGCCCCATATATAAAATAGTATTTGCATGCAACTCTTCTACATCTTCCTACATAAATATCTCTAAAATATTTCTAATACTGTCTAATTAAGTGCATATGAGCAATTTTGTATCCTTTAGGAAATAATGACAGAATAAAACTCTGAAGCCAGGCACACCTGTAATCCCAGGGACTTAGGAGACTTAAGGCAAGAGGATCATAAATTCAGGGTCATCTTATGCTTAATAAACAAATTCGAAGCTAGCATGGAATACAGAGAAAGTCGAAATAAGAGAGAGAGAGACAAACAGACAGAAAGCCTGGAACTAAGGCAGCCTAATCTCTTCCCATCCTGAAGCTCAGGGAAATTTGGGGAAGAGGGGGCGGTAAGACTGTAAGAGCACAAGGATGGGAGGAGTAATGATATGCAAGATACTCCACACAAGTTAGGGCCGAAGCAATCATAGGACTTTGCATGACCTGCGCTGTGTCCAACACATTATTAAGTACAAAAAGTCTGGCATGGACTAAAGGCACTAGGATCCTTGGAGGCTAGGGACTGACAGTCACAGTAGTGTTCCTAAGCTTAAGAGGAACACAGGAAAGGGTTCTGGGAAATGCCCCTGGGTCCTTGTACCTCATCAGAGAGGAGGACCCATAGGAGAGTTTGGCATGCACATTGAAGGATGCTCCAGGGTTTGGGAGGGCACCTTGGGAGGAGACACTGGGGGATGTGGAGGAAAAGAGGAGGAAAAGGGGAGGGGGGAGCAAGGCAGTCGGGGGGAGGTGGAGGGAGGAAGGGGACCAGTGTACCTGTTAAATTTGTATGAGCGGAAATAATAATAAAAAATAATTAATTAATAAATAAATAAATAAATAAATTCTGCACACACCAACAAAGAAATTGTCCTGGACATACTCTTGTAAATGAATGTGGCATAAGTTAATGGAATATTCTTTTTAAGGTTGTGTATTTTATTTTAGGTAGCAAATTGATATTTACTGTTGTTAAGATATCCATTGAGATAGATACTTTCTCCACTTTCTTTCTTTCTTCTTCCTTCCTTCTTTCTTTCCTTCCTTCCTTCCTTCTTTCCTTCCTTCCTTCCTTCCTTTTCTCTCATTTCCTCCCTTCCTTGTTTCCTCTCACCTTCCTTCCTTTCTTGTACGTGTGTGCATGTGTATCCATGTTTCAAATACAAAATTTTTTAAATCCTTAAAAAATAAAAACTACTTGATCATGGTGAAAAAAAAACAGACAGAAAGAAGAGAGAAGAAAGAAAGAAGAAAAGGAAATGAGAGAGAGGATGGGAAGTAAGAAGAAACTCTGTTATCTGTTATGTTTATACATTTATCACAGAAATGTATATTTCTGTGTGCTTGATGTAGCTTGCACTTGCAGACCTGTAGATAAGGAAGACCAGTTATAAAGTCATTTAGCCACAATGCTTTGCTTTTTGTACTTAATATATAAATTTTTTCCTAGTTTTATTTTAGTACTTCAAGTTAGTAGTATTTAAATTTGTACTCAGTTATCATAGCACTCCAGACAGTGGTTTAAGACAATAGAATCACTAAAAACTATTAATATATAGACTTTTTTATTCATGATTTTGTCTCCTTAATTTTATCTTCTTATTCAGCTATTTTAAATATTTGCACGTAAATGTCACTTATTTTACATTTTAAATATTCTTTTAATGTTATTGAGTTTAAAGCTGTTTGTCACTCTATTACCACTCAGTTTGGATAGATCTCCACTATTAAATTTCCAGAGATTTTAAAATATTAAAAGTCTTAGTCTTTTGATTTAAGAAAATATTAAGTCACCCTCCACAGGGACGCACAATGCCCTTTGATGCACACATACAGATAGATAGATAGATAGATAGATAGATAGATAGATAGATAGATAGATAGATAGATAGATAGATAGATAATTCTTGTTATGTAAAACACTCAATAAAAGGAAGTTACTATGATTCTATTACTATTACTATTGTAAGGCCTTTGTTCTTTTGATTGTGGTGATTTAATTTGATCTGGTTTAGTTTGATTTGGTCCTGAACCATGGCCTTACTATGTTGACCAGGATGAGTTTTAACTTCTACATTCAAGCACTCCTCCCTTCTTTACTTACACATGAACTGGGGCTACACATGAACACCACCCTAAACATCTAACCTACATTCTTCAGGATGAAAGCAATCCCCCTCCCCATTCAAAAAAGAAAAATACTGTTTCAATGAAAATTTCTTACATGGCTGGGGTAACAACTAAAGTTTTAGAATCTTTTAATTTTACATAAATTTGTGATTTAAACTGGCATTCAACTTTGAGACCAGTTTTTATAAATATTTTGTTTATTTGTCTTGGGGAAGGGGGAGATAAAGGAGAGATCAGAGGACAATTTTCAGAAGTCAGTTCTCTACCTCTCTATGGGCTCACCAGATTTGCTCACAAATATACATGGAACTGTCCTGCCAGCCCATAGACCAAGTTTTAAGATAGTTGCAAACAACACTACTAGTGGCAATAAGAGAGGACCAGAGTTAGGTATCTTCATAACTCCTTGTTGAAGCAGTTTTCTTCCTTAGCATTTCTTTTTCCTAATGTGCCTTTAAAACCTGTTTGCTGGTCGGAAGGATGGCTTAGGGCTTAGAACCATGTACCTCACAAGCAGAAAAGTTCAGATCCCAGATCCCAAGTAAAAATGCCAGGTGGAAACTGCAGCAGCCTGCACTTCCGGTCCTGAAAGGTAGAGGCTAGGAAATCCCAGTGAGCAAAGGAGGAAATAGAAGCAATTCCGGAAGTCACTCTTGGTCTTCCACAGGGACACAAAATAACCAAAGTTTTTTTTTTTAATTATATTTGCTTTTTTTTAATCAGCTTCTTTGAACTTTCTCTTTGAGGGAAGGGGCATCTAGCTGTATTAACTTAATTCTCTGTTACTTTTTTAAACTCTGTATTCAGCATTAGCAAGATAATCTTTCAGAAAGTTTTCAAGGAACCAAATCTATAACACCAATGTCTTACCTCTAAATTTCATATTTGCTTTTCTAATTCTTTATTATAACTTTTTTCTGAAACATTCCAAATCCTTCATATTCAAATGACTAAAAAAATTATTTCAACTTATTCTTTTTCTCATGTCTCAGGGAATAATGCTTCTAACCACCTAGTTGTCCAACTCAAAAATCTTTGTGATTTTTATGTATGTTCCTGCAATCATGTGTGTTTGTGTGTCTGTGTAGAGTATGCCTGTGTATGTATGTGTGTGTGGCATGACATGCATGGAAGTCACAGCCTAGGGCATCAGTCTTCACCTTCCACCTTGTTTAAGACAGTATTTCAAGTCAACAAACTGGTTCATGAACTTCCAGGATTCTCTTGTCTCACCTCCCACCTCCCTGTAGGAGTACCAGAATTACAGAAACTTGTGCAGCAATTGCCTGTACCTACTGTGCTATCTCCACAGCTCCATATGTCATTTTTACCTTCCTAATGTGTACTTCTAAGTCTGCTGTGCACCTTTAATGACTTGACCAATCTCCAATAATAGTTGAACTCCTTCATCTTGCTTACATACAGGTTTTTGGTTACCTCTAATTTTGCCTTTAGCACCTTGAATTCAGTGTACCACCACATGAAACTTTCAATTTTCAGATAGTTTATTCTTTCTTAAAATGTTGATTTCCAATTTCTCTGAAACTTGGATAATCCCTATTCTCCTACAGATCATCTAGTAGTCATTTTGGAGCATCCTTAATATAGAAAAAAGAGATGCTCCTATATTTTTCCTGTACTTTCCCTTCTTTATTCCAATCCTCATTAGAAATAGTACTTTAATGTTTATCTCTCAGTAAATGGTTTGAATACACGAGTGCATGTATGTATGGGACATCAACCTGGATAAGAAACTTGAGTGAAAGCAAAGAAATGAAAATAATAATAGTCAATTTGTTTATTTTTTAACTACTTTGGCTTTTTTCATATTTCTACTTTTGCCTTTAACCCTTCATCTAGCCCTAACTACATAGTTTTTCTAGGTAATATTTTGCACCTTGATATTAAAAAACAAAGTTTTTTCTTTTTCATTATCCCTGGGAGGGGAAAGTATTAAAATATTTCTCAGAGAAATATGCTAATTTCATCAAGCTTTTATTTTTAGAAAAATTTTCCCATAATTCTACTGAAATCTCATCCTTTAAGTTCTTCATTGACATTTTCACCTGCCGATCATCCCTAAGGCAAACTTTTTTATATAACTGCATAATAATTTATGCATTTAATAATTGCATAAATATTTATTGAAGTACTGTTTATAAGCAGTGCATCTCTCATTTTTCTTAGCCTCTTAAATAAATCAATTTTATTTAATGAGTTTTTATAAACTTTTTTATTTTTGAATGTTACATACATGAATACAGTGAATTTATGTTATTTTCACCCCTTGGTCCCCAACATCCCTCCTTTTCCCCTTACAGCCCTTCATCTCCCCCTTTTAGATGCCCTCCTATTTACAAGTCTTTTCACTTGTGTGGCTCACTGTGCTTTATCTCATTTATCTTTGGTGACATATGCCCAACATGATTCACACTCCAGCAAGTATCATAGATCAGTGAGTGTACCATCAATGAAAGCATCTTCCTATGCCTTTCTTATTAGCATTAGTCCTTATTAGTCTCTCAGGGAGGTGTGGAACTCTTGAAATCTTTGTGCTTTCATGGTATGATGTTGATAGGAGCTCCCGTGCAATTCTTGTGAAGGTAAACAAGCTGCCATGAAATCATGTACACCACTGCCTTGTCACGTCCAGGAGAGAATGTCTGGCCCATCATTGTCCCACTTCAGACTACAATCTTACCTTTTCCTCGATGTTCCATGAGTCTTCGGGTGGAGGGTGGGGATGGCTTAGATTCCCTGTTTAGAGCCAAGTAGTCTTCGGTCACTTATTTTCTGCATTTTGGCAAGTTGTGCTTTTCTGTAGTTAACACTTTCTGTTGCAGAAGAAGGCTTCTAGATTGAGTGTTGAAGGCTCTTTCAATCTAAGGGTATAGCAACAGGTGTTTAAAAGGAAGTTTAATGTAGTGTCTTTATGGCACTAATCTTATTTTTAGATGATCACATTTTATATGAGACATTTATAGCCTATTCTTCCCCTGGGTCATATGTCCTTCCCTTTCTAGGTTCTTTTTCTAGTTTACAATAATAGGAATATGTTCCTTTCTGACAAGCAGACATTAAATCCAGTCAGAAAGCTGGTTGATTCCTTGATATTCATGCTACTAAAGGTCACCTGTTGTTACAGTGATTGTTATTGTAATTTTCAGGTTTTACAGATTAACAAGACTTTTGATTGCTTTTAATATATCCCTATATACTTTATTTATGAAGTTCTCAAATAGTTGTATTATTCATTTGTGCAACCAAGCAATAATATTCTAAGCAGTATTTGCCTTTAATTTAAATTTGATCCTACTAATCTAATTTTTAGATGATCACATTTTTATATGACAACGCACATTACTCATTAAGTCAATCTTTTTTATTTTATAGTTTGTTCTCTGACAATTTCATACATGTATATAATGTATTCTGATTGTTCTTTCCCTGTCCTCTATTATCAGTCTCCTATCCTTATCTACCTTTCTCCTCCCTACCAGTCCTTTTTCCAGATTCACAACTTTTAGTTTGGTTTTATGATCCGTTTCATAATCAGGAACATCGGCATGACCTCTGGATAAGATTCTCCTGGAGCCCGGTTGGGTCGTCAGTGAATACACAATTGTAGGCACCTTCCTCTCTGAAACTACCGGTAGATAATCCTCCAGCAGTGTGGTATGGAGCCCGTAGGTCCCTCCTCCATTTGTGCCTCTTTACAGGCCCATTCCTGTGCAGACATAACCTGTAGCAGCTGCTACATTTGTGATTGCAATGGCTATCATGCCCAGAAGATAATATTTCACAGCCCTTCTCCCAATCTTCCAGATTTTACATTCTTTCCATCCTCTCTCTTCAGTATTTCCTAAGCCTTACAGAGGACGATATTAATATTTTTAATACCAAAACCTCATCCATCACTTAGTCTCAGCACATTGACCAGCCATGAATCTCTGTGTTTAGTACCATTCACAGGAGACAGAAACTTTTCAGATTGAGCTTAGCTAAACAACAATATGCAGTGCCACCACAGGGCCTATGACCTCTACCACCATGGGTATTTTGGGGGTTTTTTTGTTTGTTTTTTTATTTTGTTTTGTTTTTTGTTGATTTTTTTTTTTTTTTTTTTTTACCAAGGTTACACTTCTAGAAATGGATTTCTTCCTATGGAACAGAATTCAAATCTTGTCAGGAGTTGGTTACCCTCATAATAATAATGCAATTGTTGCACAAATGGGCACATTTTGCCTTCCAGATTGATATCATATTCAAATGTTCATAATTAAAGTAAAACCATTGATAGTTTTTCTTCCTCAGTAACCTGTACATCATCTCCTTCCTAACAGGAAAGCCGTACCAGTTTCAGATTGATTTCTCTGCATGTTATAATCAAGGTATATGATGTGTTCAATAATGGAATGGCAAGAGCCTTAATTTGGGGGGGGCTTAATTGTTTGTCCAATGCGTTAGCATCATTGGGGCTTTTATTTAACAATTCTTAGATATTAAGAACTGCCTTCCTGAGCTGTACATTCTGTATCCCTACTATCTACTTAATATACAAATTACATTTTAATTTTATTAAAAGTGATTGTAAGTTTCCATATGACTTCATACCCCTTTCACTTTGGTAAACCCTCTACTTAATTGCTTACTTTTCTTATCCCTCCACACCTTCCCTGTTTAAATGTTCCACTTATGTTCCTCCTCTCTACTTTAATATTGCCTATGGTTTACTATGCCTTCTTCATTAAGGCATCCTTTCTCAATGACCTCTTTCTATATTTCTGTCATTTAAGAGCCCCAAATTAAACACACAAAATTGGATATTTGAAGTTAAGATCCACATATGAGGAAGACTGTTTTTCTCTGCCTGGGGTTTTCTAACTCGATATAATTTTTCCTGTTACATCCATTTACCTGAAAAATTCATGACCTCATTATTTCTTTACATCTGAATAAAATTCCATTGTGTATATGTAACATTTTAATTATCTATTTATCAGTTGATTGACAGGTTAATTCTAGTTCCTAGCTATTATGATTATAGCAGCAATAAACATGGATGGCCAAGTGTCACTGTAGTAGGATGTCATTTTTTAGGTAAACCCAAGAGTGGAATAACTGGGTCATATGGTCGTTCTTTTTCCAGCTTTTTGAGAAGTGTTCATACTGATTTCCAGACCGGTTGCACTAGTTTGCCTTCCCACCAACAATAAAGATTATCCTTCCCCGCACTGTCATTTATTGTCATTTCCCTAAAATTTAGAATACACAAAAAACTCAAAAAACAAAACAGTATTAAAACAACCCAATCAAAAACGTGAGCTATAAATTTGAACATAGAATTGTTACACAAGAAGAGAAATATAAATGATCAATAAACACTTTTAAAAAGTGTTCACCCTGCCTCACAAGCAGAAGGTCCTGAGTTCTGATTCCAAATTCCACATAAAAATGCCAGGCATAAATGGCAGCCGTCTGCTATTCTGGTCCTGGTGGATGGAGCCTGGGAAATCCCAGAGTGAAGCAAAAAGTAGGTAGAAACAATCCAGGGTGGTTCCCAAAGTTACCCTTGGTCTTCCACAGGGACACATAGTGTCCTCTGATGTATACACACAACAAATAAGGTTTTTAAAAAGTATTTGTCATCATTAGCCATCAAAGGAATGCAAATTAAAACTACTTTGAGATTCCATCACACCCTTGTCAGAAAGGCTATCATCAAGAAATCAAAGCAGTTTTTGTAGCCTTCTTCATTGGGTAAGATTAAAAGCAGGAATATATATATAAAAAAAAAGCCTCAATTAAGCAGAAGTAGAAAAATAAATCAGACAAGGAGGTGGAGGCGGTCCATGGTGGTTCTCGAATTCGTCCATGGTTCTACACACACACACACACACACACACACAACATAAATGCACACATGCACAATTGAAT
The DNA here is from genome assembly GCA_023101885.1 of Typhlomys cinereus. Taxonomy (NCBI): domain Eukaryota; kingdom Metazoa; phylum Chordata; class Mammalia; order Rodentia; family Platacanthomyidae; genus Typhlomys; species Typhlomys cinereus. Next base: position 5,865,459 of record JALPQD010000017.1, on the reverse strand, counting down.
AAATAAAAAAAAAGAATTTTGAAATATCATAAAACTAAGAACTGGAAATGGAAGAACCAGAAATCAAGAATGACCTATGTGTCTCCTCAGGCACTTATATACAGTACCTAACTCTTTAAGATATATATAATATATATATTATATATATATATATTGGACCTTTGGTTGTCTCCATGTTTTCTGGAGGGAGGGTGTTGTCGTTTGATGTTTCGTTTTGTTTTGTTTTGAGACAGTATCTTATCATGCAGCCCAAGCTGACCTTGAATCCATTATATAGCATTTACAGATCTTAAACTCTAGATCCTCTACTTCCCAAGACCTAGAATTCCAAGTGTGACCTACAGTGCTTGCCACAAAGACTTACTCATATCTCATAGTCTTGAAAAAATGTTGCTTTTGCTACTTGAGCTTAAAGAAACAGATATGTAAAAAAAAAAAAAAAATCATGCCATTTCCTCAAAATTATTGTTTGCTCTAGCTTAAATAAGGGTCTGTATAAAAGTAAGGAGTATGAAACTGGGGAGAAAAATTGGGCAGTTCAAACTTCATCTCCAGAATAGTAGTAAGTATTCCATAGTAACTAAACTAGATAGCACTGAAATTTCATTAGAGTCCCCAAAATTTAGACTAGGTTGACTACAAAATAAATTTATTATCTTAAATAATGTATTATCATTAAAGTGATATAGATACATTCCTATATCTGAGTAATATAAGAAAATAGGGAAAAGTCTATTTCAGTCCTGTTAAATAACTACTCACAAACATTTCTTGCTTTCAATATGTTTAGTCCAGTTTATTCATTTTGTTTTTGAAATTATGATCAGATATTTATACTATTTAAGTGATAGCACTCAGATCAACAGAACCAATTATAAACTTAACCCTACTCTTTAAGCCCAAAGAAAGACATGGATTATATAATAAGTATAGAATAATTTAATTTATATCCATATATGTGCAAAGTGCTTTATAAACTAGGACTGGGAAGATAGAAAGTAAAGTTCTCACCACGCAAGCATGAGGCCCAAAGTTCAGATACTTAGAAAATGCACATTGGTTGTAGCAGCCTGCCTGTTGTCCCATTTCTAAGAAGAAAGAGAGAGAGATTTCTGGAGCAGGCTGACTAGCCAAACTAACCACACACGGTGAGCAAGCTCGAGCTTCAGGGAGAGATCCTGCCTCAAAGAATAAGATCAAGAGCAATTGGCGAAGACAACCAGTGTTGATGTTAACTTGCTTATACACATACAGTGCACATACACATAATGTGTTCAATCGTGTATGCACACAGCATACACACAAAAAAATTCAAAAACAATTTCTCTTTTCACTGTGGACACTGTCTTCACATTTGTACTGCCTCGTTCACTGATTGCCTTATATTTGATGTCTTTTTCCCAACTATATAAATAGTATTTACTAAATGTTTAATTATCAAAGTTAATATGCCTTACAGATAATATCAAAGTAACCTTATTTTATTATCTTTTGTGTTTTGCTAGCATTTATTGATTATAATCGTTATTAGTGTTAATTTTTTAGTGTGTGCGTGTGTGTGTGTCAGAGGATTCTATATGTTCCTGTGGAGGACCAAGGATGAATATGGGAATCATCCTGGATTGCTTCTACCTCCTTTTTGCTTTGCTCTGGGATTTCCCGGGCTCCACCCACTGCCAGAAATGCAGGCCTCTGCCTTTCCACCAGGCATTTTTACATGGAACTTGGAATCCAAACTGAGGACCTTCTACTTGTGAGGCAGAATCTTAACCCCTGAGCTATTTCTCCAACCCTAATGTTAATGTTTAAAGGATACAATCTAGAAATTGAGTCCTCATGTGTTTATAGCTTATAACACTGCCATATAGAATGACTCAGGCTGACTAAAGGATATGTGACTTTTGAACTGATAAAATACCTTCAACTGCAAAAATGAATTTAACCTTCTCTTAGTTCCTTTCATTGGGGCCTTATAGATGCTAATTAGTTAATACTTAGAGAGAGTTTTACAAGATAATTAAGTTCTACTTTTAGTGAGATAATAGCTTACAATTCCTAAAGAAATTTTCTTTTTTCCTACATTTGTTTATAGAATGTTTGGAACAAAAGCCCAATGCTAATAAAATGAATGTCATATTTTAATACCACATTTGTAATGAAAAAACTCAAAACAGATTGATCAAAAAATATGTTTGTGTTTGTACTAATGTCATTGCAGTTGATCTTGAGTACCAATCTTTAGGAGACAAGATTTCTCATTCTTTGTTTGATAAAGAAATCCTAGCAACATTTAATAAAATAGAGGGAGCACAAGCTAGAGATTTACACAGCACCAATCCAAAATTTAGAAAGGACAGGAGTGAACCAAGAGAGTGCAGGTCACATCGTTTACAAGCTGTGAGATTTATATTCTTGCACCAGAAGTACAGCAAAACAAAGGTATAATGAGAGTAAAAAATAGGATGATATGATTAAAGGGGATGAGGGAAAAAGAGAACTGTGTCTGACAGCTGGTGTTTTGCCTTAACCAGTAACCACAATTATGCATGTGTTCATCCCTTACTAATGCTGCTCATAAGGGCAAGAGTCCATGGTACCTTAAAAAACTCTTGTAATGAGGACAAACCTTATAAAAAGTCAGGAAAAGTTATTAGTCATCAGAAGCCACCTCAAGTCCAAGACTTTGATTGCCATTGTGGGAGTATTAGCAATTGGTGTCTTTTTAGCCTTTTAATTTTTTATCCTTTTTTACTGTTACTTTAATAAATATGTATTGACTTTTAATGCCATGTTTGTACAATATCTTTTTGCCATCATCTTCCAGTTCATTTACTTATAATGTTAGACTTTTAGATTACTGGTATGGGACAAGTTGAAAATAAAAAGATAATTATAAAGACATTTTACACTAGACCCTGGAAAATGAATTATTTCTTTTACCTACTTTTCATCCTTACAACTTTTCCATAAATGAGTCTAAACATGAATAAAACATGTAAGGACTTTTTTCTAGTAATGTTTATGTTACTATCATTTACTGTATAAAGTAGGTAGTATATATTAGCTCAACATTGCCATTATGTTTTTTATTCTCTTTTGCTTATGATATTAACTCTGTCACTGTCGTTTAGCAAGAGTAGGAAAAAAACTAGTTTTGAATACATTTGTTAACAAATTTGCTTAATTTGTTTTGTATTTTGTTTTGTTTCTGAAATAAGATCTTCATGTAACCCAGGCTAGCCTTGAATTTATTATGTAGTATAACATCCACTATAGCTTTTAAGAAACTTTCTAATGCTAGTCCAAAAAACTGACATTATTGACAGCGGTAAGCTTTCAAGTTGTATGTAGTGTTCATTTATACATACAACCCAACTTCTTTGTCAGTCAGTACACTCAGACTATGCAATGTGCACAGCATCTTTGGAGCTTGATATTAAGACATTTTGGTCTCTTGAAGACTTGAGAATTTAGTTAAGAAAACAGACATATGATTAATATAATGTAATAAAAATCTAAAATACAGTATTTTCTATCTGAGCACAGGAAATATATGTATATGAATTGCTTCATAAGGGAGTTATTACTGAAAAACTTTGTTGTTCAATGTCATATATATGCATACATAAAGAATTTCTGTGTGCTTTTCATCAGACTCCTCAGATATTAGCATTTTGTCACAATTAAATGTTACTAAATTTCTGTACATCACAATGCACACATACTTTCCAAAACAACTCATAGTAAGATGTATGCATGATGCTTTTTTAACCTGTACTTCAATGTATATTTTAAATAAGGTAAGATGAGGTTGATAGGAAGAAATAAGACATTCTGTTATATAACTTCACAATACTGTTACATAATTGTGTTATACTTAAGGTTTGCAAGTTTTTCTAATAATGTTCTTTATAACAAAAGGAAGAAGTATTCTTTTATTCTAATCTGGGATCCAACCCAGAATCATACACTACATTTAGCTATGATGTCCCTTTAGATTCCTTTACTCTAGAACAGTTCACATTTTTGTGTCTTTTATGACCTTGATATTTTTGAAAGGTATAGGTCAGTTATTTTGTATAACAACCTCCAAATGTAATTTTAATGTTTTCCAGTGAGTCAGAGTGATTCAATTTGTTGTTTAATAGTTTACGAATACCTCACATGTGATATCGTGTCCTTCTTGTTACATCATGTCAGGGTGTCATGGTATAAATTTGTTTCATTCCTGATTATCATTTGGCAAAGATGGTATCTGCTAGGTTTTTCCATTCAGAATTAATATCCAAGTTTTGTATTTAACAGGTATCTTGCGAGGATGACTATAAGACCACCAAAATACCTTTTTTATTCAGGCTTTTCCCTTCTAGTTTTAGCATGTTAATGACTTTTGCCTGCACCATTTATTACCATGACGATTGCCAACATAGGACTTTTCTAACCATATTTCATAATATAATATTCTATTGCCCAGAAGAATTTTTGGATCATTTCTTTATTTGTACTATTATCTGCTCATGTATTCTTACTTTCAATGTATTGAGTTAGTCTGTTACTATCCTAAATTATTTTGGTGATAAATTCATACCAAGTTTATGCAAAAGTAGTCACTTTGAGATTTTTCCAATGTCTTTTTATATGTCTCCTGACTATTTAAAAGCTTGCTTTAAGTTGTGAGGAAAGAATCATAATTTCCTGAGAAAGCATAAAAATGAGAGAAAAATTATCCCAGGCATAGAGAGCAATAACTTATGACAAAAAAAAGAATTAGTACTATCTATTTAGATATCCACAGTATTGTCAATTTTCTAAGCAACACAACAATGAATGTGGAAGCTAAAAAGGAGAAACAGAAGAATTTTATGTACTATTGTAAGGAATTTAAATTTTTCATATGAATGACAATGAATTACTGACATAAATCACAAAGCCAACATTTTGTGACAATACCCTGTTTTATAATCGATGCACAGAAATCCTAGGACTCTTTTCCTTTAATACTTTTATTGAGATACAAAAATAAGCAATCTCATCCATGTTTTGACAGAAATACTATGGGATTCATACTTTGAGTTAAGGAATATATACTTAGAAATACTTGCCAAACTATTCAATTGAGGACAGTACAAGAAACTATATTCATATAAACAAAGAACATTGTAGTCCTGGTTCTTTGAATTCTCACATTGCCAGCACACCATAGGATTGGGTTGTGGAACTAATTTCTCATCTGGAAAGACTTACATGAGAGATTAAACACTTGCTATCTTTAAACCACACATTCTTCAACTTACTAATGACTCTAACTTTTTGGGAGCCTAGGGATGCTGGGGGAGTCAAGGACCAAGGGTGACTTTAGGACTCATCCTGGATTGCTTCTACCTCCTTTTTCTACCTCCTTTTTCCTTTGCTCTGAGATTTCCCAAGCTCCACACACCAGGACCAGAAGTGCAGGCTACTACTGTTTCTGCCTGGTGTTTTCATGTGAGACCAGGAATCCAAACTTAGGACTTTGCTTGTGAGGCAGAGTTTTAACCCCTGAGCCATCTCTCCCGCCCAACCCTAAGTATTCAAAATGAATGCACATTTTTCTTCTTATCTGTGCTTGTTAAGTCTCCTTGGAAACTTACTATCATAGTTAGGTACAGAGGTTAACTTGATGGTTGAGGGTTCCAGCTTTGGGCACATTTGTAGATAATTGATAGTGTTAAGCTCAGAGCGGACCTGCAAGAGATTGTCTAGTTGATGGGGTAGGCCCAGCCCTGGTGGGTGGAACTTGGCCCTAGACAGGTGAATAAAATACAGAGAGCTGGTTGAGAAAGTTGGCATCCTTGTGTATACTTGACCAGACATGCTGATCTGGCAAGTAAGGATTGTCCCTCTCTCAGCTATTATATGGAGATGGTGTGGCCAGTTCCCTCAGCCTTGATGTTGGTGTGGGCTCTCCTACCAAGAGGGATTAAGAACTGTAACCAGACTATTGGAAGAGAATAAATCCCTTAAGCTGTTTGAAGGTGATTTTTTATCAATAACCATGCAGGTAAACTGCAACACTTATCCTAGCTCTTTTTGTTGTTCAGAAAAATATTGGAAAAAGAAATGCAAGTTATTCCAGTTGCAAACACTATAATGGTGAGGCAGTAATATAAATAGAAACAAAATAAGACCATTCCTTGAGAAATTCAATGTATCCAAAGATGAACAATTTGCACTCTAAGTATTTTAAAATACTCTTACTCATTATTGCAAATAGCAGAAATTTCTCCTGAGGTTTTGATTTAATCAAGAAGACCAGCATGAACATTTTGTTTGTACTATAGTCTTTTCTATATTCTGAAAACATCATTTCTTCATTTATTTGTAATTTTAAAAGATGTTCAAATCAAGAATTAAGAATCAAATTTAAAAAAAAAAGAATCAAATTAAGAGTCGGTGGGATTTGGCGCAGTGGTCAATACAGAGATCCATAACTGGCCAAAATGCTGAGAATAAGAGGCTATTGAGTGCTCAGTCCAAACCAGTACATCTATATCACCCCCTCCCCTCCCACACACACACGTACATACACGTGAACCCAAATATCTCTGTTACTAGATGAGCCATTTAATACATCAAAATGTATTTCTTTTATGCATTTTAAATAAGTGATTATAAATACCTGTGGGAGAATGACAATAGAATAATGGAAAAAGGGAGCGATGTCTTGATAGTATAATTAGTATGGAAAGATCTATCCATTGTGGCAAGTAGTAAAGGGTTGTATAAAGATGGAAAGAGCAATCCAGCAAGTCACCAGTAGTGCTCTCTGTTCTTCCTGTGGATATGACTCCCCATGATAGACTGGAACCTGCAATTGTGATCTGGAATAAAATCTTTCTCCTTAGGTTGCTTGACTTGGGTATTTTGTTGTAGCAGTGTATGATGAAATTAGAATAGTGGGTTTATTTATGTCTGTCCTTTGACACATAGTAAGCACTCAAAAATTTCATCAAATTTTAGTACATGATATTTCTAATTTGGTTTAATGTTCTCTGAAAGCTTGCCATGTTTTGAGAAACAGAAAAATAATGCCTCCAAGGGTATTTGAAATTAGAAGTTGTTGGTATTTATAAATTATTCTCACTTGTCAGTCAGTATGTCAGCATCATATTCTCATTTGTTATTTTCCTGTTTAGGTCACAGTGCTGTTGATATCACCAAGGTGGCTAGAAGACACCGCATGTCTCCTTTTCCTCTGACATCTATGGACAAAGCCTTTATTACAGTCCTGGAGATGACTCCGGTGCTTGGGACAGAAATTATTAACTACAGAGGTACTGTCATGTTTGTCCATTGCCTTCTTGCTTTACTTTCCAAAGAAGATTCAAAACAGGATGCTCTGTTTCCCTGAGATAGAAAGATTACTAACATACACTGTCAGAATCAGGCAACCTTTTTGTCTTTCACATCTATTTTGTTTCCTTACATTTTATATCTCATAGAATTTGCCTTAATAACCAGAGTATAATAGTGTTAAACATTCTTTTCATAAATAATGAGGTTATCTTTGTTTCTGACTCAAATGAAAACCTAAAGACAGAGCAATCAGCTCAGACTCAGCAAAATAGATAATTCCACATCCATCTGTTGATTTCTGTTAATAGTTGGAAATGACTAATGTGTCTTATAATTATGTGTATATGTTATAGAAAACACATACAGACAAGACTGTCCCCTACTTTAACGGTTTGACTTAACAATTTTCAACTTTATGGTGATGTGAAAGTGACATATACTCAGGAAAAAAATTCATCTTGTCCATTTTGTTATTTTTAAGTTAGAAATATGTGGTATGATATAGTCCTGCAATGTTAGGTGGCATCTGCAGCTCCCAGATAGCACACAGCTATCAAAAATGCTGTGTAATTTTGTGTGTATTGATGAGCAGTAGATTAAATGTACCTTTTTTTTTTTAAGATAAGGCTCTGTAACTCAAGCTGGCCTTGAATTTGTGATTCTCCTGCCTAAATCTTCAAAGTGTTGGGATTGCAGGCTTGTGCATTTAAATGTATTTTTAACTTAATGATATTTCCAATTTACAATGTTCTATTAGGACATAATGTACATTAAGAAACAGCTGTATTTAAATATAACCTGTGAAAATGATATAATATATCCATGTATCATTAAGTAATCAGTCTGATTTATTTTCTGCTTCATCTGTCTTATTTTTTATTCTTCTTCTACAAGTTTATTCAGAAAAAAGTTTATGGAAATATATTTGTTTTAGTCAGCTTTCTATCATTGTAACAAAATACCTGCTGTAATTAACTTATAAAAATAAAAGGAGGTTGGGGGGTAGCTCACAAGGTAAAACTGCTTAACATGCAAGTATGAGGACCTAAGTTCAAATCCCCAGAACTCACATTTAAAAAAAAAAAAAAAAAAAAAACAGGTAGTATCATAAGTGTCTCTAATTGTAGCACTTCTACAGGGAGATGAGAGCAGAGACTAGAGAGTTCTTGGAAACTCATGGGCCAACTGCCATGGAACATATCCAGGGAAATACCAAAGAGGCCCCATCTCATGTGAGATAGAAGGCAAGTGACCAACACCCAAGAGTCCTATGACCTCTGCAAACCTGTGGCATATGCTGTGGCAAACCTGCATTTACATTCACAATCAAGGATGCAATCATATATATCATATACACAAAAATATTAAAAAGAGACAAAAAGATAAAGACAAAAAGGTTCCAATTCATGATCAATCACGGGTGACACTTCTCACCCATGAGGCTGATGTCTACATGCTGTGGTGGGGCGCCCTTCACCTGTGCGTGCCCCAGAGATGTGTTCCCAGCAGTGGTGACCAACTGACCGTGCAGTCTGTGGGTCAGGGCACATTTGTGGTCTGATGAACCGGATTTAACTCAAGAGTCAGCACTGAGAAGAAGGGGCCTCGTCAAACATCCAAGGCCTCGTCTCAGCTGCTGTCCTCTTCAAGGCCTGCATGGAAAGGTCTGTTAGCCATCATCCAAGATGGTCGTGTGCCTTCCTAATGTAGCCTCTGTGGGCAGCCTGCCTTTCGGTCAGACCACATTAGGAAGAAGCCAAAGGCTGAGCTGAGCAACTTTCAGGGTGGCCTGTGTCCCTCATCCCTGAACAATAAGCTCTAGACTAACTCCTGGGTACAGGCTTGGAGCAGTCATTTGCCCTCAGGTGGCAAAGACTCTCCACCAGTGTCCTCTAATGTATTTGGAAATGAGTGCTATTTGACTTCTCATTTTTACTTTTAGTAACTGCTGTTTAAGTGACTAAAATTTTACTCAAATTTCACCTTCATGTAATTAAAATTCTCTTAATAGTATTTCACAAATAAAAATGATTTAAATGTGAAAAAAATGTATTCAAAAGGGCTGGAGAGATGGCTGAGGGGTTAAGACTCTGTCTCACAAAATGTATTCAAGAGATTTCCAATAAATTTTTCTGTACATTAAAATCAAGGAGTACCATGATTTTGAACCTCTGGGTAGGCAGCACACTATGACAAGAGTTTATGATTTTGCTAAAAATAAAATAAAATCACTCACCTGTGACCCAGGAAATAAAAACTAAGAAAAGGAAAAGAAGGGAACAGAGTAATGCAATCCACTTCAGTGACTAAAGTATCTTCCTCCAGATTACCTCCCTAAAGCTTGTACATCTCCCAGACAGTGCCACCTCAAATACTAAGAACTTCTAACCTATGGAACTTGGGGCCCAACACCACCCAAAAAAAAGAAAGGAAGAACAGATGCACGCAATGTAATTTGAATGAAATCTAAGTCTTAATTATTTTGTTATGCAAATAGAGACAACAAAATGGATTATTAGTTCAGTCAGTAAAGTGTTTGTCAGCAAACATAGGAGTTTCATCTTATGCTAAACTATACTCTCCCACTCTATCCTGCCTGGTAATATGAATCATATGTTTTTCCAGAATTTTTATGCTATTGTGCACTTTCTGCCTATTTAACAGCCGTCATTTTAATCATATTGACAAAAATTTTCAGTTCTGTGTTCAGTTAGCATTCGATTTATTTAATAATGATCCCAAAGCAGAAGAGTAGTGATGTAAAAGAGGCACCAGGGTATAAAAGATAAAAGGTGGAAGATAGCCATGTTTAAGGGTTCCTTTCTGCCTGCATCCTCAACACTTGTTCTTTGTTTTCTTGATGGCAGCCATTCTGACTGGCATGTGAAGGATTCTTCATTGTAATTTTAATTTGCTTTTCTTTGATTGCTGAGAGTTTTTCGTGTTTGTGCGTGTGTGTGTGTGTGTGTGTGTGTGTGTGTGTGTGTGTGTGTGTGTACATATATGTTATCTGTACTTTTAGGGTACAAGAGTAAGGTTGGCACCTAGAACTAGGCCAGACTAATCTCTCCCCATCCTGAAGCTCAGGGACATTTGCGGAAGAGGGGGCAGTAAGAGTGTAAGAGCAAAAGGATGGGAGGAGCAATGATTTGCAAGATACTCCACACAAGTTAGGGCCGAAGCAATCATAATTGGACATTGTATGCCTGGCGCAATGTCCAACACACTATTGACCTCACAAAGTCTAGCATCTGCTAAAGGCACCAAGATCCTTGGAGGCAAGGGATTGACAGCCACAGTAGTGTTCCTATGCTTAAGGGGAACACAGGAAGGGGTTCAGGGAAATGCCACTGGGTCCTTGTACATCATCGGAGAGGAGGGCCCAGAGGAGAGTCAGGCATGCACAAGAAAAGACTCTGGGAATCGAGGCGGGAGGCACAGGGGGATGGGGTGGGAGGGGTGAGGGGAGGGGGAGCAGGGGGCTCGGGGGGGGGGCGGGGAGGAGGGAGGGACGGAACTGGTGTACCTATTAAGTTTGTATGAGCTGAAATAATAATAAAAAATGTATTATATAAAAAAAAAGAGTAAGGTTGGGGGGTTATATCCCATTTAGGGCTGAGCAGTCCATAGTTATTTATTTTCTGCCAGTTGTGACTTTCTGGAAATAAGCATTTTCCATTGCAAAACGAAACTTTTAAGAGTGGAGAGATGGCTCAGTGGTAAGACTCTGCCTCACAAGCAGAAGAACCTGAGTTCGGATCCCAGATCCCACATTAAAAAAACAGGTGGAAATGATCACAGCCTGGGAAATCCTAGAGTGAAGCAAAAAGAGATAAAAGCAATCCAGGATGATTCCTCCACAGGTACATACAGTGCTGTGTGATACACACACACATACAAGTGCACTCACACCAACAAAAAGAAAAAGAACAAAAAGGAAGCTTCTAGGTTGAGTGCTGAGTGTTCATCTAATCTATGGGCATAATGACAAGTTTAAAAGGCAATTCGATGTTTTGTTTTTAATCACTAAATCTTAATAGTTTATAGCCTCCTGAAGCCTATATCCACCCCTTTCATAAGAGTCTGAATTATGTTTAAACTTATTTTCCAGAGGAATATACTGATTCCTTAATGTTATTGGTCACTTTCCTGTTTGCTTTGATTATTTCTGGTTTTTTGTTTGTTTCTCCATTTCCTCTTTTTTGCTTTAAAAAAAAAAACTTGATTTCATTTATTGCTATTGCATGTGAGTATGAGGGAGGGGTGTGCATCTAGTAGGTGCTCTTGTGGCGGTCAGAGGACAGCTTCATAGGTTCTCTCCTACCTTCACATAAGTCTCAGGGATTGAACGTAGATCAGCAGGTTTTCGCAGAAGCACATTCATCTACCAATCATCTCACTGGCCTGCCAGTTTGTGTCTTCACAGTGATGTCTGTTTTTTGGAGAACTGATACTTGGATTTAGTTTTTTAAATAAATTCAGCCCATCTGGTTCTCTTTATGGGTGAGTTGAGAGCTTCTCCACACTTTACACTGTGATTTTATGTGGTTTCTTGAGTTTATCATTTCCAGTGCTTCACTTTTTATTCAGTCTCAATTTCCCTGCAGACTTTTCTCCTATGTAGCTTTTTCATCCACGCACCTGATTTTCTTAACCCTTTGCTGACTTTTTCCTCTGTGTTGCTGACTCTTCCCCGGAGTCTGTACTGAATTCCTCCCTTCAAGGTCACTGACCATGTTCACTAGTCAACTTTGTAAAGTCACCCAGCACTTCACAATTTTCACAATCTTTGGATTTGGTATTTGAGCTACAAGCATCTGTGAAGTTGCCTTGCCTTTTGGTTCCTGTATTTTTGTGCAGTGATGCACGTCTTCCTTGGTCCGGAGACAACTTCTGGTTTTATTTGGGGATCTTACTATTGAGTAACCTTATGACTCCACCGAAAGTTCCACTCTTAAAATAATATAGACAAAGCTTTCTCCAGAATCTTAGGGTTTCTATCGGAGGACGGTGGGATCTCAGGAACGTCAGAATCTTCTCTGGAGTCCAAATCTCCACATCCATCATCAATGTCTGTTTCTTTGTCGCTGGTGCTGTCCGTTCCGTGGTCACCTGCCTCTCCGGGTGGCGACGCCACTGCTCCCCTAGCACCTGGGAGTCTCCCCAGTGTTTCAGCTCCAATATCTTAGGTGCAGGGTCCCCACGAGGTCTGAGGAGGAAGCCCAGCTGCGCTAGTGCCTCATGGCCACCCCTCTCTCCTATTTATATGAGGAGTTGACTGGTTTACAGAGTTGGTGTAATGGAATCTTTCCTAGTTCTGTGTTTCTATTTCTCTTTTGGAATTTTGTCTTTCCTGTGGTTTAATGTGGCTTTCTTCCTTTTCTCTGTAGGATTTCTTTACGTATCTTATGGAATGTTGGCTCCATGGTGGTGAATTGCTCTACTTTGTGCTTATCTTGAAATGTCCTTAATTCTCCACAGATTTTGAACTATAGCTCTGTAAGATAAAATAATTGTGATTACTTACTTGAAATAGTTTATTTTGTGCTTTTCTTATTTAGAGTTTTTGCTTGAGACCTTTGAAAGTAAGTTAATATTTTATATTATATATCATATATAAATGAAGTTTTTCCTCTAATCATATCTACTTGGGATTCTAAATCTTTCTTGTGCTTAGATGTGCATTTCCAAATTTAGGAAATTTTCTCTTAATTTCATTAAAAAGATTTTTTATGCCTTTAGTTTTTATCTTACCTCCTTCTGCACACGAATTATTAGGTTTGTTCCCTTGATCATGTCTCTCAATTCTTAGATGTTGTGTTCATGTCTGTTTGTTTTTTTCCGATGTCGATATTTAATATGATATTTCATCAGCTTTGTCTTTTATCCCTGATATTCTTTCCTTTCTTCACCTAGTCTATTGATGTTATTTTTCACTGTTTTTTTAGTATGCTTGTGCACTCGAGTGTGAAGGTAAAGGTCAGCAGGGCATTATGTATCTTCCTCTGTCATATGCTGCTTATTATTGCCTAAAGACAGGCTCTCTCACTGAACCATGAACTCACCGTTTCACCTCATCTAGATGCAGTGTGTTCTCAGAATCTGCTGGCCTCTGGGCTGCCAGTGTTGGGTTTACAAGCACACACAGCCATGTTGGTCTTTTTACACGTATACTGAGGATTTAAACTTGGACCTTCCTGCTTTCAAAGCAAGTGTACCCACTGAGTCATCTCCCTAGCCCTGTGTTTTTCTTTATAACAATTCCATTTGCCTATTTTCAAGATCTCAATTCCATGCTGAGTTTCTCATCCATGTTGCTGATTTTCTATTTTACATTACTGACTTTCCCATCAGTCCTGAACTGCTCTCTTCACTCATCTGGTTTTCTTACTTCATTCTTTTTTTCTTCAAAGTCACTTCAGTTTTTAGAAGCAGATCTTTTAATTCTTTGTCTAGTATTTTAATCATTTTACTACTTTTGATTTGACAACATAGGGTTTATGATTTGTTAACAGTGTTGTGCTGTCTTGCTGTTTTGTGTTTCTTGTGTTGCTGTGCTGCAATTTGCATATCTTCTGGTATCTTTTCTGATTGTATTTGAGGATCTTTTATTGAGCAGTCTACTTTTAAGAACTTAATTCACTGTGCTATCCAGAGAGTGGAAAATATACTGCTGGGAGTCAAGGGTGTGATTCAGTTGATAAAATGTCTACTTAGTATATGGAAAGCTCTGGGCCTGAATTTCAGCACCACATAAACTAGGTTTGGTAGCATTTCCCTTTAATTCCAACATTCAGAAGTAAAGCCAGGAAGAAGTTCAAAGTCATCTTTCACCAGTTTAAAACTGGACTAGCTTAAAAAAAAAAAAAAAGAAAGAAAGAAAGAAAACCAGCAATAGAATCAAGCCAAGCCTGATAAAGAATTACACTTAAAATCAATTGCTTAACTAATAAAACAATAGTATCCATAGAACAGAAAATAGCCAAGGTATGGAAAAATGTGCTATGAAATTAAAATCTGTTTAGGGTAAATATAAAAATAAATGAATAAAACAGAAAAGGAGAAGAAACATTGAGGGAAGAAAAATAGAGAAGAAAGTTATGAAAGGGAGAGAAACAAACAATAGATTAGATTTTTGATTGCTAAAGAATGCATAAATAAAATTTGATAAATATAAATTAGTTTTAAAATATTCAAAATTGGGCTGGAAAGGTGGTTCAGTGTGTAAAGTCCATGTACTAGCATAAGGACCTCAAATCCCTAGGACCCACATAAAAGCTGGACATGGTGTTATATACCTGTAACCCCTTCACTGGGGCTCATAGCCAGTCAGTCCAGCTGAACTGAAATGGTCAGCTCCAGGCTAAGTAATATCTCCTTGTCTTGTCTCAAGAAACAAGCAAGGAAGATATTCAATCCAACTCAGGCCTCCCAGTGCACATTCACAGGCAAGCATGTCCACACATGAGCACATAAATGTGACAGTTGAAAAAGAAAGTGGGGGCTGAAGAGATGGCTCAAGAGTTAAGCCTCTACCTCGAAAGCAGGTCTTGAGTTCAGACCCGGATCCCACGTAAAAATACCTGGTGGAAATGGTGGCTACCCAAACTTCTAGTTCTGGAAAAAGACAGAGCCTGGGAAACTCCAGAGCAAAGCAAGTAAGAGGTGAAGGCAATCCTGGGTGATTACCGAAGACACACTTGAACCTCCATAGAAACACACAGTGCCCTCTGGTACACACACACACACACACACACACACACACACACACACACACACACATTTAAATAAATAAGTCTGAGTATTAAATAAGATAATTAAAAAAAAATGAAGTACTAGATCAGCTTCTAGGTCCTCTAAAATTATAGTCAACTGGAAGGCAAGACAACAATTGGAGATTGTTCTTCTGTTAAGGCCATTATGAAACCAAACCAGTCAGATGTTAGATGTTCACAAGAACTGTCTTTCCTTTAAAAGTATGCCTTCCTGGTTTATCAGACGCCTCTAGGCCACCTGGCTTTGCAGTTTATGAGCTAAAAAGCTTCTCTAGCATTCCAAAGATTCCCCGGTTTGTACACCTCTTGGAAGCTAGTGTTTTAGCAGAGGGATGTATGTCCCAATTGTGTTGCATGGTGGAAACCAGCACAGCACTTTGGTCTGCAGGCAGACTGGTCTCTGTGCTTTCAAAATGTACTCAGCATTAAACATCCTGATGGAAGGACAAAGCTACAAACATCAGATATTCCGATAGAGCTTCATGACTCTGGGCCCCCGTGCCAAATCCAAGCCACTTGCTATCTGAATTTTTCCATTGCCACTGAGTTCTCCTCCTCTCCATATCTGCCCCCTCTTAACAGTCACCAGCCTACAGAATGATCCGCGAGCTCCCTGACTTGTGATTGGTTCTCGCTGACCAGTACCATCAGTAACTTCTCTCTCAAGATGACACCCATCTAAAACCTTCTAAGACATGGCAAGTGCTAAAATGGACCTCTCATCTGCTGATTCATCATTCCAAAGAAGCCACTGTCTCATTAGAACCCTCTCAGTAGAACTGATCGGAGACTGTGTAAATGGTGGGCTTCTTCTGTGCTTAGGACTGTCGGTATCTTTTCACAAGGGCAGGATGGCCTCCCACCTGGAAACCTTGGTAGCTGGACCTAGTGGGCTGTTTGCTGCTTTCATCACGTTGCCCTAATATTTCTCTGACCTTTTCAGCTGCCTTGTGGTTCTTTGTGATTTCGAGTGCTCTTCCAATGTTTCTGTCTTAGAATAGAATTTATTCTTTGTTAACTGACTTTTCTCATTTATTGCATCATATAGAGACAGCTTCAGATCTGCCATTTTAATCCTGAAATTCATAAATGCTCTAAAAACTTATACATAATACCAGCTAGTTATATCCTTGCTTTACGTTGGAAAACTATGAAAAGCAATTTTTCCTTTCAACATTTTGTTACCTACAACACTCTTCTTACACTCCCCATTCATACATATGATAGTATCTTCATTAGGCAAAGTGAGAACAAGGAATCTGTTTCTTCTTACACACTATTCTTACATTCCTGATTCATATATATGATAGTATTTTCGTTAGGCAAAGTGAGAACAAGGAGTCTATTTCCTAGATGAATTTACAGATTTCCCGTTACTTCCTTGGAACCCTTTTTAGAGCCCACTGCCTTCAAAACTTTACTACCATAGAACTACTTTGATAAGTAGCTGAAAAATTAATATGTTTTTCATTCTTCTATGAGAAGACCATTCGGAAGTCAAATATAATGCCACATGCCTGTAATCCCAGTACTTGGGAAGCTGAAGGCCAGTCCAAGCTACAAAGTGAGACCCATGTCAAAACATACATATACACTACACACACACACACACACACACACACACACACACACTTCTAACAACTTAAGTTGAAAGAAATGAATATTATCTGAGCCAGAATAAATACTGTGACAACCAAATTAAATATTTTGCTTTTACCCTTTAGATAATACACTTGGGTTCAGTGCTCACATTCATACTAGATTCATAGATTTGAATATATCTGGATTTTGCTCTTATATGTGGCCCTTTTCACCAGCCATCTCAATTTAAAAGCCCTAGTGCTCAGGTTACGAGGGAGTCTGTTTATTGGTGTTACCAAATAGGAGACCGTATTACAATGTCTGTTCACAACATATCGTGGTTTTGATTCACCACTCTACCTCTGTCTTATTACAGCACAAGTAAACATATCACACCTGTTTCATTAGTGAGTTTTTCCAGTTCTTCCTTCTCTTTATTCTCCTGACATCACTCAAATGTATTTTAGTCATTGCAATTACCCTTCTTTTGCTGTGAGACAAAATACTCATGCACAAACAACTTAGGGAAGAAAGGGAGATTTATTTGGTTGGTGGTTGGAGAGACAATATAGCCTATTATAATGAGAATTATGTAAGAAAAAGCACTGGAGACAGAAGAAAGAGACCAGCTCTGGGCACTGCAGCCATGAGGAAAGCAGAGAGCAAGAGAAAGCTGCAAGGAATCAGGGCCAGGTTTCCAAACTTCAGAGCCCACCCCCTATAACATGCCTTCTTCTACCAAAGCTCCCACCACTAAAAGATGCAACAACTTTCCTAAACCTTAACCCTAAGTAAGGATGCAAGCACATGAGCCTGCGATGGGGCAACTCACATTCAAGCCATGACACAGGTATCCCCAGTGTCCCTGGTAATATATAGCCCTGCCTTTTAAATTTCTTACACTCTGTGGAATCCAAACAATCCAGAGATAGCATATTTATTTTAAGAACATCTTCATCACACCAAAGGTATTACTTTACAGAATTAGGGAATGTTAAAGAGGAAAGTAAAGCAGAGTGGATTTATCTTCTCAGACTTGGAAAGTAGGACCACAGCTTCTTGGCACAGTCTCATCTTTAGAAAGGATTGCAAACCCCCATCATCAAATGTTCCTAAGCAGCCATATTGTATAACTTCTCTTTTGCTTATTATAAATAGGGTTGTCCACCTAGAACTAGGCCAGCCTAATCTCTCCCCATCTGAAGCTCAGGGACATTTGCGGAAGAGGGGGCAGTAAGAGTGTAAGAGCAAAAGGATGGGAGGAGCAATGATTTGCAAGATACTCCACACAAGTTAGGGCCGAAGCAATCATAATTGGACATTGTATGCCCGGCGCAATGTCCAACACACTATTGACCTCACAAAGTCTAGCATCTGCTAAAGGCACCAAGATCCTTGGAGGCAAGGGATTGACAGCCACAGTAGTGTTCCTATGCTTAAGGGGAACACAGGAAGGGGTTCAGGGAAATGCCACTGGGTCCTTGTACGTCATCGGAGAGGAGGGCCCAGAGGAGAGTCAGGCATGCACAAGAAAAGACTCTGGGAATCGGGGCGGGAGGCACAGGGAGGGGGGGGATGGAGTGGGAGGGGTGAGGGGAGAGGGAGCAGGGGGGTCGGGGGAGGAGGAGGGAGGGAGGGAACCAGTGTACCTATTAAGTTTGTATGAGCGGAGATAATAAAAAATGTTTAAAAAATGTTTAAAAAATTAATTAATTAAATTAAATTAAAAAATAAATAAGGTTGTCATTAGGATTCAACAACTAAAGAAAGATTTTGCTCATATTTTCATATAAGTTCTTAGATATCTGGTGTTTTATCTACTTACTGTTGTTGTCCACCAAATGCTAAACTTAAACAGTCACAATATTTAAATGAAAAGTTATGATTTTCATTTAGTTTTGAAGACAGAGGCTACCTGCCTTTTTATATCATATTCTCGACCCCAAAGTCATTTGCCTACACTAATGCCTCACCTATTGGAGAAGGAGAGGAATGGTTTTGTGTGTGTGTGTGTGTGTGTGTGTGTGTGTGTGTGTGTGTGTGTATACATAGGCATAAAGTAAAAGAGACTATTTTCTGTCCTGAGGTAATTTGCAATACCACTACTTACTTTGCATTCTCAAGTAGGTCACCAAGTCACACATTGAGGAAATTTAATATTATCGCTATGAAAGAGTTCTCGAATTGTTTACTACTAAGTTCTACTGAAAAACATGGGTTTTTTTATTATTTATTCAATTGTGCGTGTGTGTGTGTATTGTGCATGTGTGCACGTGTAGAACCACAGGCGAATTCGGGAACCACCATGGACCGCCTCCCATCCTCTGTTACTCTGCCAGGGATTCACAGGCCTGCCCTACACAAACGAGGCCACTCCGCATTCTATTACTCCGAATTAGGATCTATCCAGGCCTCCACTCAAGGCAGTAGCTTAACCTGAGCACACTCTTTCAGCCCAAAAAACAACTGGGTTTAGTGTTACGCAAGAAATTGTCTGACATTGTTTTCCTTCCTCTTTGACTCTTGCCCACTAAGCCCTTCCCATTTCCTATTCATTTACATATTTCCATTTTGTTTCCTTCTTACAGGATTTTATATTAAAACTGAAGCAAATCATTTTTTCCTTTTTAAAAGATTTAAAATCTCCTGGTATGTTAATTCAAGATTTAATCTGCTAGTATATTAACTTGATACCAAATCTAAAAATCAAAGGTAACATAGTAAGGATCCAACTTATCTTAAAAATATCTCCTCTGGGACTGGAGAAATAGCTTAGAATTAATTTTTTGTCTCACAAGCTAAAGGACCTGCATTTGGATCCCAGAGCCATGTTAAAATGCTAGGTGGAAATTGCAGCAACTTGCTTGCACTTCCAGCTCTGGACAGCAGGGCCTAGGAAATCCCAGAGAGAAGCAGAAAGAAAATAGAACAATTCATGGTGACTCCCAAAGTCACTCTTTGGCCTCCACAGGCTCATACTCATGTGTGCCCCCTTACACACATACACACACACACACACACACACACACACACACACAAAGTCTCCCCTCAGCCTGAAAAAATCCAGAGCAAAGCAATAAGGGAAAAAACAATGGAGGATGATTCTGGATGTCATCCATGGGCCTCTACAAGTGCACTCACTCAAGTGCCCTCTTGTACATACACCTGCCCATACATACATACACACCCATCTACGTGCAAAATGCACACACACACACACATGCCAAAAAGAAAAAAAAATCTCCCCTGTATTTTTAGAAGAAGTTTCACATAGCTGGCTAGTTGTATGTTTTGTTAAATTCCTATTAATAATCTTAAGTTTGTAAGTATGAAGCATTTCTTTCTTTCCCACAGAAAAGCCCCCCCTTGATATTTGAAGAAGGTCTCTAAACACCAACTGGTATGTTTGCTGCAATTATGACTTTCTAAATATAGTTTTTAGTGAGATGAGAAAATTTTTTTCAAAGAAATTTTGCCCTTTTTTATAAAAGCGCAGATTTATCAAGATATAATTTATATGCCATACAATTCAACTCACGTAGCTGTACAATGGAGCCAGGCACAGTACCACGCATCTGTAAGCCCAGCACTGGGGAAGCTGAGACAGGAGGATCGCGGGTTTGAGGCCAGCCTGGTGTATGTAGTAAAAAATAAATAAATGGATAAATAGGAAGAAGGAAAAAGAATCCAGGACAAAGGTTTTTAGTATGTCCAAAGATAGGTGAACTGTTACCACAAGCTATTTTAGAACATTTTCATCACATCAAAAAAAAAAAAAACTACTGCTTTTAGCTATTATCTCCCCAGTGTCCCATCCAACCCTAAACAACCAATAATATATTTCACCTATATATTTAATATAATTTTGATAATATGTGATCTTTTTGACAGACTTCTTTACATAGTATTATTGGTATTCATCTTTGTTTTAACATGTATCAACACTTATTTTCAATTTTTAAATTGTATTAAAAACGTGATACAAAGTATACCATTTTAATCACTGTAATTGTACCCGTTGGTAATGTTAAACATATTAGCACTATTGTGAAGCAGATCAGAAATTTTTAAACTTGTTAATCCTATATTTCTTACTCATTCATCTAACATCTAGTAACTACATCTTGTGTTTCTACTGACTTACTTAAATAACTTATATAAATAGAATTAAGAAGAATTTTATCTCGTGCTTGATTTATTTCACTTAATGTACATAATGTTCCCAGCTTAACCATATTGTATCATGTGAAAGTATTTTCTTCCTTTTTTAGAATTCAAAGATTTCCACTTATCTATTTATCTACTGATGGACATTTAAGTTGCTACCATTTCTTGCTATTGTGAATATTGCTTCTACAGCATAGATATTCAATTATTGATTTCAGCTTCTGCTTTCATTCTGGATCCAATTGAAGTTCTACTCCCAGTTTTTCTAAGAACTAACAAACCATTTTTCATAATTTGTCACTCTGTTTCACAGTCCTACCAACAGTTCACAAGCATCCTAAGGGCTCCATATTCTCACCAAAACCTGGTATTTTCTGATTTTTATCGTTCTGTTTTGTTGGTGTGAAGCAATACCTTATGCTTCTAGTTTTCATTTTCTAACAGTTATTACTATTAAACATTTTTCCATACCATTACTGTATTTTTAGGCATCATCTGGAGAAGTGCTTTTCATATCTTTTAACCATTTTTTTAATATTTTACTTTTTCATTTTGTGGGAAAAACAGAGAGCACTGGCTCAGGCATGTCACAGCATGCATGTGGAGGTCAGAGGGCAACTTTCTTCTACCATGTGGACTCCAGGGATTAAATTCAAGCCTCCAGATAGGCAAACAGGTGTCTTTACCCACTAAGTCATGTCCCCCAAACGCCTTCTACCATTTTTAACTGGGTTTTTGGATTATAAGGATTCTTCATATATGTTGAAAGTTTTTGTTTTTTTAATCAAATAAATAGATTACAGTAGTTTTCTTCTGTTACATGAGCCCCCTTTTCACTGTTAGATTCTCTGGTAAGTGTAATATTCAAGTTTATTATGGTCCCATTTATCTATGTTTAGTTAGTACCGTATGTTTTTGGTGTTCTAAATGAGAAATCATTACCAAAAGTTCCCATATTTTCTTTTAGGATTTTTATAGTTGGATGGTTTTGTTTTTTATTTTTTTATGAAAAAGAATCTGTCTAGTCCAGGTTGGTCTCAAAGTTGTGAGCCTCTTGCCTCAGCCTCCCAAATGCTGAGTTTATAGATAAAATGCTACCACGTGTGGTTTTAAAATTAGTAGATACTTTAAATTTTTGTTCGCTTATTTGTTTTGTTTTGTTTTCAAGTGTTAAGGATCAAAGCCAGGGCTTGACCTGTACTAGCCAATGCTTGACCACTGCAATCCAGCCCTATATTTAGGTCTTATGTTAAGGTATTTAATTCATTTGAGTTTGTTTTTGTATGTGGTGTAATATACTCAAATAATACTCCAACTTCATTCTTTCGTATGTTAAGCACCAAGTTTTCCCTCAATATTTATCAGATAAGCAGTCCTTTACTCTTTGAGTGTGCTTATGCCTTTATCAGTTGACCACAGGTACATGGTTTATTTCTAGGCTCTTTTTTCTGTTGGAATAATCTACTTATCTGTGTTTATGCCTATGCCCCACTGTTTTAATTACTGTAGGTTTGTAAAGTGTTTTGAAATCAGAAATTGTTAGTCTTCCGATTTTGTTATTTTTCAAAATCATTTTGATTACTGGAGGACCCTGGAGATTCCATATGAATGTAAAACAAAACTTTGGGGTTTTCACAAGAATTACACTGAATTGGCACACTGGACTACTTTGAGTAAAATAGATGTTAACAATATGAATTCTTCCATTGCACAAAGATGAGTTCCCTTTCATTTGTATTCTTTTATTTAAACCCAATTCCTCTTTGTATTTAAAGAAAAACCCAAAATAAATGAAAACATGTCTATATGAAACTACATGAACATTTATAAAACATTAGCAACAACCAAAAGACAGAAAAGTATAATGTTTTTCAATTATGATGAAAAATAAAATATGGACTCTCTATACTGTAAAGTATTATATGTCCACAAACAGGAATGAAGTATTACTGAAAACTATAAAATATTGCTCAAAGAAATAAAAGACAAAACTTATTATTTTCCAAAAGATTTAAACTACTAGTTCGGTAGCCTAAAATCTTAAGTCTTTTTAAAGGTCCCTTACTCTGGTACTGGGGAAGCTAAGTAGTTAAAGCCTTTGCTTTGAAAGCAAAAGGGCCTGAATTCAGATCTCTAGTTCCTATATAAAAATTGCCAGGGAATAGATGGTGGCCTATAATTTCTGACCTGGGAAATCTCAGATAAAGCAGTAAGCTTTATCTATTCTGAATATTAATAGAATTTTGATAATATGTGGTCTTTTTCACAGACTTCTTAACATAATATTGTCATTATTCACCTTTGTTTTAACATGTACCAACACTTAATCCCAGGCTCTACCTTCCAAGGCTAGAATTACAACCAGGCCACTACATAGCCTGGCATTTTTATATGTGATCTGGGGGTTTAAATTCACATACCTTTGCTTGCGAAGCAAGGTCTTTAGTTGCTGAGCCATCTCCCTTGCTCTGTTTAAAGGACTTAATTTTTTTCTTTGTATGTTTGATTTGCATGTGGGTGGGTATGATGACTGTGTGTGTGTGTGTGTGTGTGTGTGTGTGTGTGTGTGTGTATCTCCAGATCACACATAAAAATGCCGAGCAGGTGTGTAGTGACCTGGCTATAATTCTAGCCCTAGAAGGTAGCGCCTGGGATTACATAGGCCAACTAGGCAAATCAGACTAGTCCTGAGGGCATGATCTGGATTTAATTTAGAGACCCAGACTCACAACAATAAAGTGGAAGAGCAATCCAGGATCATTCACTATGGGTAATCCCTTGGGCTTCCACAGACACACAAACTCAAGTGTTCTCATATACACATACCCCATTCCCATTCATCTATCCTTTAAATTTGGCTCAGAAGCTAGAGAGATGGCTCTCCCAAGCAGAAGGACCTGAGTTTGAAAACCACATCCCTACATTAAAATGCAGGGCATTTTAATGGTGGTGACCTGCACTTCCAACCCTGGGAAACTCCAGAACAAAGCAAAAAGGAGGTAGAGCAGGATGATTCCAAAAGGCACCCTTGGACCTTATCAGGCATGCACGCACACACACACACACACACACACACACACACACACACACACACACACACACCAATATCAATATTACTATGAATTAGAGTATAAAAGTAAAAATATATATACTTCTAGGTCCTAGATTTGGAAAGCATAAGTTTAGAAAGCAAGTGTCTGGGGGTCAAAGTCCAGAATGAAGATTCACTTATACTACTGTTGAAACAGTGGGATTTTGAAAAGTATGCAAATGCCTTTAATTAATCAAGCCCTGTATTATTTGATTTATTTCCTCTTCTCTTCTTTTTCCACTTCTTTTTCATATCTCTTTTAAATTTTTTTAAAGATTTAAGAAGGTGATGATTCCATTTGAATTATGAATTATTGGAGCTCTTATTATCACCAAAGTGGAATAATTGAAAAGTTCCTTCCTTTTCTTTACCTTTCTCTTTGAGGGACAAGAAAAAGCTTATGATTTTAAAACCGGCATGTTCATTGCAAAAAATGGAAAATTTTCAGCAAAGTGTAACAAATGAAATTCATAAGTAACTTACATTTTGAATTAATAGATGCTTTATATTTTGATGTTTAATTCTGTTGGAAAAAATATATACCTATATATGTTGATAGTTAAGATTTTGCAGTGAATGTGAAATTTGGCATGTTTTGGATTATATACTTTAAAGGATTTTCCTATAGTCATGAATTTTCTTCATGTTACCATAACCATATACTTACATATAAGCTTTTTTAAATACCTATATTGTTGATCTTTTCCTTTTTTCCATGTTTTAATATATAGAAAACTTTGAAATAAGTATGTACATGAACACTAATTCAATTTTTTAAGGTAGAGTTCTAGAAAGGAATTAACTGAGTCAGTTAATATGAAAATGATTAAGATTTGCTTTTCTTTTAAAGAAAATTATATTTGAGTTGGTAAAGGGTTAATGATATATCTGACTATATACTAATTCATATTTGGATAATTGTTGCACATAGTACTATCAATTGACTGTATGTGCTCTTTTAGACACCAGAATGCCTCTTTTCTGTGTCTCCTATTCCTTGGGATAGAAATCCAACAGTCTTATTGAGTCCATTTACAGGTGTATCAGACGCACTTCTATGCCCATCTCATCTATGGCTACCTGTTTACCCTGTTGCATCCAATATTCATATTTCTTTCTTTTCTTTCAGATGGAATGGGGCGAGTCCTTGCTCAAGATGTATATGCAAAAGACAATCTACCCCCATTTCCAGCATCAGTAAAAGATGGCTATGCTGTTCGAGGTAAATATTTTAACTTTCTTAAGTATCTTCAGACTAACCCTGATTTTTTTTCATATTTTTGTTCAATCCACCCAGACACCTATTTCCCCCATGATTATCAGAAAGACTTTATTCATGATAATCATGCTAATATATACCAATGTATTTTTGGCACAATCTTGATTACTACTCTCCAATAAGAGTACTATAGTTTCATGAGAATTCTTGATTACAAATAAATGCATAAAGAGCAACTTTAAATAAAAACTGTTACTTGGCTGGGGATGTGACTTAGAAATGAAGTATTTATCTAGCATGTACAAGGCCCTGGTTTTGATTTAAAAAAAAAAAAAACACTGTTACTATGTTGTTGTAGCGTATTCTCCAAGTGCTAGATAACAAAGTGCCTTGGTGTGAAAGTTTTCCATGTGTTTTCTAGTTAAAAAACACTATGTAGTCTCAAAAAAGAGCGAGAGATAGAGAGAGAACAATTCTCAACACAGGGATTATGTGTGGCTGTCTGTTCTCTTACTTTAAACCCAAATATCAGCAATGAGAGTCATGAAAAGAAAGCAGGAGGGAAACTAATTTTCTCCAAAATATGCCATATTTCAAAGCTCTAGAACCCCAGTGGTAGTAGCAGATAACACCCTCTGAGTTATCTAAAACCATATAAAGCTTAAAAACAAGTACTGAACAGTATTTGCCTGCCTTAAGTCTAATCTAATTATCCAAGACAAAATTGCACCTAAACTACGTAGAATCTGTTACTGTATTTTTTAGTTTTTCTCTATGAAACATGGTGTTTTAAAATAAGAAGACATTGTCATATATTCCATTGAGCTAATTAACATATATACTGCCTCGCATGCTGTTTCTTTTGATGAGATTATTTAAGATCCTACATTTTAGCAATTTACAAAATATAACACTTGTTTTGTGTTATTGGTTATTAACTAAAGGCGGTATTAAAAATGCAAAAATACTTTCCTAGTTCTCATGGTTGTTTAAGAAGTCAATTCCTTTATCATTTACTTACATATAAAAGTAATATATATTAATGAAGTTTCCTGTAATTTTTTTTAATGTATGTGTGCATCACTGTGTCATATATAAATCCAGCTAAGAAATGTCTCTCTTCTCAAAAACCAGATTCTTTTTCATGGCCAGCTATGTAGTCAGTGCATTTTTTGTTTTTTTTTATCTGTCCATTTAAGTAATCTGTCCATTAAAGTAATTTTTTCTTTCTTGTAATTAAATATATTCACTGATCTCTGTCTGCCATGCTCCATTACGGTCTTTTGGCGTTATCTTTTATGTTGGAAGCAATATTGCAATGGTTAAGAGTATACACATGAGCTTTGAACTAAATCCAAGAGGTCTGGGTTCTAATACTGGCTTCATCTACATCACTTTATATAAATTACTCAAGGTTGTGAAACCTGTCTTTTGCCTATTAGAGGCAAAACTGTAACACTATATTCCAGCAAGTTGTGAGAATCAAGAGACCATGGAAATCTTTAGCAAAGTATCTACAACATACATAAAAATAGAAAACTGAATAATTATAATTGCTTTTAGCTATTTACTGTCACTATTATTATTGTAAACATATTTCCTCAGACTCTCTTGAAAGGATAACATTCAGAGCTGAGTATGGCATTGCTTATAATACTCATAATAGAGACTGAAGTAGGAGGATCGCAAGTTCCAGGCCAGCTTGGCTACAAAGACAAAGGAGACCTTGTCTTAAAAATATCAAAAGAAAGAAAAAGGAAAATATCTATTGCAATTGTTACTCTCCTGTTTTATATAACTAAGATGATGGAAAGACAATCTGATGTTCCAATTTTCACTAGCATTTTTTTCTCAAGAAATCTGTATAGATGACTCTCTAGATAAACATCACTAGATTAGAATACTTCTGAAATTGACAACCCCTAGGATTTTCTTCCAAGTTGATTATTTTAATACTATTTATGAGAATGAACATGCTGTAGAAAGAAAATTATGTTATCCTTCTAATAGCTTCATTGTTTTTCATTTCTTATTTTGCATTGTAGAACAAACAAACATAGCAGATGAAATACTAGCAACAAAAATGTCTGGCTTTCACAATCTTGGGATATAAAATAAGAAAGAGTAAGAAAATAAATTAATCTAATGTAGAGATATTCTCAAAGAGAATAATAATGTTTTGTGATTTTTATATGAAGTAGCAACCATTCAATGAAAAGAAACTTTTGCTCTCAACTTTTCTTGTTGCCAAAAATTTAGCCCACATAAGTTGTAAAAGAGCCTTTCTGCCACTTTGAAATCTATTTAAGAAATTTCTGTGGAAAATATAATTTAGTATCTTACTTGTTTTTTGTTCAAAATTGTGTTATTTTCAATTGTTTACAAAAAAACTTCAATGATATTTCAAAGTATTGAAAGTCTAAAATTATCTAGCATGTGGCTGAGTCACATTTCTTTCTCACAAGGTGTTGCTAGTTCTCCAAAACATATGACAAAGGCATAGCATACAGTGTGATCATTGTGTCTGTGGTGAAATCTCAAAGTTCAGTAACTATAACGCATTATATAATAGAAGCAGCAGAAGTCCTCAGAAGACAGAGACATATCTTAGAACTATGCTGAATTTTTCAGTTTATACATCCTCACCTTTGTTTGAAATTTAGGAAAATAAACTACCAATAATTTAGGAGACTTTCATTTCTTTGAGGATGAATATAAAGATATCCTTATCCCTGAGGCACCTGTGGCTCCCTACCACTTTCTACTTCTTGTGTCTCCTCTTCACCTGTCTTCCTTTATCAGTTCCATTCTCCCCACTCCCCTTATTTCTCCCTTTTTTCTTCTCCTCTGCCTTTGCCTTAGGCCTTCCAGTAATAACCAGTGGCATTCGTGAGCATTACTAGCCCTCTAGGTGTAAAGAGGTTGCTAACTTTCTCTGGATCTCTAAGCATTAGCCAGTGCCTTCAGAAACATGTGGGATAAAACTCCAAAGCAGTTGGAGGATCACTTACTTTAAGGTATGTGGGGTTGAAAGATCAAGATCAAGATTGTAATAAAATAACTAAGAAAAAAGTAGAAGCAGGCTGGGTAAGGTGGTGCACCCCTATAATCCTAGCACGCAGAGGGTGAGGCAGGAAGATTTCCATGAGTTCAAGGCCAAACTGGGTTGCATAGTGAGTTCTAGACCAAACAGAGCTACATAGCAAGACCCTGAGCTCCAGTCTCCCCCCCCCCAAAAAAGGAAAATAAGTAGAAACAATTTCAAAAAAAGAAGAAAGCAGGAATCATATGATAATGGCATAAATAATAAGATGACACTGTAAAGCTACATTCAGGAGGAAGAGAATTTAAAGATAAAGATAGAGAAAACAATTAAAATGGCAATGTAACATTTAAAATCAATGTAATATTCTTCTCGTTTTTGAAATTGTATTTCTCCCTCTCATTAATCAAGTTGAGCATCCTCTTGCCCTTCAGTGTAAAATGTCTCACAATTTCTTCTTACAGGTTAATAAAGGCAAGAATACCTCATAATCCCAAATTCGACATTCTGTAAACGCTCAATATGGAAGGCTTATCACTTCAGAAATTGTTGTAGAATCATTTACAAAAGGGGAATATTTTGGACAATCCAGGAATCATTTTGAGAACTAGGTATAAAATGTAGTTTCAATGCATATATAATGGGAAATCTTTACCACTTGAATAAAGTGAAATATTAAAGTGTTTCAATCATTTAAACATGCTGATTAAAAAGTCCTTAAAAGTGAATCCATAAATTCACTGCAGTTACATAATATTTTCACAAGACCTTCATGGGATTTGTCCTATCAATACTTCACTGTGAAAGGGGAAAGTTCTCAAGAGACACCGCACCTTCCTGAGAGACTACTGAGGGTTAATGATGATGGGGATAAGGGAAGATGTTTTCCTCAGTGATACACCCACCAATAAATTATTCACGTTTCAGCAAGTACAGGTCTTCAATGACAACCCAGGTGAACTCAGTGGACCACACATGCAAAAAAACATGAAAATAGCAGAGACTGGCAGGAAAGAAGTGTTGTATTAAGAAAAAGAGGGGAATAGGATTGGGTGTCAAAGTGTAAAAATATCATAAATCCACTATAGTTTGTGTGAAATTCTAAAAGAATTTTTAAAGCACCTATCCATTATCTCACTGGCCATTGTTAACATTTCATGGGTTTAACCCACATCCAGAATTTTAAAATATACAAATTCATGCAAAGTCCACAGTCATTTTGATTTAAAGTTGGTTCTTACTCTCAATGATATCTGTAAGTTAGAGCCCATTCTATTCCTTTGCCATATGTCCTCTGTCCATAACTGGTTCCTCAGTTCATTGATAGCTTGCCATTGCCTTCCATCATAGGCTTCTTAAGATGAAAGAGAGTCTTATGTACTATTTTGCTACCCAAAATTATAGAACTCATCCTTAAAAATGACAGCTTTAATATGCTGGCGCACAAAGTGTGTGTGTGTGTGTGTGTGTGTGTGTGGACACCATGTATCCCTGTGGAGGGCCAAAGGTGACTTCGGGAATCATCTGAATTGCTTCTATTTCGATTGCTTTCTATTTCGATAAATAGAAAATTTTTTTTTAATCTCTAAGAAATAGCGTTGGTGTTAGGTGTATGCTCTGCTCTGTGATTCACTGGTCTTTATTTCTTAATTTTTCTCTTATTCTTAATTTTTATATACTAATTTGATCTTACAGCTCTTGACTCCTCACAAAGCATAGGTCAGGGACCAGCAACATCAACATTAACTTTTTAATTACAGAGCCCCTAAATTGGCATCTGTTTTTGTAAGTTCTCCAGACTAATTGGATGCACATGAAATTTTGGGAAATAGATTTTTTTGTTTGTTTTATTAAGAAGTTTTCATGTTTAAGCAAAGTGTGTTTATGATCATTCCCCCTCCTTTCTCTTGGCTCCCTTTGGAGTTTGTGTGCCAGTAAAGGGACCAGGTGTCTGTGGTAGTTTCAAGTGACCCTTCAGTGGGTGTCATAGTTAAATATAGGTATCAACTTGATGGTTGAGGGTTCAAGCTCTGGGTACATTTGTAGAGGATCAGTAGTTGATTTAAGCCCAGAACAAACCTGCAAGAGATTGTCTAGTTGATGGAGAAGGTCCATCCCATGATGATAGAAGGTTCATCCCATGATGGTGGAAGATCCATCTCATGATGGTAGAAGGTCCATCCCATGATGGTAGAACTAGATCTTAAACAGGTAAATAAAATACAGAGAGATGTTTGAGGAAGTGGGCATCCTTTTGTATACTTGGCCAGACATACTGGTCTGGCAAATAAGGATCGTTCCTCTCTCTGCCATTATGTGAAGGTGGTGTGGCCAGTTCCTTCGGCCCTGGTGTTGGTGTGAGCTCTCCTGCCAAGCTGGACTAAGAGCTGTAATTGGACTATTATAAGAGAATAAACCTCTTTTTCCCTTAAGCCTTTGTGGGTGATTTCTTCAGCAACATGCAGAGTAACTGCAACAGTAGGTAAATCAACAGGTGAGGAAACTCCAGCATCTGTTCCAGAGATTCTCTCTGAGTATAGCTGTTCCCCTGAGATCCTCATTGGTCCACGAGCAATGTCATGTAGAGAAGTAGATCTCCTTCCACTGAGCTCCTGGATGCAGAAGCTCCATCCTGACTGGAGTATCCTGGCCAGCAGAACATCCCCCTCCTTTAGGCTCTTATGATCTTACCATCCCCCTCTTCTGCAGGGTTCCCTGAGTCTTGGGAAGGGGAGAGATTTAGATGGCCTGCTTAGAGCTGAGCATTCTATGGTCACTGACACCTTGCACTTCTGCCTCACTTATTTTCCACTTAATTACATCATTTTGAAGACTCACTGCTAAGATCCAGTTATAAGGGAGAACATGTGGGGAAATACTTTTATAAGGCAATAATAAAATTGGTTACTCTGTTGGGACCAAGAACCTTCTGTTTTGTTGGATAACTGAGCCTTTCTTTGCTGGTAACATGTATATATACATGGTTACCAGGTGGAAAGTTTTAGGGAAAGATACAAAATATTACTCAAGTGAGCAGGTATTTTGTTCCAAGTCAGTGAGTGCACTTTGTCTTATAACAAAAGACCTTTCTTCTTAGAATCATGAGTTCTTTCAAATACTTAATTTTCTGAGATTTTTGGCCCAAGTTTGTCTGTGTACTATCTAGGTGATTACAAGCCACCCCATCATTCAGGGATACTTATTTAGATTGTTATGCAGAACATTAACGTAAGCCTTTTGAATATATATGCAGCAGGAATGGGCCAGGAAAAGGAGGAAGACTGAAGATCAGAGAGTTTCTAAACCAAAAGAAAGCAAAGCATAGAGGAGGTAAAGCAATCCAGTGTGATTCCCCAAATCACCCCTGGGCTTCCACAGGCACACACACACACACACACACACACACACACACACACACACACACCTGCTTCGCTTTTATTTATCCTTCATATGCAAATCAGAAATCTTTTTGTCATGGTAGCTTTCTGACCCTGCAGAGTATTTTCAGGAAATCATGTTTATAGCCAGATATGACTGTACATGCCAATAACACCAGCACTCAGGAGACTGAGGCCAAAGAACATCATTTAAAGACAACCAGAGCTTCATAGCTACAGCCTGTCTCAGAAGTAAGGTTCCTTTGAGGTGGTTTCCCTAATTTGTGTAAATATATATGTATATAAATGTAGTTATTTAATTAATACTATTTCCCCACTCTTCCAGTGGCTTTTTTTAACCACTCTCGTGAGAAGTAATACATTAAATACATTGTACATCACAAGCCAATAGTATATGCACACAAAGCACACACAGTATATATAGATACACAATTAGGCAAAACTAAGTTTTATGAAATGGTAGTTATTCTCTTTACCATGTACAATGAGTGTGTGTATATATATATATATATATATACATATATATATATTTCATCACTGGGCTTGAGCATACTAGTCCAGTGTTTTACCACTGTGTTAGGAGGAGAATTTTTTTGGCGGGGGGGGGATGGAGATATCAACATCTTATTTAGGCTCATGGCTCAAATGGCCCTCCTACTGAAACCTGGAACTCAGGGATTACAGTTATATGCCATTGTGCCTTGTCTATGAGATATATTTTCTGTAATTTTCATTGGAAAGAAGTTGATATTATAGCCTGCCTCCATTTGTTTGAAAACACTTGACACACTGTAGCACAATGTTAGAACGAAAATAATAGTATCCACTCTTCCTTTCTACACTGTCCTCAGTGCCTAGTCTGGCTCATAGGGAATAGGTGACACTTGTTAGAAATTTTCTGAATGAGCAAAAGGAATGAATATCCTTAGAAAATATTTTTGGTTTAACGATCCTCATTTTTGTTGACAAGAGAGGTTTAATAATTTTGCTAAAAATTCAGAATCTAATGATCAGTAAAATCATACTCAGATTCTGTTTGGTTCTACTTTAAACCATGCTTATTTCCTTTTTGTTCAAAAGGTTTAAAAAAAAAAAAGTCATGATTGCTATGGGAGGTGATAATTATTTCTCTACTGGAGAAATAATTTAAAATTACTTGTTCACATTAGCTATCATTTGATTGAGTTATGAAATATAATTGATGGCTTAATTTCCTATAATAAATCATTTAAGATATTTCAAAAATAATTGGGGAGATTTATTAAACAACATTAGTAAAATGTTGATAATTGTCAAAGTAAAGATTTCTGTCCGTTTTAAATTGTTAGTTTTCTTTTAAATGCATCTATAAAAGTGGCAAAATAAAAATAGCATTTCAAGGAAATTATTCTAGATTTTGCACATGAACACTGAAAATATAATAAATTTCCCAAAATGTAAAAATCTGTGAGTTTATTCACTGAAATATTCTCTCTAAAGCGTAAGATATAACATGTAATAGTAATAGGAACCCAATGTTCATTTTTGTCCTCTCTACATAACCTTAGCCAAAGCCATCTGTAAAAAAAAGTGACTCATCATAAAAAGTTATTTTTAAATCTTTAAAAAAACAAAAAACACTGCCTTATGCTTATAGAGAAACATCCAGTCCTGGTAGCACATGACTGCAGCCCTGAACTCAGGAGACAGGGTCAGAAGGATTGCAAGTTTAAGGACTGCTTGGGTCCCATGATGAGTTCTAGGCCAGTCTGTGTTATGGAGTGAGAACCAATCAAGTCAAAGGAAAAAAAGGTGAGAAGGAAAGGGAGGATGGAGGAAGAAGGGAGAGGGGAAAGGAAGGGAAGAAGGAAGGAAAGGAAGGAGAGAGGGAAGTAAGGAGGGAGGAAAGGAAGGCGGGAAGGAAAGGAAGGAAGGAAGGAGGAAGGAAGGAAGGAAGGAAGGAAGGAAGGAAGGAAGGAAGGAAGGAAGGAAGGAAGGAAGGAAGGAAGGAAGGAAGGAAGGAAGGAAGGAAGGAAAGAAATCAGTTTATCTGTCCTTTTTAAAATGGAAAGTGTCTTTTAGTTATCTTAAATATTCATATATAAGGTTTTCTCTATATAGGCCTAATATTGACTATTAGTTATAATATTAAATATTCATATATAAGATATTTTCTGTATATAGGCCTTAGGTTCCTTGCTATGTACAGATGGCATGAAGATAACAGTTGTGATCCTAAAACTCATTAAATATGCATTGCCTTGCCAGTAATACTGATCTGTAAAACTACATGATAGGTCAAGAAAGCACTTTTAATTCCGCAGAATTTTTTTTTTGTCCAGCTGTTACTTTATTATATATAGCAAGGTGGGAAATTGATATGGTTGAATAGGAAGTGTTTTTTTCATCCCAGCTTTGGTTAACAATAAATACCTTTGTCATGCGTCGTGATGCACACTTGCAGTCTAGCACTCAAGGGTAGAGGTAGGATTGCTGCAAGTTCAAGCCCCACCTGATCTATATGGGAAGTTACAGGACACCAAAAACTATACATTAAGATTCTGTTTCAAAAAAAAAACATATAAATATTCTCTCCCTCCTCAAAAAAAAAATAAAATAAAATAAGAATCAGTACTTAGCACTTGGAGCTTAGCTCAGTGGCAAAGCATTTATCAAGCCTGGAAAGTCTCTAGGGTCCAGCCCCAGCACTGCAAAAATAAATAAGTGAATGGTCAATGGAAAACTCAGTGCAGTACTGACTGTATTTCAGTTCAGAAAGAACATTATCTCTGTTCTGTTATTTTTTAAATACTAAGGACTAAAAGACTGAGCCTTAACATTAAATCCTCAGCTACTGACCAGAACCAGATTGAGGTATTTAATCTTTTCGTTATATGGCTCATATTTTTCACATGCATAATGAGGAAAAAGTATATGTTATTCATATTTCATTTGATTGTTATGTTACCAGACTGGAAAATAAATAAGAAAATGTTATGAAGTAGCTAAAATTTTACAGAAAATGTCAGCAATATGCAAAGTGATATATCAATATGTTTTATATATATATACATATATATGAATGTGCCCACATTATTACAAATATATTCTCACAAAGAAGGATAAAGCTAAACAAACATCCCATTAGAAAAACACAGATGCAGAAATTGTGTGGTGATGTGAAGAACATCTCTTGTGACTCCAAAAAGAGCACAAATAAGCCCACTTTTGCTGGTCCTTGAATTTATTGACACCAAAGATGAAACCAGTAATAGAAAGGCCATTGTCTAGTCTAGTCTTCGAAATCAGAAATGAATTCTACTTTCCTGAATCTTTATCATATAATTTGAGTGAAATTTTAGAATCCCAATGCTGGGTTCTTGTTTCTTGCTTAAGCCCATACTGATAGGCTAATGTTTATTCTTGATTCTGTTCCATCTCACAGCTGCTGATGGCCCAGGAGATCGTTTTATCATTGGGGAATCCCAGGCTGGTGAACAGGTGAGATTCATGTGCCTGAAAGACGCTGAA
Source organism: Typhlomys cinereus (assembly GCA_023101885.1). Lineage (NCBI taxonomy): Eukaryota > Metazoa > Chordata > Mammalia > Rodentia > Platacanthomyidae > Typhlomys > Typhlomys cinereus. The sequence goes on along the minus strand of JALPQD010000017.1, from coordinate 5,830,340 downwards.
GATTTCAGCTTCTCAGACTTGGGCATTTAATTCATTTTTTCCTTCTCTTTTTCCATTTTAATGTGAATGGGAGATATAGGCATGTGTGTATGTGCGATATTGTTCAAGTGTACATTCTTGCATGTGGAGTCCCAAGCCTTATATGAGAAATTATATTCAATTACTTCTTTGTTTTATTCTTTTTTGCATCAGAGACTCTAATCAAATACAGACTTCACTGATCAGTCTAGTCTTGCTAGCCAACATGTTCTGGGGATTCCCAGTCTCCCACCTTCCAAGACTGGAATTACGGACAAGCTGCTATGTCTACCTGGCATTTTATGTAGGATCTGAGGATTGATCTCTGGTCTATTTACTTGTGCAGCAAGCACTTGTACCAGTGAACCACTTCCCTAGCCCAGGGCATTTAATTCTAAACTTCTTATCAGCATTATGGAGATCTTCAGAGAAAGGTTACTCAAAAGGATGTTAAGAGAATGGTTCCCATAAGAAACCCCCCCCCAAAAAAATAATTGAAGAACAATTATAGTGTACTGTTGTTACATTCCCTGCAGTCATGCCTTACAGGTATTTCCCTATGATCCCATGATTCTTTCACCCTCTAAAAATATTGATTTCTTCCTGGCTAGAACTTCATGTATCTTCCAATTATTAGATAAGGAAATTAGACTCATTACCATTGATATCATCTTCTCCTGCCTATTGTCAGTACTTATACAGCCTAAGTACATGCTAAGCCAAGAAAGAAAACAAAACATGTGACCATCATTTACCAAACCGACACCTTTTAAAATATATATTTACTACTACTTTTATTTTTAGATGCTGTTTATATAAAGCAGACTTTTTTTACTCATAATATCAACTATTTCCATCAGCATAGATATAGAAGCCGTTTTATGCAAAGCAAGTTAACAAAGTTATTCCTGGAGCACTTGTCTGATCTTCAGTTGATTCTGCCCCATCGTATTTGTCAAACTACTAACACGTGTGCCATGTGCTGGGTTCTGGGACATTAATTACATTAAGGATTAATTTCTTCTCTGAATGAAGTTTAAGAGAGGAAACACTAAAACACATCACATGTTGCTAGAATGTACTATTATAAATAAATCCTTTAATTACAGTCTAAGTAGATATATAAGTTGTTATATATCTAATGATATTTTTAACATTGACTTTGATATGTGCATTTGTAGGAATTGTTCACCCACCATTTAGAATTATGATCTGAGAGAACAACCAAATTTTTTCCAAACCTGGTAGCACCCATTGTAATCCCAGGACTTAGCAAGACCACAGGAGTAGAATCATGAAATCTAGACCAGCTATATAGTGAGGTCCTGTCTCAATAAAACAAAATAGAAATAAGAATTTTATTTAATAACCACATAAAAAAACATAAAAAATCAACATCTTACATATTAATTTAAGCCAAGAGGAGAGAAAATTAGAGGTCCAATCATGGTAAAATTACTGAATATAGTATACAGAACTAGGATAAAATTGAGGGTAACACAGGTCAGCTTCATAAGCTTCAGTCCTGAATTTTACTTTAGAATTTGCTTGCCTCTTAGCCAAAATAGGATTTTTCAGAAAAAGTCCCTTTAAGACTATTTTAAATATCAATGTATCACAGGTTCAGAGGATAGTTTTAACATTAACCTTTTTCTTAAAAAAAATCATATGAAAAACTTAAATTGTTTTTCATCAAAAGTGATGAATCTGTCACATAGAGTCATTAAAAAGATATGCCAGATAATAAGTAATATCTGAATTGTAAATTATAACTTTTCATAAAACAACCATCTTTAACCTTTCATTTTAACTCCCATGCATTATTTGGTAGACATTTATGCTGCTGTATAACAATTCTGAATAAACCTAGAATGTATTCGAATAAGTAAGTAAAGGAATTTAAAGTATGTAGTTCAGTGCCACAAGTATCTCCTCAATAACTGGGGGAAAAAAAAACACTGAGGTACATACCAAGAAACAATGCTTACATATGAGAACTTCTTAAAGTTCTTGTGTTAATAAGTTGAGAAAATGCATATTCATCCATCCTTTCTGGAAATATTTGTTGATTACCAATTGTACGCCAGTTACTAAGAAAGTACCTTAAATTCCATATAAAGTCACCTTTAGTCACTTTTGTCTTTAGTGTGAATGCACTTGTTTATGAATAACTTCTATTACATTGGCTAAAAATTTGTAAGACTCTTTGTTTCTAAAATAGTACATTCCCTACAGAATTTCCTTTGCAGCAACTAAGTCAACCAATTGTTTCTTTTGTGTTTGTTTTTCCAGCCAACTCAGACAGTAATGCCAGGACAAGTGATGCGGGTTACAACAGGTGCTCCAATCCCCTGCGGTGCTGATGCAGTAGTGCAAGTGGAAGATACTGAACTTATCAGGGAATCAGATGATGTATGTCAGTGCAAGGTTTCTATGGCAGTATTAGAAGTCACATTCATTTGCAAAGTTTATGAATTTAATCTATTGTTTTGATTTGTTGGGATTTTACATTGTAATATGTGCATTTCCAGTAAATAAATTGCCTTAAGATTGAAAATTTTCTTAACGTAAGAGTCTTCATGCTATTGTCTAACATGAGAAACCACATACAAACAAGAAAATAAATTATTTCACACTAGAAGAACAGCTATATTAAGAGTTAATATACCTTGTAAATGAGAAGTACGGCAATGAGACTAGCTTCTAATAATATGTAAAGGGGTTCATAAAATCAGAATTGATAGAAAATACTTATACAACATTTAGGCAAGTTCTTAAATATTACACTAAGCCAGGAATTTTAGTTGAAGGATCTTTATACCTCTGGTTTTCTGTTCACAGAAAAACTGAGTCACTAAATTACAGTCTGGAAATACTGAATTTATTTCAGTTCCCTGTCCATTGCATCAAATAAAGGACATTGAGATCTTTTTAAGTCTTAAGTGGGCCTTTTTCTCAGTAACCCTAGTAGCAATTATTTAAACCAGACTATTAGGCACTAATAAAAGGAAAGTTGCAATTGAGATTTTGATGACAAATCGTATTTGCTTCTTAAAATTTAAGGAGTCATATTTTTAAGCTGAATTTTAAAATTTTATATACATACACACACACACACACACACACACACACACACACACACACACACACCCTATAGATTAAGTAGATAATAAAATGCAGCCATTTTGGCCTGAAGATTTTCTCTTTAATCACCTCCCACATACAAAACATTGCCTGCTGTTAGTTATCCATGCAGAGATTTATTGGCATCACAGAGGCCAGCAAAGCATTACAATACAGAACTCAGACATTCTTAGCCAGATGACAAGGTGTAATTCCAATGTCACAGTATTATTCATACATGTAAATGTAATGATTACCATGAGTTTATAGAAGTCTGTTCCCATACTATAAGCTCTTCACTGAATTTTTTGCAGGAATTTAAAAACTTGGCATGATATCAGATTTATGATTCTTGGCAATGGATGAAGAGATTACCTGCATGTACCTAAATTTTATCTGTTAAGTTAGGTATATATATGTACATTATATTTGTATATAAAATATAAGGTAATATTCAGTAATTGATATATATTATTTTGTATATATAATAGTCATAAGATAATATTCAGTTACCAAATTGATGCATTTTAAAACCATGAAAATTGAGAAAATACTTTACTAGCACCAAACCTAATTTTTCTGTAACCCTCATTATTAATCCATAATGTTTTCAAAGAGTTAACAAAATGTCTATGTTTCTCTATATTTGGAGATATTCTGGGCCTAGCTAATGATATAAGTATCTTAAGAACTCCTAGTCAGATGTTCTGTTACATTGTTCTGTCTGAAATTACATGACCTGCTCTAATTATAGGGTACTGAAGAACTGGAAGTGCGAATTCTGGTGCAGGCTCGGCCAGGCCAAGATATCAGGCAAGTTTATAATATCTAAAATGTATAGTGCACTTCTGTTTCTACATGATCACAAAGTCAGGATAGCATGACTATTAATGCCCACAGCTGTATCAGAAAGTCATTTGTTTTCAAGCTTTAATAAGAAGCAAATGAATTTTCTGAATTTTACATCCTGTGTGTGCATAGCCTTTTTAATGAAAATGGGTAAGATGTGTCAAATTGTAAAAAGCATTATGAGAGGGCAGTGTATCAATAGCTAATTCTACTACTAGATAATCTAGAATTACATAAAACTAACACCTAAATTATGTCGGTTGTTTTTAGCACAGATTTAAGTATAATTCCAGAATTAAGTATTGATAAAGTTATCCAATAGCATACCCTCCCTAACTTCCTTTAATAATACAGTAATCTGCTGTTCTTTACATACAAAGATAAGGTTTCTTTCCCACCATAAATAGTATGTATACTTTTTTTCTTACACTGGAACTTATTTACACAGATTCCGTACTAATTTTCCCAACATCCCTTTGTAACAAAGCTATGTTTCTCCCATTCTTAGGTAGCAGACTATGATACATAACATTCAAGAGAATGGTCCTAGACCTAAATCATCCTAACTAATCTTAGTAGGTATTGCCCCTATAACTAGACCTTTATTAACTTTATTCTCCTTACCATGGAAATAACCAGCTGTGGTCTCCACTAATGTTACATACAAATCTTTCTTACATTAGAGAAAGCTTGAAATTGGTAATCTTAACTATAATATAAAACAAAGAAATATGTGAAGTGGCTTTCAAATGTGAAGTAACATGTTCTTGTTTAGCCATAAGATATACTTCTATTTTCTATAATGTTATGTAAATTTTAATATTACAAACTCTTAGTTTTTAGAATTTCTTCATTGTTTGCTGCTGCTTCATCTCTGAACTTTTTCTCTTGATTGTCTCCTCTGGTGCTAATGTTTCACTGTGAGTTGAGAAAACTGTATTTTTAGTCATACTTCTTAGCGTTTCTGCTTTGACTTTCAGACCCATTGGCCATGACATTAAAAGAGGAGAATGTGTTTTGGCCAAAGGAACTCACATGGGCCCTTCAGAGATTGGTCTCCTGGCAACTGTGGGTGTCACAGAGGTTGAAGTTAATAAATTTCCAGTGGTTGCCGTCATGTCAACAGGGAATGAGGTAAATAAACAAGCAGGTAAACAATCTGAATGAGAGGGCTTATAAGTGAAGCCCATTTCTGATGTTCATTTTGTGAGAAATGGACATTATGGATTATGGTTCTTAACAATGACACCACACTTCTATAACAAAGGAGTAAGACAGCCTTGAGCGTAGAAACTACAAACTATCTTCCATTTATTAGAATGTGATATTACAATCAATGGCCTTTCCATACATTGAATGCATATAAACAGTAAGTGTTCTCTATAAGCTGTAGATATCAAACTGCAAACAAAGGACTTAGTGTATTAGAACAATGTTTGGTGCCTATACTGTTGCTGAAATGATAGACTGCCCTTATCTATCAGTGAAACAGATACCATAGCTATCTCTTCTTGTTGTTAAGGTTCCATGTATTTTTTTAATCACCAGAAAGGGTTTGATCATCTTTTTGTGGTTTGATTTGATTTTGTTTAGTTGTCTCTGTCTCAACTGATAGCATTGTCCATGGCAAATTCAAATGGGTTTAAGTGTTCTTTGCATTTTGCTGATAAATTAGTGACAAAATGGCTTATAGGTAAAAGGGATTATTTTGGCTTGATTGTCCAGTTATAGTTAAGAAAGTGGCATTAGTCAATCTTCTTATGAGCACTCTTGAATGATTTCTTGGTTACTGTTCTGCCTAGATTATATACAATTTCCAAGAACTATACAGTCATACTTAACATATGGAAAAGTGCATCTGCTGAAAATTTGAAGCCTTAGCGAAGAATCAGTAACTACTGAGATTTAAAAACTTTCATATACCATGCTATTAAAGAGTAATGTGATTTTTTTTGTGAATCTCTTATTTCTGAATGTAGCCCTTCATTGCCAGTATATTTAATTTTTGAAGTCTTGAAAACAAAATGCAAGTTTCTCCATGAACCTTGTAGTTCTTTCAGTTAATTCAAAAGAGAATGATAAGATCTTTTGATTTGTTAATGGAAAGCTAAGTCACATTCCAGATTTCCTTATATGTAGGTGCACTAGTCATTCCCTAAAAACTATGGATTGGCCTAAAACAATCAACTTTTTTCATTTAATATGGACCTCAAAGATTTCAATATCCCTCTGACCAGCTGATACCATATTTAAGACAAAAAAGAGCCTTGCTTCTAAATTTTATAATTTCCATATTGCTTCTTTCCTCGCTCCTATTCAAAATTAGCTGGTTTCATAACTACATACTTTAGCCCAACAATGTTTACTAAGTAACTTTATGCCAGCATTACCCTGAAAACTGACAATAAAGTATGAAACATAACATCTTTCCTGAAGGTTCGAGATGTTCAGATATTCAGAAAACAACAACAACAACAAAAAAAATTCCATTTATTTTTTAAAGAAACCAAAAGCTTTCTAATACTTAGATACAGCTGTCAACTTGGTAATTGAAGACTTGACTCCTGGACACATTTGTAGAGAATTAGTAGTTGAGTTAAGCCACAGCAACCCTGCAGGAGATTGTCTATTTGATGGGGAAAACCCAGTCCATGGTCAGCAAAACTATTTATTACCTGGAAGGGTAGATAACATGGAGGGAGCTGGTTAAATAGTTTGACATCCTTGAACAAACATGCTGTCTGCATGTAAACTCTGTCCCTCTTTTAGCAGTCTTGTGGGTATGATGTGGACAGTTCACTTGGCTCTTAGTGTTGGTCTCTGGTGCTAGCAGATTTGACACTCAGACACATCCATAGCAAGAACAGCCTTGAAGAGTCAACATCCATATATAAGCTGCCAAGCTGGACTAACAACTTACCCACAAGCCATTATGTCACTAATTTATCAGCAACATGCAATGAACAACTATGACAAGTTTCCACCATTCCCACGGGGTAAATACCCAATACAAGTGTCACCACATGTGGAAGCTTAAAGTTGTGACTTGACGAGGTATTTATAGCACCTTCCTGTTCAGATGAATAATGCCACATACCTTTGCCATTTTTTCTGAAGAGGAGTAAAGCCAGCCACAACCACTTGGAATGTTTGAGACCAGCCTGGATACATAAGACCCTGTTAAAAGAAGGATGGAAGGAAAAAAGGAAAGGAAAGGGAGACGGAAGGAAAAGAATGAAGAAAGAAAAGGGAGACAAGAGAACCTACCTAGTAATAAACTGACATTTCATCTCTATCAAATTTCCAGGGAAGCAAAGCTAGAAAATGGACTATCTGTAGAAAATTAGAAACGAATACTAAAACTGTCAGTTTGCTTCTTACCATTACCATACACTGCCAATTCAAAATAATGCCACTGACAAAATTCTCCATGGGAGAATATGTCTGATATACTTAGATTAAAAATATTAAAGTAATAAAGAAATTCTATTCCTGGAGTGTAGTACCCCACTCTACCCCCATATACTTACTATGCTACTGGTACCAGGTGGTGTCCTGATATTACAGATCCACAACAAGCAAAAAATTAATTTCCTATTAATATAACATTTGTGTACTGTCATGGTTTGAAATGTGTCCCCCATACTCTCATGTGTTTAGCAAGGTCATGGCACCTTGAGAGGTGGAGCCTTCTTGAAGGAAAGCAATCACAAGAGGTGAGCCTTGAGGTGGATTAGTCCCACCCTACTTCTAGGAGCAGCAAGCAGTCTGTAGCTCTCAGCTTCCAAGACGTCTGCGGTGACTTAGCATCCTCCAACTTTGGCCAGCCAGCCATGCCACCTCTGTTTTGAGAGACTGTACTTTCCCTCTGGAACCGTAAGCTGAATAAATCTTCTTTTCTCCATTAAGTTGCTTGACTTTGGGTCACAGCAATAGTTAAGAGTAACTGTTACATATACTCCTACTAAGTAGGAGTTAGTCCATAAATAAATTGTAATATATGGCACAAATAGAAATAAAAAGGGATAAAATAATAAAGAACAGCATGAAAAAAGGCAGATGCCAGATATAATCTGTTGGCACATATCTAGCACGAGCCCTCTGTGGGAGCATGAAAACTGATGTCCCAGACTGTCTTGCCAACTGATGTCTACATAAGGATTTTTTGTTTTAATTTTGTTTTTGCTTTTAAGACAAGATCTTACTATGTAACCAGGCTGACCTCAGATTTACAGCCCTCTTGTCTCAGATTTCTCAGTGCTAGAATTTCAGGCACATGCTTCCTTGAGCCTCTAGTTAGGTGTGGCTATTTGACTACATTCATGTGATATTAGAAGATGGAAAGAAGACAGAAACATTAGCAGAAGTCCCAACCCAACGATCTTAGTCACATCAATTTTCTCTATCTTCTTTGTAGACAAGGGGGTAAACTTCTTGCACTCACCAGCCTTTAATTACACAATTTTCTTCTTTTTTTCCTTTAACTGAAAAAAAAAAAATTGCAATTAACTCCCACCATTTAAAATTCTCTTCTCCAACCTCCCTCATTTTAATACTGTATGGACCTGATTGGTTGGGTAATTGGTTCTCACATTATGAGATAAAGATTGGCACTGAGAGTCCATACTTGTGGGAGATGTTCTAGACAGAGGAAACAAAAGAAAAATCACCAAATAAGGTGCTTTCTTATTAAGGAGCAACAAGGTCCATGTGGCAGAATAAAAAGTAAAAGATTATAAGGATGGAGAAGTGACACAGCTACATCATTCTGTTCTCATTGGCTGGTTTTGAGAGTGGGAAAACATGGAACATAATAATATTTTTAATTGTAGGACCTAAAAAATAGCTCAGTGGGTGAGGTGCCTACTCACTAACCTGAAAGACCTCAGTTGATCCCTGGGAAGTTACGTGGTGAAAGGAGACAAAAATTGTCCTCTGACCTCCACACATGTGCTATAACATGCACGTGCATGTTCTCGCTCACTCGCTTGCTAGACTCTCTTTCTTTCTCCCTCTTCTTCTCCCTCTCACAAATAAAATATCAAAAACACTTTTACGTGTACTCTTGCTTCTGTATGGCATAGCACCTAGAAGGGACAAGGAAGGTTAGAAAACTGTGATACTCTAATTACTCTAGTGAAAGATTTGAGCCCAAGTGGTAGCAGTATAAACCGAGTGACATAACCAGGTCCAGGATATGGTTTGAAGGTAAAACTAACAGGTCTTTTGATGTCCATTAAAAGTAGGATAAGAAAAATGTGAGGGATCAAGATAAGCTCTTAAGCTTTTTTATCTAAAGATAACTACCCAACTGAAGAAGATTAAGCAATAAAAAAAATAGGGGTTCTGTTTTGAACATGTTAAAGTAGAGATGTGAGATTAGGAGAAATATTTGAGATCAAGATGTATATTTGAAAATTATCAGTGTATTTCATAGTATTTATGATCATAAAACTAGATCATCATGTAAAAATGAGAATGTGTAGAATACAGATGCCAGTTTTGTCTCTGCCTTAGGAGTGGTGGGATTGAAGATGTTGGCCACATCTATCATTGTGTGGGTTCTGAGGATCAGACTCAAACCATCAGGCTGTGCATACTTTACCTGCTGAGCAATCTCAGTGACCCTATTTTCAGCTCCTTTTGGATATTTCCCCCTGTTGTTTTTCTCTCTCGTCCTCTCTCTCTCTTTCTGTCTCATGCTCATCAAAGTCATCAGTGACCTTTGAACTTTTTAATTTTTTATTGTGGTAAAATATTCATAAAGCTTTCTACCTTATCCATTTTAAAAAGGTTAGAGTATAAGTCATATTCCTATACATACACTTTAAAACTCTCCAGTTCTCTTCCCACCAGTCCCTGGAAACCACGATGCTACCTTATATCTCAGTGATTTTTGACTGCTCTTAAGTGTCTCATCTAACTATTTGTCTTTTTGTAATTGGATTATTTCAATATTTTGTGAAATAGCCTCCAGGTTGATCCATGTTCCAGCATGGATCAGAATTTCCTTCTTTTTTAAGTGAATCACTCTTACCTGTTGGGCTAATTGTGAATAGTATTAAAAGCTAGGCCTTGCTTTTAGTTCTTTGGAGTATGTGTCAATCTTGTCAATTTAAAGAAATTAAATCATAGTAAGAAGTTAGAGGAAACCTAGACCATAAATGTGAAGTTCATTTTCTTAGTATTTATTGAGTACCTACTATATGTCCCTTGCTGTTTTGATTCTTTGGAATGAAATAATAAACAAAAAAGAAAAAATTTCATTCTAGTAGAATGCAAAAAGAAAGTGAAACTATTGCTAAAATTTTGTTATGTAGTTATTCAGCTTTATTTCTTTGCCTGTGTATGTGTGTGTATATATATTTTTTCTTAAATCTAACAGTGTATAAATACTATTTTATAGTCTAGATTTTTACTTATATAGCATGTCTAAAATGTCTTTCATTCTTATCAGCAATTCATCTTGGATGGCACCATATGATTCTGTTCTGTTTTAACCATTTAATTTGTTTGCCATTTTTCATGATTAAAATAGATAATACTGTAAGTTTATAATATTTTGAATTTGACTAACATTCAGAATTATTTGCATGTTTATTATTTCATTAAATTCATAAGATTGATTGGTTAAAGGGTATTTTATCTTATCATTTATTTTAAGGACTTTGATTATGTGTTCCTTAATTGTTTCCAGAGATAACATACTTATTAACATTTTCTTAATATTAGAGGGGCTTTTTTTTGTACTCTTACCAACACTGAGTATTATTGTTTTTTAATATTTCATAGCTTCATAGCTCTTATCTTCATTCATTAAATCATTCAGCAAATATGGAGACATTTACTTTACACAATTATCACACTTTATGTCTATATTCATCTCTTGTTAAAAACCATTCACTTTTAAAAATTACCTTTAAACCTACTTCAGCTCTTCTTTCATTCATGAACTCTTCCCTTAACATACCACATTTATTTTCTTAATATTTAAAATACCTGAGAAAGCTTTATCTGAGTTGATTACATTGTACCTTTGTACCTATATACTGACTTATACTATCTTGATATATACATTTTTCCCATTTCAATGTGTATGTGCAGGGGGACATACATGTGTGTATCTACGTTTGCTTGTGTGGGGGTAACATTATGCCAAGTATACATGCACATGTGTATGTGTACATGCGGAGCCTGAGATTAACACCAGGAATCAACCCAGATCACTCTTCCACTTTCATTTTTAGATAAGGTCTCTAATCAAACCGGGAGATCATCAATAGAACTAGCTAACCAGCTCGTCCTGAGGATTTCCACTTTCTACCTCCTAAAGCTGGAATTGAAAGCAGGTTACCATACCAACCCTGCATTTTACAAGGGAACTGGGGGTGTGAACTCAGGTCTTTTTGCTTATATGACAGACATTTTAATGACTGAACCTTTTCCTCAGCACCAGAATATCTTTTTTTAAAAAATTATTTATTTTGGGTGGGGGTGGGTGTATGTGTGTGTGTGTGTGCAGGATTTTATTTATTTATTCATTCTTTGGTGTGTGTTTGTGTGTGCACGTGCATGCTCATCAGAGGCCACTGTTTATTCCTGTGGAAGGCCAAAGGTGACTTCGGGAATCATCCTGGATTACTTCTACCTCGTTCTTGTTTCCCCCTGGGATTTCCCAGGCTCCGCCTACCAGGGCCAGAAGTACAGGCAGCCTCCGGTTCACCTGTCATTTTTTATGTGGCACCTAGGATCCCAACTCAGGACATTCTGCTTGTGAAACAGTCTTAACCCCTGAGCCATCTCTCCAGCATGAATATCTTTTTTAAAGTATTTTTTATTATCAAATATGTTTTCCTTAACTATATTTTAATTTTGAATAGCAAATATTTTGAAAATTGAAGAAAGGAGGGAATCATCTTAACACTTGAATCTCCATTTTCTCCTTGAAGACATAGGTTTATATTGTTTCATTATATACCTTTTATCACATTAAACATGAATTTTATATCCTTTAGAAACTTAACATTATAAACAAGCATTATTCTCATTACCTTTTTGCTTTATTGGCTGCTTTCTTTTTATTATATATTTTATTATATATTTGTCCTTTCATTATGTGCATTTTCATATCTATATTTGGGAACCATTAAGTTTTTTGGGTGTGTATATGTTCACATGTGTGTGATTTGTATGGATGCTTGTGTGTGCAAGTGCATGTGTATATGTGTGTGTGCATGTGAATGCCTGGAGTTGATGTAAATCACTCTCCACTGTGTTTATTGAGCTAGGGTCTCCCGATTGAACCCAGAGCTCAATGATTGTCATGTCTAGCTTAAACGATTGCCCTAGAGAATCCCCTGTCACTTCCGTACAGACAGCCACAATATCTGCCCTCTAGTCTTCATGCTTGCACAACAAGCAAGCACCTTATCCTCTGAGCCATCTACCCAGCTGTACAGAAAGTTACTCATAAAGAAAGAGAAGGAACAGAAGGAAGAGGAATAAGCAGAAAAACAAGAAGGGGAAGAAGAAGAGTTACCCCATTGCTTTGTTAAAAAGAAAATCAAAGGGATAAAGGGCATTATTTTGTACAGACTTTAAGTCTTCTTCCACTCAACTGTCTACTGTCCCCATGGAGACCCATTGCTTCAGGAAGTTCTGTTTTGTAGTGCATGCATGCGTGTGTGTCTGTATCTGTCTGTGTCTGTGAATTAAACTCAGAGCACTGAACACAGTAAGCACACACTGCATCACTGAACTACACTCCCAACATCCTATGAATCTCTTTTTAAGACAGATAAACTCAATTATAGAATATAAATTTTATATTATAGAATATGTTCAAATTTTAGTTCAAATGAGAGAATTGTTGCAGTTAGTTCATGCTTACATTTTCTGTCTCTTTTATTAAAATAATATTTATGCAATCATAACAGTATATTTTAGTCACTTGTACTAACAGTAGCAACATGTATTATATAGTGCTCTGTTCTAGAAATTTAAAATGACTAATATTGTCTTATTAATCTTTACTAAACTACTCTGTAGTGTATATGTGGTAAATTATTCTTCATAATAACAGTGGCAAGTGCTCCATAAGCATACTTCCTGCAGGTGACTGTATGTGTCAGTTACTGGTTTGCAGATCAAGATATCAAAGTGTATTACATGCTAAGATACTAGCAGCATAAAGCAACAAACACTCAGTGCTGTGTTTGGCCCAAATGTTGCCTCTTGAAACACTTGTTGCTCATCCATATTTTCCCTTAAAGTCATTTGAAAAGAGATGTTTTGGCTTTTTTCTTAAGTGTAGAGTTGCACCAAGAGATTACACAAACTAATTATTTGATGAATCCATAAATTCATTTTCTAAAATTGTTGTAGGGTTTTTCTTCCTTGGAGTTCGTGTGTTCCAGAGTGGAAGATAGAAACCAGAGTTGAGAGGTTAAAGCAAGAATTTTATTGAAAATGAAAAAAAAGGGAAGAAACTCTTGAACTGGATGCTCAGTCTAAGTAAGGCAAGGAGGAGCATTAGCCTTAAGGTGGGCACATTAGAAGAGAGGAGATACATCAAGATCGGAGAGAATGGGGAGAAAACATAAGCACATGGCAACAAGAGGACAGAGCCACCTTCGTGTGACCATAGCAGAGCAGAAAGGAGAGAGAGCTGGTGGGTGGAGCCACAGTCTTTCATGGCATCGCCAGTGAGTGTCCCAGAGCTACTAGGAAAGTGAGATAAAGACTGGAGGGGTGAGGATGTGCTTCCTCAGGATCAGCTATTCTAACTGTGCTAGATGCTAAGCAATTAAGTTATTTACATTAGGATGAGTGTAAAAAAAAAATCTTTCCCAAGGCCAGGTCTTCAGGTACAGACAAAACTAAGAAAAAGGCTTACTGATGTGCAGTGTAACCAATGATAGGATGTTTGTTGACATAACATAGATGCCCTAGCAGCTCTTCATCAAAGAAAACAAGTTAGCACAAATCTGATCAAATAGCCAGACATCCTAAGAAAACTTTATTCTTATGACAAACAAAATAAAAACTTAATTTGGAAAGCTTAGTCAAATAAGCAATGGAAGAATCACATCATCACAGAGAAATTCCCAAGTAGACATGCTCAGAAATTTCAGCAAACCACAGGATAACCAATATGAGCGCAGTTGTACAAGACTTTTTGCCTAAATCTTGATGGGAATTCTGTTTTAACTACTGAAAGTTCTGATACAGAGGCAGCCAAGGAAAACTGTTGATCATGCCAATTATGTATTAAAATTTCTGAACAAGGTATACCATCACTATGAAGTATACAATAAAAAAATTTTTCTCTTCCTATATTTTTCTGTGTTCTTACCTGAGATCCCTATACCAAAAGACAGATTATGAAATAGAAGGGGAGGGAAGAAAGCTAAGAACATATATATTCCATGTAGACATACATAGCAGATTTCTAAGGAAAAATGGATCACTCTCAAAGTTGGAATACTGGCTTGTAGTAACTACAACAAAATAAATTCTTACTGTAGCAATAAGACAAAAGGAGCTTGATTTTTCGAGGTGACAACTTTTGAAAGGAAATATATGAGAAGCTAATTATAGATAAAGGCTAGTTAATAAAGTTTGTTGTGTAGAGCCCTCTGGCACCATCTCCGGGTCCTTAAGAGTCTAAGGTTTTTTCTTTCCTCACTGTCAAAACAAGAGAAGTCAGTTTGTAAATTTATATCCTGCATTTAGACAAATTAGCTTTGTGTGTTTGCCAGTTCGTTTCTTTTTGGCCAGAGTCTAATGTAGCTCAGAGTGGCCTCTAACTGTCGTGCAGCCAGGGATTGAACTATGATCCTTCTGCGTGTACCTTGGTAACACAGAGACTACCGACGTGCTCTACCACAATTGGCTTCAAATTGTTTCTTCTCAATTGCCCTCAGATCAAAAATCAACCTATATGAAAGTAGCATATTACTCTGCTTTCTACAAATCTCAGTAGGTATTCTTGTCATCTTCCACAATCATAATTCTCTACATTGGCCTCTAGTCACAGCAACAAAAGTGCTTAAGGCTGAGTAATCTTTCTTTGAATTCTTTCCACTCCCTCTTCTGTGATGCTCCTTCCTCCTTGAGGGGAGAGGCTTAGATGTCCCAACTGAGGCCCAGTGCTTCATATTCATCTGTTCTCTACCAACTACCATCTATTGGAAAGTCTTTTGGGTTGAAGTGTAAGAACTTAATGGGTTTGAAAATAACTGTTTAGAAGACAATTGATACTGTGTCCTTTGAAAAACAATAGTAGTAGCTTCTCCTCTAAGGCCTGTGACCTCT
Source organism: Typhlomys cinereus (assembly GCA_023101885.1). Lineage (NCBI taxonomy): Eukaryota > Metazoa > Chordata > Mammalia > Rodentia > Platacanthomyidae > Typhlomys > Typhlomys cinereus. The sequence goes on along the minus strand of JALPQD010000017.1, from coordinate 5,815,034 downwards.
CTATCAGTAGATTCTTTGCATGATACCAGGTATGTTTTCTGTCCTGTATACCAGACCTTAAATCCAATTGGAAAACACTTGGCTACCCCCATAGCATTCATGCCACTATCACAGAAATCAAGCTGGAACTTGATTTCTTCATCCTTGTGTCCAGTATATATGTTGTCTTTAGCAATAGGGTCTTTACTGTCTCATTCTGTTGGGCAACCAAGATCAATGACAATAGCTTATGTTGATTTGTAGGCTTTTGTGGTCCCCCTACAAACAGCTCATATAAGCAAATTTGAAGATTCAGTCAGCAACACAGCATATATACTATCTCAAAAGACTCTGTGAAAGATGGAACAGAAACAATGACAGCCAGAGGACAGAGAAGAGGTTATGAAATGCCATTTTCCAAAACGGCCCTGCCATGGCAATCATGAATTCACAACAGAGGTAGCTACTGACACTAAGCCTTCAGCCATCCTACCTGGCTATAGTGGTTAGCTGTGAACTAAGGAGAAACCTATGGGGCTCACAAAATAATGAAGAACAGTGGGGAGCTAACAGATTCAGGAACAGAAATATCCAGCTGTGTACCCTCAGGGGACCCTACTGGACTCTAAGAGATAATCCCAACCCCAGAGTCACAAAAGGCCCCGGTTAAAGCCAGTGGAACACAAAACAAACAAAAGGACATGAGTAGAGGAGGAAGACTTGAAGGAAGGGGGACATGATGGGGGCTGGACAGGGGATAAGAAAAGGTAGAAGGGAGGGTAATCAATATTTTATATACATGAATGAAATTTTAAAATAGCAAAGTTCATTAATAGAAATGGGGAAAATCTTTCACAGAGCCTTTTGGGATAGTACATATGCTGTGCTGCTGATGTCTCAAAAGAGGTTACAGAATGGTGCATAAAGAATCTTGAGAACTGGGTCGGTATGGATTGGTTCTAATGAAGATGTTAGCATGTTCCAGGTAGAGAGTGGTAAGACTCTATGAAGTAGGTGACTTGTGAAACATTTACTTTTATTTTAACCCATATGAAGTTACTATTAAATCAATTTGTCCATTGTCCAACCTCAGAGTAAATAGATATGAACAAGCTTTCATTAAAAATAATGTCATTTAAAATAATTTGTTCCATATCATAGTTTAGTGAATGTCATAATATACAAGCAGTAATATTATAAGTTTTATTTCTCAGAAAGAATTTGTAGGTAAGGCATTTCTACAATAACTCATATATAATGCACCTAATATGTAGAATTAAGGACTTGAACTGTTATTATGAAATTGTGAAGATGTTGCCAACAGACTGAATGAAAATATAGGAAAAATATACTAGCACCTAGGAGAAACAATATAAGAACTGGAAGGAAAGTAGGTATTCTTCCAGCATATTATCATAAGGATAGGAAAGATAATCACATTTATTTAATATCTAACTATATAGACTATTATCTAAATTCTAACAACTACTTTGCAAGGTAATTATTATACCTTTATTTTATAAATGAGAAAATTAAGACAAGGAGTTTGGGTACTTTGAATTTAGTTTGAATGCCTTCTTCAAACATCTCTACATAAGAATGTTGACTTCTGGCTTGCTTCATAAATATAATTATTAGTAAATATTGAATCACTTAAAAGACAGTTCAAGTCTATAATAAAAGTGCTGGCATGTGCAGCTAAGTGTTATTATTAAAGTGTATTATCTCAGAAAGAAACAGGTCTCCTTTTTCAGAGATGTTAGTTTCTTTAATAGTGCTGATCCAGAAAATAAGTTAAAAAAAAAAACTTGAAAGAAAAAGTAAATGACCATTCTTCGGACTTGAGAATATCCTACCATATGGTCTCTATTTTGAATATTTTCATTGTAAGATAAATTGGAAGCACGGTTGTTTTATAATAACCATTTATTAGGGAGTTCCAGCATTGTAGCCAAAGCTAATATGCTATTTAGCCAGATGGCCAATCACCATTGAAACTTCTGCATGTTTTTTATTCTAGGGGAACAGTTTCCCTTTCTCCTTTATTTGTAATATTTATTCAAAGGTCCTTTAACCTTGTATCTTTTATATGTTGAATATTGTCATCTATGCTAAAAGTGCCAAATTCTTTTCACATCTATTTTCTTCAATCATAATGGTTAACATCGTCTAAGAAAATAATTACTGGTGGTTTTTGGCTTTGTAGCTGCTAAATCCTGAAGATGACCTCTTGCCAGGAAAGATTCGAGACAGCAATCGTTCAACCCTCCTAGCAACAATTCAGGAACATGGTTATCCCACAATCAACTTGGGAATTGTGGGAGACAAGTAAGTATTGCATTTTGTTCTGAAGTAATTATTGTACAAATATGAACTTTTAATTACTAAGTAGGTGTAGCTAGTACTACAGACATAAATTTAACACCATAATTTTCTTTTATCACATTCTTCAGATACCTAAGAATCATAGAAGTATATATGTACCTTAGGAATAAACATTTTCCTGAAATGGATGATACAACAGGAGAAATATTTTATTTTGCATAGGTATATTAGGTTTGACTTTTTTATGTCATTAGCTTTATCCTAGTGGAATTAAAGGTAATGGTGTTATTGTTATTCCTACTTTATTTTTAGAAAGACATTGAAAACACAGGTGAGAACCCTGAGAGAGATTGTCAAAATTATCATTACTTGATTCTTTGCCATTTAAATACTATTGTTTTCCAAGGATTTCCATAGTGATTTTTGTATTCTTGTGTAGCCTGTTTCTTCCACCTTTACCTACTTAAAAGTACACAGGAAGGCACATTGGCCATAATTGTCCTCTTGAAGAGTATATTGCCCTACCTAGCAAATTAAATTTTCCAAATTGTCTCTCTGTTTCCAGGAGTGTGTATCATATGTGATCAAAAGAAAACTGGTCTCCACTGAGCTCAGCCCTTTTTCACCAGGCATTATTTCCCCATTCTCTGCAGGTGCAGCTACTTTCAGTAAAAGACAGCCTGCTGCAAACAAAATTAGACAATCTAATCACCTTCTCCCTTATCATTCATTACCTTGCATTACTCTGTGCATGGATCCTCCTTTTACATGAGTGCTTTTCTAGCATGAAATGTACTTCTGAAGCATCTCTGCTCTGTTTGCTAAGACTTTGACAAAGTCTGCTGGCAATTCATCTTAGATGCAATTTAGCAAACCTTGGATACCCACAATAACTTTAACTTTTGTTTCCTGATTTTTTTTCCCTTTGAGAACATGTTTTTAGAATCATTTAAAAAATAACATAAACTTACCCCTTTGTGTCCTACCTGGATGTTTATCTGTAAAGGTAAATAGCCAGATAACCAGCCAACTAAAGCCCATGCTGATAGAGCCAGTGTACATATCACCTAGTATCAGAGTTCTCAGTGCTGGGAAGTGACTGGAAAGGTTTGAAAAGAAAAGGAAAAAATACAGTTCTTTGAATTTGGACCTGAGCAGTAAATTGTCCTATCATATAAATTTTAAGCACCTGAAAGCTATCCTGTTGTATACCTAGTTCCAAAGAAATCAAAAGTAAACTTGTGAGAAGAGATGTATGACTAAAGAATCTTTAAAACACAGGGATAAAGTGACCAAGAAACAAACTCACCAGATTCAGAATAATCGGCTCCCACTTGATGCTTACTGACCCTACATCTAAGTGTGTTCATGAACTCGGGACATGAAAAAGTAAAAGAAGCCTGCTTTTTAACCATTTTAACCCTGAACTGCAGTGCTCTGACCTATAGTTCTATTCATTTCTGGTTTTGGTTCAGTTTGGTTTCTGAGACAGGGTCTTACTGTATATCCCAAACTAGTGTTTTAGTTCCAGTCCTCTTACTTCAGCCTCCCAGTTGCCTGACCCCTGCTTTGTATTTTTTTAGATGAATTTACCATACTTTATGTGCTGGCATTATCTTATTATAAAAGCCAAAATTCCTTTGGAAAGGCTCTTAGTTTGGTATGCTAATGTTCAATTGTATGCGTTCCAAGCTGTTGATTTGTGAAAGACATTTACTAGTAATGTTGATCTTGCATTTAACTTCAAAATGTGCCCGCAAAACAGCATAAAGAACAGCAAACTATAAAACCAACTAGGAATTCAGAGAAATGTGCCAATCTGTAGTGTACATCCTTTGATTTAACAGCAATACCGTGTATCAAACTGTGAGCAAAGTTGTTTTAACTGAGAAATTCTAAGCTAAGCTCAGGCTTAGAGTGCTGTATTAAAGAAGCCCAGAGTGCATGATTTAGAACTCAAAGGTAGAATGTGGGAGGAAAAAAATTAAAACTATTCTAATGGAAATCTGTACTGGGAATTTAGCAAAGGAAATGAGGTAGTGTACTGTAAGCCTGTTGATATTCTGTGTAGGCTGCCTCCTCCTTCATTCTTCTTCCCATGTAGTCCTTCTCTGATGAAAGCAAACATTGTTACACAGAAGCCTCTGAGAGACGCTCTCCAGGGAAACAAGAAGTCGTCAGAGAAACTCTGGCCTGAGTTTAAAGCAGGGTGAAAATAGCTCAATGTTTTCAAGACAGAACCCATATTAAGCGATAACAGATAAAGAGAGAGTGACGATTGTATTTTTGTCATTTAAAAAGACAGTAGTTTTTAAATGCTATATGATTCTACTTTGATTGTTCTTATCACCTATCATGATTTTATAATCAATATAAACACAATCATTGTAAAATACAGGAGTTTTTGTAACTATTTAGATTGATCTAAACTTTACCTTTCTTTAGTGTATCTTTTATTTAAAAATAGGATAATAAGGGCTGGAGAGGTGGCTCAGGGGTTAAGCCTCCGCCTTGCAGGCGGAAGGTCCCGAGTTCGGATCCCAGATCCCACGTATAGACGCCAGACGGAAGCGGGGGCGGCCTGCGCTTCTGGTCCTGGTAGGGCGGAGCCTGTGAATCCCGGGGCAGAAGGAGGTGGAGGCGTCCATGGTGGTTCGCGAATTCGTCCGTGGTTCTACACACACATACACACACACACAGACACGCGCGCGCACATACACACAGTTGAATAAATAATAATAATAATAAAAAAAATTTAAAAAAAAAAAAATAGGATAATAACTGGCCAGCGAAGATACAGAGAATTGGGTCTTTGAATATGTGACATTTAACAACCATATTTGAAAAATATTCATTTATACCGTCCATGTATATTAAAGTACATTTCTTAAGACAGTTCATATTGTGTGAAGCACAATACTATTAGAGTTCCTATTTAATTTTTTCTTTAAAAAGACACATTTTGAAATCCAGAGATGTTAACTAATTTATCAAATATTATCAACTAGTTTACATAGAGGCATCAATGGAACCTAAATTTCTGTTATCATTATGAAGACAAGACATTACATAAGTGTGTCAGAACAGCAATATGAGTGGTCAGAAAGGATTTTTTTTTACAGTCTACCTTTACTTATTTTTTTTCTATTGAATACTTACCCCTGCTTCCCTCTATCCCCCTCCCTCCCATTCTTCTTTCCTTCCCTTCCTCAATCCATCCCACTTCCTCCCACCCTCCTGCCTGTCTGCTTCTATGGACCCCAGGGTTCATTATGGTTTGTCTATTCAGAAAGGGTTTTATAAAGGTATATTTTCATCTAGAACGTGAAGGATTAGAAGAATCTAGACAGGAAAAACTGGTGTGGTAATCCAAATAAGAACCAGAATGAGCAAAATAGAGAAGTAGAAACAAAGAGTAGGTAGCTGCTCCAGCCCATCCAGAATAAGAATTAATGGGTCAGGGCAAAAGAAATATAGGTGAATTTGGTAGACATTGGAGATTAGGGTATAAAGGGCTTTCCATTCAAGCTAAAACCACCCAAATCAGCTAAATTAGAGACTTTTTATTGTTATTTTGTGTATCTTATATGAATATAGTGCATTTATACTATTTTCATACTTTAATCCCCAATCCCATTCTTCTTTCCCATTATAACTTTTCTCCCCTGCCAGACTCCCTCCTACCTTCAGGTCTTTTCACATGTGTGGCTTACTTGGTTTTCATTGAGTTTGCCTTTGATGTCATCTGCCTGAGTACTTGATAGAACCTGAATCTTTGTATCAGTGGGTATATTACTGAGTAAAGCATCTTTCATTTCCTTCCATCAGCATTAATTTTCTTCTGTGTCCAGGGATATGTGGTGTCTCTTGAGATCTTTCCCCGTCTGTGATAAAATGTTGATAGGAGGCTAGAGAGATAGCTTAGGAGTTAGGATTCTGCCTTGAGGGGCTGGAGAGATGGCTCAGGGATTAAGCCTCTGCCTTGCAGCAGGAAGGTTTGAGTTGGATTCCTAGACCCCACGTATAGACGCTAAGCGGAAGCAGGGGTGGCATGTGTTTCTGGTCCTGGTAGAGCGGAGCCTGTGAATCCCAGGGCAGAGTAAACAAGGAGGAGGTGGAGGTGGTCTATGATGGTTCCCAAATTCTCCCCTGGATCTACACACACGCACAATTGAATAAAATAATAAAAAAAGAAAATATATATATAAAAAAAGATTTTGCCTTGAAAGCAGAAGATCCTAAATTTGGCTCCCAGATCCCACGTAAAATCTCCAACCAGAAATGGCAGCAGCTTTGGGGGGGATACACATATATCCCCATAAATATATATAGCTGCAGTGAATTCATGAATACACCAGCCCTGTCATGTCCAGAAGGTAGTGGTCAGGCTGCACCCTGCCCTAATTCATGCTCTTGCGATTTTACTGCATCGCCCCCTTTTGCAATATTCCTTGAGCCTTCTGGTGGGAATGGATGTGACTTAGATGTCCTGCTCAAGGCCACGCAGTCCTCAGTCACTTGCTTTCTGCATTTTGTCAGTTGTGACTTTCTGTGAGAGTCACCTTTTACCACAGCAGGAAGTTTCTACATTGAGTGCTGAGTGCTCCTCTTCTATATTGTTTAAAAGGCAGTTTGATATAATGTCTTTATAGCTAAACCTTCATTGCTTGCACTCCCTTTAGTGCCTGTGATCTCCCCTGTCTTAGTTTTTTCTTCTAGTTTACATTCCAGGAATGGGATTCCTGCCAAAAAGTGGAGTTTGACTCTAATCAGAAAGTTGTTGGTGTCTCTTTGCCATTCATACCACTGTTTTACAATGGTGATTTAATAAAAATCACCAGTGATTTTTATTGTTTTCACAATTTGATGAGACTATTGATTACTTTTCTCCCCCAGTAACTTGCATAGTACTTTCTGGTACTGTAAAGCCATCCAGCAAGAAGGAAGCTTCCAGACCATTAGTTCCAGCTGATTTTTTTGTCCATGTCCTGTGATCCTTGTGCATCGCCATCTTCAGTAATAGGATCTTACTGTCAGTTTCTGGGGGTTGGGTGGGCAACCAGGGGCAATGGCAAAAGCCTTTATTATTTGGGAGGCCTTTGAGACCTCTCTAATCAACAGCTTATCAGGAAGTATCACACACCTGTTACTTCTAGTATTGTTTAATTGTCTTTGGATTGAAACTTTTTTAAAGCACAAATTGATATATTATTTTAGAAGGATAACTTGACTGAAGTGTATCAGATACACTAATGATGCAGCAAATGAATTAAAAACAATATGATGGATTTTATAGTTATTTAGTTACTCTCCATTATATACCTATATAAACTTCCTGATATTGATGGCAATGCTGCTTATTTTTTTAATACATTTTTTATTATTTCCGCTCATACAAACTTAATAGGTAGACCAATTCCCTCCCTCCCTCCTCCTCCCCCCGAACCCCCTGCTCCCCCTCTCTCCCTCCCCATCCTCCAGTGTCTCCCCCCAATTCCCAGAGAGTCCTTTATTATGTATGCCTAACTCTCCTCTTGGTCCTCCACTCAGGTGACGTACAAGGACCCAGTGGCATTTCCCTGAATCCTTTCTCCTGTTCCCTTTAAGCATAGGAACACTACTGTGGCTGTCAATCCCTTGCCTCCAAGGATCTTGGTGCCTTTAGCTGATGCTAAACTTTGTGAGGTCAATAGTGTGTTGAACATTGGGCAGGGCATGCAAAGTCCTGTTATGATTGCTTTGGCCCTAACTAGTGTAGAGAATCTTCCAAATCATTGCGTCTCCCATCCTTTTGCTCTTACAATCTTTTTTTTTTATTTTTTTATTATTTATTATTTATTTAATTGTGTGTATACATGTGTGCGTGTGTGTGTATGTATGTGTGTGTAGAACCACGGGCGAATTCGGGAACCACCATGGACCGCCTCCACCTCCTCCTTGTTTACTCTGTCCCTGGATTCACAGGCTCCGCCCTACCAGGACCAGAAACGCAGGCCGTCCCCGCCTCCGCCTGGCATCTATACGTGGGGTCTAGGATCCGAACTCAGGACCTTCCGCCTGCAAGGCAGAGGCTTAACCCCTGAGCCACCTCTCCAGCCCCTGCTCTTACAATCTTACAGCCCCCTCTTCCGCAAATGTCCCTGAACTTCAGGATGGGAGGAGATTAGGCTGGCTTAGTTCTATATGGTTGATACAGAGTCTCTGAAGTTCTGGATTGTGGTTTATTGATTTTCTTTTGCAGTTTTACTGCTCATGCAATGCCTTTCACTCCATCCTGATGGGAACTGTATGTCACCCCCTGGTCAGAGACAACAAGCTGTTAAACTGGAGTCTTGTTATAATAGCACATTCAAGGGTAGATGTAATAAAAGCAGGAAACCTCGGTGAGGGAGGGGTCAGTCACCCATTTGCAAAATGATCACCTTTCATCTGCCAGACTATATGCCCTCCCCTTCTAGTGAGATCATACCCCCTCACTTGTACATGATCAGGAACGAACGTCTGTGAACTTAACCAGGTGTCACATTACTTACTTGCATTCCTTGGAGGCCTATTTTCTCTGCTGTAACATGGTCCCCTCTCTCCTTGTGTCTGGTGTGGCCCTCCAACCCCATCCCTCCTGTTCACAATCCTTGCAATTACTGTATTACATAAGTTTACCTTTGAGTGTCTCAATGTGGGCTGCGTGAGTTTGGTACTAGGAGCCACCTATTAGGGAGTACATATGGCGCTTAACTTTCTGGGTTTGGGATACTTCACTTAATATAATTGACTCTAATGACATCCATTTCCCAGCAAATTCCAGTAATTCATCATTTTTGATGGCTGAGTAGTACTCCATTGTATAGATGTACCACAGTTTCCTTATCCACTCGTCAACTGTTGGACATTTGGGTTGATTCCATGACTTTGCTATTGTAAACAGTGCTGCTATGAACATCGTCGTGCTTGTGCTATCGAGGTGAACCTCTGCTACATGGGTGGTTATTCCCAAAAGTGGAATAGCAGGGTCATATGGCATTTCAATCTTTAATTTCTTTAAGAATCTCCAGACGGCTCGCCAGAGTGGCTGTATGAGCCTGCATTCCCACCAGCAATATAGCAGAGTTCCCCTCTCTCCACATCCTCTCCAGCACTTGTTGTTGTTTGTATTGTGGATTTTTGCCATCCTGACCAGGGTGAGATGATATCTCAGGGAAGTTTTGATTTGCATTTCCCTGATGGCTAAGGAAGTGGAGCATTTTTTAAGATATTTGTTAGACATTTTAATTTCATCCCTGGTAAAATTTCTTTTAAGTTCCAGGGCCCATTTTTTAATTGGGCCATTGGTTTCCTTGGTGTTTAATTTTCTAAGTTCTTTGTTGCACTCTGGACAGTAGAGCTCTATCAGATGTGTGTTTAGTGAAGATTTTCTCCAATTCTGTGGGTTGCCTTTGTGCTCGTGTTACAATCTCTTTATCTGAACAGAAGCTCTTTAATTTCACAAGATCCCAACTGTTGAGACTTGGTAGCAGTGACTGTGCCATTGAATGTCTATTTAGGAAATGTTGGCCTAGCCCAATCAGCTCCAGAGAGTTCCCTATCCTTTCAACTATGGTTTTTATAGTCTCTGGCCTGATATCAAGGTCCTTGATCCATTTGGAATTAAGTCTTGTACATGGTGACAAGTATGGGTCCAGTTTTAATCTTCTGCATGTGGAGATCCAGTTTTGCCAGCACCATTTGTTGAAGATTCTGTTCTTTTTCCATTGGATTCTTTGGGCCCCTTTGTCAAAGATCAAATGGCTGTGTTTTTGTGGGCTTATATCTGGGTCTTCAATCCTTATCCATTGATCTGTGTGTCTATTTTGGAGCCAGTACCAGGCTGTTTTTATAACTATGGATTTGTAGTATAGACTAAGGTTTGGTATGGTAATACCTCCAGCAGTGTTTTTGTTACTCAGGATTGTCTTTGCTACCCTGGGTCTTTTGTGCCTCCATATGAATTTTGAGATTGTTTAGTCAACTTCTTTAAAGAATTGCTTTGGGACTTTAATTGGTATGGCATTGAATTTGTATATTGCCTTTGGTAGGATGGTCATTTTTACGATGTTGATTCTGCCAATCCAGGAACATGGGAGGTCTTTCCAACTTCTGGTGTCTTCTGCAATTTCTTTCTTTAGGGTTTTAAAGTTTTCATTGTAAAGGTCTTTTACTTCCTTGGTTAGGTTTATACCAAGGTATTTCATTTTTTTTAGGGGCTATATTAAATGGGATTGTTTCTCTCAAGGCTTTTTCACTTTTTTCATTCTGGGCATATAGGAAGGCCTCTGATTTTTGCACATTTATTTTGTATCCTGCCACCCTGCTGAACTTCTCAATTAGTTCCAGGAGCTTCCTGGTGGAGTTTTTGGGATCACTCAGGTATAAAATCATGTCATCTGCAAATAGGGATAGCTTGACTTCTTCCTTGCCGATTTGAATCCCTCTTATGTCCCTTTCTTGTCTTATGGCTTCAGCTAAGACTTCAAGTACAATATTGAATAGAAGTGGTGAGAGTGGACAGCCTTGTCTAGTTCCTGATCGAAGTGGGAATGCTTCCAATTGTTCCCCATTGAGCATAATCCTTGCTGTGGGCTTGTTGTATACAGCTTTTATTATATTGATAAAGATTCCTTCCATTCCTACTGTCTCTAGCGTTTTGATCATAAAAGGCTGTTGGATCTTGTCAAAGGCTTTTTCTGCATCTATCGAGAGTATCATATGGTCTTGGACTTTGGACTGGTTTACATGATGAATTACATTTATTGATTTTCGTAGGTTGAACCAACCTTGTGTGCCGGGGATGAAGCCTACTTGGTCCCCGTGAATGATCTTTTTGATATGTTTTTTAATCCAATTTGCTAAGACTTTGTTGAGAATCTTTGCGTCTGTGTTCATCAGAGAGATCGGCCTATAGTTTTCTTTTTTAAGTGAATCTTTATTAGGTTTTGGGATTAAGACGATATTAGCTTCATAGAAGGAATTTGGTAGTGTTCCTTCCTTTGCTATTTGATGGAATGGTTTAAGGAGTATTGGTGTTATTAACTCCTTAAATGTCTGGTAGAATTCTGTGTTGAATCCATCTGGTCCAGGACATGTTTTGGTGGGAAGATTCGAGATTACTTCTTCAATTTCCTTATATGTTATAGGACTATTTAAATAATTCACAACTTCCTGATTCAATTTAGGTAGGTTGTGTTTACTTAGAAATTCATCCATCTCTTTTGTGTTGTCAAACTTCACAGAGTATAAGTTTTTGAAATATGATGTTATAATTCTCTGGATTTCTTGGGTATCAATAGTGATAACTCCATGTCCATTTCTAATTTTGTTAATTTGGGTTTTCTCTCGAATTTTGCTTTTGGTTAATTTAGCTAGGGGTGTATCAATCTTATTGATTTTTTTCAAAGAACCAGCTTTTTGACTGGTTGATTTTTTTCTATCGTTTTCTTAGTCTCGATTTCAGATATTTCTCCCCTTATTTTGCTAATCTCCTCTCTTCTACTACTTTTGGGATCAGATTGCTCAAGTTTCTCTAAAGCCTTAAGCTGCATCGTTAAGTTATTTATTTCTGATGTTTCCATTTTTTTGATGTAGGCATTAAGGGCTATGAACTTACCTCTTAGGACAACTTTCATTGTGTCCCAGAGATTTTGGTAAGTTGTATTTTCATTATCGTTCACTTTCAGGAAATCTTGAATTTCCTTTTTAATTTCTTCCTGAATCCAGGTCTCATTCAGCATCATATTGTTAAGTTTCCAGGAGTTAGTGTATTTTCTCTTGTTTGATGTGTTGTGGATGTCCAGCTTTAGGCCGTGGTAGTCTGATAGGGCACAGGTTAGAATTTCAACTTTTTTGTGTATGTATAGATTCATTTTGTGGCCCAATATGTGATCTATTTTGGGAAAAGTTCCGTGTGCTGCTGAGAAAAATGTGTATTCTTTGGTGCGTGGGTGAAAAGTTCCATAAAGATCTGTAAGGTCGGGCTGGAGAGGTGGCTCAGGGGTTAAGCCTCTGCCTTGCAGGGGGAAGGTCCTGAGTTCGGATCCCAGATCCCACGTATAGACGCCAGGCGGAAGCGGGGGCGGCCTGCGCTTCTGGTCCTGGTAGGGCGGAGCCTGTGAATCTCAGGGCGGAGGAAGTGGAGGCGTCCATGGTGGTTCGCGAATTCGTCCGTGGTTCTACACACACACAGACACACGCGCACGCACATACACACGCATATGCACACAGTTGAATAAATAATAATAATAAAAAAAATTAAAAAAAAAAAAAAGATCTGTAAGGTCCATTTCTTTCAGGGTTTGATTAAGTTCCAAAGTGTCTCTGTTAAGCTTTTGACCTGTTGATCTATCCCATGTTGAGAGGGCGGTGTTGAAGTCCCCAAGAATTATCGTTTGGGGGTTGATTTCTTGCTTTAGACGCTGTAGGATTTTCTTAATGAATGTGGAGGGACCCGTATTGGGTGCATAAATGTTCACTATTGTGAAGTCTTCCTGGTGCATTGTACCTGTGACTAAAATGTAGTATCCATCTGTGTCTCTTATGATTTTCTTTGGTTTGAAGTCCACTTTGTCTGAAAGCATAATGGCTACCCCTGTCTGTTTCCTGGTTTCATTAGCTTACAAGATTTTGGACCAGCCTTTCATTCTTTGGGTGTGCCTGTCTTTTGTGGTGAGATGAGTTTCCTGAAGGCAGCAGATTGTTGGATTGTGGTTTTTAATCCAAGTTTGTAATCTGTGTCTTTTAATCGGTGAATTAATATGTTATAATGGAGAAATTATTTTTAATTCTGGACATTTTTTATGTTTAGTAGATTTTGTAAGCATGTTGTTTGATATTTATGTTTTGGTGGTATTATACTTCCCTTCCGTGCTCCTGGATACACTTGTTCTTTTCTTCAAGCTTGAGTATCATTTCTAGGATTTTTTGAAGGCCTGGTGTGGAAGACATGTATCCCTTTAAGTTGTCTTTGTGCTGGAAAACTTTTCTTTCTCCCTCAATCATGACAGATAGTTTTGCCGGGTATATCAGTCTGGGTTGGCATTTTTGCTCATTTAATACTTGAAGTGTGTCTCTCCAAGTTCTTCTTGCTTTTACTGTTTCCATGGAGTAGTCTTTTGTTATTCTAATAGGTTTACCTTTAAAAGTGACTTGCTTTTTTTCTCTTGAAGCTCTCAGCACCTTTTCTTTGTCTTGAATGTAGAGTGTTTTGACTATTATTTGCCGTGGCGATTTTCTGTTTTGGTCATATCTGTTTGGAGTACGAAATGCCTCTTGTATTTGGATAGGCCTCTCATTCTTTAGTTGTGGGAAGTTTTCATTTATGATGAATTGAAATATTTCCTCGGGTGTGGTATTTTGGGATTCTTGTTCTGGTATTCCATGAATGCGCATGTTAGGCTTCTTCAGGGTGTCCCATATCTCTTGAATGTTCCTCTCCAGTATCTTTTTGGCTTTAACAATCTCTTCCATTGAGCTGGTTAATTCTCCCACTTTGTCTTCAAGATCTGAAATTCTATTTTCTGCTTCATTTGTTCTGCTGATAAGACTCTCTGTTGAGTTTTGGGTTGAAGATAACTTGTCTTTTAGTTCAATTTTAAACTCTGCCTGAGACTGTTTTAACTGCTGTACACCTATTTTTGTTTCTTGAACTGTTTTTCTCAACTCCTCCAAGTGCCTGTTGTGTTCCTGTTCAAAGTGTTTGATACGGTTGTTTAACTCTTCTCGGATTTCCTCTTTCATAGTATTAATCATGGTAATGATCATAATCTGAAAGTCGTTATATTGGGTCTGGCTTTCATGGCTATTTTCTGTGGATTTGTTCTGATCGGAATCCCTCATTATGGGATTGATTCTTTCGGTGGGAGATTGGTCTTCTTGGGTTTTGTTTCTCATGGATCTGCACTTTGACTTGTACATTGTTGTTTTGTTTTTTAGGACCTTTCAGTTTCTGTGTGTTTTTCACTGAATCGACTTAGTTGGTATTGTTACACAGTTATTACTAGTGCTTGCCTTGGATTGGGTATGTTTGTGTATTGTTATTGTTATATCCTAGATGAGGCAACTAGGCTGTTAGTACGTCAGTTAAGTCAGGTTATGTTACCAGGGGGTGAATATTAGTTTGGTAGTGCACTTTTACGATTTAGTATCTTGGTGAAATGTTGGAGTGAGTGGTGTACTCCCTGGAGTTGTATGTTTTGGGGTGGCTGTATGAGAAAGTTGATCTACAGCATTGATACTTTAAAGGATCAGTAAGGTGAAAAGAAAAAGTTTACTTATCTTTGGGCTGGATGAGAAGAATCTCGCCCACGTGATATAATGATTGTAGTGGAGTCCAGATGTATGGCCTGTGTTCCCTTTGTTCCTTAGAATTTTGCTTGAGTTTCCTTTGGGCTCTATTGAATTCTGAGTAGCAGTGTGTCTTCCGTGGACCACGTGCGTAGATCCCTGGTGGGCCAGAGAGGCAGAGGGTCTGTTGTTGATGGCAGAATTCTTCACCTGCGACCTGGGGGGGGAGGGCAGAGGCGCGTGGTGGCAGGAGGGTGCGAGGGGCTGGGGTCCGGGACAGGGCCCCGGGGGCTAAGCCGGCGGCCGGTCACCTCCGGGGTGGGGGGGTCGGGGCTGGGCTGGGCCCTCTCGCTCGCTGGCTCACCTGGGGAGGTCGGCGCGGAGGGGGGCGGGGCCCCGGGGGCAAAGCGGGCGGCCGCGCGGCACGGTGCTGCTGGCCGGGCCGGCAATGCTGCTTATGACTCAGCAGATCTAGAGTGAATTGAGATTTTGTACTTCAGACAAGCTCACTTGATTTTTGCTGCTGGTCCATAGATCATAGCAACAAAAATATAGTATATTCAGTCAGGTTTCCATTATGAATTTTAACTTACTTGCTATTTAAGATATAAAGATGAAACAGATGTATCCTGCCATGGAAGAATTACAGCATAAAAATATGTGCAAAAGTTCCAGCTCTTAAGTTCATATTTGAAAAATGAATTTAAAAAAGAAATTAAGAGAAATGATAAGGCTATGACATAGCACAGAATAATCAGCAGTTATTCATCTTCCTTTCAATAATACTTTATTGAAATACTACATATATGTAAATACAAATAAAGCATGAACAGAACCATTTGTTGGACTTTTTGTAGCACGTTAACTACCTCCTCAGCAGCATTAGTGTCCACACTTTTATCCTTCATTTGTGATCTGTGCTTTTGAAGCTTCCTGTGTTCATTCTCCGAAGGCTTTCTGTACTTCTCACTTGAATTTCCATCCTAATTCTTTATGCCAGTGACTCCCAAAACTGTGTCCCCACCCTGAATATGACAAACTAGGCAAGTCTAGATCTTCCAAATTGACATAGATGTATGTAAACTTAAATACCTTGTAAGCACCATCCCATTTCTACCTTAAAGACTGAATGTCCTGTTTTTCTTTTTCCCATGGCTGGTTCAATAACCTATCATCCTTCTTTCCTCTTAGGCAGCAAGAAGTACTGTGAAAGTCTTAAGTACAAAGTGATATGTGTGTCAGTTCATAGAGTTGTAGCCAAGACTTAGTAAGGTCATTTTGGTATATGTGAGTGTCTGCTTTTGAATTTTTTTCTCCTGATAGAATTTCTTTGAGAATATTGTATATAATCCAAATAGGTTGTGTAGCAGTTCACCCACATGGTTGCTGATAAAATCACTAACAAAGTACTTAAGGGAACAAAGAGTTTATTCTCTTATGATAGACTTGTTACAGTTACTCATCCAGTTTTGCAGGAGAGCTCACACCAACACCAGGGCTGAGGGAACTGGTCACTCCATATCCATGTTAACAGCTGAGAGAGGGACAATCCTTACTTGCCAGACCAGCATGTCTGGCCAGATATACACATGGATGCCAACTTCCTCAACCAGCATTCTGTATTTTATTCACCTGTCCCGGCCCTAGTTCTACCCACCATGGGTTGGCCTTCCTCATCAAGTAGACAGTCTCTTTCAGGTTCGCTCTGGGCTTACCTCAACTACTAATTCTCTGCAAATGTACCCAGAGCTCAAACCCTCAACTGTCAAGTTGATATGTGTACCTAACTGTGACAGGGTGGATAAAGAATTTGTGTCTATGGATCAATATGTGTTCTTTCCTATTTCATAATAGTAAACTCCTTTAAAGACTGGAACAAAGTATATCTTAGTGATCACTGTGTCCACATTACTTAGTGAGTGTACATCTCCTGGATTAGGTGACCTTGTCATCTCCTCCTGTCCCATCTCTTTCCATGGGACCTAGAAACATCCCATGTATTCAAAGAAAAATTTTATAAGGTACATTCAAAGGTGGGGGAGCTGTTCTCTGAGGCCTAAGTAGATGGTCTTATATATTTATCTCTTGAATTTAACAAGTAATAACATGTCCCAAATACACAGATTCTATGGATGGGATTTTCCAGTTTCAGAGGAGAGTTTGACAACCTGACAATTTAGCAAAAAAGAACAGCAGAAGGTTCCTCCCTGGGGTCTGTGACCTCCCTAGCCATGGACTTTTGAACAGGCATAAATTCCATAGTGTGGCTCAGGACACAAATCCAATCAGAGAATGATTAGTTGTCCCATAATAGTCAATGTCAGTATTGCGATTTGGGTACCTCTTGCCTGGCAATTCAGCATTGAAGCATGCAGAATCCAATGCTAGGTAAAAGCTGGTGTATTCTATCCCCCAACAGTCTGCATAGCACTTCCAGTATATTGAGGGAATGATTTTAAAAAGATAAAACTCAACATAGAGTTTGTATCATTCCTAAAATCAATTTTAACTATCAGCCTGTTTGTAATTCTTTTTTCAAGTTTATTTATGAGAAAGAGCAAGAAAGAAAAAGAATAGGCCATGCTATGGCACATGGGTGGAAGTCAGAAGACAACTTTCAAATGTCAGTCTCTACTTCTCCCATGTGGGCTTCTAGATTGGTCACTGGATTTGCAAGCCTCTGCCTATCCTCTAAGCTATTTTGCTGGCCCACTGTTTATATTTCTGCCTCAGCCTAAAACACAAATCGAGAATATAGTTTCTATCTGCCAACTTTGACTTTGTAGCTTTTTAAGAATTGAAAGCCTGAGACTGGAGAAAAGGCTCAGAATTTAAGCCTCTGTCTCACAAGCAGAGAGACATGAGTTTGGATCCCAGTTCCCACATTAAAAATCTCCCGGGAGCAGAAATGGCAGTGGCCTGCACTTCTGACCTTGGAAGGTGGAGCCTGGAAAATCCCAGAGCAAAGCAAAAAGCAGGTAGAACAATCCGGAATGATTCCTGAAGTCACCCTTGGGTTTCCACAGGCTTACAAATAGGCATACAGAGAAAGAGACAGAGAGAGAAAGAAATTGAAAGCCTGAGATTTTCCCATAAGTAAGTAAAGGGTTCCCCTTTCTAGAAAAAAAAGTCTTCATACAAACATTCCCACTTGAATCATGGTGAACTTGTCTGGCTCTGTCATAAACTGGTGTTCTGCAAATTTCAACTGCCTGCTCTTGAGGGTGACAATTTCTGAATCTGCCTCTTCACATTAAAGTGTTAAGTAGAAAATTAACAAGAACTGAGATAGCAAACTGGGTTCTTATAAAACTAACATATTTAGCAGAAGTTATCAAGATAGAGTTAATAACAGTGATAACTTGGGTAAAGCCCACTACTTTACAGCTTCCAATTTGTGAACCACACGTCTAACTTTTTAGTTATCTAGTCTAATCTTTCACTCATTGAAGTGTTATGGATAAGAAGTATAGGTTCAAAATATTTTTCTTTCATTAGCAATTAAGTTTTGTCTGGATATTTGTATGATTTTGAATATTCTTGAAATTAACTTTTTTTTACCAGAATATGCTTAGGGTTTATGTTTTCTCATCTGTCTTGCCTGGAAGTATTAAACTTTTCTGATTTGCAAGCCCAAAAAAATTTACAAAAACACTTTAGCTTCATCTTTTTCCTCCCCTTGTTCCTTTTATTCCTTATGGAATTTCTGATGGTTTATATAAGCGCCTTGTTCTGTTCTCCAAATTTCTTATCATTTTTTCCATGACTGAGCGTTTAAGACTTTGCTTCACAACCAGAAGGACCTGAGTTTAGATTCCAGATCCCACATACCATGTGGAAATAGTGACAGCCTGCACTTCCGATCCTGGAAAGCAGAGCCTGGGAAACCCCAGAGCAAACAAAAAGAAGCTAGACCAATCTAGGATGATTCCTAAAGTCACTCTTGGGCCTCCACAGGCACAAAACACACACACACACACACACACACACACACACACACACACACACACACACTTTTGTATGTATTAAAAACAAAACAAATTCATGGCTTTATAAAAAAAGTCCTTGAACTTGTCTAATCAAAACCTCAATTTCTACCTGAATTTAGAATTATTTTGGTTCATTTCCCACACTTAAAATTTTTACTACTCATTCCAGACAAATCCCTGTCCATATATTCCACATCCCCTTATTTTTGAAGCTTTGGTATAAGAGTCCCAGTTTCCTTTTATTGCATGTCTAATAGCTAAAAATAAAAAGTGGCACAATCACTTTTGATTAATGGGTAGGGTTGAAACAATGAGTTTCTAGAAACTATATTTCTGACAAGTACTGCCATTTATTGTTCTATGTGTTCCTTTGTCTCCCTGAATATCACTTTCCTTGTCCCTAGAATTCACATAATAGGACTTGCTCAGACCAACTTGCAACACAAATGAAGTTACAGGTCATCTGACTCTTACCAACCTGAATCTCTTTAGTAAACCATGATCTTTGATCAGATCCTCAGTCATCCAAAGTAATATAGAAAATACATATTGGGACAAAGGAAAACAAAGAAGGGCAGAAGGCCCAAATGGTGGGTGGGCCCAGCAATGATGCTAAACAAGATGATTATTTCCAAACTGAAGTCCAATGATTCTATTAATCTACTAACCACAGAGTAGAAAGTAGTGTAGATTATTCTGAGTCACAATAAACTACATTCAAGATCAAAGAAGAATCTATACTCTGAAAATTAGAAAATTTCATGTGGACAGTGGTTACTACAAAGTTTTTACAAAATAGGAATGAGGCTTCCTGGATAATACAAATGGGATGAATAAGAAAAATAATCACTGAGAAATACTATGTGTTTGCAGTCCTCAGCTAACCAAGACATTATCCATGTACAAAGATTAAGTCCATGATCACATTTGTGTCACTGATGCTATGTTTCTAATGACCCTACATTATCCTTGTGTGGTTGACATGTTACAAATTACATGTGAAACTGGTTAAATCACCTAATGTCAATATTATCATGAAAATATTTTGTTGATATTCATTATTTATTCATCTGAACTATGCTCTGCGTGATGCATTTTTGTTTTATTGTTTGTTTGGGAGGTTGTGCTTTCCTGTTTGGGTCAATGAAAATATGATCAAGGAAGGTAAGGAGACCAGAACTCGAGGCACTGAAAACTAATCACTTGCTTATAGTTGTACCCAGAATAGATTGTTGTCTTTTTTCCCTAAAACGAAATGAAAAGAAATGATGGATAATCTGCTCAAAATACCTAGTTCAATATATTTAATGTCTGCCCAACCAATTTGACTTTAAAAATCTGTGGATTCTACTGCCCGTCAATGTCAGGGCATGATTGTGGCTACAGGCATCAGCCTGAGGTGCTTTTCAGATTTTCTGCTTTCATCCTTGCCCCTTGGAAGACAGCTTTCCTGAGCCAGAGCAACCTCAGTACACTGGTGGATAGAAGAAAAGAGAATTTTACCCCAACCTAATAGTGAGTTAAATAATTTCTGCTGGGAAATGGCTTACATTGCCATTTGGCCCTCACTTATGTACCTCTGTGATTGCTTTTTGTTTTGTTTTCCAGTTTTTTGAGACTACATGTGTAGCACAACCTGGCTTCAAACTCAGAGATCCACCTGCTTACTCCTCCTGAATTTTAGGATGATGTAGTCATCAACACACCTAGCTCTGTCTAAAGTGTCTTACGTGATCTTCCCAACTATATTTTTAGGCCTGGAATTTCCAGGAACATGAGATGTTCATTACATGGGATATTTGTAGGCAAACATACAGTTACACACCTCACAAAACCTTACTGTCTCCTTATTATACTGAGCAAAAGGTCCTGTGAAAGCACCAGGAGTCGTTCATCAGCTTTTACAAGATGCTTTGTTCACATTAAGACATGTGCTGCTACTGACCCTTTTGATTCCCACTTCACATTGCTTTACTCATGTCAATGTGAACTTAGTGGAGATAGCAATTTAGTTTTAAGTCAGCACTGTTTCTGGAAATTGCCTTTGCACGTTAACTTATCTGTCTATATTTTTTCCAGCCCAGATGACTTACTCAATGCCTTGAATGAGGGTATCAGCCGCGCTGATGTCATCATCACATCAGGAGGTGTATCCATGGGGGAAAAGGTATGAAAATAATGAGGTTCATGATCTATTCACTTTCATGTCCCTGCATATTGTCAATTATTGTGGCCTGATAAGCATCTTATATTCATAATCAGGCCTCTACAAAACTGAAAACTCAAAAGCCTTCAGAAATTGTCGGTCTTTGTAAAAAGGGTGCAGTGGAAATATATCAGGAAAAACCTGGAGTTTCCCACAACTGTGGACTCTTTATGTCTATGGAGACTTCTCTTTTGTTTCCCTTACTTTTACTTCATTAGGATTTCCTTCATATTCATACCCAAGGTAAAGCTCAAGATCATCTTATTATGACCTCCCAGAAGCAATTATCTCATCCACCATATATACTATCCACATAAATCCTTTTGCATCTGCTTCCTCAAAGGAAAGAAAGAGAGAATAGGTGTTTCTTTTGCCCTTTATTTGAAAAACTAATAAATAATAATTATAATGAAAAAGTATACATACATATACATGTTTTTATAAGAATAGGTATATTTGTGTATAGTACATGCTTAATCCTATAATATTTCAATTTAAACCTTGTAATATCACTAAGCCTATAAGTGTTAATGAAATGTGTTACTAATGATTGTTGAATCCACTGAGATAAAGTTATCAAAATAAAATATTCCTTGTTATAATAGCCAACCATATATTCTGTTTCAAAAATATTTTAGAAAATTTTCATACACTGTTTTGCCGTCTATAATTCCTTCCTATGGTTTTTAAATCTCATATTTATAGATTAAACAGAAAAATTATTAGCAACTTCATAATACAAGCTTTATCAAAATTCATATTTCCCTTTTTAAAAAAATTGAACATGAAAGTAGAATGGGGGCTATTTAGAAGGAAGTGGATGACAAAGGAGAAGCAGAGAGATGGCAGAGAGTAATAGTGACCCACAAAAATAAAGTATGAAAATAGGAAAAGAGGGGCTGAAGAGATGGCTCAGGGGTTAAGCCTCTGCCTTGCAGGCGGATGGTCTTGAGTTCGGATCCCAGATCCCACATATAGATGCTGGGCAGAAGCAGGGGCGGCCTGCGTTTCTGGTCCTGGTAGGGCAGAGCCTGTCAATCCTGGGGCAGAGTAAACAAGGAAGAGGTAGAGGCGGTCCATGGTGGTTCCCGAATTCGCTCGTGGTTCTACACACACACACACACACACACACACATGCACACATGCACAATTGAATAAATAAAAGAAAAATAGGAAAAAAATTGAGACACTCATATAGCCCAGGTTGACCTCAAACTCACCGTAGAGCTGAGGACACCTCTACCTCTTGAGTGATGAGATGCAGACATGTGTTACCATATCTGGTTTTAAAATTCATATGTTCTAAGAACTTGGTTCATTTTACTATATCCTGCATTTATGAACATGTTCCTGCCTTCTTTAGTAGTAAAACTGTCTACCATTACAACCCGACTCTGGTCAATGAACTCTGTTGGCTCTGAGAACAAATGTCAAAATTCAGTAGCCTGAATTCACAAATTTTAGTTTTAGGCTCTTTGTGAATTGCATTCCAGTTACCAAAAATCCATATAAGGACAAAGAAAAAAAACCTCTCAATTTGTATCCAGCAGTAAAGTGGCAAAGTAAAGCATAGGCAGGTAGTATTAACAGTGACAATCTCCTAGAAGCCTTTAGCCCCTGACAAAGCACATTGCTGTTCAAAGGATGAAATTGACATTCACACTTTGGAAAAGCTATAAGGAATAATTGACAACTATCTGTTTTCATTAATATCAGATTTCTGTCACTATCACAAGCATATGCTTTGAAGTAAGGAATATTTAAAAATTAAAAATGTTACTTCCAGGGATTGTTCAACATGAAATTTATTTTATTCCTCATGGTCTAACTGTGGAATATTATCTATGAGGCAGATCTAAAGCCAGCATTTCTAAAGAAGCAAAAAATTTATAGCACACACACAAGTTTGGCATTTGTGTAAGGACAAAACAGACACTTCTCAATCTGACCTCCTTTACTAATGCCAACAAAGATGTCAGTTATCTTAGAAATTTGCCAATATAATTAAGTACACTTATCTTACTCTTTAAGTAGTAAGGGATATTGGTAATTGACTACAAAAGAAATTTTAGGGTAAGAGTTTAGCCACTCATTCTCAATAAGCCAGTTAAAGAAACGAGTAATGATAAAGCAGAAAAAGGAGATGTACTTAATGTGGCTACATTGGGAAGAGGAGCAGGTCCAACGACATGTTGCTCCCTCCTCCAGCAAAGTCCATCTTTGAGGTTCTAACATGAAGTTCAGGTCTAAGTAAAGCAAGAGCT
Organism: Typhlomys cinereus; assembly: GCA_023101885.1. Lineage (NCBI taxonomy): Eukaryota > Metazoa > Chordata > Mammalia > Rodentia > Platacanthomyidae > Typhlomys > Typhlomys cinereus. The sequence continues at coordinate 5,791,959 of JALPQD010000017.1, read as the reverse complement.
TTATGTGACTAAGCATTCCTGGTCAAGGTGAGTCTTTCCTTCAAGGTGGCTTAAGAAGTTGCCCAAACTTTGTGCAATCTCTTTTCAGGGAGGCAAATTCTTCCTCTGCTGGTTATTGGGCTTCATTATCCCATCATGAAATTTCTGCAGAAATTTCAGGACCCAATTCCTGAAATTGTTGTTTGGTTTGATAACCAGAGGGAAAAAGCACATGTGTCTCTTTAAATTTTTTTTCATTGCCATCAAGTTACAAAGTGGAAATGAGATTTAGAGTAAATCAGGAAGAAAGAGCTAACACACAAGAAACTTCTGTCAACCAACTATTACTAGTTCCAAAAAGAATTTCATGTCCTTTAAAAGTGGGAAGAGGGGCAGGCGATGTGGGGGAGAGAAAGAGAGAAAGGAAAGGGAAAGGGGGAAAGTGAAAGGAGGAAAGTAAAAGGAGGAAAGGATGTCTGAGCCTTAAAACCAGTCATTGAAAACAGGAGATCATAGAAAGATCTATAAATATTATGTAGCAGACACAAATCTGTGTCTCAATATAAATTGAGCACACACTAAGCTCTTACAGAAAGAACTGTCAGGAAATTGAGGTTTGCTTCTTCTGTTATGTCTAGGAATTTTGAGGGGTTTAAGTAGCACAGTTACTAGTCTGTTCTGGATTCAGCTAGAGTTCTTGTTGTGCAATTTGATCTCAGGTCTTTGCTCCTTTGGGTTGTACCAACAGACGTGGAATCATGTTGAAGCTGGGCACCTCAGAGCAGTCAGTTTCCTTTTGTATATTACAGCTGTATTCTCTGAAGTCTGGTCAGTTCCCCGAGATAGTTCTCACTAAAGGGTACAGAGGGGACCCTGGTCCAGGGACACTGCTCAGTTGGTAGAGTACTTAACTATCATGCAGGAGGCTCTGGGTTCCATCCCTAGCATCTATAAACTGGTATGGCTGGCAGGTAGCAAAGTGGTGCAGCAGAAGCGCGCTGGACACATTAACTGGCATGGTGACACACACTTGTAATCCCAGCACGCAGGAGATTGAGGGAGGAAGATCAGGAATTCAAGATCATCCTCATCTACACAGTGAGTTTGAGGGATGGGAGTGAGAGGTGTGTGTGTGTGTGTGCGTGTGTGTGTGTGTGTGTGTGTAGGGGGAGAAAGAGAGATATCTTCTGCCAAGGAGAAGGCTCTTCTGGTAGCTTCTCTGATGTTGTCTCGGAACCTCCACCTCCTCCTGCCCCATGTAGCTTTTTCACAGTTTCATATTTTAAAAGTTTCAGTTATGCAGTTAAATAATAACTGAAAACTAAAGAATCATATATGCTAATCATAACACTGATAGTTCAATGACAATGAAAAGTGTCATTTACACTGAAGGATGCACAAAAATGGAAGCAGTTGTCTTGTATGCCCATCTTAAAGTCTCTGTGTTTTTACCAACAGTGGGCTTCACCGCTCCTGACCAAATTGATTTTAAATATCATAAAGAGGAAAAGGGAAGCTGACCTTATTATGTTTACTCTGTATTAAGCAGAAGAATATTAACTAAATATAGAGACATACAGCCAAAGAATATATAAAAGTAATCAACAATTGACCTCACAAAGTCTAGCATCTGCTAAAGGCACCAAGATCCTTGGAGGCAAAGGATTGGCAGCCACAGCAGTGTTCCTATACCGAAGGGGAACACGGGAAAGGGTTCAGGGAAAGGCCACTGGGTCCTTGTACGTCATCGGAGAGGAGGGCCCAGAGGAAAATCAGACATGCACAAGAAAGGACTCTCTGGGAATTGGGGCGGGAGGCACTGGGGGATGGGGAGGGAGAAGGGTGGGGAGGGAGAGCAGGGGGTACGGGGGGAGGAGGAGGGAGGGAGGGAACTGGTGTACCTAATAAGTTTGTATAAGCTGAAATAAAAAAAAAAGTAATCAACAATATTCCAGATAGTACGCACAAATATTTCTTTATTATTTCATTCAGTCCTGTGTTATTTTTGTTCTGCTAGATCTCAGTTTAGTGGTCTAATCACATAAGATTATGTTTCCAAATTAAGTAGTCTGGAATTTGTGACTCAGTTCACTAGATCTGTAATGTCCACACTTGAAGACTGAAGCAAAAGGGCCAACTAAGCTATACATAGACAGCCTATAGTCTTTAAAAACAAAATCAAAAAAGTTTTGACAAATGTTTCCTCTTATAAAATTATAAGGGAGTTTCTCCACCCCTCAAAAACAGGTTACCTTTTATCATTGTGACAAAATACCTGACTTGAACAACTTGAGGGAGAAAATCATTAATACAGCCATTGCTCTTCAAAGGTCCTAATGAGACAGAACAACTCCCATGAGGGCAGAGGCAGCCTGTGATACTTGACCATCTCCCTTTCTCTTCTGTTTTCCTTCTGAGCTGTAGCCCACATTCAGAGCAGGTTTACTGACCTTACTCTTTCCTGAAAATACCCTACAGATCTATCCATTGGTGTGCTTTATTAATCTCTTAGGCATGTGTTAATCCAATCAGTTTGACCATCTAACTGTAACACAGTTTATGAAGTATTTATGTTGTCAATGCAAAACTTCAAAGAAAATTTTAAAAAATTTACTCTGGAGCCAAATGAATGATCATTGCTGGGAAAAACACATTCAGGTTACGCAATACACTGTGAACTTGCAGGCGCATACCACGGGGCCCAGTCAAGACAACTCTCTATAGCCACATTTCTTTATGCTGCTTAATATGGCAACAATGAACAAACACACTCATTTAACCTAAAGCAAACACATAGCTTGTCAATAGCATGTGAAAGATCAAATTACATTATAAAATATATTAACTAAAATTATACTTAATTATTTATTCTTTCATATAAATATCTAAGAATTTAATAAAAAACTGTTAAAAGTTTTAGATTCTAGTATATATGATAACCATGAAAATTATTTTTAAAATGACTTACTATGACACAAAATAATTATTATTAAAACTTTCTCAGAACAATTACTTGATCATATATGATCTGTTTTATGTTTTTATAATATTAAATATAGTATAGGGATACTGTCAATTTATATGATAAATACACTGATGTAAATTTGAGAGGAAAAGTCCAAAAGGATTTCCTAAAACCTAAAAATTATTTATTTTATTTTTATTCAAGTGTGCGTCTGCGCGCGCATGTGTGTGTGTGGTATGTGTGTAGAACCACAGGCAAATTCAGGAACCACCATGGACTGCCTCCACCTCCTTGTTTACTCTACCCTGGGATTCACAGGCTCCGCCCTACCAGGACCAGAAATGCAGGCCACCCCCGCTTCCACCCAGCATCTATACATGGGGTCTAGGATCCGAACTCAGGACCTTCCGCCTGCAAGGCAGAGGCTTAACCCGTGAGCCACCTCTCCAGCCCCATAAAACCTAAAAATTATTAAGTTAATCTCATTTGCCAAAGAATTGCCTTAATGTGTTGCAGTTCGCCTGCATGGTTGCTGATAAATCACCAGCAAATGGCTTGAGGGAACAAGGAACTTACTTTTATTACTGATAGTCAAGTTACAGTTCTCAGTCCAGCTTGACAAGAAAGCACGCACCAACACCAGGCCAAGGGAACTAGCCACACCATCTCTACATAATGGCTGAGAGAGGGACTATCCTTACTTGCCAGAGCAGCATGTCTGGCCAAGTATACATAAGAATGCCGACTCTCTCAACCAGCTCTCTGTGATTTATTCCAGGGCCTAGTCCCACCCACCATGGGCTGTACCTTCCCCATCAGCTAGACAATCTCTTGAAGGTTTACTCTGGGCCTAACTCAACCATTAATTCTCTACAAATGTACCCAGAGCCCAAACCCTCAACTGTCAAGTTGGCAACTGTGCCTAACTATGACATTATGTGAACAGTATTCTTACTTATAAGGATAATTTTTGTGTGCACATGTGTGTATATGTGTATTAACATGAACATGTAAGCACAACTGAAGTGTATGTATCTGGAGTGCAGGTGTCAACTCCTCATGTGTCATTCACCATATTTTTAAGACAGGGCCTTTATTACCGTCCCCTCACCAAGTAAGTTATGCTGACTGGCCATTGGGACCCTCCTGTCTCCACTTCCCCAGAACTGGGATTATAAGCATACCACCATGCCCAGCTTTTTATATGTATGCTTTGGATATCAAGCTCAGGCACTTACCAACTGAGCCATCTTCCCATCTGAAGAGAATTTTTTAATGTAGTATATTTAAAATACTATAAATTACAGGTTCGGTGGTGTACACGTATAATTCCAGCTACTCTCAGAGTGAGGCAAGGGAATCCCTTGAGCCTAAGAGTCTGAGACAAACCTGGAAAACATAATGAGATGTCCACCTTTCAAAAATAATTATATATTTTAAATTACAGTTCCTTATTATATGATTATTTTATAAATATTCTATTTATACAAACATACATTTATCTCATTAAGGCATTCACAGTAGGATACCTTTAAGACCCCATATAATTTAATTTGTAATTAGCCCTAGAAACAGGAAAACATTCCATGTTCATGAAACATGATATATTCTACTGGATTATAGACATAGACACAGACACATAAGTAGAATAATAGCTTCAGTTCCATAGCCTTCCACCACTGATGAATTTATCTATTTATTAGTAGGTAGGAATGTCCCTTTGTAAGGCACATAAAATTCTTAATTAACTTGGCCTCAATACACAAGAGAAACAAGGATTAATAAACCAGATTTTTTTCTTATGAACTGATTTGCATCTACTTACGGAGATCTCCAAATGATTAGACTATAAATCTAAATTCACAACCACTGCTGCTATGGGGGAATAGTTAATAGTTGTGCACAAAAACAAAAGGAGAACCAAAAATCAATATGGAAGTAAAACTAGAAAAACCAAAAGTTAGCAAAGTTATAGTTTCATACTACTTGGAATTTTCTCCAGAGTAAAGGAAATATGTACCCAGGTCCAATCCACACATAAAGTGCATTTCTCTGATAGTGAATTAACTGGCTCAGTAGAGTGCATTAGAGCAACATATTAATGTCGCCTCCAAAATTAGCAAAGTATAGTTTCCTAAAGATAAAATTTGCATCTCAAACATGTGTAAACTGAATATGTATGAAACATTTTTATTTATCTCAATAATATGAAAACCAGGAAGATATAACTGACTCAAAAGATAATATAAAGAACACGGGGCTGGAGAGATGGCTCAGGGGTTAAGCCTCTGCCTTGCAGGCGGAAGGTCCTGAGTTCGGATCCTAGACCCCATGTATAGACGCCAGGCGGAAGCAGGGGCAGCCTGCGTTTCTGGTCCTGGTAGGGCGGAGGTGGAAGCGGTTCATGGCGGTTCCCGAGTTCGCCCGTGGTTCTACACTCGCACACACACAATTGAATATATATATTTATTATATATATATATGGATCAAACTAATGGATGCAAAACTAGTCTTAACCACAGATAAAGAATTAATTACATCTCAATAAGACACAACTCTTGAATTTCTCTTGATAAACATTAGGCTTACTTCTGTGCCCTGGACTAATATGTCAACATACCATGAACTGGATAGCTTTAACAAACTTATTTTTCTCAACCCTAGAGCCTGGGAATTCTATAGTCAGAAAGACAATATGGAAAGATTCTGATGAGTATTTAAAGTAAAAGCAATAATATTTTCAAAGAGCAAAGGTCAGAGAACTTAGAAACTGAAAACATTGTTTTAAAAAATGAACAAAGAAAGACTGAAAGATAAAACTGTTGTCTACCGTGAAGAGAATTGATGAAAAAGTGATTATAAAGAATGCTGAAAAATACAGGAATTTTAGATAATGATATTTAAAAGACAATGCTTTTTCCTAAAAATCAGGAAGTTGTTCATGTATTAGAAAGTGACTAGTTCTGGTGTATTTAAAAAGATCTCTCACTCCCGTGGGGATGAGCAGTGAATTGGGAAAGACTGGGACTACAGGCAAGGGGACCTAGTTAAATCCAGGCAAAGTGAAGTTGTCTGAGACTGTGGTCATAAAAGTGAAGGGATTTTTTTAAAACAAAGTGTCTTTTAGCTGGTGGTGTTTTTTTTTTTAATGTCAGGGTTGGTGAATCTATTTTTAGATACTAAAGAAGAAATTCAGTAATAGACCTAGAGGTTGACTTACTTAAGAGGAATTTTAAGGAATGTAGTTTTGTTTTGTTTTTCCCATCTGTAAAACTAACTACAGAGCATTGCTGTTGTTTTATTTGCAAATATCAAGTAATATATCACTTCAAGACAGTCATAATTGTATGTTGGATTCAGGTTTTGTTAACAGAATTTCTGTTGTAGTTTCCCTTCCTGTTTTTTATTTTAGTTGATTTATAAATTATCGAATATAATAACTCTTCAAAAAAAAAAGCATATTGTTTCAGTCCATTCAGCAGACTTACTGTAAGGCAAACCACCTATGAATTTCCAGCTTAAGCACAACTTTTTTCTCAGAAGGAAGGGAATAAAATCAAGTAAAAATATTAAACATTTTATATAGTTACTTTGCTTATTCTATTTTCCTTAAGTAATAGAATGTATTTTTTTTCTTTCTTTTCAAAGTCTTTTTCTAAATAGCCCAGGCTGACCTTGAAATTGTGATCCTCCAAACTTGTGATCCTCCTTGCCTCTGTCTCCCAAGTACAGAAACTGTACTGGTGCCACTAGAATGTATAAGAGCAAGTTATATTCCCCTGAATCTAGCCCTCCAGGTATTTATTATATTAGAAAGTGAATGAATGGAGAATAAAATAATGTTTTTGTTAAACAAATCAACTTCACTAAAATAACAAAGTTGTTTTTGATCTGGGAGATGCATTTTATTTTCATTAACATGTTGAAACTCTGGTATTAAAGTGTTTGAAAAATAAAGTGACTTTTTTTAATGTTTGCAGGACTATCTGAAGCAGGTGCTGGACATTGATCTTCATGCTCAGATCCACTTTGGCAGAGTTTTTATGAAGCCAGGGTATGAAAATAATCTTATAATGGGTCTGATTTGGATTACTTTAACTAATCAAGTTTTTAAATGCTTTCTTTTTACATTTTTCTATTGGTTACCATTCTAATAATATAAATATTTTAGTACTAGAATCCTTTACATAAGCAGTTATTTTTAATAAGATTTCATCTTCCTTACAAATCAATGAGTTTGATATACATAAGAAAAGCAGATTTCCCATTTTCCCTTTTTTAATTACCATGCCTAGTACCTCCTTCCTTTTTCTCTTCCTCTCTACTCCTTCATTCTCTGTTTTAAAAGTTTGGTATGAAGGGGCTGGAGAGGTGGCTCAGGGGTTAAGCCTCTGCCTTGCAGGCAGAAGGTCCTGAGTTCGGATCCTAGATCCCCATGTATAGACGCCCTGAGCCTGTGATCCCGGGGCAGAGTAAACAAGGAGAAAGTGGAGATGGTGGTTCTGGAATTCGTCCGTGGTTCTACACACACACACGCACACACATACACACACATACATGCACAATTAAATAAATAATAATAAAAAATTTTAAAAAAAAAAGTTTGGTATGAAAACTCTCACGTATTCATGAAAGTAGAAAATACAATGAACCTCCAACATGTGTCCATTATTCAGGTTAGTATCTGTCAACATGTTTTTATCAGTTCCCCTATTTCTCCTCTCTGGATTATTTTTAAGAAAAATATATTGTCATTCTGATAAATCATAAGAGCAAAAACATTTTCTTATGTAAAAACACCAGTATTAGCTTACCTAAAATGTAATAATACTTTTTATTATCTAATATCCTAATCATAGTCAAATTCTCCAAAAGACCACCTTTTATAACTTTGATTCAGGATTCAAATAAGGTGCATTCATTGTCTTTATTTGTTAAATTTCTATTAAATAAGAATATAATATTTCTTCCCCCTTGCCTCTTTTGTTGTTGATTTTTGGTTTTGATGGGTGGTGGTTAGCTTTAATATTTTTTGTTAGTTTTGTTTTTTTCTTTTTGCCATTCACTTGTTGAAGAAACTAGATTACTTTTTCTAATATGTTAGCCTGACTACCTCCTTGGGTTGTGTTTTTATCATGTTCCTCTATCTCCTGTATATATTGTAGATAAATATTACTTCTAAAGGTTCAATTGGATTCAGACTCAACCTCTTTTTCCTTCACAAGGATACTCTGTTGCTGCTTCTTAATATTTCCCAAGAGGAAAGGAAAAGAACATATACCAAGATTTTGCATGTTTTCTAAAAACTCATAAGGCCGAGGTCAAGAGTCCTGTAATTAAATGAAAATCCTCACAGAATACCAAACACTCTTATCAATGCAGCAAACATGGTCTTCAATGGTAAAGTCTTGCTTTGGGTTCACTGCTACTCAGTGAACCTTGGATTCCTATTCAGAACTCAGTGTGTGGGTGAGTGTTCAGACAACCTTCCCACGGTGTCAGGAGCAATAGTAAAGGTGCTTTAGCTCAGAATTATACTCTGATGCATGCCCATGAAAGCCACAAGAGAATAGGCTGGGAACTGCCTAGTTGTTGAAACAATGGAAAATTTCTGAATCTGGCCCTCCAAAGTGACGGTCAAACCCACTCTCCTAAATAGCCCCAGTTTTTTGAGCAGTTGGTTTCAGTTCTAAGATAAAATCAGATTTTACCTTTACGATTTAGCCATCTTTAGTACATAGCTAATATTATCCCAAAAGCTTTTTCCAGTTTCATATAATTTATAATTCCTGGCAGCATATGTCTGTAGTTGTTTATTGAGTATGCACCAAATATGTCTACTGTTGGTAAACCCTTTTGTTACTGAAATATTCGATCAATTTATTAACAATAGTACTTTCTCTTAGGCTAACATTATACGATAGAGCTTTTGTTCTCGTCTCTTTGGTCAGTACTGATTTGATTACCAGTCAAAAGACATCCCAAAAGGATACCTGTGTGATTTTTCACTAACCTCAACAATTGATTTAATTTTTTTCCCTATGAACTGGAAAGGAGATTTATTTCTATAATGTCTGTTGTATTAAACACAGCACCAGTGATGGTGATTTTTGAGTTCTTTTTCTTTTCAGTTTATTATTTGCCACTGTCCTTATTTTGGTTTATTCTCCTTCCAAAGTCATAACACTTTTGGACATCAGTCATTATGTAAATACTGTACATTCTCATCAAAAGAGAATGAGCAACATGTGTTGAATTCCAAAGAAATGGCTTTCTAGAATTAATAAAAAAAAATTGCAACAATAGGATACTTCTGATAGCAATGCATGATAACAAAATTTTTGCTATAAATACTATCTTTTTAAGGTGAATACCTTTAGAGAAATATATTACCCATCTTTAGGGGTCAAGAGATTATTTTAATGTGTTCTTATAATTTACATTGACTTTAAATAGATGAAAGTGTCATACATTTTCTCATCATTCTACTTACCTAATTATCTATGTGCTAGTTTGCTTATATCAAAGTAGTTTAGAAATTTGAATGTACTTCCTTTAATTGGTTAAAATTTCATATTTATCTAAAATTTCTGCTTACTAGTGGAACAAAAAGAAACAAAAAAAAAATCAAGTACAGTTTAGCTTTCCTTTTTCTACACATATTGCATTCCAAATATAATTACCTCTTTCATTTTAGAGAAGATAATACTCAGGGGCTAGAGAGTTGACTCAGTAGTACTTGCTGTTTAAGCATGAAGCCTGAGTTTGGATCCCAGCACTCACATAAAAAAGCTGGGTGTGGTGGTGCAAACATATGATTTCACCACTTGGGAGGCAGAGACAGAAGTATCCCTGGGGCTCACTAGCCAGTAAGTCTAGTTGATTTGGCACTAACGTCAGTGAAATTCTGTCTCATAATAAGGCGAAGAATGATAGAGAAATATATCCATTGTTGACCTCTGGCTTCCACACACATCAAAGAAAGAAGAAAAAGAAAGAAACAAGAAAGGAGGGAGGAAAGTGTAGTGTCCACTCACACAGGGCGTGGAGTGTTTCAGCCCACTCACACACTCATTCACACGCTCTATTACACAGCTGCTGGCTGCGTTGACGAAGAGGCCATTCCCACCTCCGCCTCCATTCCCCAGACTCGGTCGCGGAAGGAGGAGTCTGTCTGATCTTAAGCAGATCTCAGTTTATTGGGGGAAACAAAGGAGCTTATACAGGCAAAAGACAAAAAGCGCCAAATGGCCGGCCAATTATATCAAAGGTCAAAACATCCTTTAGTTGCTAGTGGCCAAGTTCAGTGTCAATCAGCACAGAGGGCAGGTAGATACCTGAAAGCCAATTGGGGCTCTCTGTGAAGTGATCAGGTTACGCCCAAGACCCTTGCCATCTTTAGTCCCATGTGCTGGGCCATGCCCTGAGGCAAATCATGGGTGGGGCCCAACAGGAAAGGAAAGAGGAAGGGAAGGAAGAAGGGAGAGAAGCAGGTAAAGAAAAAAAAGAAAAGAGAAAAGAAAATCAGTGAGAGAAAGAAGACAAATAGGAAGGAAAGGAAAGAAGGAATTTGGAATATCTATCATTAACTAGGTCATCAATAGTGAAGATAAATTGCAATCAAGAATGCATCTTGGGGGGGCTGGAGAGGTGGCTCAGGGGTTAAGCCTCTGCCTTGCAGGCAGGAGGTCCTGAGTTCGGATCCTACATTTCTGGTCCTGGTAGGGCAGAGCCTGTGAATCTGGGGACAGAGTAAACAAGGAGGAGGTGGAGGAGGTCCATGGTGGTTCCCGAATTCACCCGTGGTTCTACACACACACACATTTGAATAAATAATAATTTTTTAAAAAAGAATGCATCTGGGTACAATACATATGGATCACAGAACATGGACAAAATACGTCAACTAGAACTGGTCTGAGAGCTTCCTCCTTGCCTGATGGCTTACACAGTAACAAGGAATACTATAGAAGCTACTGGGGAAGAGAAGTAATCACAGGCCTCATCAACTCACGAGATATGCAAGTTACAATAAAAATCACCATGGCAACAGGTGACCACCAGTGTAATAGTGTTATGATTGTCAAGGAGACAATGAAACAAATTCCTGTTATTGTTAACTAGAACAAGAACCTAAAAAAGGAAAGAAAATAGGTCAATAAGGACAAACAGCCAATGAACCTATAAGTAGGAAGACACTACACAAAATACATCTGGGGAGGCTACAATTATACCCACAGATCTGAAGTGCACTTAGCACTCAGCCTAGAAGTCTTCTAGTTCTACAACACCCTGACAAGATGGAGCTTAGGTCAGTAGAAGAGCAGTGAAGTGGACAACAACCAGCCATAATATAGAATACCAGTGACCAGGCAAAGCTCACCCAGAATCAGACCATCCTAATCTCTCCCCATCATAAGGCTTTGGGAACCTCAAGGAAGAGGGAGTGGTAACATTGTAAAAACCAAAAATAGGAAGGTCCTCTGTTGGACAAGGCATTCCATTCAAGGCAGGACTGCTGCATCCAGGAATTCACTGTAGTGAGACTTGTCCTTACTAGACCTGCATAATGACTGACATACCAACGTGCCCCCAGACTATTGAGGAACTCAAGAGAGATAAGAACAGAGTGGAAGCATTAGGACTAGAGCTGGATGAGTAAAGGGAGATGCCCCTTTGGGAGATGGCCCAAGAAGGGACAAGTTGGTGTACCACAGTGGCCTGAACCCCCACTGGCATAGACAAACCAGGGAACCTGGGGTCCATAGAAGCAGCCAAGCAAGAGGGTGGGAGTGAGTGAATGGATTGAAGGGAAAAGAGGGAGATGGGAGGGAAGGGGATGGAGGGAAGCAGGGGTAAGTACTCAAAATGCTTGTAAAACTAGAAAAAAATTAAAAAGAAAAGAAAGTGATGGAGAGGGGAGAAAGAGCTACATGAGTAGAAAAATGTTATAAATTTTATATAACAAGTGAAACCAGATTTCCAAACATAAAACACTAATTTGAGATATTCTAAAGGAATATTCATGCAAAAATAGCATACTTTTATTAGAAGTAAGAGGTTCAAGTTATGATTGTACATCTTTATAAGACTGGTATTGATATAGTTCATTAATACAAGTTAGAAGCCTAAAGGAATTACTTGGTATATGACAAATACAGTGTTTCAACTCAGTGGAAGAAAAATGATTCAAAAATTATTTTGAAGTATAATAATATATCAGGAAAAAATAAACTGTTTTGAAATAATAAAGTTGAACTTATACTAAAAAAAAGAATTCATCTGGGAATTACTTTTATCACACATTAATAATCATTGCCAAATCATTGCCAATAATTTGATATGACAGTCTAATCTCATTTTTCTAAAACACAGCAAACAATCAGGAAGTAAGAAAAAGACCAGAGGTTGCAAAGCCTTACTACTGACAGTTCATAACATCTTATATTAATTTTATTCAATATGAACCATAAAGTTGAAGGAACCTTAATTCAAAAATCTTGGTCTCTCTTAGTAGCTGAGTGTGATTTGGCCAAATTGCTTATTATCTCAGAATTTCAGTCTTCTTGTCTATCAAATAATATGACAATTGTCACCTTTCAGGATCATTATGATTCTTACATGAAATAATGGATATGATACATAAACATCAGTTTTAAATAGTAATATCTGTTATCAGTTGAATAATATTAGCACTAATCTGATTTTTATACTTATAGTTCACTTTTGGGGTCAGTAAGATGGCAGTCTAGGATTAAGGGAAGCCACAGATAATAAGAAAAAGTAAAAACATAGTTGAAAGATAGAGAAAGAGAGGGAGAGAGAGGGAGAAGGAAGGAAGGAGAGAGAAAGAAAGAGAGAGAGAGAAAGAAAGAAGGAGAAGGAGAAAGGGAGGGAGAAAGGAAGGAAGGAAGGAAGGAAGGAAGGAAGGAAGGAAGGAAGGAAGGAGAGAGAGGGAAGAAGGGAGGGAGGAAGGAAGGGAAGGGAGGGGAAGGAGAGAGAGGGAAGAAGGGAGGGAGGAAGGAAGGGAAGGGAGGGGTGGCCCAAAGAGAGGCAACTTGGCATACCACAAAGGCCTGAAACCCCAAGAGTAGACAAGCCAAAGGTAACCCTAGGATCCATAGAAGCAGACAGGCAGGAGGATAGAATTGATGGAACGATGAGAGGGAGAGATGATGGAAGGAAGCAGGAATAAGTACTCAATATGCTTGTAAAAGTAGAAAAATTTAAAAAAAAAAAAAGAGTAGGTAAACCAAAGAGAACCCTGGGGTCCATAAAAGCAGACAAGCAGGAGGGTGGGAAGGAGTGGGATGGATTGACGAAGGGAACTGAGGGGAATGGGTAGGAGTGGGAATGGAGAGAAGTATGGATAAGTACTCTATATGCTTGTAAAACTAGAAAAATAAAATTTTTTTATTGGTGCAGAAAGAATAGCTATTTTATTTAATGAGTTGTACAGATAAAATATTTTTTTAAAAAAAGAAAAGAAAAATAATTTCTAAGTGTGATAGCAGCCCCTAGTATAGTATCCTTGTGACCTGAAGTCATGATGTTATGAGAGACAGGCTATAAATCATCAACAGTGCCATTGTCACTATATTATTGTGAAAAGTAGTTAGTGAATGATCCATTTTAGAAGATCAACCTACAAAATACATTAAAAAACAAACTGGGGGCTGGAGAGGTGGCTCAGGGGTTAAGCCTCTGCCTTGGAGGCAGAAGGTCCTGAGTTCGAGTCCCAGATCCCATGTATAGACGCCAGGCGGAAGCGGGGGCGGCCTGCGCTTCTGGTCCTGGTAGGGCGGAGCCCGTGAATCCTGGGGCAGAAGGAGGTGGAGGCGTCCATGGTGGTTCCCGAATTCATCCGTGGTTCTACACACACACATACACACATGTGCGCACATACATACACACACACGCACAATTGAATAAATAATAATAAAAAAATTAAAAAAAAACTGATTTGTTTAATTAAAAGGATTTTTTTAACCTCCCTGGAAATTCCAGCATTCCTAAAGATTTTGTATCACTGAAGTTTCATTAATATATAAAAATTTATAGCCAAAATTCTATGCAAAGATAATAATAGAAAAAATTACAACTCTCAGCTGCCTACTCCTTCCATATATTTCCCCATTATAGTTTATGTCAGAATCTTGAGAAAATATAGTCTGTGAATATTGTTAATTACAATTACTCTATTCCATTCAAGGAATTTCATTTATTGGGATAGTTCAAAAGCACATGTGACAAGTGAAAGGTTTACGCATATTCCTTTATTTTTAAAAGAATACTCATCTTGAATAAAGGCAGCTAGAAATATATGATCAGGTAATCTTCTGATCATAAGAAGCATTATTGTAAATTTTCCAGCAAACAAACAAAAAAAACTAGACATTGCTAAGTAGAAAAGTGGGGAAATTTGAAAACTGCAGAATCCAGAGTATATTCCTGTGTCATTGGCAGAAGGGGAGAGAGTAATACACAGAAAACCAGGAAACTTAGGTGTGTGAAAACAGAAGATTGTAAAAACAAAAGTATTTAGATTCTTCTGAAGTATTTCCAAGTAAAGGTTTAAAGGTAAGTCAACAGGAAAAAAATGTTTTTATAAGATAAGTGATTTTCATGGGTAACTATAGAACAAGTAGAGTACTTAATTTACTGGTCATGTTACTTAGCAATAACTAACGTATACTTTTTTCCCTCAGTTTGCCAACAACATTTGCAACTTTGGATATTGATGGTGTAAGAAAAATTATTTTTGCACTACCAGGTAAGGATCATTAAAATTGCTTTATTCTTCTTCTGGATAAATGACCAAAAATTTTGTTGGACTCCTCTAATCAGATCACTTGATCTGGAATCTGAATGAACTAGAATCAAAGCTCTTTCTAGCCTCATTCCTTATAGTAACTGTACTTTTCTAAGGCTGTTTCTTTACCTATAAGATGAGGCTCATATTTAGTTATACTAAATAATGTCTTCCAGAGGATATTTCAACTTTTAGAATGATAATCATATGTTAGCTATCACTAGATCTTTCTAAGTTCAGCTACCCCTCCCTTACAGGAAATTGTCAAAGTTACCAATCTAATCATTTTACTGCTAAAAATATTGTCAACCATGAAAACATTAGATCAGGAAATTATAGCCAAATGTAGTAGCACATACCTGTAATTATCAGGCTTCTATAATTCTAATACTCGGAAGGCAAAGGCAGGAGGAGGTCATATGATTGAGGCCATCCTGGACTACATAAAAAGTTTGAAGTCATTGTGGCCTATATAAGATCCTCTCTCACACAAACATAAATCTGCCATTGGTCTTTTAAGTGGTTGAAAGAACAAGGTATGGGAAGGCAGGGCTACAGATACTGTATATATCACCCAAATCCTACATATCACCACTCTGAAAAACTGTCACCACTCTTGTGAACAAACTAAAAAAATCAAAGTGGTCTGTGTATAAGAATTTCTTTAATTCATTTTTATTACTTTTAGCTGTGCATTTCAAGTTTTTATGAATGTTCATAAATTTCTAAACAGTGTAGAACTTTTTGTTTTTTACTGTTATGTTTGAATTTCTAAAAATTATCCTTTAGGTCAAGTGTGTAGCTCATGCCTGTAATCACAGTACTCTGAATCCTGAAGCAGGAAGTTCACCACAAGTTCATAGCCAGCCTTGGCTACACTGTGAATTCCATGCCAGCATTGAAGTCTAAGCCAGCCTTGACTTAGACTGAAAAATGAGACCTACTTAAAAAAAAAAAAAAAAAAAAAAAAAAAAAAAAAAAAAAAACCAACTCTAATAATGCTACCTATGTCTCCATTTTTGGAATGGATTCTTTCAGAAAATTACCTTAATCTTTCAAACTTACAAATGTCATGGGTTTGGGATATTTATTTACTTTTTACATTAAATAAAACTTAAAATAGTGATTAAAAGCAAGCAAGAAGAATTTTAAGTTAAGCCCAATATGTAAGCATAAGGAAATTCAAGGAGTATCATTAGAAAATACAGAGAGGACTTACAGGTGAAACAGTCCTCACAGTGTACTGTGGCATGAAACCAACCCCCCTGAAGACTTTTGGTATTTCTTCAGATGCTCTGAAAACCATGATAGGAAGAAATGAGTTATCTTCCTAGCTTCATTTTGTCTAAAAGAGACTCTTTACTTTCTTTACAGAAGATATTATTTAACCTAAAAACTACCAGTGCTACTAAGTCAGAATATTCCTGTCAGAACCTATTTTACCATTTTAATTAAACATTAATGTGCAAAGGAAACTGCAAAGTTAAAACTTATCTTCAAATTGCTGCTTTTATTTGAAATTCTCTGCTGAACCTGAAATAACCAAAAGAGGGCAGTAACAGCTCACATATTCAGATTCTAGAAGTAGTAAAGATAGTTCCTAAGAACTTTTCAGATTCTAAAATGTATTTCTGCTTTCTTTAAAGGCTCCATACTTAAAGATTTCCAACCTTAAAAGTTTGAATCAATGTAATAGTTTTGTGTATTTATTTTTTTAAACTTTTTAGAATTACATACTATAAAAAGTTTGAAATGCAGGAAATAAAGATACGGTATCCATAATCGTGACACCCACCTAGATATTACCACAGTTTACAACTTCTTGGTGCTAAGCCTTCCAGTTATTTTTCTTTTATGAAATAATTTTAACAATAATTGTGTAAAATTTTATGGCAATTTTATAATATTTTGGTAATATTTACTTTTGAAAAAAGTAATTAATACTTATTAGGAATCTAATGTTCCATAGATTGTAGTGGTATGTGGCCAGAATATAAACACTTGGGAAGCAGAAGCAGGATCCCAAGTTCTGTTTGACAAGGCTCTGTTAAGGGAAAGAACACAAGTCAGTTCTTTGGTCAGCTATCTCAGTTTTCTATTAAAATTATTGGTATTACTCATAACTTTCTGGAATTTAAAAAATCCTCCTCTCAGTAATAACCCTAAATGTAAATCATTTTATTCTCTTATTACCTGTCTTCATCAAACTATAAGGTCCAGCTGTTTGTTGTCTGCAAGAAACACACTTCACTAGCACAGACACATACATATTGAAAATAAAAGGATAGAAAATGATATACCAAATAAATGAGGTCAAAAGCAAGCAAAAGTACCTAACTTATATCTGACTTCAAATCAAAATTAGGCAAAAGGGATAAAGATGTCATTATATATTACTACAGCACTCCATCAACAAAATATGACTGCAGGGCCAGGAAGATGGCTCATCAGGTAAAGATGCTTGCTGCACAAGGGCAAAGGAACTTGCCATGCAAGTCTGATGTTCAAGCCCTGGAGCCCAAAGTGAAAGGAGAAATCTCAAAAATTGTTCCCTGTATCCACATGCACACAGTGACACATGCATACTCATGCACACACACAAGAATACAACTTTTTTAAGTTATAATAATATATACATCACAAAACTAGATATACAAAAAAACAGAATTAAATTACATCGTAAATCAAATAGAATTAAAGACATCTATAGACTATTTCATTCAACAGCTGCAGAATGTACATTCTTCTCAGCAGCCATGGAAATGTTTCCAATTAGGTCACAAAGTAACTCTTAGCAAATTAAAAAGTAAAATTATTTCTATCTTATTTCACAATGGAATCAAACCAAAAATCAGTAGTAAAAGAAAAATAGAGAAATTATATAAACATGAAAACTGAACAGGACATTCTTAAAGAAACCAAGGTGAAATTTTAAAATTCCTAAAATGGGAAGAAAATAAAAATAACTTTCCAGACTTTGGAGTTACAACAAAGGCAGTTCTGAGGGGAAAATTTGCAACTATGATGATTTTATGTTTAAAAAAAAAACAAACCTCAGGTCAGTGAGGAAGCTCAGTGAATAATGACACTTGCTGCCAAAATGAATAACCTGAACTTGATCTCTGGAGCCACAGGATAAAAGGAGAGAACTGACCTCCACACATTGCAGCCTTCACACACATGCTGTGCTCACTCACTCTTATGCTCTTCTGTCTTTCCAATAAATACAAAAATAAAGAAAAAAATCAGCAAGCTCTCCAATAAAGAACTTAATGATACAACTCAGGGTCTTAGTAAAACAAAAAATGAGCCAAACCCAAAACTAGTAGAATCAATGAAAAAAAATCTAGATCTTTGGAAAGATAAACAAAATTGATAAACCCTTAGACTAACCAGAAAAAAGGAAAGAAGACACGAATTAATAAAATTATGAATGAAAACAGACATTGTAACCACTGAAATTCAGAAATATTCCAATAAATTTAAAACTCTGAAAGGAACAGATGAACTTCTAAACAGATTAAACCAAGAGGATATAAATAACTTTAAATGTATAACAAGCATTGAGACCAAAGGAGTAATAGTTTCTCAACATCAACAACAATAAAAAAAACCTGGGATTAGGTGGATTTTATGCTTGCTGAGTTCTATCAGGCCATCAAATAAATTAATACCAGTGAGCCTCAAAGTATTCCATAAAGTGAAAGGAAAGAAATGTTTCCATTTCAAAACCATGTATTACTCTGATACCTAAACCAAATTAAAGACACATAAAAACTTGAGACCAATTGCCCTGGTGTACATAGATGCAGTAATTCCCAATAAAATATCTACAGCCTGAACTCATCAACACATTAGCAATGTCATATATCATGATGATCAAGTTTCTTTAGTTACAGGAATGCAAGGATAGTTCAACATACATAAACCAATAAATATAATGCAGCACTGTTGTAGTTAGCCTGCATTGTTTCTAATAAATTTATGATGAAACAGCTGAAGAGAACAAGGGATTTTATTTTCTTTTGTGATGGTCTGGTTACAGTTTTAAATCCAGGTTGGCAGGAGAGTCCACACCACCACCAGAGGTTGAGGGAACTGGCCATACCATATGCATATATGCGCGGGACTGCTGAGACACAATCCTTACTTGCCGTACTACATCTGGCCAAGTATACTAAAGGATTCCAACTTTCAGAACCACTTCCCTCTGTTATTCACCTGCCCAAAGATTAGCCCCACCCACAGTAGGCTGGTCCTTCCTATCAATCAGATAATCTCCTGCAGACTCGCATGTGCCCAGAGGGCTGGACAAGTGGCTCAGGGATTAGGACTCTGCCTAACAAGCAGAAGGTCCTGAGTTGCAATTCCAGGTCACACAAAAAATACCAGACAGAAAAGGCTGCACTTCCGGCTCTGATGGGTGGAGCCTAGGAAATCCCAGAGGGAAGCAAGGAGGAGGTAGAAGCAATCCAGGATGATTCCGGAAGTCACCCTTGGCCCTCCACAGGGACACACAGTGCCCTCTGATACCAAATAAATAAAGTTTAAAAATGAGGGGCTGGAGAGGTGGCTCAGGGGTTAAGCCTCTACCTTGCAGGCAGAAGGTCCTGAATTCGGATCCTAGACCCCACGTATAGACGCCAGACGGAAGCGGGGGGGTGGCCTGCGTTTCCAGTCCTGGTAGGGCGGAGCCTGCAAATCAGAGTAAACAAGGAGGAGGTGAAGGCGTCCATGGTGGTTCCCGAATTCGTCCATGGTTCTACACACACATACACGCGCACACATGCATACATGCACAATTGAATAAATAATAAAAAAAATTTTTTTAAGTTTAAAAATGAAATTTTAAAAAAATGCACCTAAAGCTCTACGCCTTCAGCTGTCAAATTGACACCTGTTATCTAACTAGGATAAGTACATAAGTAGAATCAAGTATATAAATCACATTATATCAACAAAGACAAAAAAAGGCCTTTAACAAAACTAAACCTTTGACAAAGTTAAATATCTCTTTGTGAGAAAAGCCCTAAAGAAGCTAAGAATAGAAGAAACATATCTCAGTAGCTATATATGATAAATACATAGCCAACATTATACCAACAGAAAATGTCCTTCTTTCAAAGTAAGAATGATACAGTGGTATATAGTCATTTCATTCTTACAGAAGAGTGATTAAAGTTTTAGCTAGTGTGAGACAAGAGAAAGATATGAATACAAATAGGAAGTAAAAAAGTCAAATTACCCCTATTTGTAGGTGGCATGATCTTAAGTTGGGAGGCCCTGAAGGCTCTACTAGATAACCCTTAGGCCTGATAAACTTTGAACAAAGTAGCAAGATATGAGATCAACATAAAAGTTATATACTTTTCTACATACTGATAATGAACATACTGAAAAAGAATTCAGGAAAACAATCACAAGAAATAAATACACCTAATAAAACTAACCAAGAACATGAAAGATATTGAAGAAGACACTAGAAGATTAAAAGATAAGCCCGTGTCCATAAATTAGCAGATTATGAAAATGACTACATTGGTGAAAGTGTTCTACAAATTTAATTCAATCACTGTCAAAATTCCAATGATATTCTTTGCAGAAATAGAAAAAAATCTAAAATTCTTATGAAAGTCAAAAAATATCACAAATAACTAAAGCAATCTTGAGCCCCCTCCTCCCTAAAAATGTTGGATACTTGATTCCAAATTATATTATAGTGCCATAGTAAATTAAATAATTTGGTACTGGCATAAATATAATGCATACACCCATGATAGAGAACCAAGAAATAAACCCACAGAACTGCAGCCAATTGATTTTTGATCAAAGATGCCTGTAATGTATTGAAGAAAATCAACAAATGGTTCTGGGGAATTTGGATATCTGTATATCAACTGAAACTAGATTTCCTGTTCTTCACCCTGTACAAAAATTGGTATAAAATATATCAGAAAATCTGGAAATTTGAAACTGTTGGAGAAACATTTCAAAATAATAGGTTTAGAAAAGGACTTTATGAATAGGCCTCCAGTAATGCAAGAAATAGCAGCAAGAATTGACTAATAGGATGAAGCTAAAAATCTGTTTGCAACTCAGCAAGGCTCATCCAAAATCAGACCAATCAAATCTCCCTATCCTAAGGCCTTGGGAACCTCACAGAGGAGGGAGCAGTGATAATATAAGAACCTAAAGATTGTAAGGTTCACCTTTGGACAAAACATCTCACTCAAGGTAGGACTGCTGCATCTAGGAATTCACTGCAGTGAGACTTGTCCTTACCAGACTTGCATCATGACTAACACACCAACATGCCTCCATAGAATATCAAGGAACTCAAGAGAGATAAGAACTTACAGTGGAAACCTTGGGGGCTAAAGCTGGATGAGTGAAGGGAAATGCCCCTATCAGTGGGGTGGCCCGAAGAGAAGCAACTTGATATGCCACAGAGGGCTGAACCCCCACAAGAGTAGACAAGCCAAAGGCACCCTAGGATCCATAGAAGCAGACAGGCAGGAGGGTGGAGTTGATGGAGGGATGGGAAGGAAAGATGATGGAGGAAAGCAAGGATAAGTACTCAATATGCTTGTAAAAGTAGAAAAAATTTTTTAAAAAAAGACAAACCAGAGGGAACCCTGGGGTACATAGAAGTAGACAAGCAGGGGGGTGGGAGGGAGTGGGATGGATTGAGGAAGGGAAGGGAAGGGGGATATATAGGAGGGGGATGAAGGGAAGCATGGATAAATACTCCATATGCTTGTAAAACTAGAAAAATAAAATAAATAAAATTTGTAAGCAACAGAAGAATCAACAAGTAGCATTCGACAAGGAACTAATGTCCAGAATATAAAGAATCCAAAAAATTAAACACCAAAAAGATCTAGTCGATAAATGAGCAAATGAATTAAACAGGAATTGCTCAAAAGTAGTAGTTTAAATAGCCAATAAATAATGAAAAAAAAATCCTAGCAATCAGGGAGAATCACTGAGATTCTTGCTTCAGTCAGAATGGCTATCATCAAGAAAACGAAAAACATAGATGTGATTGATGGCTCAGCAGGTAAAGGTGTTCACCTAATGACCGGACTTCAACCCTTGGAACCCACATGAAGGCATACGATAATCATGATTCCATAGAGTTCTCATTTGTCCTCCATGTCCCAATACATATACATCACACACACACACAAGAGAGAGAGAGGAGAAAGAGAGGGAAGGAAGGAAAGGAGGGAAGGAGGAAGAGAGGGAGGAAGGGAGGGAGGGAGGGAGGGAGGGAAATAGCTAGTATGAGCAGATAAATTAGCCCACCTAGCCCAGCCACTGTGGTAATAAGTAAGAGAGGTTCTGTGATAAACTAAAAATGGAAGTACCATATGACTTAGCTACATTACTCTTAGGTATATATAACAAAAGAGTCTAAATTGTCATACAACAGAAGTCCTACACACCATGTTTATTGCAGTACTATTTATAGTAGCTATGTTATCAAATTAGCTAGATATGCATTGGCAGATGAATGGATACAAAATCAGATGAACTGATACAAAATATGATGTACAAACACAGTGAAATTTTATACAGCCATAGAGAATGAAATTATGTCATTTTCAGGAAAATAAATGGACTTGGAGATCACCATTTAAAAAATAAGCCACACTCAGACAAAAAATAATGGTTTCTTTTTATGTGAAAATCTGCATTTTAAAAAATAAAGGACATTAGCAGAAGTATTTTACAACAGAAAGGCAAACAGCAGAAAGGGGGAAGAGAAGCAAAGGAGGTCACCAACTGGGAAGAATACTGTCAAATACATTATGTGTGAAAATTTCATAATTAAGTCAGTTATTTTGCACAATGTATATATGCAAATAAAAAAGGGAAATCCCCTCTTAACTGCCTTATCAGAAAAATTGAAGGTATCATTTTATCTAGTAATAGGACAAACTGACTGTTGTCTCTTACTTTGAGGATGGAATTAGCACTTAGGGAAAGAGATCCTAAAAATAGTCCATTCCCCACTACCAGTATGTATATACTTTGCCACATACAACTATATATATAAAGTATAAAGTAATAAAATTAGTATTTAGAACTAGAAAGAACTTAAGAATCACGTAATCCTGTCCTCTTCGCTTGGCAAATGAAAAAAGCTGCACTCTGAAATGTTAGGAGACCAGCTGTGGTGGCCCATACCTGTATCCCTCAATTGGGAGACTGAGATACGATCATTATCATTAGGATTTAGCAAAACTGTACACCTTGTTCAGTTAGTTAATAATACCATACAAACAACAAAACCTGTTATTCATAGTCCAGGATTTTTTTCATAGCCTCCTCTTATTCCCTTTGAAGTACATATGCCTAGATTTCTTCTTAGAAAGGTACAGTTGATCACAAATTCCTATGATAACTTCAAAAGACCTTGATATTTGTAACAAACTTACCCAGCTGTTCAGCAGCCATAACTACACACCAGACTGCTGCTAAACTAGAAATTTTTTTCCTGACAGTATGGAAAACGAAGTTTTTTGAACCCTAAAAATCTAGGTGCCAGCAGCACTGATCTCCTCCTGCTTTGCACTGAGCTTCCCTCCCATCCCTACGGCCTTTTCTCTGCACGTTAATATTCTGGGTTTCTGCTCTTTTATAAGGACACTAATTCTGTCAGATTTGGCCCTGTTCCAAATACAGACTCACTGAAGGTTGGGGATTCTTTTTCTGAATTAAGGAGGATATAGTTCATAATGTAATCATATTCATCCTCAAGTTTTTTTATCTCAAATCATTTGGTGCTGTTTTTAAATATAAAGACATCTCTGGGTAGGGATGATTATAAAGTTCCTTATACTTATTTGTATTTTCTGATTTCTACAGTAGTTTTTAAATTCTTCCCAAATAAAAAGATATATAAAGTGTTTAACCGGTCATGATTAAGGGATTGGTGCTCAGTGGCAGAGTATTTGCCCTATGCGCATACAACATTGGTTTCAATCCCCATTCGCTTCATCCCCCACAAGCCTGTCAAGGTCTGCAATGGCTTTCAATGCATGGCTCTCAGAAAGCAGAAATAAGTAGTCTCAAAAGAGCTTCTGGTATCATAATTCTTTTTATGATTTCCTGGAAGACACAAATGTTCATACCAACTGTAACATGTAGTTGACTGTGCGTCTTTTTTGTCATTCTGTTGAATTTCAGGTCATTACTGAGAGGGAGACTAGTGGTTAGTCATGTCTATCACATACCTGAAAACATAGACCGATAAAAATTATTTGACCAATTTTGTGTGATGTTATATAAATAACTACTTGGTTGACTTTCAGGGAATCCCGTATCAGCTGTGGTCACCTGCAATCTCTTTGTTGTGCCTGCACTGAGAAAAATGCAGGGTATCTTGGATCCTCGGCCAACCATCATCAAAGCCAGGGTAATGTTTCCTAATGATCAGAAACAAAAACGGAAGTCTTATAACAATTACTAACTGCCCAAAATAAACATGTAGAATTTTATATTAATTTTTATTGTAAATGAGGTAATAGTCTCCCTTTATGATAAAAAATAGAAGGGGAAAATCACTTTTATTTCCCTCCAACATGACTTCATAAAAAAATAAAGCAAGTCTTCAAACTTCAACGGATTCATCATAATAAAGCAGTAAAAGGAAGCAGCTGACACCACCCTACCATTAAACCTGAGTGGAATAAAAAATAATTTTTTTCCACAGTGAAGGTTGACAGAGGACAGAAACAGTTGCTCACTTTTTTTATGTGATTCTATTGATAAGGGTCAAACAATTCAGAAAAAGGCAATCCAAGAACTACAAAGAAACTCTGGTGCTTCAGGAGGAGAAAATGGTTATATATTGTTTAGACAGGACTGAAAGTCAGTGAGGTGGCTCATCAGGTAAAGGCACTGGTTGCCAAGACTGATGACTTAGGAGGAGAGAAATGATACCCGCAAGTTGTCCTCTGACCTCCCCACTCATGCCATGTCAACAAGTGCTGCCACACACGTAAAATAATAAACATAGAGCAGGATAAATAACTCAGGGGCGGGCTGGAGAGGTGGCTCAGGGGTTAAGCCTCCGCCTTGTAGGCGGAAGGTCCTGAGTTCGGATCCCAGATCCCACGTATAGATGCCAGGAGGAAGCGGGGGCGGCCTGCACTTCTGGTCCTGGTAGGGCGGAGCCTGTGAATCCCGGGGCAGAAGGAGGTGGAGCGTCCATGGTGGTTCCCGAATTCGTCCGTGATTCTACACATACACAGACACACACACACAGACATACACACGTACATGCACACAGTTGAATAAATAATAATAATAATAAAAATTTAAAAAAAATAAATAAAAAAATAAAAATAACTCAGGGGCTAAAACTGTGCCTCACAAGCAGAAGGACCTGAGTTTAGATCCTGGATCCATCTAAAAACATCAGGCAGAAATGGCAACCTGTACTTCTGGCTTTGAAAGGTAGAGCCAGGTAAACCCCAGAGCAAAGCAAAAGGGAAGTAGAAGCAATCCAAGATGATTCCCAAAGTCACCCTTGGTCTCACATACTGCCCTCTGATACACAGGTACTCATAACACATGCCAAAATAATTAAATAAATAAAATAAATAACAAAAAAATAAATAAAAAGGGCTAGTAAGTCTGAGAAATCATACTGCACAGAATAAGTTACTTGGAAATTAGAGTCCCCTTCTCTACCAACACTACTCATCTTAACTTTCTACTCAACTAAATCTTACAGACTTTCCATATTATTAATGAATGACTTTCTTGAAAATATAAACTACAGTACTAAGCTATTATTTTTCAAGAATTTTAAAATATAATGAAGTGCTGTAATTAGTTGTTAAAAGAACATAAAATATAGAAGAGAAGACAAAATATTAATAAAATATTAATCCAAGGCTACATAAAATACAAATTAAGAAAATTTAGATTCTAGACAGTCTTAGCATTAGCTTTCTTAATACTAAAAGTTTATGTATGAAAGAAGATGAAAAAAGAATCTCTTAAATTTCACTAAAAAGCCAGTTAGACATGATTAAAAAAAAAAAATGGAAGGGGAAAATCGCTTTTATTAAATCACCCTCCTTACCACAAAAGAAAAATCAGCTAGATTTTCTTTAGTAAACATAGTAGTGTCCTATTTGAGTTAAGTTCACAAAAACACAAAAGCCAGTGATAAATAAAATTTGACCAAGTCAGAAGATCAAAATTTTAATGCTTAGGTTTACACAGGCAACGCTGCAATATTGAATTTACTATTTTCATATTTACAAACATAAGAAGACAGAGAGAACGCACTATTACAGAGATAGATGGCTTACCTTCCTGTGCAAAACTCTTATGAATGGGTTTTTTTTGGGGGGGGTTTCCTGTAGCCCTTTTCTTTTACTTTTTCATGTATATGTGAATGCATATGGGTAGGTGTACATAAGTACAGTGTGTGTGTGTGTGTGTGTGTGTGTGTGTGTGTGTGTTTTATAGAGGTCCAAGGGTATCAGGGATCATCGTCAGTCTCCTTCCACCTTATTGCTGTGAGTCTGTATCTCTAAGTAAGCTCCATCAGGGCTAGTCTGACCAGCCAACTTGCTCTGGAGATCTCAGGGTCTGCCTTCCAGGGCTAGAATTACAAGCAGGCCAAAACACCCAACTGGCATTTTTCACTGGGATCTGGGGATCCACACTCAGCGCCCTTTGCTTGCAAAGCAAAGACTTTAACCCCTGAGTCATCTCTCCAGCACTCTTTCTTTAAAATATATATAGAAAGAGAGACCAAGAAGGGAGAGAGGAGGTCAGAGGTCAGAGGACAACTTTTGAAAGTCAGTTCTCTCCTTACACCATGTGAGTTTCCTGGAATCACATTCAGGTTGTAGGTTTGAAAGCACGCATCTTACCCACTGAGCTATCTCACTAGTTCTCTTACAGATTCTTATATTTCTCAACAACTACCATCTCTACCTTAAAACTGACATTGTGGCAGCTATCCACTCCAGCGGCAATAAGATAGTGTTCTGTAATCAAAATTACGCCCGATACATGGTTCATATGCTGCCCATGCCCTCCAATTAGGGAACTGAAAACTAGTACAAGAACTAAATGCCCTTCTACAGCAGCATCATGGAACTACAAGCATGGCTGCTTTATTATTGGTCCTTTTTAACCCCCACATTACCGTCCTACCTCCACTTACATAACTGCCCTTTAGGGCGTGACTGTTCACGGAAGCATGGTGAATCTTATCTCTTTCCTGATGCATGACAGACTTACAGTCACAATTAATGCTGTCCAGAGCATATGCCACAGTCATTTATTGCTTTGCCTTGCTGCTTTGAGGAAGTGGAATAGATGTTAAATGCCAGTGTTCATACTACTTCTGGACTCTGTGGTTATCATCTCACTGGTAGAGCAGTGTTGCATTCTTCTAAAAAGGTCAGCATAGGAAAATACCATCTTTTTCTGTTAAGCATTTGGAAAAGTATCAGTGTCCCATAAATGTTTTCCTTATGGTAAGAATGGAAATGCTTATTTTCAGTACACAACCAGAAACAGTACCCTAGCAAATTTAAATCACCAAACTAATGTTTCCATACAAAGACACCCTATCGTGTGTTTCCATACAAGAGTACCCTATTGTATATTTCCATGTAAGGACACTCTGTTGTCCGTTTCTATATAAGGGTACCTTAGATATGTTTCTTTATCGCCCAGTCATAGACCTCTGAACTGCACTTGTTTCTCAGCTTTTTCTCTAGAAATATATCTGAGGTATCTCCCAGCAGTTTTAACAACTAAAACAAATAGTATCTCATTCCTGCAGTCCCAGCAGGAATCTTTTTTTTTTATTTAATACATTTTTATTATTATTTCAGCTCATACAAACTTAATAGGTACACCAGTTCCCTCCCTCCCTCCCTCCCTCCTCCTCCCCCCCGAACCCCCAGCTCCCTCTCCCCTCACCCCTCCTGCCCCATCCCCCCCGTGCCTCCCGCCCCGATTCCCAGAGTCCTTTCTTGTGCATGCCTGACTCTCCTCTGGGCCCTCCTCTCCGATGACGTACAAGGACCCAGTGGCATTTCCCTGAACCCCTTCCTGTGTTCCCCTTAAGCATAGGAGCACTACTGTGGCTGTCAATCCCTTGCCTCCAAGGATCTTGGTGCCTTTAGCAGATGCTAGACTTCGTGAGGTCAATAGTGTGTTGGACATTGCACCGGGCATGCAATGTCCAATTATGATTCCAGCAGGAATCTTGAGGCAGAAGTATTCTCATGAATTGTAAGCCAGTCCAAGCTACAAAGTGAGATTCTGTCAAAGAAAAAAAAAAGAAAGATTCAGGCCATAATTAAGAAATGGAAGAGGGAAATTACTTTCATCATCCATGTTTCAAGATCCGTAGTGAAGGAGTATGCTCATGTGGGTTCTCTACCAGACCATTCCATTTCACTTGAGTGTTACTGTTCTCTGACTGATGTCATAAGCATTTCAAAATGTCCATATCCTGTTTGAAAATTGCTAAGATGGTTTCATTTGTACAGGAAAAATGTTCATTGTGATAATAATCGATTAATCATTGAAGATATTACAGGATGTCTATTACATGAAAACATAACCATGCATTTAAAAAGATACTTTTAATATTTACATGACAAAGAGAAGGTACACACGTGTCTTGACATGCACATGAAAGACAGGATAGTTTTTCTCTCCTCTCGTCATATAGGCTCCAGAGATCTAACTCAGGTCACTAGATTTATGCAGAGGTACTTTTCCCCACTGAGCCATCTCGCCAGTCCAAAAATGCATTTTTAAAATGACAGAATTACCCATAACTTATAACAGGTGTACAGTGGTTTTTAACTGATTGAGAAATATAACTAGGTACAGAGACTTTAGAACCAAGAATTGAAACTGATCCATCTCAGCATATATGTCATAAGGACACTATCATCTGTTTCCATACAAGGGCACCTTACATATGTTTCTTTATCACCCTATTACAGCTTTTAAAAGATGATTTGCAGGATCAATGTGTATCTATATATGTAATATATCACACAACTTTTTCAAACATTCTCAATTTTTTTATCCCTTCGTCCTTCTACTATAACTCACTTTAAGAATCCACTCAGGTGTTGAGGCAGGAGAATTCTGAGTTCATGATCAGCTTGGACTACATACTGAGGCTGTCTCAAAACCAAAAGAAAGGCAAAAAAGAATCCACAAATTGATTCAATTATCCCTTCTTTGTTGTTCACTTTTATTCCTACTAAGCACAACTAAGGAAGATTAGACAGTTACCTGAATTATTGTTTCCAGTTTACAAAGTAGGAACCAAAATTTACCTTGCCTGTATCCTTTTATTCTCTGCGGATACACATCTTCTTCATTCCATGCCACAGTCTTTCGAATTGTCGCCAGTCTCCTCCAGCCCTTCACACATCCATATCCCCTGAATTTTGCTGTCAAATCTTGTTTCCTCTTTATTCCCTTTTATGACCAACTCTAGTCATTGATCTCCAGTTAAAAAACCTTCAGTGCTTCCCATGATACCAGGGTTAACTGTAAACTCTAAAGGAAGCCTCCATCCTACGTATCAGTTTTCTTCTCCAACTTTATCTCCTTCCTCATCTTGCACTCTGACTACACCAAGCTACTCACAGCTTCCAGAATGAATGTAACTTTCCCTGACTGCTGTGATTCTTCCTGGAAAGTTTTGACTTTACAACCACCATCTCTCTTACCTTAAATTCCGTGTTATTTTTTTAATTGTTTGTGTGTGTGTGTGTGTGTGTGTGTGTGTGTGTGTGTGTGTGTGTGTGTGTATCAGAGGGCACTATGTGAGACCATGGAAACACAAGGGTGACTTCAGGAATCATCCTGGATTGCTCTACCTCCTTTTTGCTTTGCTTTGGGGTTCTAGGGCCAGAAGTGCAGGCCACCACTATTTCCACCTGGAGTTTTTTGTGGGACCTGAGGTGGAATCTGAATAAGGACCTTCTGCCTGTGAGGCAGAGGCTTAACCCCTGAGCCATCTCTCCAGCCCTTTTTGCATTTTATTCATTTATGTTTGGTAAATTCCATGTTTCAAGATACAGATATCATACCCACAGTGGGGCCTTTCTCAAAGTCATTTTGGAGTAATTTCTCTATAAAACAAAACAGAAGAAAGAAAAATATTCTCCATTTTTTTCATTAATTTTAAGTTAAGACAACTTTTAGTGCTGCAGAGCTGAGCAGAAAGTTCTCTATGTCCACATCCCAGCACATACCCAATGTCCCCCTACTATCAACATTTGACACCAGTGTGGCTCCATTTATTATGAGTCCTGAGACTGCATTGATAAATCATTGTTATCTTAAGTTCATAGTTTATACTAGAGTTCACTTTTGACATCGCACATTCTATAGCTTTGACAAATGTATAATGTTAGTCACCATTACAAAATATGTACAAAATACACAATTCAAAATCCATTGAATTCTTCTTGTCAACCACTTCTCATTTCACTGTCTCCCTCATTTTGCTTTTTCTGAGATATCATATAGTTCATTCATATAATATGTAGTCTTTTCAGAATGACTTTACTGAGTACTCATCATGGCAAAAACTTTAACCCCTACCCCAAAATAAAAGGATGTGAGTTTTGATCACATCTAGTCTAGCATGGATCACAGGCTCCCTCCCTCTACTCCTCCCTGGATCCCCATGCTCCCTCCCCTCTTTTCCTCTTCCTCCCTCTTCCTCCCCCCCCCCCTTTCTCCCAGTGCTGCCGCCCCCCCCCCATTCCTGGAGCATCCTTTAGTGTCCATGTCAAACTTCCCTCTGGGTCCTCCTCTCTGATTGGTCATTGTGCAGATCATGCAAAGTCCTATTATGATTACTTTGGCCCTAATGTAGCATTGCCTAGAGCTCTTTCTTGTGTTCTCCTTTAGTATAGGAATACTATATGTTAATCCCTTGCCCTCTAAGGATCTTAGAGCCTGTGATCCGTGCTAGACTTTGGGGGGTCAATGACATGTTGGTCATTGTGCAGATCATGCAAAGTCCTATTATGATTACTTCAGCCCTAATGTGTAAAGTATCTTGCATATCATTTTGGTCTGTGTTCTTAAATTGAACTACTCATTTTCTTACTGTTGAATTTTAAGAGTTCTTTTTTAAATATATATTTGGGATTATAGTCCTTTCTTAGATGTATCTTACGCCAAAAAAAAAAAAAATTCCTTCAGTCTATGGCTTTTCTTCTTATTGTGAAACCTGTTTTTTCTAAGTTAGTTCTTTCTCTTACACATTTTACATTTCTTCATATAATACTAAAGAAAATAATGCAAGTTTTTCTTCTGAGTAATTACCATATCTAGGTAAATATTCAAAGGAAGAAGAGGAAATATTCCTAGTCCACAGTCTCCTGCCCACATTTAATGTCTGTATCATCAGAAATGAAGCACTGGCCATTTAATGCCTTTTTCACCAAATGTCTGTGTCTCTGATTATTCTGGTTGCATCATTCTTTTAATAAAAAAAAAACTTCATTTACATATTCATTGTGTGTGCTGCAGTCCACCTGTATGGTTGCTGATAAATGACCATCAAATGGCTTAAGGGAACAAGAGGTTTATTTTCTCTTGAGATTACTGGTTACAATTCTCAGTCCAGCTTAACAGGAGAGCTCATGCCAAAAGGGCTAAGGGAACTGGCCACACCATCTCTACATAATGGCTGAGAGAGGGACAATCCTTACTTGCCAGACCAGCATGTCTGGCCAAGTGTACAAAAGGATGCCAACTTCCTCAACCATCTCTCCTGTATTTTATTCACCTGTTCAGGGCCTAGTCCCCCCACCATGGACTGGGCCTTCACTATTAGCTAGACAATCTCTTGGAGGTTTGCTCTGGGCTTAACTCAACCATTAATTCTCTGCAAATGTACCTGGAGCTCAAACCCTCAACAGTCTGGTTGATACCTGTGTCTAACTATGACAGTGTGTGTGTGTGTGTGTGTGTGTGTGTGTGTGTGTGTGTGTGTGTGTGTGTGTATGTATCAGAGGGTACATGTGTCCCTATGGAGGACTAATGGTGACTTTGAGAATTATCCTCGATTGTTTCTACCTTCTTTTTGCTTCCTGCTGGAATTTCCAAGGCTCTGCCCACCAGGGCCAGAAGTGCAGTCTACCACCATTTCTACCTAGTGTTTTTACGTGGAACCTGGAATCCAAACTCAGGACCTTTTGCTTGCAGGACAAAGTCTTAACCCCTGAGCCATCTCTCCAGCCCTTGGTTGAAAAGTATTGAAGTTCATAGGTTCGTAGTAAACAAGTAATGTAAAATATCAGAGAATAATTCCAGTACTAATAAACATTGGCTTATGAATATTCTGCATTTTAACAAATACCTAAAAGAGCTGATCAGTTTCAGATGTAGCTGCAAAAGGAAGACAGTTTGCGAAGAAACTATGAAAAATAATTTACTTCATTTTTATGAAGTTGATTTTTGTTTATTAAATTTACATTAGTATTAATCTTTTCCTGTAAACAAAAAAAATAAATTCTCATTTTTAGATCAGCTGAAAAAATAAGTTTAAATGTTAAGATCATAAACCTTTAAGACATTCTATACATTATTTCTGGATAACTGCATTTTATACATCAACATATACAGGAAAGCAAAATAACTCGGTTGTACAGAATACCAGTTAGCAACAAACTTGGGAGAAGAATCTAGGTGTCTGCTGTCATTCCTACCCAGTGCTCATTCCACCCTGAACGAGTGTGGGTGCTAGGGGAGAGAAAAATACCCTGAAACATAATGAAATAGCTTTGTGGAGGCCAGGGTATAGCTCACTTACCAGTAAGTGCCCTGGACTTCCAGGGCCAGCATCACAAAACAACAGAACCAGACAGCTGCGTGAGCGGGTCATGCTGTGTAACATTGAGAAGACACACACAAGTTAAAAAAGAAGCACAAATCGTCTGAGACATAAAGAGAACTACCCTGCCGGCAAGTAAAACAAGTGAAAGAGTAAGAAAAACAAAATGCCTAGCACTTTCATGTTGAAAATAGATCTATAAATGTGTAGGTGCCTGCCATGTATTAGATGAGCAGTAATGTCACTGTGTGGATGGCTGTGTGGACATAGAATTTGCTTGTTAGATCTGCTGCTTTTATTTTCAATGTTAAGATACTGCTTCAATTTCTCATTTCATAGATCCTCACAACCCATAAAGATAGACCTTATCTTTTTCACCTGTCCTTTCCCCTATTATGACCACTGGCTTCTTAGCCCCTCTTTAGCAGAGCAGGAAGTTATGGAGGTAGAATGCCAAGAATATTATCCAGGCTCTAACTCCATTCCCTGGGAGTTCTGAAAAAGGATCAGATGACTAAATTCAATTTCTTTTCCTTTTTATCCTGTAGTTATCATGTGATGTAAAACTGGACCCTCGCCCAGAATACCACCGGTGTATACTTACTTGGCATCACCAAGAACCACTGCCTTGGGCACAGAGTACAGGTTAGTCATTCATACCTGCAGGTATCCGTGTGCAGTCATTCAGTTAAAACAGTTACATAGCCTTCTTCCTTGGCTATATCAAACTCTATCCTTGTTATACACTTTTGTAAAAGCTAGATCAGCTTTAGCTTATTCCAAGAAATGTTTAGTTATATAAATGAACCATATTTTCTACATCAGTATTTGAAACATAAATCTACAATTATGGATTTTGTTAGTTCAAACAGCTTCTGAACATAACTTTGGTTATGAAAAAGAGGGCACGGGAACTTTGCATCCTGAAATATGAAATGAAATCCTGATTTATGATATCATCTCTGTAGATTCTACAATCCTCTAGATATTGCTAAATTTTTAGGAAATGGAAACAATTGTTGATAATTCAGAGTTTCAGATCTGAAGTTTAGTACTCTAGACTTTAAACTTTTGTTCTCAACTTCTCATTATATTTTATCTAAGTTTTGATGCAATTCCACAAAACTGCATTACGTGTTGGAAAAAGATCCTATACTAAGTACAAGCATCAACTACCATATCAACTGAGTATATAAAGCATGTCATCGAAGAGTCCTGCATGTAAGTCGGCACTGACCTAGTTAGAACAACACAGGCAAGTTATTTAAGAACTTGAACCTTGTGAGAGCTAAATAAGCAACCTATACCTTGTCTGGCACTTAGTAAAGAAATGGTAGCTGCTGCTGTTATTAACCATATTAATTCTTTAAAAGTCTCTCTTTCCAGACAAACAAAATTTCATCCTGGATTGAGAAATTCTGTGGTGTTGTATATAATGTTATAAAATCCTGCTCACTTCAGCAGCACATACACTAAAATTGAAATAATACAAAATAGATGAGCATGGCCCCTGCTCAAGGATGACACACAAATAAAATCCTGGAAGTGATAGCTAATGTTTATTTTTAAAGTTTCGGTGAGAAAGTAATGGGTTATAATACACACAGTTCATCATGGAGAGGGCTGGTCCTCTCTCTTCCTCTCGAAGCCCTGCATTTGCATTTGCTGGTTCCAGATCCGAATGAAATGATGTTTGTGCTTCCATAATGAGAGTATTTTGTTCCAGGTAATCAGATGAGCAGCCGTCTGATGAGCATGCGCAGCGCCAATGGATTATTGATGCTACCTCCAAAGACAGAGCAGTATGTGGAGCTCCACAAGGGCGAGGTGGTGGATGTCATGGTCATTGGACGGCTATGATGGTCACCAACAGGAGAAAGCTTTGATGCATGTCCACATATCATTGACTTTATCCTGTAATATGCAACGGCACAGCTAGATTTTCTGATTTGGATAAAAGTTGATCTGTATAGTCAACATCTTGAACTATATTTCAAATGAATTTAAATACATTTTAAAGAAAAAACACCTAAGAATAAATCTTAACAGACAACTCTATTCTGATTATATCAAAGCAAATTTTTCTTTCTTGCAAATTGCTTTGTGTGTTCAATGCTAGGTCTGATAGCGATAGCTTTTAGTAGACAGCGGTAGGTGCCTGCAAAACTTGTGTTTTTCTCATCTTTAAAATACAACTACTTATGCTCTTAATCAAGGCTGTCTGCTTATTTATACTAGTATAGGCAACACTTGGATTTCCCTTCTTAGTATGCTTCATAACTGCTTTACAGAGAGCTTTTGCTTGTTCTTTATCATGTATCGTGTTTATGTGCACAGTGCCAATTGCAGAGTGACTGGATGGAGGCCCTGCCCTGCCTCGAGAACCATCCCTGCCGAGCACCCAGGGAAGTTTCTCGCCCTAGCAGCCTCATGGCACAGTACTCTTGGGCAGTAACTGGATACCTTTTATTTGAACAAACGGGGGAAAATGCTTCCTTAAGTGCTGACAGCCTTTTTAACCAACACATTTAAAATTGTACAGAACAAAAAATAAAATCAAAGACTGATCTTGTACAGATATTAGTGTTACCAGCATTTACGTGGAAATCAAAAGCAAAGATAAAAATGTTAAACTCTGTACCATAACATTTTCTGTAATGATACTGAAACTTAATGAATAAAAAAATCCTTGATCATTATTTAAAATTTTATCATGTTGGCCTTGTTATTTAAAAAGAGAAAATCGTCGTGCTATTCTGATAGAACTCTGCCTGCAAACAGAATCCTTAAGATGGCCTGCTAATACTAAAATAGTATGAAGGAGATTTAAAATGTGGTCTAATGTAACTTTACATCTTATTATAATGTTTGGAAATAATAGTATTGGGTTCCATTAGAAAACAAGAGAACTTGTCCTTTGTCTGTTCTTCCCGGTGGTGACTGGAAAAATACCAAGGAAAAAATAAAAGAAAGATACTTAATGACTCAGAAGAGCATTAATTCTTATTTTAGATATAAAGGCAAACCTCAGATACTTACAATTCTTTGAAGCGAAGGAAAAAAAATAAGTAATGAACCAGAGGACTGCAGATGAATACCTGGAATTTTTTTAATGTAAAAAATTACAAAGGCGAGGAATAAGCAACATTTTTACTGGTTTTTTATGTGTATGTATATTTGGAGAAAATAGATTAGTTAAGAGAGATCAAATAAAAGCACATACACAATTTTTTATTGGCATTCATTTAAGAAATAAGCATCTGCTATGTACATAGATACAAAATATGTCACATAGGAAGAATAATAAAGATGGCATTACCTTACATCAGGGGAAGAAAAAAAGCATGTGAAATTAATCTTAATATCGTATATACCTGATGATATATGATAGATGTATAAAATGTCATAAGTATAGTTTCAAGGGGTTAGAGGTGTTCAAATTAGAACTTCCTAGGGGGTAAGATTTCAAAGGGTAAGATGGAATTTTAGCAGGTCTTGAAGGAAGATGAAATTTTATAGAAAGGATAATCCAAAAAAAATTATTATAGGCTATTTATCTTTTTGTTGTGTTCAGTTGAATTTAGAACCTCAAGCTAATCTTCAATCCTAATAATCATTTTTATTGTAGAAAGGACACTCCAAAAAGAAGCGATTTTTATTTTGTTCACCTATGTTGCCCCAAGTCGTGGCATTTATGTATATGTGTAAACATTAGTAAGGATTCATTCAATGAAACACAGTAAGTAGAGCTTCCTATACGTCAGGCATTGTTGTGAGAACTTTTCCTGTTTATTTTCATAATAGCACTACAATTCTCATTCCTGTATTAAAACAAGAAAACTGAGACAAAGAGATAAAGAAGTGCTTCCATGGTCACATATCTAGCTAGAAGAGGAACAAGGATTCAAATTCAGAAATGTGACCAGAAAGTTCCCTAAATTATATAGAAACAGAAAGCGAGTATATGATCTGAAAAAAAGGTACGTATTTAAGGCACCAAACTATCAGGTCCTTAAAAACCAAGTTAAGGTATCTAGATTTCTTCTAATAATAAATTTAATTTTAAAGAGCTATGACCAAGGAAGTATGACCAGAACGGTATGTTTAGGGAGAATACTCTGAAAGCTGGAGAAGATGGGGTTAAATTAAGAAGTGGAAAACAGGACAGCAGTTCAGAAGTGATCCAGGCTGTGCAGGTCAGGGCCGGAAGCAATGATAAGAGGAAGATCGGGACAGATGAATGCACTACTGGAGATAAGAATGAAAAGAATTCAGTGGCTGGTCAGGTCTGAAAACGAAGTTAGAGAAGAAATCAAACTTTTCATTCTTGGCTGAAATGCACCAAAGACAAGGTGAAAGAATAAAAAGAGTAAGTACATTTTGTGGAGTGTTAGAAAACTCAGGTTAGACGCTCAACAGCGTGTGGCTAGATACAACCATGGGGGACATCCACGAAATGACCTGTCAGATTGAGTCCACAAGAAGGCAGGCCCTCAGGGCAGTGGAGAAAAAAAGCCATGAACGGAATGTGAGAAGAACCATTCCTTGAAGAGAAAACACCACACTGTAGTGTCCCTCAAACCAAGAAGAAGAATGTCAAAAAAAAGGGTGACCAACTATCAAATGTAAAAGAAATATCAAGAAGGACAAAGAAACCTGTTGCATCTCAGCTGCAGACTGCCAGTAAATTCATAATGGGAACAAGAGGGCTTTATTCTGGTTTAAGATTGTCTTGGGTACAGTTTTTAATCCAGCCTAGCAGGAGAGCTCATACCAGCACCAGAAACTGAGGGAACTGGCTACTCCATAACTGTTGAGAGAAGGACAAACCACCTGCCAGACAGCAAGACTACCAAAGTATGCTGAAGAACGCCAACTTTTGGAATCAGTTCCCTCCTTCCACCCACCTGCCCTGGGAACGGTTGCATCCACCTAGGCTGGGTCTTCTCACATGCACTAAGCAATCGCCTGCAGGTTCGCTTAGGCTTTGCCTCAACTATCGATTCTTCACAGACTGCAACTCTATATGATATCTCAGTATCTATCACAAAATCTCAAAAGTGGTCATTTATGAGCTATTAGAATATAATTTCAGTAATGGATTGAGAACAGAAGCCATATTACAAAATAGAAACTGAATATAAATTCTTTGGAGCTTACATCTGAGAAAAGATACAAGATGTTATTTTGAAAAGATTCTTAGAGATTTTGAAAGAAAATAAACCACTGCAGGCATATAAAAATGTAGCAGTAGAATTTCTAGATGGAGAAAGAAAAGGAAAGAAGGGTTGGATTAAAGGACCCTGGTAGCAAGAAGAGAAAAAAGGATTGTTTTCTTTCTGAGTTAGAAGAAGGAAAGATGTGGCATTTGAAGTGGAAATAAAAAGCTAAGGACAATAAAGTGGTCTACTTGACAGAGTGAGCATCAGTGTCAATCTAGTCCTTTAACCAAATTTATTTAAGAATTAAGCATATTAACATAAATTTCCTTTGTCTTAATAGTCTAAAATAAAATACTAGAAGATGTTTCAAGATTATTCCAGCTTTGCAAAGTTTAACCAGATTTGGGGGTTTTATGTTACAGTTTATGTTACAGAACAAAACAGTTTTGCCTGCCAAGTAAATGTTAAATGATGTTGCAAGTGGATTCTTGGAGTGACTTTCATTTTGGAAATTCTTTGCTACAAACTCAACTCTAGATCTAAGTAGTTATCAACTCTCGATCTTCAAGAACCCCTAACAAGTTAAGTCATCATCTTCAGTTATACAAAGTGGGAGTTTGTATGTGTACAGAATTTAAATCAAATAGACTGGATGTTGTTATTCTAATGATGACGGGTGTAGAATTAGATAATGTATTAGATTCTAACAAACTTATAGGAAGTGATTGACTCTCTGAGAGAATTACTTTGCTACAGAATTCATTGATAACATGATCTAGAACCAAAGGATTAAAGAATTGCTCAATTCTGGCTCTTTCAATTTTGTTTTGTTGGTTGTTTTGTCTATTTATTTCTGAGATATGGTCTTGCTATGTAGAACCTGGTTAGCCTGAAACTTGGTATTACATCAGGCTGGCCTTGCCTGTATAGCAGTCCTCCTGCCTCAGCCTCCATGTGCTGTGATTGCAAAGCATGCGCACATGTTGGTATCATATGGCCTTTGTAATGATTCATCTTATTTAATAAACATCAATTAAGTTCCTATAGGATGCCAAGCTCCATGGTAGACACAATACAAGGATGAATGAGACCTTCTTGATAACCAGTGGAAGAGATATTATGAGACAGAAAAACAAAATTTTAAATGTAGACCAGAAAAGTCTGTGAAGATAGTCCAATACTTAAGAGAATGGCTGATTGGAATCCTAAATCAGATGTCATAGTGCTGCCAAGGTCCGGACATTTTTTTAAGGCAGTGGTCCTATAAGGGCATGTTAGTGGAGGAAGAAACTTCATAAATTTGGAAGCTTAGAAAAACACAAAGGAAACAGATACCAGAAATAATGAGAGGAGCTGGGATGGGGCGTATCTACCAAAACGGGGGTTGGAGTGGCTAAGAGAATTTAATCAGACTTGGAAACTCAAGAGGTTAGACTCTTTGGAGCAGGGACTCAATAATCTAGACAGGAAAAGAGAGACAGAGAGAGAGAAAATAGAGCCTATCTAGCTGTCAGAAAGTGAAAAAAATAAAAACCCAGGTTAGAACCAGTCCGCGTTGCCAAGGAGACACTAATAGAAACAACACATCAATAGGAAAGAACACAAGTCCTTTCTCCCTCCTACTGCTTTTCAAGCTCCTGCTAGTATAATGCAGTCTAACAAAGCCACTGGAGAATCTAATGCAGAAAGCTCCAGCCAAGTTCCACAAAGAGGGTCTTCCAGGGTGGATTTGAAACTGAGAGATGATCTCTTACCTACTGATAAGCCAAGAGTTCTCCAGACAGGTGACATTTGAGATGTTTTCTGCAAAATGAAAACACACTCCATGTGAGAAGTTAGGAAAATTTCAGTCAGAGGAAAGGGCTAAGGAATGCATCTTCAGGAAGGACACAGGACAACGGAGCAGGGAATAGTTGGAAATAGAGAACTGACCTTACCCGTAGACAGGCTCTGGAGTTTAATAATACTCAGTACATCCCTATGTTTATAACATGTGTCACAAAGTCTAAGAGCATAGGAAAACCCTGAAGGTTTAAGAACGAGATCAGTTATTTAATAAACACCAGCTGGTATGCAAGGCACCACGCTCCTTCCGTCTCCCACACCTGTTCCTCTGCCAATGTTTTGTTTCCTGGTTAAGAGCACCATCTTGCATCTAGTTTTGCAAAGCAGAAACTTCTGAGTCACCTTACTTCTCAGCCCCCACACATCCAGTTGAGTCATCAGATTCTGACTCTACCAGTAATTCCCAAATTAACCCCCTCGTTCCATTCCCTCTGCCACTCTCTTGGTCTCGGCCTACGGAATTTTTCTCACCAAAACACTTCACAGAACTGCAACATAAATTAATTGATTTAATGAAACAAAAAGAATCAAGTTTGTGCATTACTTCCTCCCAGAAGCCTTCTCTAAATCATCATATTGGACAAAATGCCCCTTGTCTGTCTTTTGACCACGTTGTGTCCCACCTGAGGAAAGTTCGTAGACGGGAGATGATTTCATCCTCATGGCCCAGCCTGGCTCAGTGCCTGGTCAGTAACAGTCACCACTAAACTGATCTCGTGCAGCACATACTAGAGAGTCATAGACACAGGAGGAAATCCTACTCCAAGCTTGGAGCATACAGCTGAGAGGACCCTACAGGGGCCTATCTTCCGAGGAATAATGGCAGAGGATTAATTGATCACAAGTCTTCATTTTGAAAAGGTGCTTCAAATTCAGACTTATCCAGTTTTATATATTGTACATGTTTTTAAAAATTAATATTTCAAAGGTAAAAAATTATACTATGGGCTGGAGAGATGGCTCAAGGGTTAAGACTCTGCCTCAAAAGTTCAGATCCCAGATCCCACATAAAAACGCTAGATGGAAATAGCCTGCATTTCTGATCCTGAAAGGCAGAGCCTGAGAAAACCCCAAAACAAAGCAAAAAGGAGACAGAGCAATCCAGGATGATTTCTGAAGTCCTCCTTAGGCCTCCCCGGTCACACCTAATACCTGCTTCTGACAGTGCCCTCTGGTACACACATACACACACACATATGTGCATGCAGAAAAATAAAAATTTTTTAAATTATACCGTAAATTTTATTTCTCTTTCTCTTTGTATTTTTTGATTTTTTTAATTTATCTGTAACCTAAAAATGGATGTAATAACAAAGGATCTCATCAACATGCTTGAGAATTAAATGTCCTCAGCACTGGAGAAATTAAATCACATGTATGCGAAGCTGCACGCCCTGGGGCAAGGTGATCGTGCAGTAAATATGCTGTGTGGAGAAATGAACTAGAAGCCTAGTTAACAGCACTACAGCTATCAGCAAAGGAAGAATTTGTCCATCCAAGCCAGGTGGTAGTACATGCCTAGAATTGCAGTACTGAGGCTGGAAGATTGTCATAAGCTTAAGGACAGCTTGGGCTATATATAGCAAAACCCCATTTCAGAAATGCAAATTAATTAATTAGTCCATCTGAAAATAGGCCTCCGCATAAAAGATGGGCAAAGAGTAGGGTAAAAATTACAGTACTTGCTACAGCCCTACACAGAAGGAGGCTTTTACCTGCACACTGAACTAGTTAGATGCGTGGGGCTGATTCCAGAGCTGAACCAATAAAATCCAAGCTACATGATCTCCTTCTGAGTGGTTTTCTGATGCACACCCTGTCAGAGTATCTCCTGACAGCCACACCTGGCCCCAAATGGCAGTTCTCATCATAGGAATACCATCGCTCAGACAGTTCATGTTTATTCTGAGAACCCAAAGTACACTATGACGCCTATCAAAAAAACTTCATTAGTCTAGAAGGTAGTGACCCAAGTTGCAGCAAATGTCTCAAGATGATGTCTCTCCCGCACAAGAGTTCAGTTAGCATCCCCTTAGGTGCTTCATCCTCATGAGCAGGCAAAGAATTAGCAAGGCTGGTGTGCAGCTCCAGCACTCAGCTAAACCTGAACGTTGATGGATGGTGGAATGAGGAGACTTTCCTGGACACACAAAGGCAAGGACAAGACGGCCCGGTCATATTTTCTAGAAGACAGTGCCATGTGTTTGTCTCCATTCCTCCAAGAATGAATAACTCTGTACCTAGCATCTATCCAGAACTCGTTAAAGATACAAACATAAAACACAGGCTAAACATCTGGTCCCCAACAGTCTCTTTTTTTAATATTTACAGGAGGTAGAGGAGAAAAAGAAGTGCATATGCACAGCACATAAGTAGAGGTCAGAGGACTACGTTCAGAAGACAGCTCTCTTCCACTGTGTGGGTTCTGGAAATCAAGCTCAGGTTTGCATGCGGGATCCTTTACATGTTGAGTCATCCACTGTTTGCCACCAGATGTTTCTAAGCCGAGTTTCCCTATAAGAATGCAATATTCTTTCAAAGTTATTGTGAGTTGTTTTGTTTTGTTTTGTGTGACACCGTGTCACCCAGGCTGGCCTCGAACTTACAGCAGTCCGTCTATCTCAGACTTCAGGCATGAGCCACCACACCCAGTTCGAAACTTTTCCTCCTAGAGCTCAAAGATGCTTAAATGTGTGTAAGTCTCTGGAACCAAAGCTGCAGGGTGATTGAATGATATATTATCAATTGGACGGTAAATGTATTTTTAACTTACTCAGTTGCACAGTCACTAGGATGACTTTCCTCTCCCAAGAAAGCCCTGGAAAAAAGCTTCGTAGGCCCCAGAACTGTCCTGTCTGAGCTCCACAGGAATGCCGAGCCCACCATCTCCAGGGCTGCTCTGACTGCTCCTGCCCACGGCTCTTCTCTTACTTCAGAGCTGTGACATTGTGATGCAGGGCCAATAGAACAATGCCCAGGCAGACTTTACCAAGTGGTTAGTTGCCTGTCCAGTAGACATAAACACCTTCTGCTAAAGAAATGTGAAAACAGAAGTGGAAACGTGATATCTGGAGATTATTCTCCTCTTCGACATCCAGGTTTCCAGAGACCTATTCAGCCTCGCCTCAGTGTAAGTGTGTCGAGTTACAGCACCCTGGAGGGAAGCTGAAGGACAAGGGAGTAGATAATTTGATTAATGCCAGCCATTCGCATCTTCCTTTTTTTCTTTTATTTTTATTTCTTGCACCTCAGCCAGAGCAATCAGAAAAGCCCGATGCTTCATTTCTTTTCCTTAAAATGAATCTCACTGGGAATGGGTGGACAGCTCAGTTGGTAAAGGGCTTGCTTTGCAAGCATGATGAGTTTGCGTTTACTTCCCCCATGTTAAAAAAAAAAAAAGTTGCAGCAGCACGCAGCTGCAATCCTACACTGGGGATGTGAAGACAGGCAGATCCTGGGCTTTCTGGCCAGCCAGGCTAGTGTATTCTGAATTCTAGGCAGACAAATGCCTGTCTTTTAAAAATAAAAATTGGACAGAGTCTGAGGAA
The DNA here is from genome assembly GCA_023101885.1 of Typhlomys cinereus. NCBI lineage: Eukaryota > Metazoa > Chordata > Mammalia > Rodentia > Platacanthomyidae > Typhlomys > Typhlomys cinereus. The sequence goes on along the minus strand of JALPQD010000017.1, from coordinate 5,748,776 downwards.
TGACACCCAAGTCTGTCCTCTGGCTTAAATACACACAGACACACACACACACACACACAACTCATCTTTGAGATTGGAGAGATGGCTCAGGGGTTAAGCCTCTGCTTTGAAAGCAGAAGCACCTGAGTTTGAATCCACAGAAAATTCCAGGTGGCGGTTCCTCAGAAAGTTAAAAGTGGAACTACCATGTGACCCAACTATACCACTTTTGGGAATATTCCCAAAAGATTCTACATATTACAAAGACACTTGTTCACCATGTTCCTTACAGTTCTAATCACAATAGCAAGAAAATGGTATCAGCCAACATGCCCATCAGGAGAAGAATGAGTAATGAGAACGTGGTGCAAATACACAATGGAATACCTGTTCAGCTATAAGGAAGGATGACATTGTGGAATTTCCTGGTACACGAATGGCACTGGGAAAGGTGATATTGAGTGAGGTATCTCAGTCACAGAAAGTCAAACACCTCATTCTTTCTTACAGGCAGATGCTAGCATCGATCTGCTGACTGAAGGAGTTGGCTTGGAATTTCTTTGAAAGGACTAATGAGCACGAGGATGGGGAGGGAAGGTTAGGGTGAAGGCTTCAGAAGAGGAGATACAAGATACCATAGGGTGGCGGCGTGAAGGAGGAAACGAGAAAATGCTCGGGGGAGGGGGGATGACTGATGAGGTGTAGGAGGGGTTAAGAAGGTGGGATGCAAATAGATATGAACCTCCTATGATATTAATGTAAAAAAATTAATTTAAAAAGAAAGGAACAAGAATGGACAATCCCTGCACAGAAGAACACAGAGAAAGGAAGATAGGACAAAAAAAAAAAAAAAAAATGTCCTGGTCTGCTTCATCTAGAACCCAGAAACAAACAATGATAAAAACAACAGATATGTGATATTTCTTAATAAGTTTTTGGTTAGAGAGGTCCCCACACAGTATAGGCTTTTGTCACTGCTCTTGGTTGCCCTCCAGAAACTGACAATAAGACCCTGTTACTAAAGATGAAACACACATGGATCACAGGACATGAACAAGAAAACATTATCTGGAACAGGTCTGGAAGTTTCTTCCTTGCTGGGTAGTTTACATAGTGCCACAGAGTTCTATAGAAGCTATCAGGGGAGTAGAACAATCAAAGATCTCATGGATCCACGAAATCTGCAAGTTGTAAAATAATCACCCAATCACCGTGGCAACAGGTGACCATTAGTATAATAGTGGCAGGACTATTAAGGAGACAACAGCTTTCTGATCAGATTTAAGGCCTGCCTGTCAAAATGGAACACATTCAGGGGGCAGTAAGATTGTAAGAGCCTTAAGATGGGGAGGAGCAACGATTTGCAAGATACTCCACACTATATCGATGACCCCCCCCCAAAGTCAGGCATGCATCACAGGCACTAGGATCCTTAGAGGCAAGGGATTAACCGTCACAATAGTGTTCCCATACTAAAGGGGAGCACAAGAATGGGCTCTAGGCAATGCTACTGAGTCTGTACACTTTGAGTGGAGGACGCAGAGGGAAGTTTGACATTCACACTAAAGGATGCTCCAGGGATTGCGGGGGAGAAGAGGAGGGCACTGGGAGAAAGGAAGGGAGGGGAATGAAAAGAAGGGGAAAAGAGGGGAGGGAGGAAGGGGAAAAGAAGGGAGGAAGCAAGGGGGACCAGGAAGGGGTGGAGGGAGGGAGGGGACTGTGGTACCTATTAAGTTTGTATAAGTGGGGAAAAAATAAATAAACAAATACATAAATAAAAATGGAACACATTCCTGTTACTGTAAACTAAAACAAGAATCTGTGAAAGGGAAAGAAATAGGACCCAGGGCAAGAACAGACTATGAATCTTTAGCTAGAAAGACGGTACATCAAACTGCTTCTTAAATACCTGTTGTTATGCCTGTAGATTGGAAAAGCAATCAACACTCAACCTAGAATCCTCCTCCTACAGGAGAATTCCAGAAAAGCACAACTCACCAAAATGCAGAAAATCAGTGACTGTGGACTGCTTATCCCTAAGCAAGGACATACATACCTCACCCACCTCCATCCCAAAGCTCAAAGGACATCTCAGTAAGATTGTAAAAGCCTGAAATGAGACAATAGTTATTATCTCCTGGACATGATAGAATTGTGATATATAAGATTTCATGGCATCTGTGTAAGATCTGTTTCAACATCTCACCATGAAGGCACAAAGATCTCAAGAAGATCTACACCTTTTTGAGAGCCTGATAAGGACTAATGTTGATGGGGATGAAAAGGGGGATGCTTTCCCCAATGGTATACCCACTGATTTTGCTGGAGCATGAATCACGTCAGGCCTATTTCATCAAAGACAAACTAGATGAAACACAGGGGTCCACACAAGTTAAAAACATTTGAAAATATGAGGGAGTCTGGCAAGGAAGATAAAGAGTTGTACGCAGAAAAGGGTACGGGATTTGGGATTAAGGGGTAAACATTGAAAATATACATTCACATATGCAACATTAAAAAATATAAAAGAATGGGGGAAAAATGCTGAGCAGAAATGGTATTGCCCTGTATTTATGACCCAGAAAAGCAGTGCCTGGGAAACCCCAGAACAAACAAAAAGGAGGTAGAGCAATCCAGGATGATACCCAAAGTCATCCTTGGGCCTCCACAGACATACACAATGCTTCTGATATTCACATACACATGCAGGTATGTGCACACAAGTGCACACACACATACAAAATGAATAAAAAGAAATAATCCTACTAATAATTTGAAATGAAGGCATACTTCCTGAATTACTTTTTAATTTTCAATTGTTAAACCACTACCCTAGTTTTCTTCCATTCATGATTGAAAATAAATACATAACTTAGGGATAAGCAGTTCACTAGAAGATCCAGAATGCAGGGGTAGGCTCGTCATTGTAAAGAGAGGAGACACAGAAGACCTTCTCAAACATGCAAGCTGAATTGCAGACTAGAATTGGCATTGAATCTATTCCTAAAAATATGCCTATTAATGTGTTAAATCTCAGAAGTGCAGTGCTACACACCTGTGATCCCAGCCACTCAGACAGGAAGGAAGATTGACGATTTAACGCCATCAGGTATCACTGAGATCAGTTTCAATGAGTAACAAACAAAAGGCCATCCTTTAGGAGCTATCATGTAATTTCAGGCATGAGGATCTAGGCACTGAGTACATTAACTATAGAATTCTTCCAACGTTGTCATGTCTGAAAATTGCAATAAAATATCGAAAGGGAAAGACCCACGGGAATGGTCAATAACATTTACAGAGAAAATTCAGGGATACACACAAATGTCTCTCTGAGGTGGACAGTCAGAACACCCAATCTAAACATCTTGTGTTGGCTTCTAAGGCTCTCACACTCTTCCCATGTTTCATCAACAGTCAGCTGCCATATTTCTAGAATTTCTAGATGATTGCATTTATTTGCAGGAAAATGACATCAACATAGCATAAACATATTGGTAGTGTGTAACAGTTAATCTTAACTATTGCTGTGAGAGAGCATTCAAAGCCAAGCAACTTAAGGGAGAAAGGGAGATTTATTCAGCTTGCAGTGCCAGAGGGGAGAAACTGTCTTTCATGGTGGAAATGACATGGCTGGTGGCTGAAGCTGGAGGCAGGCTAAATCACTACAGACATCCTTGGAGAGTCTCTCTTCTTCCTAGTCTTCTGTTCTGTGGTTCCTTTTACTGGCCCACTATTGGGAGGTTCCAATCAAATCTAGGGAGGTTCCAAGGGGATCTAGGGCTGGTCTTTGTGTTGTAAATGTATTGATCCAGATAATCTCTTTAGGTGCTCTCAGATTATCTTAGTTAATGCCAGGTGTGGTCAAGTCGACACCCAAGATTAACAAGATGGTTTTGTGGGTGAAATCGCTAGCCACACAAGTCTGATGACTTGAGCTCAAGTTAGAAGAGGAGAACTGATTCTCAAAAGTCCTCTGACTTCCCACACACATCACAGGAGTGTTTTCACATGTGAGGATGACTTGTTTCTGGGTGAGCCTTGCTGAGTCACTGGTACTCTGCATTATGGCTATCCATTGCTATCCACTTCACTGCTCTTCTACTGCCCTAGGCTGCATTCAGTCAGGGTGTTGAGATCCTCTATCTTTGTTGTGCGCGCGCGCGCACACACACACACACATATGCACGCATGCATGCACAAAATTTTGCCTTTAATATTTAAGCCTACACACATTATAACTGTTCAAGAGAGTTTTTTTATTGTTTCTTTTATAACAGTGTCTTACTATGTAATCCAGGTTGACCTGACATTTGTTATCTTTCTGTCTTCACTTCCAAAGTACTGGGATTACAGGCACATACCACCACATTTAGTTACAAAATAAAATTATTTGTGGGCTGGAAAGATGAATCAGCAGGTAAAGGCACTTGCCACACAAGTCTCGCCCATAAGTTTATCTTTTTTCCTTGAATATATTGTATATGGAGTGCATGCGTGCTTACTTGCATACATGAGTGAGTGAGTGAGTGAGTGAGTGTGTGTGTGTGTGTGTGTGTGTGTGTGTGTGTGTGTGTGGTTGCTTTTGGTGGGTGCACAGTGAGTATATATGCCTATGGAGGCAGAAAAGTGATACCAGGAATCATCCTAAACCACTCTTCCATGTTATTGTTGTGAGCCTAGGTCTCTAATTAAACCCACAGGACACCATTAGAACTAATCTGGCTATCCAGCTTGTTCTGGGAATTCCCAAGCCTCATCTTCCAGAGCTAAAATTATGAGCCAGCTACCAAATATCCCCAGCATTTTTATGTAGGATCTGGGGATTCAAACTCAGGTCCTTGTTTTGGTAGCCAAAGGCTTCAACCACTGAGCCATCTTTCCAGCACCACATGCTGAGTTTAATTCCACATAAAGGCAGATGAAGGGTACTGACTACACAAAGTTGTCTTCTAACTTCCATACACATGCCATAACATGAACACACCTGCATTCTACATATCACAGATATCACACACACACACACACACACACACACACACACACACACACACACACACTCACAGTCACAGTCACAGTCGCATAAATAAATATAAAGCTTCAGGTAACCATAACACAGTTTTAACGGCTTTTAAGCACAATCTGTATTACTTCCTTTGCTATATGAGCCCAGGAGTTCTTTGTTTGAGAGTTTCAGACCAGTTATTAGTCCCGGTTCCAATTACAGAGAACTATGGATGAGGAGTCTCGGGAGATGGCTTAGCTGGGAGAATGCTTGCCACACAAGCATGAGGACCTGCGTTGTTTGGATCCCCGGCTCCAACATGAAGCTAGACACAGTGACTGAGTAAATCAAAACAGGAGCATTCCTGGGTCTCAGTGGCTAGTCAGTCTATACAAATCTGTGAACTCCAAACTTAGTGAGAGACCCTTTCTCAAAAAATAAGGTGGAGATGAAAGAAGATACTGACATTGACCTATACACACACATGTGCACATGAGCACGCGCGCGCGCACGCGTGCACACACACACACACACAAAACCGTGATGAACGAGGATCATCAAGAGCATCTGGACTCGAACATGAACAACAGCCTATCTAACTGTCATGGTTTGAAATGTGAATTGCCCCCCATGGGCTCATGTGTTTGAATCCTTAGCTGTTGCCAGTGTTTAGGAAGGTCACAGCACCTTTAGGAGGCAGCCACAAGGAGTGGGCTTTGAGGTTGGTTAGTCCCACTCTGCTTGAGTAAGTCTGCTCTTCGGCTTGAAGGCAGCAGCTCTCGGCCTCCATGATGGATGTGACTCAGGCCATCCAGCCATGCTTTTCTTCCATAATGGGATGTATCCCCCCTCTGGGACCATGAATTGAATAGGTCTCCTTTCTCCCTCTAAATTACTTGGGTTTGAGTCTCATCTCACAGCAAGAGATAAGAGTAACTGAATACTGACAATGCAGTTCATCTCTGGTGGATGGAAGGGGAGCAGCTCTTTAATACCCTCCCAGTGACTTAGTTCTTCCAAGTAGGCCCAACCTCCAAAAGTTCCACCGCCACCTAATAATACTAGTTATAAATCCATTGGTAGGTTAACCCATCAGTTAGATCAAAACTCTCATAGTCCAGTCGTCTAACTGTACAACACATGAGCCTTTTAAGGACATGTAATATCTGAACTATGCAGTATAGGTACAAAGATATAGAACCTGGTATAGATATAAAGATCCAAGGCCTAGAACTCAATATATGAAACAGAAGGATTATACCTGAAATTAGTTTCCTCTGTGTAACATTTGTTTTCTCTCACAAAAGCTTCACCATGAAAAGGAGGAAACTCAAACTCAAGTGAATTACAAGCTTCATTTCCAGCACAAGACTGCAACTAAGCCCTGAGGTGAGGTAAGATTTGATTATTTTTACAGAAGTGACCACAGATAGCACACGCTTTCTGGCCTGTCTCTCTCCCTCCCTTTTGCTCTTCTTCTACCTACTACACTTTTCAAGCTTTCTTTCCTCTCCCTTTCTCCTGAGGATTCTGTGCACCAATGATGCTTTTTACAGTGATCAACTTTTCTAGATACTGGAAGACCTGTAAACTAAAGAGTCTGGACAGAGAGGTGCATGACAGTAAGCAATTAGGACTGACCTTCCTTCCTTGTGTTCTGAAGTGCAACTCCCAACCTCTCCCAGTACAGGTTCCTAGTTCTCCCTATCTCACCAATGCAGCAGTACTAAATAGTTTAGAAAGGGCAGGGGATATAAAGAAGAAGGACATTTTCTATATTCCTTGTCCACACCCCCTTCTTGTTTTTCTATTCTCCTGACTCTCAGCTGTCAGTTCTCATACCCATCTTTCCAAACCCATAAGGAAGGATAAGACCATGAGCTCCTCTCATCAGGATGTGAATGTCTGAATCCTGGTTTGGGTACTACAAGCTACGATGATGATGGAAAAGTTTTTATTTTCTTTCTCTAAGCATCAGGTGCATGATCTATGAAATGAATGTCACAATTGTGTTGTTTCATAATGTGGCCCAAATTAATGAGATACATCAGGTAAACTATTGCCTGTCCCATAACAAGTAGTAATTAAATTTTTTGATGAACAGTTGAAACTGGTCTGAGAGCTTCCTCCTTGCTGGATGGCTTACACAGTACCACGGAATACTGTAGAAGCTACTGGGGGAGAGAAATAATCACAGGCCCCAACAATGCATGAGATCTGCAAGTTGCAATAAAAATCACCATGGCAACAGGGACCATCGGTGTAATAGTGGCATGACTATTAAGGAGACAACCAACAACTTTCAGACCTGCTTTTCAGAATGAAATATGTTCTAAAAGGGGGAAGGAAATAGATAAATAAGGACAAACCTATAGGTAGAAAGACAATACTGTCTTTCTATCTGCTATCAAACTGCTCTGGAAATAGCTGCTATTATACCCATAGATCAGAAGAACACTTAACATTCAGTGTAGAAGTCTTCTTCTACAACAGAGGATGCAGTCTGGGGCAACAGAAGAATAGTGAAGTGGACAGCAACGGCCAGACATAATGCAGAGTACCAGTGACTCAGCAAGGCTCACCCAGAATCAGGCCAACCTAATCTCTCTCCATCCTAAGGCTTAATGAACCTCAAAGAAGCAGGGATGGTGAGATTGTAAGAACTTGAAGATGGGAAGGTTCACCATTGGACAAGACGTTACACTCAAGGCAGGACTGCTGCATCTAGGAACTCACTACAGTGAGACTTGTCCTTTCCAGACACGCATAATGACTGACATACCAACATGCCCCTGTAGGCTATCAAGGAACTCAAGAAAGATAAGAACATACACTGGAAACCTTGGGCACTAAAACTAGATGAGCAAGGGGAAATGCCCCTATCATTGGGGTGTCCCAAAGAGAAGCAAGTTGGTATGCCACAGTAGGCCTGAACCCCCACAAGCGTAGACAAGCCAAAGGGAATCCTGGTGTCTGTAGAGGCAGACAAGCAGGAGAGTGGGAAGGAGTGGGAGAGATTGACGAAGGGGTGGGAAGGAGGACTATGGAGGGAAGCAGGGATAAGTACTCAATATGTTTGTAAAAGTAGAAAAATAAAAATTTTTGGTGAAAATATTATGAATTCACTATATTCATGTATGAAACATTAAAAAATAAAAGACTGGAGAAGAAAAATAAATTTTTTGATTATTTCTCAGCATCTCTAGTTCAAATGGTGGTGGTACAGAAGTTACCATCTTTTCTTCTTTTTTTTCTTTCTTCAGTGCACTGTTTTGAATCTCATTCCTTTCATATTGTAGCTGCTCTGCCAGGGCTGCAGCTCAATGGTTAGCTTCTATGGATTATTTCGATCTCTACTTTCTTGTTCATCTTGCCTCTCTTTATTTTTCTGCGAACATACTTAAGATATGGTCAAGGAGGCCACTGAGCTGCCACTGTTTGAAGACCTGATGGGGAAATTGCACTCAGAGATGAGATTTTCATAGTGTACTATGCCAAGGCAGAACAGTCTCCCACTACACTCCCACCTTCGGATCAAAAAGGCATAGTTTTGCTTGGGATCAAGAAAGAAAGGGAGTCTCTGGGGAGAAACTGAGGTGGGATTTATCACTGAGCCCATGAATCATTGTAGCTGTGATTCATGTTTCCCTAATGATTAATGATATTTAATATCTCTTTTGCTATTGGACTTTTGCATAATTCTTTGCAGAAGTATCTAAGTAGGAAGGGGACTCTTCTGAATGCATGAACACACTACATTTAGAGGTTTCATTTCCTTCTTGCCATCATTTCTGAGAGACAAAAAGGTGAAATCCAATGACCCAGAATCACTATCGTGAGTTGAAGTTGTTCCCAGAGCAAGAGTTAGACAGCAGGAAGGAATTGTCATTGATAGACAGTTGTAGACATTTACCTCCCAACCAAGAGCTCGGTCCTGAGTGAAGAGTATGGAAGAGAGCTCTCTGCTTAATAATGTTCCGATATCTTATTTACATGAAAAAAAAATAGGCTTGGAAACACATGTTGAAAAGTCACCTAGCCTTTGGGTGTGTGTGTGTGTGTGTGTGTGTGTGTGTGTGTGTGTGTGTGTGTGTGTTACATGCATGTGAGTGCAGGTGTGTGTGCCAATATGAAGGATACATTAGATGTCTTCCTCTCTTTTTCTCCACTATATTGCTATTTTGCCTTGGGACAGGATCTTTCACTGAAAGAGAAGCTCACCATTTTGGCAAAACTAGCTGGTCAAAGAGTTCACAGATACACTTACTCACCTCTGCTCCCTCACTCTAGGGCACACTCAGTCATGCCTGACTTTTACATGGGTGCTGGAGATTTGAACTCAAGTCTTCATGGTTGCAGAGCAAGAACTCCTACCCACTACCTGTCTTCCCAGCCTCTCTCTATCCTTTCCTGTCCACCGAAATAGTTACTAGCAGCCACACACCTCTGTTTTAGAGTCTATATAGGTACTTTCATCTAACTTGGTTTCTTGCTTGCTTGCTCAGTTTACTGTCTGTCATCCCTTAGAATGTAAGTTGCATATGACAAAGGAGTTTTATCAGTCCTGTTTAGATATACCTATAGTGCCTGGCACAATGTCAATCATATCACAGATTTTGATTTTTAAAATGCTGAATTAATGAATAAAAAGGCAACATGCCTATGATCTCTCTGTATTCATTAATTTATTTTCCCTTCCCTCAATATTCTAATGTTTGCAATATAAGCATGATGAAGACAAGCAAGAATTCAACGGAAGAGGAAGATACTCCCTGCATCCCACAGTTTTACAGTTCGGGACAGCTTAAAAATATGTTGGATGGAGGAGAATATGCCCCGTTTGTATCTCCTCCTATATTAGAGAGCAATTTTATTCAGGTAAATAACGAGCCATAAATCAAGTTCCAAAAACTTCGATATTTAATTTTCTCAAAGATGACTGAAAGATTGTAATTGTTTAAATGTAATGAGGGATCATATGACATCATTAAGAACAATTTTTAATCTTTAATCAGACAGCAGCAATATTAAAGGGACATTCATTTCAGATGTTCACAACAAACACATGGGCAGGAATTATGTCCTAATTCGAACACAACTGTCATCTTATAATCTTGCAAAATTTACAAAATGATTTTTAAGAACATCCTGTCCCTGGAAAGCATTTAGATAATTGCTTTCCTAGATATACTTTTTAAAGAAAAATACCTGGGGCAGAAGATGGTAAAGCCCTTGCCTAGCATATGCAACCACTTGTCTCAGTCCCTAGTATCCAAACTAGAGAATAAGCAAATTACTGTGAAAGGTTAGAGGCTAAAATTAACCTTAAGCTGTTGGGTCTGAAGGGAAAACATCAATCCAATCGTAGCAGAGAGAATTATAAATAAAACCGCCCAGTGCATCTGCAGGCCGAGTTTGCTTTCCTCAAAACACTCTGCATTAGAATATTCAGGCAAAAGAAATGGGGAAATGAGTTCAGCCTGAAGACTAGTGTGATTTCTCCACCCACAGTGCGCCACTGGCAGGAGGTGAGGCCACCAGAACATCTATTTCAGTGATGCCCCAAAACAGGTGACAAGCCATAATCTAATGTTCTTTGACTTCCAGTTACTTCTTCCCTACCAATAACCTTTTCTCGTCGTCTCTCTTCCTGTGCTCTTTCCAAATTATCTTTTGAAGTCTCTAATCACATAGCATGCAGCCCACACTGGAGAAGGAGAGAGTTTGCACTCTGCAGATCAGCCACAGTCTCATAAAATGGAAGTCATATCCTTCAAGAGACAAAAACCTGTCCCGGTTAGTCTTTGGTAGCAAGATATCATGATTCCTGACTTTGTACATTCAAACGAAAAAGAAACACCATCTTACATAGAATGGGAGCGCCCAGAATACTAGTTTACTTTGGGGGGGGGCCTCAGGTCCCTCTTTTTGTTGCACTGCCCTCAAGTAAGACATCACATACGAACAAGACAGTCACAGCTACAAGCATTACAAGACACATAACCTTAGGTGACCGAGAAACCTTTTCCAGAACCACTAGAAGGTCTCCAGCTATTATATCTCACTATCCAGCCCTGGGCCAGGCAAAGATAGAAAGTGACCATATTGCTTATGCTGATTGGAATTTAACCCCTAAGTTGAGCCACCATCTCTGGAGAGATGGATAATAAACAAACCAGGATTCTTTGAGAGGCCCGGGTTTGCATAGGTCATTAATAGCATGGGCCACAATTGCTTTCTGAATCTATTTGTTTTTAAGTGATTTTTCTGTGAGGGGGCAGGTAGAGGACTAGTGATCAAACACAGACTTTTACACATGCTAGACAAGTTCTTTACCATTGAACTACCCCCATAGTCACACTGGTGATTTGTTTCCATAAATGAATGAGGAATCAAAGTGTAGCTCCTTTCTGGCTTCCTTTATCTGTCTCCTTTTCCTGTCGTTTCCCCCCTCCTTTTTTTTTTTTTTTTTTTTAAGCTAACTAGTAGAGATTTTATTACCCAAGTTTCTTGGATTTGGGATTTTTACTCACATTTTTCTATGCCCAGAAACCTATCCTCTCCACCCAACTAGTTTATCACCCACATTGTTCAAGCCCTCAGCACAGGGTCCCTTTCTCACATAGACCTATGATCCAGGAGCAGGCTGGAGAAGCAGCACTAGTAAGTGCGCATTAAGGTTGCAGGTGGGCTGGTAAACGCAGCCACTATTATAACTATTATTTAGACCTAAGGTTTTGCTATGTTGCCCTGGCTGACCACAAGTTCCTGGATTCAAACAATCCTACTCATTCCTCCTGAGGCTCATGAACATATTCCATCACACCCACCTTAATGCGGCTGTTACTTGTTTTTCTCCCACATTTTATCTTGTTTCCCAATCATACAAGCTCAATAGGTAACCCCATCCTCTCCCTCCTTCCTCCCCTCCTCAGTCCCCCCTTGAACTTTCCCTTACTTTTCCCCTTCCTTTCACCCCTCTCCCTCCCTCCCTCCCCTTTTCCAGTAATGTGGCTGTCATTAAGAAGTAAATTGTGGGGCTGGAGAGGTGGCTCAGGGGTTAAGCTTCTGCCTTGCAGGTGGAAGGTCCTGAGTTCGGATCCTAGAACTCACGTATAGACAGTGGGCAGAAGCGGGGGCGGCCTGCGTTTCTGGTCCTGGTAGGGTGGAGCCTGTGAATCCCGGGGCAGAGTAAACAAGAAAGAAGTGGAGGCGTCCATGGTGGTTCCCGAATTCACCTGTGGCTCTACACACACACACACACGCACACACACACAAACGCACACATGCACAGTTGAATAAATAAATAAATAAATTTTAAAAAGAAGTAAATTGTATTGCTAGGGACATAGCACAACAGTATAGTACATACATTGCATTCATGAGGCCCTCAGCTCAATCCCTAGTATTTCTCACATAACAATAATAATGAAACTATATGTCTATGATTAAATTATATCAAAGACAAAAGCAATAAATATTCAAACTTGAAGATTCCTTTTTTAAACCCCACCTTTGAGACTTATGGATACAATAGTTTAGCAAAGGTTTAAAGAATATGTCACTTTTTTCTATGAAATTTAAACTAAAGAGTGTTTCATATGATGTATAAATCACATCCTACGCAACTATAATGATGTAACTATTATTAACATTGCAAATAAGTTTTATGCACATGTATTTTTTTAACAGAACTGATTGCTAGTGTTTCCTAGCACATCACCAAACCCTAAGCTAAGCCATTTACCCAGTCATGTGCTCCCTTAGCTTTTCGAAGCAATTAGTTTCTCTAATTGTTTAACATCTGCATTCCTTGGTAGACCTCCATGAGCTAGATTCTGTGCCCATTCACTCTGATATCTCCAAAATTTAACACTTAGCACAAACAAGTAAAGCAATGGAGTTATCATGGTTCACTTTCTAAATTTTTGACCTCCCTTACACTGCTGCAGTAAGCAAGGTTGTTGGATCAATGCTTTTTATTTAAATATATTTATCCTTTCCTGTTCCCAGGTCAACAGGAGAGGTGAATCTGTTTACTTGCATAACCGAGCGAACTGGGTGACTGTAGGTATCTGTTCTTCTAGTCCCATCCTCAAAACCCCCAGTGTGATGCTATTGGCACATATGACACCTACTGCTAAAATAGATACAGAACATCTCCTGAAAAAATTCTTGTCATCTCCCTCTACAGGGACACTGGTGCTAACCAGGTGAGTCATACAGAGAGGTTAATAACGTCTCAGAAAGCATGCAACATGCTTGGGTAGCTGAAAATGGAGAAACCCTAGCAGACCATCTCTCATGCTTACCTGCTTCACAGACCTAAGGAGTCTCTTTAATGTCCATAAAACTGGTTTATTACAAAGGCAGGAAAAACAGAAGTTAATTAGAAAAGCTAAGTAATTAAAATTGAAGGTTTAATAAACTGCCTCTCAGTAACATTCCTACAATGTCCTTGCTTCCATCAGAATGAGTTCTGTTCTTGTCCTAGCCACTAACTCCGTGATCCTTTTCAAGTTACTTAATTTCTTTCTCTCTCTCTTCTCTCTTTCTCTCTTTCATTTTCATGTATATCTGTGAGGTATGTAGACATATATGTGTATTCATATTTATGTGTCATGTATGTATGTATGCACATATGCATGTGTGCAGAGGTCTAAGTTGATGTTGAGTATCATCCTAAATGACACTTCCATCTTGTTCCTTGAGACAGGGTCTCTCGCAGTCTAGAGCTTATCAATATGACTTGTTTGGTAATCAGCTTTCTCAGGGACCTCCATCTCTGTCTTCTGAGGTTGGTTTCCTGCCAACCAAGCATGGGTTCTGGAGACCTCAACTCAGGTCCTCTTGCCTGATTAGCAAGTGCTTTACTGGGTAAGCCACCTCTCCAGCCCAAGTCACTTAACTTCTCTAAGCCTCAAAAATATCTAGACATTTTATTACCATATGTTGATGATACAAAATAATGAGTTTCATTATGACATTTAAAAGTTTATATGAAGTGCTTTGATCATATTTACCTCATTTCTTCAAATACCATTAGAGGGCACTGGGAAAATGAATGTGGATTTCTTAGAAATAGTACACATTGTATGTTCCTTTCTTGTCCAGTGAATAGTGTCTTTGAATGGTGCAAATGTTGAGTTTTTTAGTACAAAAGTGCTTATCTTGCACCACTGCAAATAGTGTAAAGCATAGGCTGATTCCCTAAGAAATAATTTTTCAATGTACTGTGCCTTCCACTCTTTGCAATGGGGCTTTCTTGTCCCCAATCCCATCCATTGGGCCCTTTCATCATCTCATATAATCCCTTTACTTTCATGTCTGTTTAAAAATACAGATGCAGTATTTATCTTTCCAAGTCTGACTTATTTCACTTTACATGATCTCTAGTTCCAGCTATTTTCCTATAATGTTATTTCATCCTTCCTTATGGCTGAAAAAAAGCTTCATTGTGAATGTATATACATATTTTCTTTATCCATCTATCCATCATTCATGGTGCCTAGGCTGATTCTATAATTTGTCTGTTGTGAATAGTTCCTTGATAATCACAGGTGTGCAGGTATTGCTCTTGTATGCTGACTTAGATTCCTTTGGATAAGCACACCCCAAGTCACTTAACTTCTCTAAGCCTCAAAAATGTCTAGACATTTTATTACCATATGTTGATGATACAAAATAATGAGTTTCATTATGACATTTAAAAGTTTATATGAAGTGCTTTGATCATATTTACCTCATTTCTTCAAATACCATTAGGAAGCACTGGGAAAATGAATGTGGATTTCTAGCTACATCATATGCTAGGTCCATTTTTAGTTTTTGTGTTGTTGTTGTTGTTATTTACATGTATAGATGTGGGTGTGTCTATATGTGTGAGTATGTGCAGGTATTGATGTGTATGTGTGTAGAAGAAGACACTCTGTGTGCCCATGGAGGCCAAGGGTGACTTTGGTGATTATCCTGGATGGCTCCACCTCCTTTTTACTTTGCTCTGGGTTTTTCCAGGCTCTGCTTTCCAGAGCTGAAAGTTCAGACCACTAACATTTATTTGGGTCTAGCTTTTTTTTTTTTTTTTTTTTTTTTTAACCAGGGATCTGGGAACCAAACTCATATTTTCTGCCTGTGAGGCAAATGCTTATTAACCCTGAGTCATCTCCCCATCCCCCTCATTTTTAGTTTTTTGAGGACCTCCATATTGATTTCTATGATGGCTGCACTGATTTACATTTGCATGTTTAAATAAAATAGCATATAAGGGTTTCATTTTTTCCCCTGCATGTTTGCCAGCATTTCTCGTTTGTTTCCTTGATAATAGCCATCCTAATTAGGGTATTTTCTTGATGTCTAAGCCTCACCTTTTTAGGATTGATTAAGATGGGTAATTTCTTGTGGTAAAGTATTGTCATTCTGATCTTTAGTAATATTAGGCACATGAATAAGATGACATGGCTTCCAGAGCCCCAAAGCTGCTATAAAACATAAAAGAAAAAGTCTTTTCATAGATCTTAGACTAGGTCTCCAGCTGATGCTACATCTACATTTGTTTGCAGGTCTCTCCCTCTGCAGTTTGTAACTCTTTCTGTGCATGATGCTGAGAATATGCGCCTCAAAATAAAGCTTGTAAGTGGCCGAGCTTACTACTTACAGCTCTGCGCTCCTATGTACAAACAGGATGCTGTGTTTTCTAAGTGGGTCGACCTTATCTCCTTCTTAAATAAGGAGAAAGTCAAGGCTTCAAAATCATCAGAAACCTCAAGCGTCTCAGAAACCACAACTAGCACAGACATCTCAGACTCGGTGGACATTATGGATTTTACTACATTTGCAGAGCTCCAAACCTCACATGGGTACACACGCAGATACTCGGCACACACCACGGACAGCCTGGACTTCTCAGATATCACAGACATCACCGACATCACTGATGTCACGGATATTTCCGAAAATGAGGCCACAGAGTTTCCAGATGTCAGCATTGTTACAGAAGTCACAGATGTCACGGAAGTCCCAGATGGCTCTGTTTCTACAAACTTATCAGAGGTCATGGTAGTGTTTGAAAATGATGATATAATAAGAGCCAAGCAAAAGGAAAAGGTGTGTTGCACGGAAAACTTCGTTGATGATCATGCACTGGAACAGGATTCAGGATCTTAGTTCTGTTAAGTCAATATTGCTATGAAAATGCTATGAAGGGGCTGGGGAGGTGGCTTGGTGAGTTGAAGTGCTTGCTACATACGTGTGCAGACTTGAGTTCAAGAGTCCCAGAACCATGTGCAATGCCAGCATGGTGCTGCGTGTCTTTAACTCAGTGCTCTTGCTGAAAGATGGGAGACAAAGACAGGAATCCCCAAGCTCTCCGGCTAGTGCCATGGTGCAAGCAGCACAGAAGCAAACAACAAGATGAAGGCAAAAACCAACACTCAAAGTTGTCCTCTAACCTCCACATGCATGCCATGTATGCACACACACACACGCGCGCACACACACACACACACACACACACACACACACACACACACTCTGCTATGGAACCAATTCCGAATAATCTAATTATAACAATGAGATCAATCCAATCCCCTAGCCTAGTGGAAAAAGTTGTAAGATATTATCTGAAATAAGTAATCATCCTTTTATCAAACTTAACTCAGTATTAGAAATCAATGTTGTGATAGAAAGAACTTAGGATTCGGAACTCAGAATCAAAAGAGCTGGATTAGAATCTTAATCTTTGATTTTGGTTAAACCACTGAATCTTACATGAGGTGCAGTTTCCCCACCTCTAAAATTAATATGTTAATATTAATAAGGAGTATGTCATGATGATATATATATGTCATGATGATATATATATGTGTGTGTGTGTGTGTGTGTGTATGTGTGTGTGTACTATTACCTTGAAGGATTATACATAGTTTCAATAGGGGAAAGTGAAGGTAGGAATCAGAAAATATAAAATGATTGGCTTTAGAAAAGTCCAACATATGCAAAAATATAAAACTATGTCTAAGAATGACTAATAAAGGTAGGATGGAGCATACTATATGTGGAGAATAATAGAATATAGAATTGAAAACTTTAAATGACTGATTGAAAGTGATTTCTTGGCAAATTTCAGCAAGGAATTTTATGTAATGGAATTAAGAAGTTGGGTTAATCAGATGACAGGATGAATTATAGAAAGAGATCAATTTGAAAACAATTACTGAAAAATCTCCACCAGGTCCATAATAAAAAAATAATAATGGTTGAAGATAGACATTTCACAAAAGAAATCACCAAAAATAATAGTAGAAAAAGCTTAAAATATTTTATCCATTTTTATACACAGTCACTGAGCTGTGCAATACAGTACCAGAGCTTGCTGCTTGCTTTCTATTAACTGTGTACATGCTGATAAACATCTCCCATGTCCCCATTCATTACTGTCTATCAATTTAACCCATGTGACTACTCAATGATTGAAGCATTTGTTGGAAAGGCAAAAGGACTGGAACTCAGATTCCCAAGATCTCATATAAAATGCCACACAGGCATGGTAGCCCATCTGTAATTTCAGCCTCAGAAAACAGAGCTTGGAAATCCCTGAATAATATGGCTATCCAGACTAGCCCACATGGTGTACTCTGAATTTAGAGATCCTGCCTCAGCGGAGTGAGGATGGTTCCCAATATCTCCCTCCATTCTACTCACACACCAGCACTCATGCACACAGGCACGCGTATGTAAACATCACGTACACACATCTCCCCATATACACATGAAAATGGTATGAAAAAGATCAATTTTTGAATTGTTATGGTAAACTGGGAATTTGCAAAGATTTATGGTATGGATAAGGAATTGGGTCAACTGCCTTGAAATGGTTATGAATTAATGAATATTAAAAAATATTTATACTGGACTAGCAGGACGGCTCAATTAAAAAAAAAAAGAAAAAGAAAAATCTCTTGTGGTACAAACCTGAAAACCTGAACCAAGGTGCAAAGAGAAAACTGACTCCTAAAAGTTGTCCTCTGACCTCCACATATACACCACAGCACATAGCACCCCCACTCACACATGAACATCATACACACATATAATAAAAAAATTATACTCTTTGATAGGAATGTAACCTTAGCTACAAAGATGTGAATCATGGGCTGGAGTACAGCTCAGAGGTATAACATTATGCTTCGGCACTCAAGTCTCTGGATTCAACCCCTAGTATTACATACGCAAAAAAAGATGTTGGTCATACTGGATCTAAATCATGCTTGTATCACTTCATTATTCTAGGCATGGTTTAGAGCCACAAAACCAACACTAAAAAGCTAGTTGTAGTAGGATGCACATGAAATCCTAACATTGGAAAGGCAAGATCCCTGTGGCTTTATGGACATCCAGGCTAGCCTAATCAGAGAACTCCTGGTCTCAGCGAGAAGCTATATTTCAAAAAAGTATGGTGGACAGCTTCTGGGGAATAACAGCCAAGGCTGACCTTGGATGCACATGCACACACACGCACATGCGCACACACACACATAGACAAAATATCTCTCCATTGTGGATTTATATGAAGTTTGTCTTATTTACACTTCAGAATTCTTTTTCTTTTGGGAAAGATAAGGGATTCCTTCAAATAGATTTACATGATTTTTAATGACAAGAAAAAAATTCTGGGCTGGAGAGATGGCTCAGGAGTTAAGACTCTGTTTTGCAAGCAGAAGGTCCTGAGTTCAGATTCCAGGTCCCAAGTAAAAAAACACCAGGCAGAAACAGCCTGCACTTCCGGCCCTGGTGGTCAGAACCTGGGAAATCCCAGAGGGAAGCAAGACGGAAGTAGAAGCAATCCAGGATGATTCCCAAAGTCATTCTTGATCCTCCACAGGGACACATATTGCCCTCTGATACATACACACGCACACATGCACGCA
Organism: Typhlomys cinereus; assembly: GCA_023101885.1. Lineage (NCBI taxonomy): Eukaryota > Metazoa > Chordata > Mammalia > Rodentia > Platacanthomyidae > Typhlomys > Typhlomys cinereus. The sequence goes on along the minus strand of JALPQD010000017.1, from coordinate 5,729,867 downwards.
CACACACACACGCAAAAAAAAAAAAAAAAAGAAAGAGAAAGGAAGGAAGAAGGAAGGAAGGAAGGAAGGAAGGAAGGAAGGAAGGAAGGAAGGAAGGAAAGAGAAAGAAAGGTTGTTAGTCCTGCTCAGTGATAGAACACTTGTGTAGCATGTGGCCCTAGGTTAGGTTAAAACATAAGGAGCTGGAGAGGTGGCTCAGGGGTTAAGCCTCTGCCTTGCAGGCAGAAGGTCCTGAGTTTGGATCTTAGACCCCACATATAGATGCCAGGCAGAAGCGGGACGGTCTGCACTTCTGGTCCTGGTAGGGCGGAGCCTGTGAATCCCGGGGCAGAGTAAACAAGGAGGAGGTGGAGGCGTCCATGGTGGTTCCCGAATTCGTCCGTGGTTCTACACACACATACATACATGCACACATGCATATACCCACAATTGAATATAAAAAAAAAAAAAAACATAAGAGACACCTTCAAAATGCTCTCAAAGCAGATCTATATAAAGTATATGAGTAAAAATCAGATAGAAATTAAATGTGCTAGAGGATCTTTTTTTTTCTGGGCAGTAAGTACCATCATACAAAGAATAATTTCCTATCTTTTACTTTATTCTTTAGAGGATTTCCCAATTCGCTATAAGAAGAAAATGAAGTGTTACTTTTAGATAAGACGATTATGGCATTATTTTCAAGGAAATGTTTTCTTTTCAGAGACGTGGCTTGATGTATTGGCTCAGGCTAGCCTTGAACTTGCATTCTTCCAGTCTTGGCCTCTTGTTCTGGCACTACAGGCCTGCATTACAAGGCCTGGTTGTCTTTAAGAAAATGAAACAGGGGGCTGGAGAGGTGGCTCAGGGGTTAAGCCTCCGTCTTGCAAGCGGAAGGTTCTGAGTTCAGATCCCAGATCCCACGTATAGACGCCAGGCGGAAGCAGGGGCGGCCTGCGCTTCTGGTCCTGGTAGGGCGGAGCCTGTGAATCCCGGGACAGAAGGAGGTGGAGGCGTCCATGGTGGTTCGCGAATTCGTCCGTGGTTCTACACATACACAGACACACGCGTGCACATACACACGCATATGCACACAGTTGAATAAATAATAATAATAATAATAATAATAATAATAAATAAATAAATAAAAAAGAAAATGAAACAGGAGTAATGAGCCAGGTGGTGGCAGTACAAAAAAGAAGGGCAGATGTGAAGTATGTTAGAGGCACAGGCCTAGACTCACTGACCACAGGATAATTGATACCGGTGTGAGATATTCTGATGTGGTCAGTGAGTGAATAGGCGAAGTGGTATGTTGACAAAGACAATTAGGAGAGGAGAGATTTTAGAACATTGCATTTTTGAAAAGCAAAACTCTATTATATTGTGAAACTCAAGCTTCTGCTACTTAGTTAGTAAGGAGTCTTAACAGTAGCCACAGACTAGGCTAAAGAGCAGGTGGCAAGCATTTCTAGAAAATCTTCCTTGCCCCTGTCATTCACAGAGGAGTCGTGCTATTAATAAGCATTGGTTGTCTCATGTGAGGTCGCACTGGTGTGCAAAGACCACATGAACGTTTGAATGCATGTGCTGCACTGCAGTGCGACAGGCCTGGATTAGTACACCACGTTGTTCTTCTTGACTGCCAGGCAACACTATTCCTCACTCCTGTTATAGGACCCATGTATTTGTGAGCACACAGTAAGAATGAAATGGTTAGAAATTGCTCCATAAGTAATCGTTCTGCATGATGCTTTTCTGTTATCTGATTTGCTACTGTTTGTCATTTTCAAAGGAAAACAAACTGAACCAGGAATGTCTACAAGATTTGAAAAGTACAAACGAGTTCAAAAAGTCACCAAAACATGTCAGTATCTCAGACATAACACTGACTTTCCAAGATGAGAGATGTTCTCAGACCACTTTGACTTCTGTAAAAAGTGAGGAAAGTGTATCCAAAGAGATGGGTGACAAAACTGAAGAAAAGATGAGTAATTTTAAAACCACATCTGCTTCGTGTTCAGAATTCAGGTATGTAGCACAGAAAATTCTGTGGGCAATCGACCATGTGTAATGATGTAAGCAGATGTATGCTTCTGTCCCTATAACTCGGGCATTTGTCTCTGAAATGCTTCAGACAAATACAGTGTGACTACATGATGATGTAGGCAACACTTCACTGTCCATATTTGGATCAGCCTTGGCTGTTATAATTCCACTTCACATTCTTAGCCACTCAGGTTGTATTATGCATTTGGCTTGATACCAACACTGTGTGTTTTAGAAATGAAGCAAGCAAAGTGTTCACACTTTGGAGCTAGAACACAGAGTCCTAGAATGATTTTCATACTTCTCTATATTTTTTTCTCTGTAGATACTCTACATATCCCTTACATAGTCCAACAGTAATAATCTGAAAAAAAACTTTCATAATTTAGTATCTCTCTTGGAACCTTGATTACAAGCCGAATCTGAATGAACCCTGTAGTGTTATTAGGATGAAAGCTAATGTGATCATTCTAGTGTAGCACAAAGAACCCAGATCTAAATGTCTCCATTCAGCTGAGTGGCATATGCTGTAGTCTCAGCTCTTCTGGGGAGGCTGAAGCAGGAAGGACCATAGTAACATGATTCTGCTATTTATATCTCATACAGAATCACTTCATTGCTCTATCACTGCCCAGCATTAGATTAACTGATTGTTTTGCATGTGTGGGTGTGAGTATGTACTCAAGAAGATATGTAAATATGTACGCCTGTAGAGGCCAAGAGTCACATCAGAAATTATCTTTGATTGCTCTGCCTCCTTATTGCTTTGCTCTGGGGTTTACCAGGCTCTTTTTCTCCAGAGCCAGGAATTGCAGGCCCAGCTATATCTGCCCACCATTTTTATGTTAGGATCTGGGGATCCGCACTCAGTCCTCAGTCCTTTTGCTTGCAAGGCAAAGGCTTTCACCCCTAAATCATCTCCTTAGTCTTCTAATTGCTTTTTGTTCTTCGGTGCTAAGAAGCAAAACCAGCCCCTGCACATGCTAGGCAAGTGCTCAGCCTTGAACTATATCTGTAGCCCCTTTTACCTTTTTTTAAATATTAAAATTTAGATTAAAGGGATGACTCAGTGAGCAAACAATACTTGTTTACCAAGTATGAAGACCCTGAGTTAGGATTCCAGTGCTCATGTGAAAAGCTGAGCGTAGCCCTGCACACACCTGTACACCAGCACTGTGTGAGAGACAAGGGAAGAGGAGGAAGAGAGAGAAGGATTGCTGGGCCTTCCTGGCCACCAGCATAACTTCTAGGCTTAGCGAGAGACCCTGTTTGAAAGGAATAAAGTAGAAAGTGATAGATCAGGACAAATGACATCCTTCTCTGCTCTCCAGGAGTATGCGTACAAGTATGTGTACCTAGGCATACAACACATACATATATCACAAATACACAAATTAAAATTTGCAATGATATCACATATGCAATGATTTACACACACACATAAGTTAAAACATGCAATGATAACAAGGTGAGAAGTTCTCTGCAGGTGATATATTTTGTTACTTTTCATTACAATCATTAGAAATTATGAGAAACCCAATAATAGCAAGGATAGTAGAATTTTAAAGATATAAGGATCTTGTATCTTAGAAAATCTTAAATTATTTAGGACTCCAACCATTAGCTTTTTTATGCCATTTATCTACTGACTACTAAGGAAAAATAACTAGGGAAGGAAAAGCAAAACAAAAACAAAAATTTTATTCTAAGTAATGTTCTTAAGCTCAATTTCATGGCGTGTGAGTTTCTCTTTATGTCCTGCTTGTATCAGGAACACAATTACAAGTAGAGTCTAACTTGAGAATGTTAATTATGAATGAAAGATGTACTATTCTAGGAACAGATTAGTGTTCATCAAAGTTTTGTCCCAGGAACATTTGTAGGACTTAGTCAGAACTATCAGATTGATAAAGAAGTTCTATATGGTATTTTTCTTTTCTAAGACCATAAATTTTAGCAATGCTGTATAGCTGTTTACCTTGGGATACTTTAAAAAAAATCAAACATGACCTTGTTGAATATTTTGCCCTCAGATCCACCAGGGTGTAAATGTAATTTAAATCTGTAAAATAAAAAGAATGGAGACAAATTTTTCTATGCTATGACATAAGGTCTTAAAAATGAGTTATTAATAAAGCATTTATATCTGCTTCATTACTGTGATAATAGACCTACCATTATTGTGATAATGGTGCTATCCTCTTTCCTTTAAAGATGATAACAACTTTATTTTAATTTGCATCATTTTGTAAGGTACATTTACTTTGTACTGTTCAGTCTCTTGAAAATTTTTATTGCTGATCTCAGCCTTCATTTAAATCACCAGACTTATTAGTACAGCTGTGTGAACCTTTTTTTTTTATTGTCAAATGCTTCAGAAAAGTATTACCTTAAATTTACTTCCTCAAAGATCTATTGAGAACTCAAATGTATTTGCTTGACTCTTTAATACTGATCATAACTATGTTATGAAGATACCATCTAAGGGTAACTCTTCTCAAACAGCAATACATCGAAAATATTAAGATTCTGGCCAAGAAATATGAATTTGGTGAAAATAAAATGATTTGGATTTATATTTTGGCTTGCCAATGAGATTAAGAAAACCAATGTTTTAATTTTTTTAAATTTTTAAAAAGATTTTAAATGCTGAATTTTAATTCAAAAAAGCTTCTTTATCCAGAAACATTTCTAACAGTTAAATTCTCTGAAAAAACTATTAATTTATTGTTTTCTCCAATAAGCCTCAAGGAATGTTAACAGATAAAGAAGGTATGTCCTTTGCCTACAAGAATCCCAAGTGCTGCCACCCTATCTATCAAGGCCACAGAGATGGTTTAAGAAGTTCATAAGGTGAACAACTTCTTTGACCCATCCATTCCAGAATTTACTTAGTTCTTTGTGAGATCCTGTATTGCCAGCACTATTGACCTGATCTACAAAGTCATTGAGCAGCAGCAGTTAAATTCTCTTAGGTTCCACCAAAAGGGCATGGCTGAGAGGGAAGTCAGAAGAAGCCTCACTGAATCATTGGTGAGAAATGTAATAAAATTCAATTCATTATATGTTATTGCATACAATTTGCTTTATGACCAACCTGCAAATAAATAAACTTACTCTAATATTAAATTCAGTAATAGCCTAGGCTCGCTAAGCATGATTCATATCTGCATACAAAGCATTTAGAGAATGACTGGTTATCTCTTATCTAGGAATTCTTTTAAAATATTTGTGGTCATGGTGGTAAATCGTTGAAAAGTGCTGTTTATTTTTACAGGAGCACAAGAACTGGTTTAAACACTCCAGATAAGAGACAAACTCCGGAGCATGTCCCTGGTAGGCAACAGTCACATCTTCTTCTTGGAACAAGAGAACAGTTAGGAGAAAGTGATCTATCTAGGTTTTTTTTTGATACATTTCCTTTCTTGGCTTTGCTCTATTTTGAGCTCCTACCCTGGAGAGATTCTTCCCTTCAAAACCAATCTTCGGACTCTCTTTTAAGTGATTGGTATCACTTCACATTTCTTTGTTCTGTGATGGCCACATTTGGTTCCTAATTCATCAGACACAAACTACTCCAAGGCTACTTCTGCAGACAGACGCCAAACTACACCTCCCTTTGTGGCAGATTTGTAATGAGATTTCTGCTGTTCTAAACTGAAAAATCAGTCAGCTTCTCCTCTCTTTCTGCTTGCATCTTTAGCCTCACACTCAATATAGAATGACTCACTATGGAGAGACAGCAGTTTCTTCTTTACATATCCCCATATCTATAAGAATCTTTAACCTGTAGCAACTAATGTTTGACAAGGAGGTTATCAAGGGCCTCCTTTGCTTGGTTTTGAGACCTTGCCCTTTGCCTGCCTCCTGAGTCACTGTCTAACCTGGGAGTTGGAAAAGGCCTCAGCTATGTCATACTCATAAAATAATATTATACAAATAAATAGGTTTAAGAGGGAAGGGAAAACTGAGGAGGTGGTTCAATAGAACCTTTGCCTCTCAAGCAATAGGACCTGAATTCAGATCCTAGTAAGAGGAGTCTGGGAATCCCCAGAGCAAGCTGATTAGCCAGACTAACCTTAATAGAATGCTCTGGGTTTAGAGACTCAGGCTCACAAGAAAAAGGTGAAAGAGCAATTGAGTATGACTTCTGATATCACCCCTGGACCTCCACAGGCACACTCACTAACGTAGACCAGCACATACAGACACCAACCCACATGCAAGCATACACATACACACTAACATTCATGTGCCCCATATATATATACACATACATAAAAAAGAAAAAAGCAAGAACATGAGCTGGAGAGATGGCTCACAAGCAGAAGGTCCTCAGTTGAGATCCCACATCCCAAGTGAAAAACACCAGGCAGAAATAACAGTGACCCGACTTCCACTCCTGGTGGGTGGAGCCTGGGATATACCAGAGCCAAACAAAAAGGAGGTAGAAGCAATCCAGGACGATTCCTGAGTCACCCTTTCCCTTGTACAGGGAAACACGGTGCCCTCTGACACACACACAACACACACATACACACACAAAAAAGAATGAATAAAAAAGTGAGAACATTTTAAGGCATTTATATTCATATTTTTAAGAGTCACTCTTACCAAAAACCAAAATGATTATATTCCAGTGTACAGTATTTGAACCCAAGAACACTGTAGAAGTATAGTTATGGTTTACAAAGAAAATGCAAAATTTCCTTTTTCTACTCCCAAACTCATTTCTAAGAAATTCCAGAGATATTTAATACAAGCAAATATTTTCATTTGCTAAAGGCAAGGATTCTAATGGTCATATCCTCACTATTAACAATTATTGCTAATTTATTACTAATTACAGGGCTAAAACTAGTGCATTCTATGTGCACATATAGAGACATTTATTTGTTTTTAGTTATAGAAATGTCAAATTCATACAGAGCACTGATATGATTGTCTTTGTCTATATGACTACTTTACCACTTGAACTAAGTTTCATTCAATTGTATAAGCATCTGATTCCCGTGTATTATACATAAAACACTTTGGAAGGGTCTAGAAAGATTTACAAAATAGCAGGCCATGTTTTCTGCCTTAAGACCTGGTGCACAAATAACATAAATTGAAATATCTATTTTTTCAGAGGAAAGCAGAGTATTTTCAGCTCAATGGGGGAATAATGAAAGACTGCAAAGAAGGCAGGGCTTGGAGTTAGAAAAGGGAATAAGACATCCTGGACATGGAGAACTGTGTGAATTAAATCAAATGGGAAAGTTTGATTTAGAAGTAGTGAGATAAACATCTGGAAAGGAAGGCAGGAGGCAGAAAATTTTAAGAAAATTTCATCGTACTACAAAGTTTGATTTCAACTGTTAGCTAAAAGAATCTGCTGAAGGACAAGGAGATGGTACAAATTAGTGTCATGTTTTAAAATAACACCCTACTGCAATCTCTAGAAGAAGCTAGAGAAGGTTAGCCATAGAGAGACCAATCAGGAAGCTATTCTAAGCGTCTAGGTGGACAGTGATTCAATGTTTTGAGCCAGACGAGAAGCAGTCAGAAAGGAAATAAGAACCCATATATAGTACATAGTTGACAATACTGACATATTTTGACCATATTGTTACACAATAACAATAATAAGTTGGGGATATAGTTCAATCATTAAGTGCTTAACTCACTTTAATGGGAAGTAGTGACAAGAAGATTATCTGGGAAGCGTTGGCCAGACACCTTAGCTGAATCAGTGAGTTCAGACTACTGAGAGATCTTGTCTTCTGGCCTTCATATAAGTGCATTTATGTACACATGTGCACACACACACACACGCACACACACGCACACACACACAGGTATTAACAGTCTGCTCACGGAAACAAAAGGAAAAAAAAAAAAACAGGGACGACAATTTGGGAGACAGCACGACTAGGCTATATAAATCCATAAAACGACTGGGAAAAGGAATTAGCAAATCTAGAGAGAAAAGATAAAGAAAGCGGCTATCAAACACTGAAGTTTAGAGTCAGATACCCCAAGTCGAGTTCTACCTTCCTCTATCACAGGAATATGAAACTGTGAGTAGATGACTGGGGTGTTGGGCTGAGAGAACAAGATTAACCGTCCCAATGCTCTTTTGACAGTTATTAGATGTTACTTTTATGCCATGGTAGTCAATCTTAGTAAGGCCTGCAAGTAGACAGTTTGAAAAGGGAGATCTGGACATGAGAGCTAAACACAGATACAGGGAAATATCAGTTTGAGCTTGCTAAATCACAAGGATGGTACAATATACAAAGTGGCATTCAGTTTCCACCAATATTTGAATTTTTATTTTATTTTACTTTTATTTTGTTTTGGAAACACTGAGTATTGAACTCAGAGTCTCATGAATGCCAGGTAAGCGCTTTACAGCTGAGCTATAGCCCAAGCCCAGTTTCCACCAATATTAACTATTTTCCCTGTTTGTTTTCTTTCACATACTGTCTTATGTCTTTCTGTTTTTCTCTCCCATGTCTTCCCATTTTTTCTTACTTAGGCTTATATAGTTTTACGCTTTTCCCTCTGGTTAGCATTTCTTTCCCCATTGTCACCCTCCTTTGAATTCCATTTCCCCTTCCATGCATTACTGCCTGAAGAAAGGCAATGAACATCAAGTCTTAATCCTTCATCCTATTCAATTTGGTCAGAGCATAGACTAAAAGTGTATCTGTAATTTCAATTTCTAGGTAAAGCCAGGATAATAAATTCTCCCCAAGGCAGTAAAACAAATTCCTGGTACTACTGAGCTTGTCTGATTCTTACTCACCCAGGTCCTAGGCAGTGCTAGTTGGGGACCAACATCTCTTAACTGATTTTTCCTACCTCTCTGTAGTTTAAGAGAATGACTTTTTCTTCTTTCTGCCTATGCTGTGGGAGAAAGTGGCACTTCAATGTACTCTTTGTGCAACAAGATTGTGTAATCATGTGGCAGATACCAGGCTAGACATGTTTGTGGATCTTAGTCCTTCTCTCTCCTTTCCTTGTTTACTTTCTTACCTTTCAATGCTGCGCTGTCCTAACTTTTCTGGTTTCTTCACAATGAGCCCAGATGACAGGCTTATCTGTGAGGCCACAGTATTTTCTTAGAGGGAGAAGAATAAGACAAAAGATAGATGCCAGAAGACAGTAGAAAACCACATGTGAAATATTCCGTTTCCTCCCTGCTCTACCTGTACTTTCCTTTTCCCTGAAACATTATGAATTGAGTTCTGTGCAGCCAGATTCATTCCCTGAGTTTAAAACACAAAAGGGAGGTAGACACCTGAAAGGGAACAGGTTTATGAACTAATGGTAGCTGCAATGGAGAAAAAAAAAAAAGACATTTTCAGCAAGGTGGTTACAGCATCGTTTGAACTGAAGACCCAAATTAAGTGCTTTCTTCTGTGCACTCTTTTCTCTCCTGCCTTTGGCCTTCTTTCCTCCTTGTTTTCTTTCTAATGATACCTCTTCCACTTTCCCCATTCATTTTTCTCTTTGACACTGGCTCTCTCCCTTCATATTAAATCCTCTTCTAATTTCCTCAACCTTGTGCCTCATCTGTCTCCCCTTTTCTCAGGGGAAATGTGAGAAAAAAAAAAAAAGACTGAAAAAGGCGAGCTCAAAAGGTAAGTAAGTTTTCAAAATTCTACATCTCTATGGAGGTAAATGATAGATGCAATACTTTCAGAAAAAAAAAGTTGAGTGGAAATTTTAACATCGGTTTCAGTACTTGTATTATAGTAACAAAAGAGGTGGAATAGAATGTGAGGAGGATTTGTTGACTTCTGTCCCAGAATCTGTATTCACAAAGGGAGCTTTGGGTGAGGTTCCAGAAGAGAATTACATTCTGCTACTACGAGTCCTCTCTCGTTCTCTTATTTAAGCTTCTTACTCTCTCAACAAACTTTTTACCAATTTCTTTTCTTAGTTAGCCAAGGAAGCCAAGACTTCTCTCTTTCATAGCAAAACTATACAAATATTTGTAGAGTACCAGTAGCGTCACCATGATAAGTTGTACAGCCTGATCACTGAAGTATAAAAAGTGTGCCAAAGTGTAGTTTATCTAGGACTCATAAACTATTCAACTGGATATAGTGGCTCTGACCCACCACAGCTGAAGTTTGTTGAAACACCAGTTCTCTGGTGAGTTTCTAAAGAATGAAACACCCAAGGAACCCAGAGAAAAGATGCAACTGCAGAGCCATTGTTCTTCTAGCATAGCTAAGGGGTGTGTCTGCATGTCTGCATGTTTGTATATGGTGTGTTTCAACACTGCAGTCAAAGAAATGAAGAAAACCATGAACTAGGGTGGCCATGGGCAGGAACCATGTAATATCTTATCATTTGGTTGATTGAATTGAGGTGCCATCTGTCTGACAACCTTTCTGTCACTTTGCCATCAAAATTAGCTTTGTGTTGGAATACTTGGTTTGTTAACAGGGCCTCACCAACATCCATATCATGATTGACAGGTAAGACACTGATGAATGTAGCCAAGCCTTAACAAATGCCCATATATATCAAAACCTTAGCCTCCATACACATTCTTAAGTATGTGCCTATTCTTCTTCTCATTTCTTTTCTCTCTTAAGATTACTTTTAATTTGTTCTGTGCTTGTAGACAGTGATGAGATACATGCAGGTGAGGAGTACAAACAACCACATCCACATACAGAAGAATCCCAATCCATGTCATTTCTCAATGTAGTTTAGAATGGCAGGAGAGAAACTCAGTATTTGGGGGAAGGAGGTTGAGAATCTTGTGGCTGGCCTCAAACTCCTTGTGTAGTCCATGGTATCCTTGAACTTCTGATCCTTCAGCTTTACCTTCCCAAATGCTGGAATAATAGGCAAGTACCATGACACCCAGTTTTTATATCTTTTGTTCCTACTATCTAGAAATGATTTCATCTTGTGATCGACATAGTATATAGCAATGAGGTTTTCGAGTAATAGGTTTTATTCAAGAGAGATAAACAAGTACACGGAATGGCAAAAATTTTTATGAATTAGTATGATTTTCCCATTTACAATCACAGTACTCAGAAGGCCAAGACAGAAGGATTGTTGTGAGTTCAATACCAGCCTAAAACTACCTGGGCTGTGGAATAAGACCCTGATTTAAAAAATATATATATATGATATACACACCGCACTTAATTATTGACATCTTTTGTTTATTTTTTTTTGTTAAGACAAGGTCTCATTGTACAGTTCAGGCTGGCATGGAACTCACTAGGTAGACTAGGCTAACCTTGAATTTACAACAGTCTTCTTGCTGTTTCATTCAGGGATCAGTAATCCCTAAATGCTGGGATTACTGGTACTTACTACTATTCCTGACCTTTAAATCTTGACTTCTGAAGTTGAAAAAGTAGTTTTCAAATGCAATATTTAACTACTTCCACAATACTATGAGTTCTAGCCCCAGAAACAGAAAAATTCAAATATTTACATTGTAAACTGATATATGAAAAAGACAGATTTTTGAATAGTGTAAAATCTTTTGTCTCTGATAAATGACTCATACTATTACAAATAAAATAGTGAGTAAAAGCTTTATTTTATTATAGATGAACTGATGTAAAGTTATTATAATTTAGTAGAACTTATATAGATCTTGTAGAATAGAAATCATAATCTCGATTCTTAATTTTTTGGATAGCTAGGTTCTTACTTGAGTATCAATAGCTACTCGAGCCTGATGAAGTACCACTGGAGCAACTTGGAACTGACCTAGACTCCCAAATGAAACCCCCCTAAAAAAATAGCTTTTACAAACAAAAATTTTAAGTTTTAAGAAAGTGAGAGGTTTTTTTTTAAATATTCATTCAACTTTCAGATTTAAAATGAGGAGGTCTGGAGTTTCCTCCTTGCCCTTCTTGGACCCAGCATCTGAGAGTTTCTCCCTTTTCTTTTCTTTTGATATCAATAAATCCTCAAAAATAAAGTTAGGTACAGATATGTAACTTTGTGAGAGGTGACTTACTTAAGCCTTTGCAAGCAATACTGAAAGAAAACATGTAACTAAAAACTAATCTGCACAACACATCTTTATCTTTATTTCATAAGGAAAAGTTGCATTTTAATATAATTGTATATTTTTGTTTTTAGCAGCATTATGAATGAATCCTGGGTCTCCCCCACAAATGCTTTTCCTCTGATCTACATGCCAGTTCATAATAGTATTTTTCATCATTCATTTGGATTAATTTTTAATCTTAAAACAGTAGTACTTTTTAAGATATCCTATATTTGAAAATATATTTTTGTATTTCAGACTTTTGAATTAAACTGACTTTTATCACATAAATACAAACAACTCAACTAAAAGTGCAGCCTAGATCAAGAAAAGACAATCAATGCAAGAAGGAAACACAACGATGTCTTCCACATGGCAGAAATAAAAGCTACTTCTAATCACTCAGAATGGAAATCCCTGTCATCTAATTTCTTAAATTCTAACTTTTAAATGTGGATTATTTTGGTTTTGTGAATTTGTATTTTAAAGGAAGTTAAAGAGCTATGCAAATTTGTAAAATTTTAAATTTGTAAACTCACTTTATAAGGCATCCTTGACTTGAGGTTTAGTAGAAAAACTGATTTTACTTTTATCATAGGAACATTAGTTTACTACTATTGTTTCTAGCATTGAGTACTGTAGATTCATTGAAGGTGGAGATCCATGTTTTAACATATTTGTATTCTAAGTGAACAGTTTGTTAAAAAAAAGTATTTAGTGACTCAATAATGTCGAGTATCAATAAATGAGTGATAATCATTTGTGTCATTTTTAAACTTTTTTTTTTTTAAAAAACTAAATATAAAGGAAACTATGAGGCTGGGCACATAGATCCGCAGTAGAACATTTCCCTAGCCCAGCATGTACAAGATCCTGGGTTCAATACCCAGAACCACAAAACCAGAAATTAGACCAAGAATCTACAGACAATCCTGTCCGAAGAATGATTTGTAATTTCGAAAGCCACCACTTGTTTTCTAAAACCTGCTTTACGACATGCTTTGCATGTTTTGTCTCATTCTGCAAAAGAATCCATAGCATACCTCCGGCTCTACAGATAGTGGAAATGAGCTTAGAAATGATTTGTTCAAGTTCACATAGCTAGAAAATGGTGGAAATAGCATTTGAACCCAAGAAACTTTAAAATCAAGATAAAATAGATCAAAAATCACAGAATCATGTGTTTAGAAATAAAGGTAACTGGATTCATAAGAGGTTATAGAATTCAGTTCAACTGAACTTTCCCCACAAACTCTGGTACTTTTACTGCAGGCTAAATTGCAACAGAGTATGCTTTACCTTCCTCTTCTCCCCCTTCTCCACAGATAACCCTCCAGAGCTATGTAGTACAGCATGTAGCTATTAGGCATATATGACTGCAAGCATTTGAAATGTGGGTAATGTGACTGACAAATACAATTGTAGTTTCCATTTGATTAATTCAAATTTTGAAACTGAAGAATTGTAGAATTTTTTTTCAATTGAACATAACTATTGCTTTAGTAATGCTATTTTTAAGGGGAACATGTTTAGGTTGGAACTACTGAGCAACACTCCTAGCTTAGCATGGCCACATTTTTCATGTCAAGGGTTGATAATTTAGTGTTCAACTTGAGATATACTATGCAGTATAAAATTCCAGCTTTCTAAAATGCTATATGAGAAAATATATAAAATGCCTCATTAATGAGTTTTATATTGATTGTTTTATTAACCAATGCTTATTAATATATTAGACTAAATGAAATATTTAAAGATTAATTTATGCATTCTTTTTACCTCTATTGTGGCTATTAAATTAAATAATATAACAAGAAATAAATGTTTGAACAAAACACATTTGATTTATGGTTTATTTCCACTAGATAGTTCTATTCCAGAGGAAAAAATCCTTTCTCCATTCTCTTGGCTCATAGCCCAGAGGATTCCTCCTCCTCGTCCTGCTGCTTCAAAGACAGAAAGAATTTCTTTCCTACCTCCACAGACAGGAATAGATTCCCAAAAAACTACCACTGGGAATGTGTTAAAATCAGGAATATACATAGACAATTTGTAATTTGGAAATGAAATTCTCTTTGTAGAAATTGTTTCTTTGATATAGAAATAGTAACAAATTTAGAGAAGAAAATCATAATGATGACTGATTATTACTGTCTAGGAAGGACCCTTCAAAAAAAAAAAACACCTTAATAAGACATGTTCAAAACAAGACTCATGCACAAAGGACCACAGCAGTTTTATTCATAATTACAAAAACTGGAAACAACCCAATTGCCCATCAACACATGAGTAGTTAAACAAATTGTGGTATGTTCATACAGCAATACCACTTAGTAACAAAAAGAAACAAACTGCTAATAATATTTCAACACAGGGGAGTGCTAGAAACATGTTAAATGAAAGAATCCAGGTAGATAATTTATGCTAAATTTATATGAAGATTTGAGAAAAATTTTCAAGGCAGCTCAGAGGCTGTCTTGAGTAGGATTGGGATGAAGGGCATTGACTGCAAAAGGGTCTAAAGGAACTTTTTGAAGATATGAAAACATTCTGCTTTTAATGGAGGGTGGTTAAGTTGCTGTGCACATTTATCTATATAAATACTTGAAAGTGAGTATGTCAGGATGGGGTAATTACTTAATGGTTAAAACTCTTGCCTCGCCAGCAAAGGGACCTGAGTTCACACCCCTAGATCCCACCTACATCTGTCAGGTAAGTGTGGCAACCTGATTGTAATTCTAGGTCTAGAAGGTGGAGCCTGGGACTCCACAGAGCAAGCTGGGTAGTAAGACTAGCCTTAATGTTGTGCTCTGGATTTAATTAAAGACCCAGACTCACAACAAAAACGAGGAAGAGTGATTGAGGATTATTTCCAATGTCACCAGTGGGCCCCCATAGGCACACACACTCAAGTGCACTACTGTATACATACCTGAACACACACATTTATATATATACCCCCCACACACGGAATGAATCAGATACCCCATACACACATATGTACATTAAATAAGTTGATTTTTAAAGGCTAAAACGATGAAGTTAATAGTTTGTGGAACTTGAATGTAACCCCCCCCCAAGATCCATGATCCAGTATGAACGACTTAGTCCACAGCTTAAGTAAGAGGTAGCAGGACCTTTAGATGGTAAAACTTGGTGGAAGGAAGTCAGGTGACTGGGGATGTCCCTTTTAGGGGATATTGGGACTCTAAGTCCTTCCTCTCTTTCTCTTTGCCTTCTGTCCCTGATAAAATAAGCCATTTCCTCTGACAGATGATCCCACTGTGACGGATGTGCACTCACAGGTCCAAAGCAGCAGGGCCAAGCAATCATGGACTCAGAACTCTAAAAACAGGAGACAACCCTTTACCCCATTAAGTTTATTTCTTATGTATTTTGTTACAGTGATTGAAAGCAAGGCTGGGATGTAGCTCAGTAGTAAAGTATGCACTTGGGTCTTAGGGTTCAATTCCCAGCCCCGCAAAGCAAATGAACAAACAACAACTAACCGTTTTGTTAAGCTTTAAAAAACAGTACATGTATACCCAAATCTGCTTGCTCTTAATAATGTGCTGATCTCTTTCTCTTCTTTCTTTCTCTTCTTTCTTTTCTTTCTCTCTTCTTCCTTCTTTCTCTCTTTCTCTTTCTTTCTCTCTTTCTGTTCTTTCTCTTTCTCTCTTTTTTCTCTTCTTTCTTTTTCTTTCCCTTTCTTTCTTTCCCTTCTTCCTTCCTTCCTTCCTTCCTTCCTTCCTTCCTTCCTTCCTTCCTTCCTTCCTTCCTTCCTTCCTTCCTTCCTTCCTTCCTTCTTTCTTTCCTTCCTTCTTCCTTTCGTTTTTCTTGACTGTCTCATTCAGTAGCCCAAAATTTATTAAGTTGTCCAGGTTTACCTTGAATCCACAGTGACCCTGCTAAGCTTCCCAAGTGCTGGAATTGCAGGTGTAACAAGTATGTATTAAACTTTCTAAAGATAGTGTGTATAATCAAAGAAAACTCATAAACATTCCAGAATGAGATCATTTGACTCTGCAATATTTCTTATCCTGCAACCTACTGTTAAAGTCCGCCTGCATGGTTGCTGATAAATGACTATCAGACAGCTT
Organism: Typhlomys cinereus; assembly: GCA_023101885.1. Taxonomy (NCBI): domain Eukaryota; kingdom Metazoa; phylum Chordata; class Mammalia; order Rodentia; family Platacanthomyidae; genus Typhlomys; species Typhlomys cinereus. The sequence continues at coordinate 5,713,712 of JALPQD010000017.1, read as the reverse complement.
AAGGGAACAAGGAGTTTATTCTCTCTTATGATTTTCCGGTTACAGTTCATAGTCCCGCTTGACAGGAGAGCACACACCAACACCAGGGCCGAGGGAACTGGCCACACCATCACTGCATAACGGCTGAGAGATGGACAATCCTTACTTGCCAGACCAGCATGTCTAGCCAAGTATACAGAAGGATGCCAAACTCTCAACCAGCAATCTGTGATTTATCCAGGATCTAATCCCACCCACCATGGGCTGGGTCTTCCCCATCAGCTAGAAAATCTCCTTCAGGTTTGCTCTGGGCCTAACTCAACCATCAACTGTCTACGACTGTACCCAGAGCTCAACCCTCAACAGTCAAGTTGACACCTGTGCTTAACTATGACACCTACTACATAGTACAAGTTTATACCATATTCAATTTAGACTGACCTTACCTTTATAATCTTACTAGTTTTCTTTTATGTTATTTATATTCTGTATCAGCCTGTCATAAAAATAACTACTAGAATAGAACACTGTTATCCAATAGAATGCCTACATTTATGAGATTGTTTAATGGCTATGGCATCCAATATAGATAAGACAGATTTAGAGCATAATTCCTAAAAGGAAGCATATTCTTTACTTATTCTATTTTAAGGGAAAAGCTTTAACTATTTACATAAAATCTTTCAATAATGAAGATGCTTTTCTGTGTAAATGGATGAGCAAGGAGAATACACAAATACCAGGTATCAATATTGAATGAGACTGGATATCTAATTAGAAGAAATGACCAGACTAATAACAGAGCTGTAGAAACACTCAGCTAATGACCAATTAGCCAATTACATGGCTGTTGCAACAGAAGGAAAAGTGTTACCTTCTTAGGAAGTAAGAGTCTCATGATTTAGACGTAAGTTGATCCCTGAATGTAAAATACTTGACTTAGAAGAAGAACCCTAAGCTATAAAGAGGCTAAGACATTAGCCGGACACTCTTTCTCAGCCACTACTACTGTTACAGTAACCTGTGACATAGAAAAGGTGTTTACCTGTTCCAATACTTAAAATGCTGCCACCAGCACAGCATGGGGATAGGAAGGTATCAATTCCCAGTCTGAGGTTTCAACTTGGAACTCATTTTCTAATAACCAAGTCAGTGAAGCACTACAGGAGTTATATGATAGATCAAATAAGTTTTTGTTCCTTTCTTTTCTTCTTTTTGAATTGGTACAAAAATATTATCATAGGCCTGTGTAGTGATATACACATATATAGTCTCAGTACTCGAGAGAGTCATTGAATCTAAGAGTACAGCAAGAAAGGTGGCAAGACTCTGTCTTTAAAAAAAAATGGAGAGATTTATTATGCTTTTAAGCACAACAACACAGCAGATTTAGACCTTGGAGAGCAGACAGCCATTACTGCTTTTTAGAGGAAAAGCCACATAGCTTGTGAATGGAAAACACAGGCCAAAGAGATCTATTGATGCTAGTTGGAGACTAAATCTGAAAAGAAAAGCAACTCTGTATTTGGAAGTTTAAAACTTATTTGGGTTCATGATACCTTTTGACAAAGAGTATTTAAAAAAAAGCGGGGCTGGAGAGATGGCTCAGGGGATAAGACTATCTCACTAGCAGAAGGTCCTGAGTTCAGATCCCGGAACCACGGCAGCTTGCACTTCAGATCTTGGTGGGCAGAGCTTGGGAAATCCCAGAGCAAAGCAAGGAGGTAGAAGCAATCCAGGATGATTCCCGAAGTCACCCTTGGTCCTCCACAGGGACACACAGTCCCCTCTGACACACACACACACACACACACACACACACACACAAATAATTTTTTTAAAGTTTAGCTATGGATGAAAAGAAACTCTGTTGTAATGTTTTCTATATTACTCCAAGAAAGGAATCAATAAAGGTTTTCTGCAAGAAGGTAGCAGGCAGTTAGGTGACTTAAAGAGTTTGAGGTAGAAGCAATATAATCGTGATTTGTGTGAATATGGGTAACACAAAGAGATTGTGAATATTTTATTTTACTTATGAAATCCTAGTGATCAGAGAAGAATAAAGTACTCTAAGGTCACAGACAAAATTCCTTACATTCAAAGTATATAGCTCAGCAGTAGTAAGTACAAAGTCGAGTTTTCTCCTTACGCTACAAAAACCAAGAGAACCAGCCAACCAACCAACCACCCCCAAAAAATATGGCTGCAAATTTACTTGATATTTCTTCAAGCATTTATCCTTCTCCCTTGATGTGTATTAGATTTAGTGATTTTCTTGTAATCGATAAAGAGGTTTTAGAGACTAAATCATAAAAGGCCCTATTTTTTCTGTTCTCTCTCTCTCCCTCTGCTTATCCCTCTCATTCTTTATTCTGAGCCAACTGTCTCAACCCAAAGAGAAGGCCAAAAGAAGGAATGAAGCCTGGAGTAAAGTGAGTCTTCTTGGAAACCCTCACGCCTGCAGATGATTGCCACCCTGATTTGCACTCTCAGGAGAAGCTGCAGCCACCCAGATAAACAGCTTCCAGTTTCCTGACCCACAGAAATGGATAGGTCCTATTTGTATGCAACTGTGTATCATGAAAATCTGCTTCTAATTTTAATGTTAAAGAGTTTGTCCTTCCATCTACATTTTATATGAAATCTTTCAAATACTTGATGAAATAATGCTGACAAATTTTGAACACTCTTTGAAGCTACTCCATTTCTTCATTAAAGCTAATTCAGATATTTTACTCAGACTTTAGTTATATCCACATCAATATATTTTTACTGCTATTGCCAAATTGTTCTCAGCTTTCCAGTGCCCTGAACTGAGATTATACCACTGAGAGACTCCTGCTTACCATTCTGCTTCTTCCACTTGCTTGAAATGTTACCCAGAGACCATGAGGCCTAAAAGCCTAGTTTACATTTGCGTGACTTAAATAGTTTATAGTCCCAAATATGATTTGAAATATTCTTCTAAAAATTACTTTGGAAGAAGGAAAAAGTATCCTTCCATGTCCCATAATGACTCTAAAGGAATCCGTTTGGATGCTCCCAATCTCCCACTCCAACAACACACTTCAAAAATATGGTTGAGGTTCAGTATCTAGTCTACTTCTACCGGAGTTTCCCAGATGGGAAAGTTAAGATCACATGAGAAGGTCACATATAGCTACTTGTACCTTCAGTGTTTCACACGTTCCTAGGTAAAAGTACTTCTAACACCTACTCTGCAGTTTTTTTAATCTGAAATTTATACTTCAAGTCCATTTCCCCAAATACGTTATATGATAGCACTGACACAGCTGCTAAAAGTTTACGCGTGTACTGTGCCTTCAGAACTGCTTTATGTTAGATATCAAAGCCTGTCAGAAACTTGTGTAAATTCTGGCCCTTTGCACCCCACCCCGCTCCGCCGGTCGGGACGCGCGCGCGCGCGGTCCAGCCGGGCCTCACCCCGCGCCCTAGGTCTCCGCCCTGCGCACCGTCCACCAGGACCCCAGGCCAAATAATTCAGTTTAGTGAAATTGAGAGATCTTAAGAGTTAAAATGACAATGCCAAAGTCAAAGTGCAAATCCATGAGAAGCAACAATCAAGTAAACAAATTTCCCACTGAAGAAATTAATCCCATAATGTTAGACTCCAACAAGAACAAACCCACGGAAAAAGGCCAAGAAAGCCCCACCCAGGATAAAGACTTTCAAAATATGATCATTACCATGTTCAATACTACGAAAGAGGAAATCCGGGAGGAATTACATAATCGAATCAATCGCTTTGAAGAGGAACACAACAGACATCTGGAGGAGTTGAGAAAAACAGTGCAAGAAACAAAAAGTGGCATAGAGCAGTTAAAACAAACTCAGAGTTTAAAACTGAGCTAAAAGACAAGTTATCTTCAACCCAGAACGCCACAGAGAGTCTTATCAACAGAACTAACGAAGCAGAAAACAGAATTTCAGACCTTGAAGATAAAGTGGGAGTACTAACCAGCTCAATGGAAGAGGTTGTTAAAGCCAAAAAGATACTTGAGAGAAATATCCAAGAGATATGGGACACCCTGAAAAAGCCTAACATGCGTATTCATGGAATACCAGAGCAAGAATCTCAAAATACCACCCCTGAGGAAATTTTTCAAACGATCATCAAGGAAAACTTTCCTCATCTAAAAAAAGAGAGGCCCATCCATATACAAGAGGCATTCCGCACCCCAAACAGATACGACCAAAATACAAGCACCCCACGGCAAATAATAGTTAAAACACTCCACATTCAAGATAAAGAACTGGTGCTGACAGCTTCAAGGGAGAAAAAACAAGTCACTTTTAAAGGTAAACCTATTAAAATAACAAATGACTTCTCAGTCGAAACAGTAAAAGCAAGAAGAGCTTGGAGAGACATACTTCAAGTATTGAATGAGCAAAAATGTCAACCCAGGCTGATTTACCCTGCAAAACTATCACTCATGATCGAGGGAGAAAGAAAAATTTTCCAGCACAAAGACAACTTTAAGGGATACATGGCCACCAAACCAGGCCTTCAAAAAAATGCTAGAAATGATACTCAAGCCTGAAGAAAAAAACAGGCATATCCAGGAGAACAGAAGGCAAATATAACACCATTAAAAGCGAAGCAATATACTTATAAAAGCTACTAAACATAATAAATGTCTGGAATTAACAATAGTTTCTCCATTATAACACTAAATGTTAATGGACTTAATTCACCGATCAAGAGACACAGATTACAAACTTGGATTAAAAATCACAATCCATCAATCTGCTGCCTGCAGGAAACTCATCTCACCACAAAAGATAGGCACACCCTAAGAATAAAAGGCTGGTCAACAATTCTACAAGCAAATGGAAGCAGAAAACAGGCAGGGGTAGCCATTATGCTATCACACAAAGTGGACTTCAAACCAAAGAAAATTATAAGAGACACGGATGGATACTACATTTTAATCACAGGTAAAATTCACCAGGAAGACTTCACAATACTGAACATATATGCACCCAATACGGGCCCCTCCACATTCATTAAGAAAACCCTACAGCGTCTAAAGCAAGAAATCAACCCCCAAACGATAATTCTTGGGGACTTCAACACCGCCCTCTCAACATGGGATAGATCAATAGGTCAAAAGCTTAACAGAGACACTTTGGAACTTAATCAAACCCTGAAAGAAATGGACCTTACAGATCTCTATCGAACTTTTCACCCACGCACCAAAGAATACACATTTTTCTCAGCAGCACACGGAACTTTCTCCAAAATAGATCACATATTGGGCCACAAAATGAATCTACACATGTACAAGAAAGTTGAAATTCTAACCTGTGCCCTATCAGACCACCACGGCCTAAAGCTGGACATCTACAACACATCAAACAAGAGAAAATACACTAACTCCTGGAAACTTAACAATATGATGCTGAATGAAAACTGGATTCAGGAAGAAATTAAAAAGGAAATTCAAGATTTCCTGAAAGTGAATGATAACGAAAATATAACTTACCAAAATCTCTGGGACACAATGAAAGCTGTTCTAAGAGGTAAGTTCATAGCTCTTAATGCCTACATCAAAAAAATGGAAACATCAGAAATAAACAACTTAACAATACAGCTTAAAGCTTTAGAGAAACTAGAGCAATCTGATCCCAAAAGTAGTAGAAGAGAGGAGATTAGCAAAATAAGGGGAGAAATATCTGAAATCGAGACTAAGAAAACGATAGAAAAAAATCAACCAGTCAAAAAGCTGGTTCTTTGAAAAAATCAATAAGATTGATACACCCCTAGCTAAATTAACCAAAAGCAAGAGAGAGAAAACTCAAATTAACAAAATTAGAAATGAACATGGAGTTATCACTACTGATACCCAAGAAATCCAGAGAATTATAACATCATATTTCAAAAACTTATACTCTGTGAAGTTTGACAACACAAAAGAGATGGATGAATTTCTAAGTAAACACAACTTACCTAAATTGAATCAGGAAGTTGTGAATTATTTAAATAGTCCTATAACATATAAGGAAATTGAGGAAGTAATCTCGAATCTTCCCACCAAAAAATGTCCTGGACCAGATGGATTCAGCACAGAGTTCTACCAGACATTTAAGGAGTTAATAACACCAATACTCCTTAAACTGTTCCATCAAATAGCAAAGGAAGGAACACTACCAAATTCCTTCTATGAAGCTAATATCGTTTTAGTCCCAAAACCTAATAAAGACTCACTTAAAAAAGAAAACTATAGGCCAATCTCCCTGATGAACACAGACGCAAAGATTCTCAACAAAGTCTTAGCAAATCGGATTCAAAAACATATTAAAAAGATCATTCACGGGGACCAAGTAGGCTTCATCCCCGGCACACAAGGTTGGTTCAACATACGCAAATCAATAAATGTAATTCATCATGTAAACCAGTCCAAAGTCCAAGACCACATGATGCTCTCGATAGATGCAGAAAAAGCTTTTGACAAGATCCAACAGCCTTTTATGATCAAAACGCTAGAGACAGTAGGAATGGAAGGAACCTTTATCAATATAATAAAAGCTATATACAACAAGCCCACAGCAAGGATTATGCTCAATGGGGAACAATTGGAAGCATTCCCACCTCGATCAGGAACTAGACAAGGCTGTCCACTCTCACCACTTCTATTCAATATTGTACTTGAAGTCTTAGCTGAAGCCATAAGACAAGAAAGGGACATAAGAGGGATTCAAATCGGCAAGGAAGAAGTCAAGCTATCCCTATTTGCAGATGACATGATTTTATACCTGAGTGATCCCAAAAACTCCACCAGGAAGCTCCTGGAACTAATTGAGAAGTTCAGCAGGGTGGCAGGATACAAAATAAATGTGCAAAAATCAGAGGTCTTCCTATATGCCCAGAATGAAAGAAGTGAAAAAGCCTTGAGAGAAACAATCCTATTTACTATAGCCCCTAAAAAAATGAAATACCTTGGTATAAACCTAACTAGGAGGTAAAAGACCTTTACAATGAAAACTTTAAAACCCTAAAGAAAGAAATTGCAGAAGACACCAGAAGGTGGAAAGACCTCCCTTGTTCCTGGATTGGCAGAATCAACATCCTAAAAATGACCATCCTACCAAAGGCAATATACAAATTCAATGCCATACCAATCAAAATCCCAAAGCAATTCTTCAAAGAAGTTGACCAAACAATCTCAAAGTTCATATGGAGGCACAAAAGACCCAGGATAGTGAAAACAATCCTGAGTAACAAAAACACAGCTGGAGGTATTGCCATACCAAACCTTAGTCTATACTACAAATCCATAGTTGTAAAGACAGCCTGGTACTGGCTCCAAAATAGACACACAGATCAATGGATAAGGATTGAAGACCCAGATATAAGCCCACAAAGTTACAGCCATTTGGTCTTTGACAAAGGGGCCCAAAGAATCCAATGGAAAAAGAACAGCATCTTCAACAAATGGTGCTGGCAAAACTGGATCTCCACATGCAGAAGATTAAAGCTGGACCCGTACTTGTCACCATGTACAAGTCTTAATTCCAAATGGATCAAGGACCTTGATATCAGGCCAGAGACTATAAAAACCATAGTTGAAAGGATAGGGAACTCCCTCGAGCTGATTGGGCTAGGCCAACACTTCCTAAACAGACATCCAATGGCACAGTCACTGCTACCAACTCTCAACAGTTGGGATCTTGTGAAATTAAAGAGCTTCTGTTCAGATAAAGAGATTGTAACGGGAGCTCAAAGGCAACCCACAGAATGGGAGAAAATCTTCACTAACCACATATCTGATAGAGCTCTATTGTCCAGAGTGCACAAAGAACTTAGAAAACTAAACACCAAAGAAACCAATGGCCCAATTAAAAAATGGGCCCTGGAACTTAAAAGAAACTTTACCAGGGATGAAATTAAAATGTCTAACAAATATCTTAAAAAATGCTCCACTTCTTTAGCCATCAGGGAAATGCAAATCAAAACTTCCCTGAGATATCATCTCACCCCGGTCAGGATGGCAAAAATCCACAATACTAACAACGACAAATGCTGGAGAGGATGTGGAGAGAGGGGAACTCTCCTACATTCCTACATTGCTGGTGGGAATGCAGGCTCATACAGCCACTCTGGCGAGCCGTCTGAAGATTCTTAAAGAAATTAAAGATTGAAATGCCATATGACCCTGCTATTCCACTTTTGGGAATAACCCCCCATACAGCAGAGGTTCATCTCGATAGCACAAGCACGACCATGTTCATAGCAGCACTGTTTACAATAGCAAAGTCATGGAATCAACCCAAATGTCCAACAGTTGACGAGTGGATAAGGAAACTGGTACATCTATACAATGGAGTACTACTCAGCCATCAAAAATGATGAATTACTGGAATTTGCCGGGAAATGGATGTCATTAGAAACAATTATATTGAGTGAAGTATCCCAGACCCAGAAAATTAAGCGCCCTATGTACTCCCTAATAGGTGGCTCCTAGTACCAAACCCACCCAGCCCACCTAGAGACAGTAATTGCAAGGATTATGAACAGGAGGGATGGGGTAGGAGGGCCACACCAGAAACAAGGAGAGAAGGGACCATGTTACAGCAGGGAAAATAGGCCTCCACCAAGGACCCAAATAAGTAATGAGACATCTGATTAAGTTCACAGACTTTTGTTCCTGATCATTTACTACTGAGGGGGTGTGATCTCACCAGAAGGGGAGAGCATATAGTCTGGCAGATAAAAAGTAACCATTTTCCAAATGGGTGATAGACCCCTCCCTTACTGTGGTTTCCCACTTTTATTACATCTACCTTTGAATGTGCTTTTATCATAAGACTCTAACAGCTTTTAGTCTCTGGCCAGGGGGTAACATACAATGCCCACCAGGATGGAGTGAAGGGCATTGCAGGAGCAGCAAAACTGCAAAAGAAAATCAACAAACCACAATCCAGAACTTCAGAGACTCTATATCAACCACCTAGAACTAGGCCAGCTTAGTCTCTCCCCATCTTGAAGCTCAGGGAAATTTGCGGAAGAGGGGGTGGTAAGAGTGTAAGAGCAAAAAGATGGGAGGAGCAATGATATGTAAGATATTCTATACTAGTTAGGGCTGAAGCAATCATAATTGGACTTTGCATGCCCTGCGCATTGTCCAACACACTGTTGACCTCACAAAGTCTAGCATCTACTAAAGGCACCAAGATCCTTGGAGGCAAAGGATTGGCAGCCACAGCAGTGTTCCTATACCTAAGGGGAACACGGGAAAGGGTTCGGGAAAGGCCACTGGGTCCTTGTACGTCATCAGAGAGGAGGGCCCAGAGGAAAATCAGACATGCACATGAAAGGACTCTCTGGGAATTGGGGTGGGAGGCACTGGGGGATGGGGAGGGAGAGGAGTGGGGAGGGGGAGCAGGGGGTACGTGGGGAGGAGGAGGGAGGGAGGGAACTGGTGTACCTAATAAGTTTGTATGAGCTGAAATAAAAAAAAAAAAGAAACTTGTGTAAATTCTGAAGTGAAATTTGAGTGTAAATAGTCATATTTATTTTGTCTTTTGAACTTTGTGTGTGTGTGTGTGTGTGTGTGTGTGTGTGTGTGTGTGTGTGTGTGTGAAGTAGAGGGCACTTGATTATGTGTCCCTGTGGAGGCCCAAGGATGACTTCAGGAATCATCCTGGATTGCTTTACCTCCTTTTTGCTTTGCCTCTGTGGTTTCCTGGGATGGATTTCCCAGACTCTGCCTTTCAGGGCCAGAAGTACAGACCACTGCATTTCTGCCTGGCATTTTTTTTTTTTTAACCTGGGATCGGGGATGTAAACTCAGATCCTTCTGCTTGCAAGACAGAGGTTTAACCCTTGAGCCATCTCTCTGGTCTAAAGAGACTTTTTGTATTTCTAACATCTAGTAGTATCAATTAGATAAGGAATTATAGTAGATAAGGAGCAACCCATGAATCATACAAGGAGACAAGAAAGTATAAATAAGTTCATTTACTGTCTACCCTGTCTGCTTCCTGTCACACAGAAGCAGGGTACAATCTACAATCATACCAGTCTGAATTTCCCAGTCTTGTTTGATCTTAGAAAGTGATCAGAATAACATAAAGTTGATCAGTGGATGAAAGAAGCAGGAGTCAAAAACAATCATCATCATGCAGACTTTTGTTATAAGCCATAAGCCAAATATGCATCAAAGCTGGAGCTGTCTTTGAGCTTGTCATCGGTCCGTACTACCTGCTCATATCATGTCACTTGCTTGTTCATTCATCAATGATCAATTGATTATATCAATATATCAGGTACTGCATTAGATGCTGAAGAATCTAAAAATAGATAATGATGAATGCCTTTATGAAACTTTAGAGAGTGGGATTATTCATAATGCATCGAATGGTAAATACAATAAAAATTAATAATCGGTGGGAATGAAGGAGTGCTAAGAGGTAGAATATGGAAGATGTTGCTGTTTATTTAGGCCTCACCAAAAACATCTGAAATGAAATCTAAATGAGTGAAGAGTGGAGAATAGAGATTTCAAGCATAAAACAGCAAAGGCAAAGACTTTGAAGCAGAAGCTGTTGTAGCACATGAGAAGCAATAAAAGCAGAAGCAAATTTATTGTGAAATGGAAAGAGCCACAGTAGTAAGAGCCAGGGGCAGGAAAACATGGGTTACAAATGTATGTGCCTGTGGCCGGTAATTCACACTCAAACCACGACAAAGATCCTTGAGCAGGGAACTGATGTGATCTTTCTTATTTAGCAGGGTAATTCTGGCTGCAATACTGAGAAGAGAAAGAAATGGAGGGACAGATTACTATACTAATCCAGGGCAAAGATGATAATAATGGCTTGGAGTATAGTGGTATCAATGGAGTAGAATCTGAATCTCTTCTAAAAGTAGATAGAAAAGGATCTCCTGATATATTTGTATGTGCAGTGTGAAAAAATCCTGAACAAATGGAAACTAGATAGAACTATGTAATTTTCAATTCCCATTAGAATTTCAACCAGAGATACTGAGCTGTTGGTTGAATATATGATTCTGTAGTTTAGGACAAAAATCCAGACTAGAGATAAATTTGAAGTTTACTGTGTATAGGTAGAACTTCATGAACTAATTTGACTTGTTCCTTTTTGAAATCCAGTTTTGAACTTCCCTTCAATAGAAAAATTTCCAAGTTTCAAATGTACTTATTTCCTCTCTCAAGAATAAATTTTTTTACATTTTTTATTATTATTTCCGCTCATACAAACTTGGTAGGTACACCAGTTCCCTCCCTCCCTCCTCCTCCCCCAACCCCCCTGCTGCCCCTTCCCTCACCTCTCCCTCCCCATCCCCCAGTGCCTGCCCCCCCATCCCCAGAGAATCCTTTAATGTGCATGCCAGGCTCTCCTCTGGGCCCTCCTCTCCGATGACGTACAAGGACCCAGTGGCATTTCCCTGAACCCTTTCCTGTGTTCCCCTTAAGCATAGGAACACTACTGTGGCTGTCAATCCCTTGCCTCCAAGGATCTTTGTGCCTTTAGCAAATGCTAGACTTTGTGAGGTCAATAGTGTGTTGGACATTGCGCCGGGCAGGCAATGTCCAATTTTGATTGCTTCGGCCCTAACTTGTGTGGAGTATCTTGCATATCATTACTCCTCCCATCCTTGTGCTCTTACGATCTTACCGCCCCCTCTTCCGCAAATGTCCCTGAGCTTCAGGATGGGGAGAGATTAGGCTGGCCTAGTTCTAGGTGGTCGATATAGAGTCTCTGAAGTTCTGGATTGTGGTTTGTTGATTTTCTTTTGCAGTTTTGCTGCTCCTGCAATGCCCTTCACTCCATCCTGCTGGGCACTGCATGTCACCCTCTGGCCAGAGACAAAAAATTGTTAAACTGGAGTCTTGTTATAAAAGCACACAGAATAAATTTTCTTATGGACCATATTTTTTCTAAACATTCTCATCTTGCTAAAGGACTACTCCAAAAAATGTTTAAACAAAAGTGTGATTAAAAAATGACTGACATCTTGGGCTAGAAAGATGGCTCAGGGGTTAAGACTTTGCCTGGCAAACAGAAGGTCCTGAGTTCAGCTCCCAGGTCCCACGTTAAAAAAAAAAAATGCTAGGTAGAGATGGTGGTGATGGCCTGCACCTCTGGCCTTGGTGGGTGGAGCCTGGGAAATCTCAGAGCAAAGCAAAAAAGGAGGTAGAAGCTATCTAGGATGATTCCCAAAGTCACCCTTAGTCCTCCACAGGGACACACACAGTTCTCTCTCTCTCTCAAAAAAAATTGAATAAATAAAAAATATAATTGACATCTTAAATTAATGAATATCCTGTTCTGAGGTTATTATTCATTTTTATTGTTTTCAAAATAAATCTGGGTTTATTTTTTTTGTCGTAAGAGCAATTAAAACTTACTCCAGTGATTTTCAAGTTTACCATACATGATTTATTGTCACCATATCATACAACAAATCTCTTGAATTTATTTCTCCAACATAATCAACATCTTGAATAGCCTTTAACCAAAATCTCAACCCTCCCACGTCTATCTTTTTAAAGTCATGTATAAACTTTAAAGCTGACTGCAGTTTATTCTCTATCCCCACTCACCTTTGTTTGGCTAGTAGAGCTCCTTTTCATACAAATACCCCATCTTTCATTGAGTTCACTAAGCACCTTATTTTCATTTGCCATACTTTCATATCCTTGTCCCTTTCCCCATATTACTGCAAACTCCTCAAGGACTATTAGGTGTTTCATTCCTATAGGATAGCACTTAGCACATAGAAGTATTGTTTCCTCTTTAACAATGAGTAAACATTTTTTTTCTGCTTCAAAGGTAGTTTATTCATGCATTCATACACACTCATCCTAAACCTAACTCTCGATGGGCCACCTACCTCAGTCTGGTCGTGTTGGTCTTTAGGTCACACTGGCTCAGTCAAGATGTCTCTCTCTTTGATCCTACTGGTTGAGTTTCCGGGGTGCAAACAGATAGAGGGAGGGCCGCAATCAATGGTCACCACTCAGATACTTGCCAAATGAGTAAACATTTTTAAGACCAATTGAGTTGAATAATACTAAGCTGCAATGAATGAATATTAAGTGCAATAGAACCTTTCATTCCACTTGATAACAAGTTTAATGTTCTTAGCTTAGAAATAGCATTTTTCATTAGATCTATCAAGGATTATATGCTGCTATAAAATATCAAAATAAAAATGACAAGCTCAATTAGTTTATGATTGTTGGGTTGCTTTTATATTACCATAACATTTTATATATTTATTATTATAACTACTAATTTGTAAGTTATGTTTAACCAGTGAGTATTCTGCTTTTAATTTAATCTTATCTGGTTCATACAATTAAAAAAGATTAGGCACTTTCTGCCCCGACCCTGGTCCCTAGGGGTCTCCCTGCTCCTCGGGAGGTGACCTTGGATACCAGTCAGGATGTAGCTAAGGGCAGCACAGGAACAGTAAAACTGAAAACAACAAATGATAATTCAGAACACCAAAAACCCTACATTCACCTGGAACCAGACCAGCCAAATCTCTCCCTATCCAAAAGCTGGGGAACCTTGCAGAAGAGGGAACAGCAAGATTGTAAGAGTCTAAAGATGGGGAACACCAACCATATGCAAGACGCTCCACACAAGTTAGGACTGCAGCAGCCAGAATTGGACTTTGCCTGACATACACAATGGCTGACATGTCAACGGCCCCCCCCCACGCCCTCCCTCTGCTCCCCGGAAAATCTAGCATGGATCTCAGGGGAGAAGGCTCCAGGCAGTAGGATCCTTAGAAGAAGGGATTAAACAGTTATAATAGAGTTTCCACACTAAGGGGGAGCCCAAGAAGGGGCTCTGAGCTATGCCACTGAGTCCTGAACCTTCATTAGGGTGGAGAACTCAGAGGGAGGTTTGGCACTCACATAAGTGGATGCACCAGGGGATGGAAGGGAGAAAGGGGGAAGAATGCAATGGAGGATGACAGGGAAGGGAAGGGGAAGAGGGAGGGGGAGGATAGGGATACCTATTGAGCTTGTATGGTCAAGAAAAAAAATACGTGGGAGAAAAAAAGAAAAAAAAGAGAGAGGTAGGACCCTACTGGAAGAAGGCAAAGTTCAATGGCCAAGTCCTGAGTTTTTCTAGCCAGTACTGCTTCCTCCCATTTTTCTTCTTTCCCTCCTCGTTATTACTGTATTACTGTGGAGACCTTAACCAGCCTCCTGACTGCTCTCTCATTTATGCCTTCTACTATGCAATTCCTTCCGTAATGGATCATATAGTCCCTCTGGCTCCACAAACAAAATAAATGTCCCTTTTTCCCTTGAAAAAATGTTTAGGCAAAAGTCATATGCCTATAGTCCCAGTACCAGTGAAGCTGAGGCGTAAAGATTGTGAGCTTTAGGCCAACCTTGGCTGTAACAGCAAGATCCTGTCTCAGGAAAAAAAGTGATTAGACGACTAGCTTAATTACGAAAATCTTTGTTTTACTGCCACTAAGTGAAGAAACAATGGTCTTAGTTAAGTATTTCAAGATAAGGATGAATCTTAAAAGGTGAGACTTCAGATTTGTTACAAATGGCTGAAATACAAAATCAGTATGTTCCTCCAAAACTTTTAATGAAAAAAAAAAGCATGACATTTTACTAAGTAAACATATTGGCAAATGATAGATAAGCAGATGCCAAGATGAGGGAGAACAGTTACTCACCATGGTTATTCTTCATCCTACTCTTGATTTTACAATTTGGCTTTCTCTATTCACCCATAATATTTAGCTACATATTTGCCAGATGACTCAGCAGGCCGACTGTCCTCTGGCAAGGACAAACCTCTTCAAATGGGTTTTAAACCAATCATTACCCATTTCATTCCTTTTGTGGATGAATATTATATTCTCTTAACTCCCATACTATGTTAGACTTTCTATGTAGAAACTACCATGATCATAAAATCAAAAATCAAAGAGAAAATTTAGGGCCAGAAAGCCTGTCACATTTCCATATCAAAAACTCCAATCACTTTGTTTCCAATTTCTATGTCCTCTACTCTTTTAGCTACCTCATTTTCTACATAATAGAGAAAGTAATTAGTGCGATTTGTGGATTTTAGGAATGGATCAATTTACCAAAAGGTAGATTTCTCTTATTAAAATACCTTTCAGAGGAAAAAACATAATACTTTATAGAATTTCATAAAGGAATTTCCATATATTTTTAGATTACCAGCTGCTCTATTATTTTATATTAATAGTGATCATTTTATTACAATGATTCTACAACAGGGAATCTAAGCAAAATCTAAGCAAAGTTAGGTACCTTGGGAATTCATTTGGATACAAGTGTTTTGAAAAACTGCCTGGATCAGGCTATTAGAAGGTATGACAAAGAATACAATCTGAAGAGATCATTTTTTTTTGGAACAGCTAAATCAGTGGCCTATAATTGGAAGTGTGCCTATGAGATCTTTGGTAATGTTTGGGAACATCTTTGTCATGTTTGAGAGGGGAAATACAACTGGTGCCTAATGAAAAGCTGAAAATGCTGTGAAATATCCTACAATGCACAGGTCAGTCTCCACAAAGAATGAATTTGCCTAAATGTTAATGCTGCCAAAGTTGAAGAAGTGAACCAGAGAAGGAGTTGTTTTTTTTTTTTTTTTTTTGAAGACCTAAAGAACTTGTTACTTATGTTTAAGAATTTAGAAAATTCAACCTTTTGTTGAATTTTGTATGTGCTTAAGTTTCTAGGAAAAATAGAGACAGTTTACTTAAAGTTTACAAATTCCTCCTCTTTATGGAGGAACATGAGTCAAGAAGAAAGTTTAGTTACATAGATTTGGACGTTTTCCACCAGTACTCAAAATCTATAGTGGCATGAAAAGAAAGTTCTTCAGTGGCACATAGCAAAGTTCTGTCTTTGGTTTTTACTAAACACTAATGAACAAGATTTTGGTAGAATGATGATTAGGAGTTGAGGGCGATGATCTAGGAAGGGTAGATATAAAAAAAAAATAGTGACCACCCAAACTCATGGTTTGCTTACTTTAAAACACCAAAGTTCCCTAAACAATCTCTAGAGTATACAGAAGAGAATTAAGGGAAGAATGTGAAAAAGATGGAAAGGCCGTGTAGATAGTGGGAATGATGATAAAAACCAAGGTGAGAGGAAAAATATAAAGTCAGGATAACTGGTGTATCGGAAGGCTTTAAGAGAAGAGGGTCGTCCATGCATTTGTGGCCCTAGGAAACCTCAACCACTGGGACAGGTTGATTAACTGTTCAAGGCTGACAAAAAACCTTGGGTGTCGTTCTTGCTGTCAAGACAGACCCTAATGATAATTTCTATTAGAAGTGTTGGAATAGAGGGGGTATGATCGCACCAGAAGGGGAGGGCATATAGTCTGGCAGATAAAAAGTAACCATTTTGCAAATGGGTGATTGACCCCTCCCCTACTTTTATTACATCTACCCTTGAATGTGCTCTTATAATAAGACTCCAGTTTAACAGCATTTTGTCTCTGGCCAGGGGGTGACATACAGTGCCCAGCAGGATGGAGTGAAGGGCATTGCAGGAGCAGCAAAACTGCAAAAGAAAATCAACGAACCACAATCCAGAACTTCAGAGACTCTTTATCAACCACCTAGAACTAGGCCAGCCTAATCTCTCCCCATCCTGAAGCTCAGGGACATTTGCGGAAGAGGGGGCCGTAAGATTGTAAGAGCAAAAGGATGGGAGGAGCAATGATTTGCAAGATACTCCATACAAGTTAGGGCCAAAGCAATCATAACAGGACTTTGCATGCCCTGCGCAATGTCCAACACACTATTGACCTCACAAAGTCTAGCATCTGCTAAAGGCACCAAGATCCTTGGAGGCAAGAGATTGACAGTCACAGTAGTGTTCCTATGCTTAAGGGAAACACGGGAAAGGGTTCAGGGAAATGCCACTGGGTCCTTGTACGTCATTGGAGAGGAGGGCCCAGAGGAGAGTCAGGCATGCACAATAAAGGACTCTCTGGGAATTGGGGCGGGAGGCACTGGGGGATGGGGAAGGAGGGGTGAGGGGAGGGGGAGCAGGGGGTTCGAGGAGGAGAAGGGAGGGAGGGAACTGGTGTACCTATTAAGTTTGTATGAGCGGAAATAATAATAAAAAATGTATTAAAAAAAAGAAGTGTTGGAATAAAGTTGGAATTCAAGCCCCTAGTGGGCTCAGTTTCACTCCGGGTGTCCAGCCTGGAGCTGAGTTCGGGGAGGCCTTTGTAATTTGGAGACCTCTCTGGAATATTCTGTGCAACGGCTTGGGCCCTTGGTATCATTCCTTTGGAATTCTCAGAAAGGGGCTCCAGCTGCTTTGCAGAACTGGGCAATTCTGTGGGACGTGACGCATCCAGGTGTTTGCGTCACGGATGCTGTTTAAAGCAGCGTTGGGACCGTGACGCGCGTGGCCGGAGAAGAGGAAAGTCTGCAAAGGGCATCGGCTTCTCTGGAGATGGCAGTCACCCCGGCGCCCGAGGGTCACGGGACCCGGGCGCCAGCCGCCAATCCGAGAAACTCCAAGTCCACCACGCACCCAACGAAACCGAGAGCCGCGGGCGGCAAGGCGGCTCCGAGGCTGCGGAGAGCCCAAGGTCCGCGGCGCTTCGGGGTGAGAAGCGCGCCGGTGCGCGCGCCCGGGGGCCAGCGGCCAATGAGCGCTCGGCGCGTCCGCGCGGCCCGGGGATTGGGAGCCGCGCCGGCCTCTCTCCGGGCGGTGGGCGGGCGCAGCCGGGCGCGACCCGTGATAGGCGCGCCGCTGCGCCAGCGTCCCGGGGGCGCGCGCGCGCGGGCTCGCGGGGCCGCGGGGGGCCGGGCTCGCGCCGTCTCGAGGCGGAGCTGGGGGCGGCGGCGGCGGCGACGGCGGCGACGGAGGAGGCTGGCGGTGGGGAGGGGGCGGGGATTGGAGGTTCCGAGCTGGGGAGTCGGGACTTTCTGGATTCTTTCTCCGGTGTCCCGAGGGCCTCCCCGGCGGCGGGCCGCGGCTTCTGCAGTGCCGAGGAGCGGCCGGGCACGGACGGGTCGCCGGCCGGGCGGCGCGGAGGTAAGAGGCGGACTCGCGGGCGGCCGCGCAGTGCAGATCGTAATCAACAGGTCCCCGGGAGCGCTGCGGAGTGGGGGGAGGCCTGAGAAGGGGGAGGGGCGCGAGCTCGGGAGGGCCCCCCCACACCCCGCGGGTCCCCGACTGGCTGGGGCGGGCCGGGCCGGGCCGCGGGGACCGCTGGCCGCGGCGGTACCGGCCCCACCTTTGTCCCTCCGGGGAACGCCGCCCGCGCCCTGCGCGCCGCCCGCTGCCCGCTGCCCGCCCGCGGCCGGGGACGGCGCCCTGGCGCGGGGTCGGCGGTCGTGGGGGACGCGGCGGGGCGGCGTCGGCTCCGGGCCGAGGCGCGCCGGCCGGGGGCCCGCGACTCCCAGGCGCTGGCTCCCGGCGGGGTGGGGGCCACGGCGGGGACCGCACTTCCCGGTGGAAGACGGAGTGTGGTCCGCGTTCCAGCGCCGAGTCCGCCGGGTGTCGGCAGCTCTGTGCGTTCTGCCAGCAGATGCCCCGGTCCTGCTGCCCCGCCGGCCGACGTCGCGGGAGCGCCGCTTTTTGCGGGCTTTCTCTTGAGCGACTCTCCAAGTTGCCACATTGAACTTTGAAGCCTGTAAATCGGTGGGAGTTACTTTCAATTAAAGCCGCCCTGAGCGATCTCGGCTGCAAATTACGTAACTAGCTTACCTTCTGTGCGGTGGATTGACAGCACAGCAATGTGTACGGAATTTAGGTTTCGGTCGAAGGCGTCTTCTAGGCAATTTAGACCAGAATTAAAATCTGATAGCTAGGAAGGTTTTTAGAAGTAGTAAGATGCTTTTTTTTTTTCTTATTATTCTTGTACTGTTTCAAAATTTTAAGTTTAGAAAGCAAGAATGCTGAAGTTTTGATTACCGATAAGGTGAAACATTATTTCTGATATTTAAATGATAGTATTCTAATATTCTTTTGAGTTATGCCAGAAGTTAATAACTTATTAAGTTCTGCCATAGTAACAAATTATGTGGAAGCTGTTGGTGTCTTTGAAATGTGAATACGGACTTTTTATGAGGTCCCTGTGGTCCTAATTTCTTAAGTTTTAAAAAGTAGTCTCAACTGTTATAGTACGCCCACACTATTGAAAATTAAAGAATTTCATAGATGAAACAAACAAAAATATAAAAGCAATTCATAATCTTTGTTTTAAGCATCGAGTACAATTTTCTGTGAATGACTTACCTCAATGAGGAAGTCATCATTGAATTTGCCAGTGTAGTGCTAAACTGTTGTATAATGTTCAAATTTGACTATATATAAATTCTACCTGAGGGTGAGCCAGAATCGGTAAAGTGGTTTAGCTGTCTTATTTATATCATATTCCTGAATTATGAATATGATTAAAAATCTCATCACAATTCTTGTATTGAGGATAATCTCATTAAAGTCAGTTGATTATAGATGTCAATCATATCTACAAAATACCTTCATATTAATATCTGGACCCAAGTCTGAGAAACTGGACACTAATTTTACCAAGCAATGAAAAATTTAACCCCCGCATCAGACTTTTAAAAAAATTCAATATGATAGCATATCTATCATGTAATTTGATACTGAATTTGTAATTAGGTGTCATCTTTAATTTTCCTTAAATAGAATTCACTTGCTCTACTCTGGGAATTGGGGCGGGAGGCACGGGGGGGGGGATAGGGAGGGAGGGGTGAGGGGAGGGGGAGGAGGAGGGAGGGAGGGAACTGGTGTACCTATTAAGTTTGTATGAGCTGAAATAATAATAAAAAATGTATTATAAAAATAAAAAATTCACTTGCTCTATTTTGACGTATATTAGTGTAAATGATTCAAAACGCAATATTTTGAAAAAATTTTCTGGAAAAAATTCTCATCACCTTATACAAAAATTTGATCTGATTTAATTATCTGTACATTAGGGTATCATATATCTCTGCTTCTGATTGCAAGATGTCTGGAAAAAATAGTATCTTGACATATATGCTTGTGAATATAATTTTTATTGTACATTTATTGCTTAATCATAGGATGATTGAATTGGAAATATTCTTAATGGTTGTATAGTCTAATGTCTTCATTTTCCAGGAAAAAGAAAGTGAGGTTTGTAGAAGAGTAACCCATAGTTGATTATTAGATGGTGATGGAATTTTGAACTGTGTCACTTTGTCCAAATTATATAAATAAATGACTGGATTCCCCTTTCCTTCAGAATGTTTTTTCCTCTTTTATCTGCTAAGTAACTATATTCTAATTCGCTCTTTTCCTGAAGGAATGTTTTCAGTTATTTTTCAATGTTTCTAAATATGTTTAGTGAATGTCCTTCGTTGTGTCTCCTTGAAAACAACAATTGCGATTTTCTAGAACGTATGCCATCTGTAAGGGGAATTGATATAGGTTTATGTTCATTTCCAACTTTACTAGCTACAATCAAATTACCTTCTAAAAGCATGATTTGTATTCCTGTTAATGTATGAGTGGCAGTGATTTCTCAAATATTGAATGCCCCCTGAATTTAAGTTTTCTGCCAACTTGAGAATTGTATTTATTTCCTGTCCTTAAAAAAAAAAAAAGATTGTAACTTTATATATTACCACAGTCAAGATACAGGACAATTAAATGTAGTGTCTACAACCTTCCCCAACCCTTTGTCCCTGGAAGCTTTCCTATATTTTGGAATACCATTTAATTGGAATATAAGAGTATTTAGCTTTTTGTGCCTTCCTGCCATTTGATATTTTTATAGTTTATTAATCCTCTTATGAAAGTTCACATAATCACTGTACATAGACACAATGTTTTATTTTGAGATAGGCCTTGCAATGTAGCCCAAGTATACCTTGAACCTTATAAGGATAGTCTTACTTCACCAGCCTTATGTGCTGCCATATCTAGCTTACTCCTCCTTGCTAGCACCACCATTGGTCTTTGTATTGGTTTCCTGGCTTTCTTTGTTTTGTTCTTGGAGTTTTTCACTGATTTCTTGAGGTTCTTGTCTTCTTATAGATCATGTCTTAAGTATATATGAAAATATTGAATGCCCCATGAATTCGTATGCCATCCTTGTGTAAGAACTGTGATACTCTCTGTATTTTTCCAGTTTTAGTATACATGCTGCTGAAACATTTTTTTCTTTTAGCACAAATGATATCTATCTTACTAAATATGTCCTGTATACATAATACATATATTTGAGATTTGTGTTGTTTATCCATAGTTCCTTCTGGTTTGTTGCTGAACATAGTATTCCCTAGAATGAATATACTGTTTATTTATCCAGTCACCAGTTGAAGGACATTTGAGTTGGTTTCAGGTTTTGATTACAAGTAAAGCTGCCACTAATCTGTGTGAATAGGTTTTAGATTGAACATGTCTTGTAGGTACCCATCAATGGGAATACCTGGGTCTAATCGACAAACGCATGTCCTTAACTTTATTTAAAATAAACCAAAAATCAACTCGTAGTAGGCAAAATAATGGGTCCTCAAACATCTTCTTATGATTAGAACATGTAATATATTTGGTTACATTACAAAACTATTAGGCTATTAACCAGTTAATTTTAAAATAGGAAGGTTATCCAGGTGGTCCTTATTTCTTTTTATTATTTTTTACCTAGTTATACAAGCTCAATAGGTGCCCCCTTTCTCCTTTTCCCCTCCCTTTCTCTCTGTTGTCCCCCCATCCTATACCTCCTCCCCACCCCCACATCCCTCTCACCCCTCTTTTCTCTCTCTTCCTCTCTCGGTGTTTTCTGCCTGCTCCCTCCCATCTTCCAGAACATCTGATTATATGGCACTGAATTTCCTTTTAAGTCGTCTATACTAGTGAGGGTTCAGGACTCAGTGGCATACCTTGGGACCCCTTCTTGAGCCACCAGGTGGCCCTTATTATCACAAGAGCCTTTAAAAGAAGAAAGAGAGGGGCTGGAGAGGTGGCTCAGGGGTTAAGCCTCTGCCTTGCAGGCGGAAGGTCCTGAATTCGGATCCTAGACCCAATGTACAGATGCCAGGCAGAAGCGGGGGCGGCCTGCGTTTCCGGTCCTGGTAGGGCGGAGCCTGTGAATCCCCGGGCAGAGTAAACAAGGAGGAGGTGGAGGCGTCCATGGGGGTTCCCGAATTCGCCCGTGGTTCTACACACACACACACAACATACACATGTGCACACGCGCATACATGCACAATTGAATAAATAATAATAAAAAAAGAAGAAAGAGAAAACAAAATGCAAGTAGAAACATCATTAGAGATTTGAAAATGATAGGTGTGAAGATGAAGGAAAAGCTGCCTATAGTGGTTGCTCCTTCTCTTGCTGTGAAACAGCATACACAACTTTCGGAGAGAAAGGAAGTTTTATTTGACTTTACAGTTCCAGAGGAGCGCATATAACCATTGATGGTGGAAAAGGCGGCGGCAGAAACTGCAGGAAGTTCAGCAGAAACTGGAGGAAGTTCAGATCACCTCAGGACTCATGAAGGCAGAGAGAAAAACAGCAAACTGCTAGAGCCAAATACTAGTGGAACAGAGCAGCGCGACCTAACCCCAAGGCTTACCCTTGTGGCGTGCCTTCCTTCAGCAAGGCTCTACCTCCAAACGGTGACATGACTTTCTCAAACATCTACGGGATCAACTAAGGATTTAAACACATGAGCCTTTGGGGAGCAACTCATGTTCAAACCTTCACATTGCCCAAAGTCAAAGAATAAGCTTGATCTCTAGAAGGCGGCAAGTGATTGAAAGTGGATTAGTCTAAACGGGAGAGATGGCTCAGGGGTGAGGACTCAGTTCAGATCCCAGGTTCCACGTAAAAATGCCAGGTGGAAATGGCAGTGGCCAGTACTCCACCAGTAAGTACTCCACCAGTACTCCTGGTGGTCAGAGCCTGGGAAATCCCAGAGTGAAGCAAACAGGTAATAGAAACAATCCAGGATGATTCCTGAAGTCACCCTTCGTCTTCCACAGGAATACACAGTGCCCTCTGTTACACACAAACACACACACACACACAAACACTACACTACACTAAAAAAATAATTTTTTTAAAAAAAGATCTTTAAGAAAGTGGACTAGAACTTCGATGCCTGCAAAAAAAAAAAGCTTTGCTAGCACTGTAATTTTAATTTAGGGAGACCTGTGTCAGGCTTTTAACTTGCAGAACTAAAAAGCCATTAGTTTGTATTACTTTGAGATGTTAAGTTTGTGGTAATTAGCTATAGCAGCATAGTAGACTAATGTACTGTCATACTCTTTTCAAAGTGGCTAAACCACTTTGCATTCCAACCAGTAACAGATGGCTCTGCATCCTCATCAGTACTTGGTATGATCAGCCTTTTTAATTTTAGCCATTCTAATAGGCACGTAATAGTATATCATATGTTTTAAATTGCAGAGCCCTTATAACTAAGGATGTTGAACATCATTTCGTGTTATTTGCTTTTTTTGTGAATATCAAAGTCTTTTGCTCACTTTATTTTTGTTTTTTCAAGACAGCGTTTTTATCCTATTGCTGGGATTGTTTTTGATTTCCTGATCATTCTGCCTCAGCCACTTGAGTAGCTGGAACTATGGTGTGCGCCAGCTTGCCAGGCTTGTATTGCTTTCCTGTTGCTGAGTTTTGAGAACATGTTTGTTATGTTTAAAAGTGCTGAAAATCAAACTCAAGCCCCTATTATGATAGGCAGGTATTTTATTCCTGAGCTGTATCCTCAGACCAAGTTGTGAAAGTTCATTATACTCCTTTATTTTTTGCAAATAAGCAGTTTGCCAAGGTTTTCTCTTAACTGTCTTTGGAAGAATTGAAATTTTAAACTTCAAAACCCAAATTACCGATTGTTTATTTTTGACTGTTTATTTTATGGATGTAATCTATGGTATTGTATCTAAGAAAAATGCTGCCTTATCCAAAATTACTGAGATTTTTCTACTATATTTTGTTTTATATTTTTTATACTTTACTCATGTTCTATTTTGAATTCTATTTTTATATAAAGTGAAAGGTGCAAGTAGGTCAATTTTTTTTGTTATTCCATGAGTTGAAAAGATTTCTTGCTTATTGAAATGCCCTGTTGTCATTTGTTGAGTTCAAAATGGTTTAGAAAGCAGTAGGTAAAAGCCAAATATCAACAACATATTTGGTCCAGGAACTGCTAAGAGCAGTGGTGATTTAAGAAATTTTGCAAAGGAAATGAGAAGCTTGAAATGAGGAATGTAATAGTGGCTGTCCATTTGGAAGTTGACAACTACTGATTCAGAACACTCATCAAAGTTGATCTTACAAATACATAAGAGATTACCAAAGAAATTAAGTCATAAGTGGTGCCTTGTGGATGGACCAAAAATCAAAGAAATCGTTGTGTTGAACTGATAGATTGAATTGTGGTATGCAATGAAAATGGATTTTATGTAACACCTGGTGACAGATAGCTTAGTGGTTGAGCCAAACTTACACCAGTAAAAGGTTGTAGTCATTGCTGCATCTGATAATTTGCTGCATCTGATCCACTTCAGCTGTTTGAATCCCAGCTCACACCTTTACATCTGAAAAGTATGCACAGTAAATAGATGAGAAGCCCACAAAGCTTAAAGTATTTACAAAAAGTAGTCAATAGACTATCCTGAAGATCAATAAACAATGACACAGGGGGCCTCAAAAACAAAATGTTTAGGATCTTAAAGAGAATTACTAACTGAAAAAAAGAACTATAAGCTTACGAGACAAAAAGGCCAAGTGCTTGAATTCATATAATGTTAAATGTTGGATAATCTCAAATTTTAAAAAAATTATCAAATTAAACAGCTTGATTGTAAAGTTAATAAAGCCATATGACTTAATTTTCATAGTTAAACTGTCACATCAACTGTTAGAATTGATGACAGAAAACATTGCAATTTAAAATATTAATCAGGATGTAGCTTTTTCCCATTTGCCTATATTTTTTTACTTTTATTTTTTAATTTCTTTTCTATTACTTTTTTTTTTGCCTAGTTATACAAGCTCAATAGAATACCCCCTTTCTTCTCCCTCCCCACTTCTTCCTCCCTGTTGTCCCCCATTCCACTCCCCCACCCCCTTTCTCTGATGCATCTATTTGTCAGTACTGCGCAGTCTTGGCTACTTATATATTATATAAGCACTTATATATTCTGAGTGTTCAGCTTTATTATTTTTGAAAATTGTTTTAACTATTTTAGTCTATAAAAATGTTAGAATAAGCTTTTTGACCTGTATGAAGATCTTTTGTGGATACTGATAGGAAATACATAAAATCAGAATTTAAAAAATTTTAATAAAATTTATAGCCTCAAAGTATTATTAAAAACAAGATGATGAAAATAGTAAGAATATTTGGGTTTCAACTATTTTGTAGTATACCATTTTGCATAATGATAACAGATATCTAAAAAGACAACTTATTTTTGCTATAGTGAATGAATAAATTAAACATGGTTTAAAATCCTAGTAGTAAAGTACTTAGGCGCATGTCATCAAGGACAAACCAAATGAAACTCAGTGGGTCACATATTTGAAAAGGCTTGAAAATAGGTGGAAACCTGGTGAAATGGGAAGAAGAGGGGAGATGGAATTGGGGATTAAGGTGTGAAAATGTCATAAATTCACTGTAGCAGTTACTCTCTGCTGCTATGAGACAACATTTCCTTAATCACCTTACGGGAGAAAGGGAGATTTTATTGGCTTTGGGTTCCAGAGGGGAGATACGTTCTTTATGGTGGAAAAGGCATGGTTGGCTGGCAGAAGCTGGAGTCAGCCGGCTTAAGTCACATCTGTCATGGAGGCTAAGAAGCAAACTACTACCTGCAAGAGCAATTTACTAGGGAAAGCTGGGCAGGGATAACAGTCTCAAGGCCTGTCCCCTGTGACGGGCCTTCCTCAAGCAGGACTCTGCCTCCTAAAGGTGCAGTGACCTTCCTAAACATCAGCTGAGACGGGGGACAACTCATATTCAAGCCATGACGTTCACAACATTCATGCATAAAACATTAAAATAATAAAAAGTGAAAGAAAAATACTAAAAAACAAATTTTAGCAGTAGCTTTTGAAACATCAACCTAATATTTGGACCACATAAGAGCTATATACCATCAGGGCTGGAGAGGTGGCTCAGGGGTTAAGCCTCTGCCTTGCAAGCAGAAGGTCCTGAGTTCGGATCCTAGACCCCACCATAGACGCCGGGCGGAACAGGGGCGGCCTGCGTTTCTGGTCCTGGTAGGGCGGAGCCTGTGAATCCCTGGGCAGAGTAAACAAGGAGGAGGTAGAAGCGGTCCATGGTGGTTCCCGAATTTGTCCGTCGTTCTACACACACACACACACACACACACACACACACACACATGCACAATTGAACAAATTAAAAAAAATTTTTAAAAAGCTATATACCATCAGTTCTTTTTTTTTTTTTTTTTTGGGCTGGTCCTTTAATGGACCATTTGTGCAATCAAATCTGTTTGTTCTATTCATGTGCAATCATCTTTTGATATCCACAGGATGCTGGTATCTACAACCATGAATGTTCAAGTCCTTTATATGAAATAGTGGGGTTGAGGATGTAACTCAGTAGATGAAGTGCTTGCCTAGTGTTGCCGAATGCCGGGCCAGCTGGACAAAGGATGGGGAAACAGCGGGGCCTCGGGGCTCCAGGTGAGGGGGCGAGCCAGCAACGGGGTCACCACCCAGACCCCGGGAATCAGGCGAAAAGCAGGCAGTGAGAGAGACAGATAGACAGCAAGATAGCTCAGTGGAAACATTCTAACATGTGCACGTAGCGCACACACAAAAATACTGTGTATTTTACTCTTTTGGTAAGATAAAAAATATTTTGAGGAAAGCCATTTTTAATTTACTGTTTAACATGTTTGGATTAAAGTGAAGAATCCTGAACAGATTATTGTATGTAAGTTCTTATATATAGGAGCTATGCCTTTTAATCTAAATCTCTTAGATTAGTGCTTACTCTGGCTGTGATAGAAGAAATGTTTGGGTTCTGTCCCTTGTTACTGACTCAGAGCGTCTAAAACCCTTGGCATTTCCTTAGTGATAGAAATGATAAGAGTGTCTTTGGTTGCAGTGGGCCACTTCTGGCCTGAACCCCTAAATAGCTTTAAATTGGGACTGGTCACTAGGAAGATAAGACATGGATTAGAGTTTACTTCAGCATCTCTCAGTATGTAAGTGGGAGTAGAGACAGTCACCAGTGGCCACTGATTAAATCAGTCATGTCTATGAAATGAACCTTCCTGGGCTGGAGAGATGGCGGAGGGGTTAAGCCTTTGCCTGGCAAGCAAGAGGACCTGAGTTCAGAATCTCAGATCCAGTGTGAAAACTCCAGGCTGAATGGCACCGCCTGCACTTCTGGCTCTGGAAGGCAGAACCTGGGAAACCCCAGAGCAAAACATTAAGGAAGTAGAGTCATCTAGCCATCCACAGGCTCACATAATACCCTCTTCTACATACACCCCTTCACACACAAACACACCTACACATGCAAAAAAAAAAAAAAAAAAAAAAGGAAAAGAAAAGAAATGGAGCTTCCCTTAAAAAAAAATAATGATAATGTTCAGAGATCTTCTAGGCTGATGTGTAAATGAAGGTCCTGAGAGGGTGGTGTATCGGAGAAGGCATGGGAGCTCCATCTTCTTTCCCTGCACTTAGGCCTATGAATCTCCCCATTTAACGTACATTTCTTTCACTTCTCAAAAAAACTCACATCTTTTTAGCACTAGCATTGGCCTCATACATTTCATGTTTATCCTGTATCTTGATTGGATTAGATGCCTGCAATGAATGAGCTTTACATCATTTGTGTTTATGTGTATACTCTGTAATGTTTGCATTACAATTGCCCTATGGCTCATTTCTTAGACCCTGTCCCCCTCATCAAAGAGGCATGGCTGTGGTTGATCTACATTTGCATTTTATTATTTACAGTATAAGAAGCAGATTGACATACTCAAATTGTTCTGAAATATTTAAAAGTTCCTTAATAATTGAATCAGGTATCAATTATTTAAATTAATTAAAAATTTAAAAAATTAAGTTTCTTCAGTTTTTCTAGACATATTTTCAAGTGTTCAGTGTTTGCCTGTGGCTAGTAGCTGCCATGTTTGACAAGGTAGTTTTAACAGCTTCACAGTATTCCATTATGCTTCCTATTGTTGGACATTGTGTAGATTTCCTAGCATTTATCTTTCAGTTTCCTACTTTTAGACAACTTCTCTCAAAGTTACAGTGTCACACATTTTCTGTTATACTTTATTCTTTCCATTTCTTCTTTCACTCAATGCACCTGTGTACATTTCCACAAAACCTGCACAGGATTTGGCCTGTCAGCGTTTCAGTGCAGACAAGGAAAGATCACAAGAGGTGCCATGCCTCCCTGAGAGACTGTTGAGGGCAACTGCTGGATTAAGGGAAACATGTATCAGTGGAGACACATGATTCATGTTTCAGCAAGTGCTCAGGCTCATGACATCAAAGGCAACTCTAATGAAATTCAATGAGCCACACATGCAAAAAGACATGAAAGTGAGAAAGAGGGGGAGGGAGAAAAGGGTTTAATGGGAAAGGATGGAGATGGGATTAGAGATTAGACTGTATTCGTGTATGAAATTCTAAAAAAGAATTGTAAAATGAGATAGATGGAGAGATGGCTCAGGGATTAAGACTCTGTCTCGCAAGCAGAAGGTTCTGAGTTTGGATTTCAGGTCCCACATAAAAATGCCAGGTGGAAATCATGGTGGCCAGCACTTCTGGCCCTGGTGGATGGAGCCTGGGAAATCTCAAAAGGAGGTAGAAGCAATCCAGAATGATTCCCTAAATTAACCTTAGTCCTCCACAGGGACACATAGTACCCTCTGATACACACACACACACACTCCCCCCGCCTCTCTCTCTTAGGCAAAAATATGCCTTTTTACAAATTTTAAAAAATTTATATAATGAGGTAGAAAAGTTATTCTCTTAAAACTAAAAGGAAAGCACCACTACAAATAAAATGTTTGTAAAATTATTTTTATAGGAACAAAACTCAATTTTTTTTGTGGGGGGAACTCAATTTGAATCCTTAAAGTGGGGGAAATTATTTGATACCTTTATTGACTATCACAAAATTTATATGTAATTTTTAAACCTTTTGTTTGCTTGTTTGCTATCAAAACGTCACATAGATCAGTCTACTCATGAATTTACGATCTTCCTGCCTTAGTCTCCTGAGTGCTGAGATTACAAGAAGCATGACAACATTCCTAGTTATGTCTGTTAAATGATTACATAAATGTTTTTACAGAACTATAATATTAGCAAGTTGGTACAATCACCTGATTAGTGATGGTAAATTATAAAGTTTAATCATAAGATTTTTGTTTCACAAGCACATCAACTGAAGCCAGAGAGAATGTACTGAATTTCAAGAAATACAAATTTTGCTTAGTTACTCATGAAAGTCTTATGGATAAACATACTTGGAAATTATTTAATATTTAAATTCTATATTAAGATATACACAGTATGAATGATATGCAAGATACAGCACATAAGTAAGGGCCAAAGCAATCATAATTGGACTTTGCATGCCCTGTGCAATGTCCAACACACTATTGATCCCACAAAGTCTAGCATTTGCTAAAGGCACTAGGATCCTTGGAGGCAAGGGATTGACAGCCACAGTAGTGTTCCTATGCTTAAGCGCAACACAGGAAAGGGTTCTGGGAAATGCCACTGGGTCCTTGCATCTCATCAGAGAGGAGGACCCAGAGGAGAGATTAGCATGCACATTGAAGGATGCTCCAGGGAGGGGGGAAGGGGGGCACAGGGCGGTGGGAGGTTGGAGGGAGGGAGGGGGCCGGTGTACCTGTTAAGTTTGTATGAGTGGAAATAAAAAAAAAGATTTACATAGTATGACAGCACTGTTGCTTTTAGGAACATGAAAAATCCAATACTTAATGTATTAAACATACAGTTTGTTAATAATATACTAGCAACAAAGGATCTTTTGAGATACATGTTACTGTGATAACTTTTAAAATCTATATGCTTATAGTCACTTTAGCAAGTAGGCCCTTATATCATTATGCTATCAAAATAAGCAAAAAGAGAGCCTAGAGTATGGAGTATCTGACTTAAATTGCTGGTTATTTTAATAACTTAAATTATTTTTGGTTCTTAAGATTAACATCTCAGTCATCCTGACAAAAGCTTGATTCTTCCTGCTTTTCCTCCATTGCCATTCCATCCTCTACTGTCCTTTTTCATGACAAGAACATGAAGCCACTGTCAGATTCCCACATCAGCAAACATATTGCCTTTTGTTCTACTAACTTACAACTATAGAAATGAAATGAGGTTACACTTTTCAGGGATTCTTTTGTAGCTCTTTATAGAGGCAAAAGTACCTGTGATTATGGCCTCTTTTACTTTAACCTCCTATTTATTTCTTCTACTAGGATTTATAGTTCTCCCACTCTCAGGAAAAGATTTGCAGTTATTTCTTCTCATTACTTTACTTTTGTGATACTGAAGATCGTGCTTCATTAGTTTAAATGGAAGTATATATTTGCAAGAAGAATAATCATTAACTCACTCTTAAAGACATATCTTTAATAAATGGTAGTCTATCCTTACAATGATTGTAGGGTTAAGGACCATATCACCATTCCTTGGCAATCTATATTGATTTAACTATATTTATAAAATTATGAAGACATTCATGGTAAGATTCCTCCTCCTGAATAAATAGGTCTTTTAGCCAAAAAAATATTTAGCATAAGATACAGATACTCCCCTTACTCACTTTTATTTAAATAGTTTTATTTATGTATTTATTTATTTGAGTGAGAGAATGAACAAGCGCAAGCAAGGGAGGATGTGCGCGCACATTCACGCTATGCATGACGGATGTCATAGGACAACTTTTGAAAGTCAGTTCTCTTCTGCCACCATGTGGGCTTCTGGGGATGGAGCACAGGTGCCAGGTTGTCAGCAGGTACCTTACCTGTGGAGCTATCTTGCCAGCTCCTTTTCCTTATTCTAATGAGACACATTCTGAATGCCTAAAGAAGTTAGGGATAATACTGTGTCCTGTAAAGACTGTGATTTTTTTCTTATGTATACATACATGCCACTGAAAATTTTAATTTATAAATTAGGCACAGGAACAGACTAACTACAGTAAATAAAACAAGTAAAACAATATTAAAAGTTTTCTAATGTTCTTCCCGTCTTCCTTTTCAATACATTGTACTTACCCTTGTTCTAAGTGGATAACCAGAAGTAGAAAGCAAACCTGCTAAGGGAGGAATATTGTGTTGCACATAGTATGAATTCATCTGATGAGAATTAGACACTAACTCTTCATCAAGAAGCTTCAAGTCTATTTGATTTAATAAAATAATAAGCATTCTGGTTTCAAGGTAGAAAACAAATGGTATAGATTAAGGACCATATGTTGAGGAACATGACAGATGGGCTTAAGAAACATTTCGTAAGACACTTCATAGAAGAAAATTAACAGATTCAGAAACTGAACAGAGAAATTTCATCCCCTTAGGATGAGAAACAATATGTTAATGTTGTCAAGATCGGAAATTTTAGGGATTATATGGGAAATATTAAGTAGCTTTATTTGGGAGATAAGAGAGAGATAAATAAAGTGGAGAAAGTATTCTAGGATTAATTCAGAGAAAGTCATACACATAGCAAGCTTAGAATTTCAAATGTGCCCTACAGAATAATTGTTAATATGCCCTGGAATCAAACAGCCTTGAGGCCCAAACAAATTTTGTAGTTTGCCAGAGTAATACATAATTGAACAAGGAGGCTGTTGTAAGACTTAAATTAGATATGTGTGTTCAACACAGTAAATGAATATTGCTTAGTAAATCCTTAGTCCTTCCAAAGGGACACTGTCATGATAATAGATGTTCTTCCTAGAAAGGTGATCTAACACTACTATGTGAAATGATTTGAAAGAAAGGCCGAAGTTGGGAGAATAGTTAGGGAGTCCATAGAAAAACCATGTAAGAGATGCTGCATCTGAAGCTTTAAGGTGTTGGCATGAGAAGAAGAAGCTGGATTGTTTATGAGATACAATGTGGATCAAATTGATGGAAATTGATTCAAATAGTTATAAATGTATTTAGGGATAATACAGTATGATTTTTCAGGTTGTTTAAATATTACCACAGGAAGATAGCTTATTTATCTAATGGGCTCATTTATTGTATTTTTAGGATATTCATTTTTTTAACTGTAAATTTATATTTTATTTAAAAAGTGTCTGATTAAGATATAGCTCACTTTGGTAACTGTACTGATGGCTCTTTTTTGCTGTGGAGGAGAAAAGGGAGACTTATTCAGCTTACAGTTTCAGAGGAGCATACAGTCCTCTATGGTAGAAACGCATGTCTGGCTGGCAGAAGCTGGAGGCAGCTTGAGTCACCTCCATCTTGGAGGCTTGAGCTCACTGTGCACACTCAGAGCTGACTCACCAGGGGAAGCAGGACGGGACTAAACAACCTCAAGGCCCACCCCTGTACGTGCTTCTTCCAACAAGGCTCCTCCTAAGGCGCCATGACCTTCCTAAACATCAGCTAAAGATTCAGACAAATGAACCTGTGGGGCACAACTTATATTCAAACCATGACAGTAACATACACTGAAACTGGAACAGTATAGAATAGAGAGTGTTTTTTAATGTATGGTCACTTGGAAGCTAGAATGTTGGTAACAGTTTTATTTTCCATAGGTTGTAGGTAAATTCACATCCATTTGTCCATGTACTGATTCTACTCCTTTGTTAGTTCCATTTTTAGGCACTTTGAGCAGTAAGTGTTAACTGCAATCAGGTTGTAAAATATAATTGTAGGTAGTATAAAACATTTTCTCTGATCATATTTTAAAGGCAACAGAATGATGTAATATGTAACTTTATAGGAAGCATGTAGCCAGCATGGTAGGCATCTTTCAGAAGTGTTACATAGAGTCATGTCTAAAGATTTCACCTGTATGGATTTTAGTTTCTGTTCTGTTACTTTTAGCTATCTATGTGATTGAATCTCTCAGTACAAATATGCAGACATTTGAGAAATATCTGACTTGCCTAGTTTTTAGGCAAATAGTAGAGATTAGACTAAGAAATGTACTTGGAATCTGCTGTAGAAAACAAAACATTTAAATGTAAGATATGAATGTTTAGGTTATGTGGAACCTATTTTTATATCCTCTCCAGCAATTATCAGTCTGCTAAATTGCTTTTTTTTTTTTAGCAGAATTGCTTTTATTTAAAAAAAAAAAAAAAAAGACTTAAAAAATTCCTAAACACACAGGGTAGTAGGGAGTGTCTGTCTAACCTCACCTCTAACCATATGATTTTAGCAGCAATAAGGAATATGAAGATAGTGGTCCCTAAAATGAATGGGAAGGGGATGGGGGAAAGAACAGATGAAGGACAGTTAGCCTGCGTGGTTGCCATCAGATGGCGTAAGGGAACAAGGGGTTTATTTTCTTACAAGAGTCTGGTTATACTTCGTAGTCTAGTTTGATGGGAGCGCATGCGGCCCGAGAGAACTGGCCACACCATCACCATATAACAGCTGAGAGAGGGATGATCCTTACTTGCCAGACCAGCATGTCTGGCCAAGTGTACACAAGGATGCTGACTCTCTCAACCAGCTGTCTGTATTTTATTCCAAGGCCTAGTCCCACCCACCATGGGCTGGGCCTTCCCTATCAGCTAGGCAGTCTCCTGCAGGCTTGCTTTGGGCCTAACTCAACCACAAATTCTCTACAAATGTGCCCAGAGCTCAAACCCTCAACTGTCAAGTTGACACATGTGCCTAACTATGTCAAAGTCAGTACTGGAAAGGCTACAGCTGCGAGGCCAGTTTAGAACATTTCTGTTGGTTAAACCACTGTGGATACCTTCCTTGCCCATCAGCAGGACTAGTGTGTCTTGGCAGTCCTGGTAACAGTGATATGGAAGGTGCAGCTCCACCAGTGCTCTGGTACAAAGCCCATAGTAAATTCCCTGTCTTGCACTAGTGAGTCCTGAATCACAGAACATTTCTTAACCAGTTCTGCCAACCAAAACACCAACATAGTTTGATTAAATGCTAAGAAAAGTTTTCCTGGGGACAGTGGCCCTGGCCAAGGATGAAGTCCTTGTAGACCACAGTGGTTATCCTGTGACAGGTTCTTTCTGTCACGAGTTTAACAATGTAG
The DNA here is from genome assembly GCA_023101885.1 of Typhlomys cinereus. NCBI lineage: Eukaryota > Metazoa > Chordata > Mammalia > Rodentia > Platacanthomyidae > Typhlomys > Typhlomys cinereus. The sequence goes on along the minus strand of JALPQD010000017.1, from coordinate 5,679,438 downwards.
GCAATAGGATGTAAAATTTGCCCTTGGGCAGACTGGCTGGAAATGTGGCTGGGCACAAAGACAATATATTCAAAATAAAATTTTTCAGGACTGGAGAAATGGTTCAGAGGTTAATACTCTGCCTTGAAAGCAGAAAGACCTGAGTTTGGATCCTAGATCCCATGTAAAAAACACCAGGTAGAAATGACAGTGGGATCTGGGAAGTCCCAGTGTGATCTCACACACACACAAATGGAATTTATCATCTCCCTTCCACCATTATCCCCTCTTCTCAGGGATAGGAGTAGAAGACCTGAGTCTTCGGGTTTTCTTATTTCAAAGTTCATTGTTCTTCTAGGTTCAATTATTATACTCAATATTTTATAATTATATTTGACTCTTGATCTCAAAATTCTATCAGATCATCCTTTGTAATGGCCATTGTTTAAAGTTATACTTTCTCATTTCTTTTGCTACTTCCTTTATTCCCCCATATATAAAGTATTAAAATACTGTCTCTTTATTGGCTACTCAACATTTATCTGTAGCCAACTATGGTTAGAGTATAGATTTAGCTCCCTAAAAAACTATCTTGTTCTTAAATGCCTGTAGTTTCTCATTGCTTTCAGGAGCAAATGCAATTTAGCTTAGTATTCAGAGGCAGCTCTGACTTTATCTTCTATCTCTTACATTGGCCCTGTTCTTTGTCTAGACTGTTCCTATTCTCTAGATCTTACATTTTCTTGATTGATAGCCATATAAGTAAAGACATATTTGCAGACCATTTTAAAATATGTATTTAAAAATTGAGTTCTAATCAGTTAGAAAGTAGCATTTTAGAGAAGTTTGCTAACATTTTAGAATTGAATCTTTCATTATTAAGGAACCAAAGGTAATTATGGTGCGGTTCAAGTAACCAGCCATTTGATACTTTCAGTACTGTTTGGCTCCTAAGCAATTCCTGCCTTGAGTAAGTGGTCTTGAATATCTTCAAAGGCCTTGAACTGTATATTTGTTAATGAGAAAATAGAGAACTTCACATAGTTATAAAGAAGTACTTCTCACTTCAATGTATACACTGCATAGGAATTCTAATAATCAGGTTAAAAAAACCATGGAGGCTCAGTGGTATAGTATTTGCCTACTCTGCACAATTCTCTGCCTCTGATTACCTGCACAAGGGATGGGGGAGCAGGAGAATCATAATCTTTTATCACTACGCTTCCCCACTCCTTCATATTGCATGATGCTACTATAACAGTGATATCAAAACTTGTTAAGAACTTGAAGAAGGATGACCCCTTGCACAGCCCTGTTTTTCTCTGGCAATGCTTAAGACAAAAGCCAAGTTTTAATGTAGAGAAACAAGGTGAGGATGACAATAGCTCACTCCTGGATTATTGCACTGAGGCGTGGGACTCACAAGTTCCAGGTTATTTAATGAGACTCGTCTCAAGAAAAAGGAAAAGGAGAAAAAGAGCATGGTGGTGCATGCCTGTAGTCTCAGTCCTTGGAGGGACAGGCAGGAAAAGTTCAAGTTTCAGGCTACTTTGGGCTACACAACAAGACTTTCTTTTCTTTCTTTCTTTCTTTCTTTCTTTCTTTCTTTCTTTCTTTCTTTCTTTCTTTCTTTCTTTCTTTCTTTCTTTCTTTCTTTCTTTCTTTCTTTCTTTCTCTTTCTTTCTTTCTCTCCTCTCTTCTCTTTCTCTTTCCTTTCTCTCTTTCTCTTTCTCTTTCCTTTCTCTTTTTCTTTCTTTCTCTCTTTCTCGCCTCTCTTTCTCTTTCTCTTTCCTTTCTCTTTTTCTTTCTTTCTTTTTCTTTCTTTCTCTTTCTCTCCTCTCTTCTCTCTTTCTCTCTTTCTCTTTCCTTTCTCTCTCTTTCCTTTCTGTCTTTTTCTTTCTCTTTCTTTTCCTTTCTTAAAAAATAAAGGCAAGAAAAAGTTATTAGGTGATTAGGTCTATGATTTTGTTTCTAATTTCATTATTTAAGAGGAAGAATCTCTATGAACATGTGAAAAAAATCTTCAGAATGATCAATGCTTTTTTAAAATAAACAACAGTACCAGGAATTGAACCATAGGGTCTCTCAGATCTTAGGCAAGCATTTTACTATTGAACTGTATTCCTATGTTGCTTTTTTAAACATGTCTTTGTTTTTCATTTGTGATACTAATAATATATTAAACTTTTAAAAGAATTTTGAAAGTTGCATTTAAAGTATAAAAAAGCGTTTTGTTCATCAAAGAGACTCTAAATAAATGTTAGCTGTGTTCACGAAATATTTTGCTTATGCCTTTTTATCTTGAAGGTGATTGTTCCCCTGGTAGAGCTAGGGTTTGAACTAGGGATTGACTCCTTATGTGTTAAACGAGGGCTCTCTCTAACCCTGAGCTTGCGCCCTGATGCTCTGTCCCTGCTTTAAGCCTTTCCCTGTTTGGATCTTCTTTCTTTTCATTTTTCCTTTTCCTTTTCTTTCTTTTTAAGACACCGCCTTGTTTTGTAGCTTAGACTGTCTGTAAACTTGTCATCCTCTTGCCTCAACCTCTCTAGTGCTGGGATTCCAGATATATATCTCCATCACTGTTGAATCAACTGTTTGTCATTGTATATACTTATGTTTTCAGCCACGTTATAAGCTGGAGTTGCTGGCAGTCAGCCTAGCTCCAGGCTCGATGAGAGACCCAGTCTGGAGGGAACGAGATGGAGAAGGATAGAGCAGGACATCTGAAACTTCACTTTGGTCTCAGCCCACACACATACACTCAAGACAAACATACAGAAATAAAAAATAAACAAGAAAATGGGCAGTGAAAAGGAAAAGTTGATTTTTAAAATGTGAAAAGGAAGACAAGTCAAAAGTGTAAAGTAGGGGCTACAAATTGAGAGGAAAAAGGAAGGGAGAGGGCATTTAGTGTAGTGAAGGGATTTTGCTACTAGAAAAAAGGGAATACAGAAAGTAACAATAGCGTAATATATGAACTAGTGAAGCTGCCAACAAATTCTCCTATAAAAGAGGGAAAGGGAAGAGGAAGAGCAGGAAGGTTATAACAAAAAAAAACCTGTCTCAAGGAGACAAGATTAGATGTTTGCTGCCATTGTCTATGTGCACTTTATTCTGCATCTTCATGGACTTTAGACTCTCTGGAACAAGCAAAGTCTGGGTGATATGTACCCCATTTCTGTATGCGACTTACCAATTAGTCTAAAAGTAGAAATTGGGTACAGAGCTAGTTGGGATGGTTTTCTGTTTTCCTTGCTGGCTAGTACAAGGTAGCGCTAAATCAAAGTTCCCGTGGCTAGAGTTTACTGAAGATCAGCTTAATATACCCCATGCTGCCCACCTCACTGAATAACTGTTTTCTGATTGTTTCCAGCCTTAGCTACCCAGAAGCTGGAGGGTACTGTTTGCATCTTATTTATCATCTATTCTCTCACTCTTTTCTGATCACCTAGTTCCCTGAAGAAAAACATTTTTAAGGCATTTAATACTTTTTAAAATATAAATTCATAGTTTATATTTTATATATATTTATTGCATATATTTATATATAACTACATATAATATATAATTATATATTACAATATGTAACATTTATGGGGCACAAAGTCACTACTTTGATTTGTAAATACAGAATCGAATAATCAAGCTAATTAGCATGTCCACTGCATAAAAACCTTAATGCTTTTCCTTTTTTATGTTTTTGAAACATCAAACCTTGACAGGTAGTCTGCCAGTAAGCTAAACTCCCAGCCCTTAATATTTCTTTTTTTTTAATTTTTTATTATTTATTATTTATTCAATTGTGCGTGTATGCACATGTGTGTGTGTGTGTGTGTGTGTGTGTGTGTGTGTGTGTGTGTGTGTGTAGAACCACAGGCGATTTCGGGAACCACCATGGATGCCTCCACCTCCTTGTTTACTCTGCCCCGGGATTCACAGGCTCCGCCCTACCAGGACCCGAAACGCAGGCTGCCCCCGCTTCCGCCTGGCATCTATACGTGGGCCTAGGATCAGAACTTGGGACCTTCTGCCTGCAAGGCAGAGGCTTAACCCCTGAGCCACCTCTCCAGCCCCTTAATATTTCTTTTGTAATGAGAACATTTGGAATTAATTTAATTATGTTTGCAATTTTAAAATACATGGTACTTTATTGTTCACTCTATTTACTACTCTATATGGTAGATCTCAAAAAAAACAATTCTTTTTATTCTTTCTGAGATTTTATGTCATTTGGCCATCATCTTTTGTTGCCCTTGCCCTCTGTAACTGCCACTTTGCCCTTTGCCTCCCAAGTGTTGATTTTGTCTGATTTTGCATCTAAGTGAAAACGTGTATTTATCATTCTGTGAGAATTACTGGATCTACCTTGGGCTTTTGAGGAGCCTCTGCAGTGTTTTCATAATGACTCTACTATTTATGGTCTCTCTGACAGTGAACATGTTTCTTTTAACCCACATCTTTGCCAATACTAAACATTAATCATTTTGATGGTAACTATTCTACAGGTATAAGATAATATTGTTTTCAATTGCCTTTTTCTAGTGACTAGCAGTGTTGAGCATTTTTTTCTTATATCCGAGACATCCTTATGTCTTCATATCAAGAGATGTCTTTTTAAGTCTCCTAACGATTTTTTTTTTTTAGTGAAGTGAACTGTTGTTGACTTTTTGGAAACCAGTTTTATGGTAATCCAGGCTATGTAGAACTCACTTTATACTTAAGTAGGTCTTACCTTGAGCTCCTGATCCTCTGGCTTTTGACTCCAAAGGCATGAGAATGAACACACTGGGTTTCTCTATCTGTTTTTGAACATGCATGTAAATATATGATATTTTGACCATATTCACAGCCTTTTACCTTCTCTTGTTCCCTGCCTCCCACTGAATCCTTTATTTCCAACTTGCCTTCCCCATACTAATTCATGCCATGTGTGTGTGTGTGTGTGTGTGTGTGTGTGTGTGTGTGCGTGCGTGCGTGCGTGTGCATGTAGTGTATGTGCATGTAGTGTATGTGGCTGGAGACAGGGCACATGTGTGCATGGGGTCAAGATTGGCATCTTCCTCTATTGTTCACCTTATTTTTTTAATTTATTAACTTTTTTCACAGACAAAATGGGTTTCTGTCCAAATATCCTCCCCTTCCTCACTTTTTTTACCAATCTATCCCCCTCTCTGCATGTGTTTCCACTTTATTTTATATTTTATTTTTCACTGAAACTGGAGCTCATATTTTTTGTTAAACTGGCTGGCCGTGAGCTTCTGAGGTTTTCCTCTTCCTCAACTCCTGTCCCTGGACACTGGGCTTACACTGTTTGCAGGTGCTCAGGATTCAAACTCGGTTCTCATGCTTACACAGCAAGCACTTAGCAAGCTGCCTCCCAGCCCCTTAGTTGAGTGTTTTGCCATTTGTTTACATACTGTTGAGTTAGGCAGGATTTTTATACACTTTGGATGTTATATTAATCTGTTCTTGGTGTGTGATATGCATATGTCTTCTCACCATTTGTAATCTGTCATTACATTGTTGTTTCCTTTGCTATGCCAGGCTTTTTTTTAGCTTGATAATATTTGTTTACTTTTGCTTGTGTTGCCTGTGCTTTGAGGGTTAATTCCTATCCCAAAATAAATATAACTAATGTATATCTTTCCCTTTGTTTTCTGTTAGTAGGTTTACAACTTCTAGTCTTAATCCATTTCAAGTCGATTTTTATAAATGATGAGATAGAGATCTAGTTTCATTCACCTACATATGAATATCCAGTTTAAAAATAAATCTTTGGTAAAAGATTGATATATGATATCAATTGATGTTGATATATAACTGTTTTGGGATTTAGCTGGTTAGCAAAGTTACACATGCAGCTGTATTTTTTTCTATTTGGACCAAATGACCTTGTTTTTATGTCAAGGCAGTTAATAAACCTAGTATCATAAGAGTTAGAATTTAAACTAAGTCCAGTTGCAGGTGTGTTTGCATATTAATTTTGTTAGGAACACAAAAACTGCTAAATCTATGAGAGTTTGTAGGTGAAAATGATGGATCTTCTATGGTAGTAACATTGCCTTATTGATATCCAACTGCATATCAACAGTCTGTTTTCCGTTCATGACGGTGGATGACTTATATGGCCTTCTTGTATGTATGGGGAATGTGTGGGTGTGTGATATATGGTGTGTGTGGTGTATGCATATGATGTGGATGTGTATAGACGTGTATTTACTCACATACATACAGAGACCAGAACAGGATGTCAGGTATGTTTCTCAGGTGTATTCCTCTATCCCTCTCTACATTATTGTTTTGAAATAGGGTCTCTCAGTAAACTGTAAGCTAACAAATGGGATCTGCCTATCTTCTCACTTTAGCACATGGATTGTAGGCTATACAGTTATGCCTAACTTTTTTTGTCTCTTTTTTCCACATTTTTGAAAATTCCCTTAGTGTTTCAATAAATGAATATAGTGAATTTATGATATTTTTACACCTTTAATCCCAGATTCCATCCCATCTCCCCTTCGTATATCCCTTCTTCATCCTTGCCAGACTTCCTATTTTCAAGTCTTTCCGTATATATGACCCATTGAGTTTCATCTGGTTTGCCTTTGATGGCATAGCCTGAGTACTTTCTAGAGTATGAATCATACGTCATTGTGGAAAGCATCTTCCATTTCTCCTCATCAGCATTAATCCTCATCAGTCTCTCAGGGAGGCATAAACCTCTTAAGATATTTCCCTTCCATGGTGAGATGTTGCTAGGACAAGTCCTGTGCAGTTCTTATGGACATATACATAGCTGCTGTGAAATCATGGATACGATAGCCTTGTCATGTTCCGGTGGCAATGTCTGACTGCACTCCCATTCCACTTCAGGTTCTTACAATCTTACTGCTCACTTTTCAGCAATGTTCCCTGAGTGTTGGGGTGGGGGTACTGTTGTATGCCCAACTTTTTAAATTCAGTTCCTCATACTTGAAAAGCAAACACAGTTACCCACTGAGTTAACTACTCAGCCCTTATAGAACTTTGTTTTATGTTAACTTTAATCCTCTTTGAAATCTTTAATTATTACATTTTTTTACTTTGAACTTTTCAGGTTTATTCAGGATCTCATTTTGTGGTGCAGGCTGTCTAGTAACTTACTGTGTAAGCCACAGTAACCTCAAATTCACAGTTATCTTCCTGCCTTTATCTCTTAAGAGCTAGGATTACAGGTTTGAGCCATCATACTTCCCTTCACCTTCTCTCTTAAACAGTTGGGGCCTTGAACTCTTGATCCTCCTGGCTTATCTCCCATGATGTTCAGCTAAATGTTTATTGTTTGTTTTTTTAAAGGAATTTTGTTCCCACTCTTTATACTTATCTAGCAATGTCAGTATTAAATATAGTTTTAAACCATGCAAATAGTAATAGCTTCCATGGAATGCAGTTATCTGGATAATAAGCAAAAGAAAATACTTTGATCTGCAATCTGCAATCTAAGTCAAGAACTATATAGAATCTTAGAAATTTCCTTGTAGGACTCATCAGAATGTTCCACTAAAGAGTATACTTGGTCTTTTAATTTTATGCCTTGAACTGAACAGGTTCAGTTTGCTTCAATTATATGGGTTTTTTAAAATGTTCCTTCAAAAATATTTCATTAATTCTGTAATTTAAGAACTAATTTTTTCAGTTGGAAATGATCATGCATGCCCATGATCCCAGCACTTTTCAAAAAGAGGAAGCAGGAGAATCAGGAATTGAAGGCCAATTTCAGCTGCAGAGCAAGTTCTAGGATAGCATGGGTTATTTAAAATTGTGTCTTTTTTTACTGGTTAATATACCTTACACGACTAACTCAGTTGTATTTCAGTTTTGGCTTGTATTTACTTTGTGTTGATGTGACTGATTTCTTCCTTTATGAAATTTATATTATTGTACAGATATTACTGAAATCTAACTTTACTTATTTCACCTGAAAAAGCTCCCTATAGCCTTTTGCATTCTTAATTCCACTTAAGTCCCAGGCAACCATAAAAATTTTGCCTTTTCTAGAAATTTTATATCAATGAAATCAAATAATATATACTCTTATATCTGACATTGTTTTAAAAACCATCACTCTTTTAAAGAAAACAGAAGGAAGGAGAGAAAGGGCTTTTATTTATTTTATTTTCCAGTTTCCAAATATATATAGAGGAGGATGTATGTATCTGTATATGCTTGTTTTGCATGTTGTCGACACGTGTGCAGATGCACATGCACATGCATGTGGAGGTGAGGTTGATATCCAGAAATATCTGCAATTGCTTTTCCACCTTATTCTTTGGAAGCTGGTTCTCATTAAACCTGGAGCTTGCTTACAGGGACTGTAGGGCTAATACGACTAGCCCATCTAGCTCTGGGGAGTCCCAGTCTCCACTGAGGCTGGAGTTACAGGTGAGCTCCTCTACTGGCTCAGCATTTTTTTATGTGATCTGGTTACCAGACCAGTTCTGTTGCTTGTGAAAAAGGATTTTAATCAGTGAGCTATTTCCCTAGCCCAAGACCAACCATCCTGCATGTTAATATTCATTGTTTTTACTACTAAATAGAGTTTCACAGTTTGTTTATTCACTAGTTGAAGGTACTATGTCCAATTGTACTATTAATAATACTACTGTGCACATTCTTTATGTTTTTATGATTTTTACAAATAAAAGCTTTATTTCTAATAGAAATTGCTAAGTTCTATGATATGTATATGTTTTACTTTTTAACAAACTGCCAGACAGGCTTTACCATTTTACATTCTCACCAATGAAAGCTCTACATTTTCCACATCTTTTCCAATATTCAGAATTGCCAGTCTTTAGTTTTAACCATTTTATTGTTTTTAGTAGTATTTTTTATTTGGATGTAATTCATGTGCCATGCAGGTCATTTATTTGACATACACAATTCAGTAATATTTAATATATTCAGAATTATCTAACCATTACCATGATTAATTTATATCATCCCCCATAACCATGATTCTCATGCCCACCCACTTATCCCCAGTCCTAAGTAACCAGTAATTTACTTTCTTTCTATACATACCAATTTTGGATGTTCCATAAATGGAGTCAATATAGTATATAACTGTTTTGTTTTGTTTTTATTTACTGTATGTGTGGTATGTGTACATGTTTATGTAGGTATGTGTATGTATACATGTGTGCACACAGAGATCTGAGGTCGATGTTGAATATTTTTCTCAACTGTACTTTACTTTTCCACCTTGTTTGAAACCAGGTCTTTTTACTGCTGCCATGTAAGCCAAGTTTGCTGGCCACTGAGTTTCTATAGTTCTTAAGCCACTGTATCCAGGATTTTATGTGGGCTCTGAAAATCTGCACTCTGGCCCTCTTGCTTATGCAACAAGCCATTTTTTCAATCCTCCACTATATTTTTTGAGACATGATCTCTCACTAACCCTGAAATCATCAATTTGGCTAGGCCAGCAGGCCAGTGAGCTCCAGAGATCCTCCTGTCTCTTTCTATACCCTCACACCCAACTCCTACCATTGGAGTTAATAGATGTGTGCCCAGTTTTTTATGTGGGTTTTAGGGATCAAATTTGGATTCTCACTTGCACGCAGTCACTTCCCTGTCTGAGCCATCTTTGCAGCCCTGTAGACTAACTTCTTCACTGATTTTTAAAATGAACCTTGGCTTTGTGGCATGTTTCAGTACTTTTTTTCCTTCTTTACCTAATAGTCCATGTATGTATATACCTTTTTATTTATACATTCATCAGCTTGCGGTTATTTTGATTTTTCACTGTATTACAAATAATTCTGTTATGAACATTTTTTGTATCAATCAAGCTTTTAATAAAAGATCATAAAATAACAGTTTCTCATCACTGTATATTAAGACCATGCTTCTGAATGGAGAGAGAAGTTGTGGGTAAATCACTCTTTTGACCCTGGGAGCCACACACCTGCAGCTCTAAACTGAATAGCTAAACTTTTAAGAAAAATAAACTCACTGTGATGAGCGGCAGCAGCGGCGGCCAGTACAGGAGTGTGATCCTGGTGTCCCTCCCCGGCCCTTTCTGCCCCCCTGTGTATCTGCAAACGGACTGGGGCCCAACCCTGGGGTCTCTGGGGGAAGTGAGTGATGAGTGGAGAACAGGGAGCTTCCCCTCAGCACCTGGCCCCATGGGGTCCCACCAAGTGGAGGTGGGGGGGCAATGGGGGGGCACGACGACCCCGGGAACACTCCCTGACTCAAGTGAAGTCTGTTAGGCATCATTTTTGAGGTCAATAAATTACAGCAATAGATAGCAAGGTGGGGTAGTGGGAAGGGTTCCTGGTAGAAAGTTATGACTGAAGCTGGGGACATCCTAGGAGGGGGTTCCTGAGCAGCCTCAGTTCCCACAGCTCCCACCCTTCCCGTTTGCAATGTCAGTTGAGGCTCTGGTTGAGTCTCTCTCCATCCCTCACTCCTGGCATTCACTTCACAGGTTCAGTGACATCAGCCCCATGTTACGAATAGTTTTGCACATTTTTTGTGTTTTCTTAGGGATAGAATTGGTAAGACCTAAGATATTTCCATCTTTAGTCTTTTGAAACATTGTCAAAATGTTTTTAGTGACTGAACCATTCAGTATGTCCACCAGCACACATGTATGATAATAGCAATTTTATTTTTGTTTGTGTGTGTGTATGTTGAGGTTAAAGGATAACTGTGGAGTCAGTTTTCTCATTCTCTCTTTGCAACTTCATTAGGGTGGCCTTCTTCAGGTTTGTGCCAAGTGCCTTTACCCACTGAGCTATCTTGCAGGTCCAATTTAGATTTTAATGAGTGAATGTCTATTAGAGACTGGGATAGTAGTAGTGCATTTTTGCAACTTTCTACTAAGAAATCCTAGCGGTCTATGAAAGAATTAAATTTCCTATTGAATTAACGCTTTTGTTCCTTCCTACTTTCCTCAAAAAACAGTATACACCTTTACACCTGATTCATTATTACTTTTTTGTTTTGTTTTACAGAATAAAGGAAGTTGAGTTTGTGAAAAATCATAAAAGAGAACAAGGATAGCAGTCAAGATTTTTCTAGTTTGCATATGTAAGTTCTTTTCACTATTCTTGGCTTGTATCCTGTGTTAGCTGACAAAGCCGTTTCTATGGAAACAAATAGTCCAACCTCTTAGAATGTCAGGGGAATGCTGATCATTTAAAATAAGACTTCTCAGTTGCTGGTCAAAGGGCATTACTTGCTGAAAAAGAGGAGGAAAGATGAATTAAAAAAAAAAAACCCAGTGTTTTGAGCTCTAGTATGAGCAGTGAACATGTTCATGCATGTGAAGTGTTACTTTTTCATTTCCCTTGGCCTCAAAATTAAGATTATTTAAATTGGTTTTCCTCCTAACCTGTTTCTGCTTCCCAGCTCTTACACAAATCATTCCATTTCTTGGTGTTGACTTTTAGTTTCCCAAGTTCAGTAATTTGATCATGTGATTCCATATGTCTAAGAGTCCCCACTTCTGTGTGGCTAATTTTCAGTTGCTTTTTTAAATACAACACAAATGTACCTTATATTTTCAGTGTTTCTTGTCACACTTTACAATAGACTATTTTAGAAGTCTGTATCCTCTTTGAATCCATTTTTGTTGAATGGATATTTCTTGGACATCTCCTATATGACATGCATTATGTCATATAGGAGATGTCCAAGAAATATAGGTTATGTGTATATATAGAGAGAGGGTTTAAAAGTCAGACATAATCTTTGTCTAAAACATTGGGAATCTGATGAGGCAAGATTAATCAGGGAAGAGTAATCATTTGTTTTCTCCCGCCCACTAAACTGAATACTACAGGGGGGATAACTAAACTGGAATTTAAGTAGTTTAGTATCAGATTTTTTTCTATGAGTAAATAGATTTGATCCATATAGACAATTTTATCAATAGTCTAACCATGAAAATTCCCAGATTTTCTAGCCCAGCCAAGTACAAGGTTGATAATTTTCTCTGTTTATTTTGTATATAACACATATATGTACATTCTTTAGAGTTTTTAAGCTGTTTTAATTTTAGGTCATAACTTTTGTAGACTATCATGTATATTAAGTAAAATACTATTATTATGAAGTTTTTTTAATATACAGTAATTATAAATAAAGAAAATTAAGAGTTCTTTTTCTGGAATGCATATAACTCCTAGGTTTTTAAAAATTAAAATCAAGCACAGCATTACAGTAACTCCTACACACACTTCTGCTTATTTATAATGAAAACATTAAGCTTAATTTGCATTTAAAGCTTAAGATTCGGGGCTGGAGAGGTGGCTCAGGGGTTAAGCCTCTGCCTTGCAGGCGGAAGGTCCTGAGTTCAGATCCCAGATCCCGCGTGTAGACGCCAGGCAGAAGCGGGGGCGGCCTGCGCTTCTGGTCCTGGTAGGGCGGAGCCTGTGAATCCTGGGGCAGAAGGAGGTGGAGGCGTCCATGGTGGTTCGCGAATTCGTCCGTGGTTCTACACACACACACACATACACACGCATATGCACACAGTTGAATTAATAATAAAAAAAAGCTTAAGATTCACCTAATATAAATCTAATAGCCCTTATTTTAATGAGAGAGAAGGCAAACTCATGGTATATAATGTACCTGCATGTAGATCACATTGTTATAAAGAGACTAAAATTTGTTTGGGAAGCAATGATCTGTCAGAAGCATTGTGAAAATATAATCTCAGTATAATTTGTATCTATTTTCCATATTGTTCACCTTAGTGGTTTTCCTGGATCCCATGCAGATTTTAATTTTGTATTGAGAAGTTTTGTCTTTTCACTGTGATTTGATATTTGAAAGATTAATTGCTATTAAGAATATTGCTTAAAAACCTGGATTTTGCTTAGTTGGCATTATACTTTCGCCATCTTATTTACTGAAATGATACTCAACTCAAGGAGGTAGTTGTAGGCTTATTACTGTAAATATTTTTAAAGCTCAAGCAGAAGAAGGCTAATTAAATTTAATGTGTGGGCTTGCACATATAAACAATCTGCCTATTTATGCCCAAAAAATGACTTGATGAAAAGGCAGTGCAATTGGATATTTTTCTTCTTTAATACATATTGAAGGACTTTTAAAATAGGAGACTAAAAATTATACTAATAATGTGTATATATTTATATATTGTACTTGCATACATTATCTTATTTAAAACTCAGAAAATAGTCCTGTGAGTAATTTTTGGAACTGAAATTTGAGGTTCAGAAAAAACTAATTTGTTTTAAAAAGGTAGAGGTGGCCTAAGATTAAACTTCTACCTTCAAAACAGACGGACCTGAATTTGGATCCTAGATCCCATATAAAAATGGCAGGCAGAATTGGTGGGGGCCTACTCTTCCAGCCCTGGAGGGCAGAGATTGGGAAACCCCAGAACAAAACACTAAGGAGGTAGAGGAATCCAGGGTGATAATCTGAAGTCACCCTTGGGTCATACATACTCAAGTGCTTTCTGATATACATATACACGTATGTACACACACACACCTAAAAAAGAAAAGGGGGGGGGGAATGACAGCCAAAATGAAAATTCAGTTTTGTTTATATTTTCTTTTTTTGTACAGGATGTCTTTGACTTTTTTAGTATTAATAAATACTATAAATTTCTTTAATTGAATCCTTATAAAGTCTTCATTCTTTTATAAATGTCGCCTCTTGTAAAGAATTGTAACCCACATAATCCATTTTTCACATAGTTTTATCCTTAAATACCTTTGATGCTAAGCTTTCCTGTTATTTGGGGATTATATTCCTCTTAAAACCCTCTAAAAATGAATTAGTATTGCCTCAAAATACTTCTATACTTTGTTAGTCACCTATGTGGCTTGCTGTGATCAGATTAACAATTACCTAACCCCTTGTGTATTAATTGAGCATAAAGCTGAGATGCTTAAAGCAATAATTTGGATTATATTTATACCTAAAGCACTTATTTGCTACCATTTCCCAGTTTGCTAAACTTTCTAGTGTGTCATTTTTCTTAGCTATAAAGTGGAATAGTTTGCCTCACTCTTGAGAGGTGACTATTTATTTATTATTAATGTGTAATTTCCTCAGCATTATCTGCAAAATGAAGAGTATGCACTTAAATCTATATAGCAAATTGTATTGCTTACTAGATATTTTCTATATTAGTTCAAAAGTGGATTAAATAAAGTTTGTTTCTATGTTGTAATTCTTGTATTTCCCCTCCCATCTTTCCCTGTAGATGTTCCTCATGGATACTTTCTCATAGCATTGTTATATGATGTAAGAAGTTTATTTTTCTTTGAAGTAACATGGATTTTATACTACAGAATCAAGAAAATTGGCTTTATAGGAAAACTGATATATAAAAAGTGGTACAGGTTATTTATAGATAACCATGACAACATCCTATATGAATGGGCATGTTACAGAGGAATCAGACAGCGGAATAAAAAATGTTGATCTTGCATCACCAGAGGAACATCAAAAACACCGAGAGATGGCTGTTGACTGCCCTGGAGATTTGGGCACCAGAATGATGCCGGTACGCCGAAGTGCACAGTTGGAGCGTATTCGGCAGCAGCAGGAAGATATGCGACGTAGGCGAGAGGAGGAAGGGAAAAAGCAAGAACTTGACCTAAATTCTTCCATGAGACTAAAGAAACTAGCTCAGATTCCTCCAAAAACGGGAATAGATAACCCTATATTTGACACAGAAGAAGGAATTGTTTTAGAAAGTCCTCACTATGCTGTGAAAATATTAGGTAAGTAAAAATAACATTATATTTTGCTTTAAACTTATGTACACCTTAATATCCTAACACTTAAAGTTTTGAAATTCATCTTACATCAAGATGCTAAAAAGACATACTCATATTCTGAATTTTTGATTCCTTTAAAACTTTAAAATAGTAATGAAATTAATAAATGCAGATAAAGAAATCTATTAGATTTCCTGAATCAGTAAGATAGACAGAAACTGCTTATTGGTTATGATGCTTTAGTATTTCCAAATTCTGTTGCATGACCAAAATTAAAAAACTGGAGCTATGAGACAGACATGTGAGTTGTGACCAAATAGCTTGAGAGTGCTGGGTTAAATAGCTTGCTAGAGTCTTGATGTAAGAAGGCATTCCTGATGAGCACTGTACAATACTGCGTACTTTAGCCAAACCATTCCTACAGTAATCCTCCTAAGGATTCTGTAATTTTCCCTTTGAGATATAAGAAACTGAGTCCAGTAACTACTGTGAGATGCACATGTGTAATCTTAGTTACCAGGAAAATGAGATGAGAGGATTGTGAGTTCTAGGCCATCCAATGTGCATGCTGAAATTCTGGCATCAAATAATAAAACAAACAACCATTGAACTTCAATTAAATTACCGGTTTCAGAAATGCCAAGCTAATGACTGGTATAACGAAATTTCAGTTTGCCAGATCTGGAGTTGATGCATAACTACAAAATAGAAGGTTTCAATCAAGAATGTATCCAGCCTGCACTTAACTCCTAGGCCAGGGCTGTCTCTACCCAGAGTAAAAATGCCTTTTCTCAGTTTGCACACAGGCTCCAAGGTTATGTTATATTTATATTTGTTTTTCATTGAGTTTGGAGTAATTTCTACTGTATCTTTTCATTGCTTTTGTTTGTTGAAATTTGTTAGAAGTCAAATTGACAGGGTGGGGAAATAGCTCAGGGGTGAGCCTTTTACCTCTCAAGCAAAAGGATCTCAGTTCAGATCCCCACATCCTGTGTAAAAATGTTGGTGGCTCTGCAATGGCCTGCAATTCTGACTAGAAAGTGGAGCCTGGAAAACCCCAGAGCAAAGCAGTAAGGTAGAATTCACCTTTAAGCCCCCACAGACACACACTCAACTGCCCTCTTGCGCACGTGTGTGCACATGCGCACACACACACAAGTACAACCTCACTAATGAGTAAATTAAAAAAAGTCATAACTGACTTCTGGCTTCTATATTTTAAAAAATCATAGATAATGTGTTCAGAGATAGTGAGGTCTGGTAATTTCTTCAAATCTCATCATTACAGTGAAAAATAAAATTACCTATTTAGTACATTTATATGAAAGACTTTTAATGCGTTTTTCTTACTGTAAATCTTTTTGTAAAGTAAAAATACTTTACTATTCCTTGCCACTGTTGAGCTGCGTTTCCATGTTTTTATTTATCTGTATATATTCCACAACTGATTTTTCTACAAATTTAGAGGACTACTGTTTCTTCCAATTTGTAATCCACTGAGGTTTTTATTAATATACCTTGTCTTTGCTTTTAAAAAATACTTCTTTGTGAGAGAGAAAACAACTTGAGAGAGAGAGAGCTTGGACAGCATGTGCCTGCCATGGTATGCATGTGGAGGTCAGAGGCGCCTTTCAGAATTCAGGTCTTTCCTTCTGCCATGTTGGTTCCAGGGAATGAATTCAGTTTGCCAGGTTTACATACAGGAGCTTTTACCCTTGAGCTGTCTTACTAGCCCTTACATTTTTTTTTAAAAAGTAATTTGAAATACAGTATTAGGTATTTTTAATTAATTTCTTAGAGAGATAATTTAATAGTTTGAAAAATAAGTGGGTAGCTTTAGTGTTATTATATTCAGTGCAAATGTCAGTTATAGGAAATATAGAAAAATAACAACAATTAAATCATTGTCAGTTATTAAATATATTGTTTTAAGTTTTCAGTTCAAAGAACACAAAAGCAGAACAGGGAATGTTAGTATAGAGGAGGAATGAGACCGATGAGTAGATGTTATTTATAATAACATAAGAAAATGCTATAATGAAACTCATTTTGTATTAAAAAAAAAAGATTTTCAAGTGTAATAGCTTTTACCAAATATTTTCCTCCTGTCCCTAATCTGCTAACACATCAGATTACAACAGAAATACTCCCTTAAAATTGTGTCTCCTTGCCAGTATTTTGATTAATACACTCACACATGACAAGAGATTAGTTCTCAGGTTTATCACAGCCAGAAAGAGCAACCTTGTTTTAAATGAGGGAAGAAGGATAAGGCAACTGATTTATTTCTTTGAGAAGACACCTTCAGTTATTAAATGAAGCATCATTTACCTGTGAGTAGACAAAATATTTTTTAAGAATTTAAAACGTGACTAGGAAGATTAAATACTTTAAGCTGAGTAGTTTTAGTGAAAGTATTTGTATATTTGGCAGTGAATTAAAGTATAAAATGCAGTTGATACAGAAAATACTAAGGAAGGATAAAACAATTGGTTTAAAAGCAGTCAGAATCTCACAAAAAATTAGAAAACAGTAATTTGGGAATTTAATTTCAAATAACCAATACTGTTAGAAATTTTAAAAATTAAATATTAAGGATTCTTCTTTAGTTATTCATTTTAAGGTTGGGTTTATTACAAGTGAAATAATTGTCATTGTTATCTTTCATCACCAAAGAAAGCTGCCTTGTTTGAGGAATCCTGGATAAAGGAAAATACAGGTGGGATAGAATAATTTTCAAGATATCTCTTGGTTATATATTTCAACTTTTGTTTGATTTCTGTTGGCAGATAAGTAATTTCAGGCCAGGGATATGAACAAATAAATACAGTAGACAGAATAAAGGGAATTAAGTTAGAAAGAACTGCCACTTTTTATGTATAACTGTACAATTGATACATGTAAGGAAAGGCACATATCCATAGTGGGCTATTGGTTAGAAAGCCTCTGAAAAATTTGTGGTTAGGATCTTTTAATTTATACTAGATGCTTAAGAAAATAAAAGACAAAGGGAGAAAATGTTAGAATAAAAAAAATGTATATTGTTTTAAGTGTTTCTGAATATTGAAATTTCATTATGTAAAAGCTAACATTTTAAAGTGAACCGTGTTTTACTCATTTCTAACATTGACTTTTAAAAGATCATGAGATATACTGGAATTTGGTCTGATTGTGGTAAACTTTTAACTTTAAAGTTTATTGAAAGCTATCAGAATTCTAGGACCTATATATAAATCTTGAGCTTTAGTTTACTTCTGAAAAGTTATTTTCTCTATAAAATGTTTGTTTGGATATGTCTAAACAAACTCAGTGATCATTCCTTCAGGGATTTGTTTTTTCCTTCCTGAAAATAAAATAGTTCAACTTTTTGGTATTAGGCTTAATGTTTAAAAGCATTGGGATCATTTCAGAATTTTCTGAGTTAAATTACTAAAGTGAGAACTTACCTATAAAGTAAAGATTTAGCAATTCATTTGATTGCTACATGATTTGATTTTTGACATATATCTTAAACTTCATGGTATTTATTAAATAAAATCATTTTTAACTGTTTTCCTCTTGCAAATTTACCTGTTATGTTAAACATGCGCAGTTATTAAATAAAATCGTTTTTAACTTTTTTCCTCTTGCAAATTTACCTGTCATGTTAAAAATGCTCAGCATAATTGCAAGCATATCAGGCAAAGAACCGAGTTTAAGATTTTTTTTATTGTCAGTTAATTGGCAGTTGACCTTGGATACATTTCTCTAATTTTTCTGACTCTCAGTTTCAGTTTCCTTTTTTTAAATTTTTTTGTAATAAAAACAAAACTTTATTACTTCGAAGAAAAACTTAAAATAGGAATCTCCAAGAGAGCAGAACTTCTTACAGTATTTTAGTTTAGCCATTATATCAACCAATAATTTTCACAAACTAAAATAAGGTAAGAAATATTAAGGTACTTATAATTTATACATTTTTTTTCCTTTTTTCCCTTGTTTCCTTCTCTCTATTTTCCCTATGTTTCTTCTCAGTGGAGAATAATGTATACAAGCCCTTGTTAATGCTGGGCAGGTACTGTTATCACTAAGCTGCATTCTCAATCTCTACATAAATCTTTCATTTTGGACATATTATTTTGGTTTAATATTTAACTAATACTTAAATATATCTTAGCTTAAGAAAAAAAGTATGTCTTCTGAAGGGCTATTGATACTTAAGAAGTACTATTCTAGTTTAATACCCCTCATCCTATGAAGTCTTAGAGACCTGAGGGAGTGTTCAGTGACATATGGTAAAACTAAGGAGTGAGCAAGCTTTTGCTAAGACCCAGGCATTATGATTCCAGATTCGGAGCTTTTTATTTCTCTTAACAAGTGTCTTTCAATTTTGTCCACGAAAAAAAATCTTAAAGCTTTTGTGCTTGAATAAAGTCACTTCATGACAGTATTTTGTCATCTTATTACATTTAATAGTGAGATCTTACCATGTTCTCTTTCAACTCTCCTTGCTCTTGTACTTGCCAAGTACATGGGTGTTTTTGTTGTTGGAATCTTTGTTTTGTTTTGTTTGAGTTACTGAACTCAAGCACAGGCCCTAGTACATATTAAGCAAGTAATTTTGTTGCTGAGAAAGCCCCTAACTTTAGTATTTGTTTTTAATTTAACTTGATTTGCTGATGAGTAATTACTGTTCAGTATTTTTCATAAGTTTCTGATGATTTTAAAACAGATTCATACTGATCTAATCCACTGAAAACCAAAGTTAAAGGAAATCTGGAGTATGTTCTTAGGTTTAAAAAGAATAAGAAAGAAAAATGGTTCCTAAGGATGTGTTTAACTCTAGTGGAATACCTTCTTAATATGGGCAAGCTCTGATTTGATTTTTAGAATTTTTTTGTGTGTGTCTGTCTGTCTGTACACATGTATATGCACATACAGTCAGGCCTTTGTGACAAGCACCTTTTTATACTCACTGAGTCAACTTTCTCAAAGCTCCACCTCAGAAACCTCAGTGCTGGAATAAATCTCTAGGCACTGTTTTCTGTGGATAAGTGAAAGTAAAAAGAAAAGTTCCAGTAGATGGCTGTCTCTGTTGCTTTGAAACATTTCCTGAGTGACGATTCCTTAGCTTCCATGGATAATTTCAGTGCTCACTCATGTTATAGTCAAAAGAATTTTGCTTTCCCAGAGCCTTATGAATTTGAAAATATACTTTTTAGTTATAATAGCTCTTGATGAATGTTTCCTATTTATTTTATTTTTGTTTCTTTTTATTATTATTGTGTGTGTGTGTGTGTGTGTGTGTGTGTGTGTGTGTGTGTGTGTGTGTGTGTGTGGTGTTAGAGGAAGGGTACTGGGTGTGCTTGTGGAAGCCCAGGAGTGACTTCAGGAATCACCCTGAATTGCCCTACATCCTCTTTGCTTTGCTCTGGAATTTCCCAGGCTTCTCTTTCCTGGACCAAAGTACAGGCTGTTGCTATTTCTGTCTGGTGTTTTATTACATGAGATTCAGGGTCTGAACTCAGGATCTTCTGCTTGTGAGATGTGTGATGCTCCTGAACCATCTCTCCAGCCCTTGTTTGTTTTTGAAAGTCTCTCTATGTGAAACAGAATGGTTGTGAACGACATTCTTCCTGCTTCCACCTCTAGATACCGAAATGGTAATATTGTACCAAATCCATGTCAAGTTCCAGTTCAGCCATAAAACCAAGCATGGTGGCACATACATATAACTCTGCACTCAGGAGATGGAGGCAGATGGTTCTCAAAGATGTCCTTGGCAGCAAAGTACGTTTAAGGCCAGCCTATGCTACATGAGACCCTGTCTAGAGAGAGAGAGACACACACACAGAGAGAGACATCATAACATTCAGAATGACAACAACTAGCACATAATGCAGCCAAATACTTATTCATAGTTTTTCAATAATCGTTGGTAATTATAAAAGCTGAGCTTAAGTACACATGATCTCAGTTTAGGTTGGGAACATTGACTAACATGATGCATCTGGAATTTTTTTGGTGAAAAGTTTTACTGATTAAAGAACAAACAAAACAAAAAGAACAGAAACATGAATAGTATACCATAGATAGTTGTAAAGAATGATTCTTTGGAATAAGTTTAATACTTAATATATACCTAGACTTTGGAATTTGTATTTTTAGGATTGGAGTGATTCTTAAATTTCCCACTTGAGAATTATTTTTCTTTTATTCTTGAATGTATATAGAGGTACAAGTTGAAACTCAGTTGTAATGTTATTCTGCTTTGACTGCCTATTCCTATGGTCAAATATTCTTATCAGGCCCCCTGAAAGAAAGACATTTTCAGTGTGATTTTTCTTTTTTTCCTAAAGTTTAAACTGCTAGGTATCTTTATGGCTTTAGAACTTAATATGAAAATATTAGCCAGATGTGGTCTTTCTTGGACTTGTGTATTCCTTTTCTCAGTACAAGAAACCTACTTACTTTGTAGAACTGGAAAGCCTACTATCCCTTTTACACTAACTATAAAATTTCCTGTTTACAGTATGGATAGTATTTTTCTCTTCACCCGTCTTCCAAAGTAAGGTCAATTACTTATCAAGCATTCTCTCCCAATAAACATTCCTAATTCAGGTTAACCTGTCTCACTTCTCCTACAACATGACTACAGCATTTGATTTATACTTCAAGAAAATATTTGTGTGTTTTACTTTAATTATTTTAAGAATGGGGCCAACAAGATAGCTCAGTACTCACAAATCCGAGTTGGACTCGTGGAAGCCCACTGGTGGAAGAATAGGGCTGACCTCCCTCCACCTGTGCACCATGGCATACATGTGTGCCCGCCCCCAATAAATAAATACAAGTTTTAAAATGAGTGCTTGTAACAGGAAAATGTTAAAGAGGAAATTAATATCAATAAAAGCAGACACAAGAAACTCAATATAGTAATTGGGAAAATAAGTATGAGTATCTTCATATAGTCCCAAGTACATCATTTTTAATGTATTATAGTAACTTATATGACTTCCCTAAATTAGTGGTTCTTAATCAGAAAAGGGTCCATTATAATCAACTGAAAATAGTATCATTAAAGAGATTATTGCATGCTTGAAATACAACTCTTGGACACATAAGTCTTTTCATTTTCTCTTACAATATTTCATAATACTTTTTAGTAAAAAAACATTTTCTGATACAAGAAATTCATCCAATATATTCCACTTAAGACTTTAGGAATATCGGGGCTGGAGAGGTGGCTCAGGGGTTAAGCCTCTGCCTTGCAGGCGGAAGGTCCTGAGTTCGGATCCTAGACCCCACATATAGACACCAGGCGGAAGCGGGGGCGGCCTACGTTTCTAGTCCTGGTAGGGCGGAGCCTGTGAATCCCAGGGCAGAGTAAACAAGGAGGAAGCGGTCCATGGTGGTTCCCGAATTTGTCCGTGGTTCTACACACACACACACACACACACACACACAATTGAATAAATAATAAAAAATTAAAAAAATAAACTCTTAAAAAAAAAAAGACTTTAGGAATATCAGTGTAATTCCTGTTTTTTAAAGTTAAATAAACTAGTTGAAAAGAAAAAATGCAAATGGCCATGTCCAGTAAAAATGTTTACTAAAGAATTAAAAGATCAATAACATTTGTTTTGATGTATGTCAAAACAGGCATTTACAGTCTTTGCTTGTGCAATGTGAGTTGAGCTGAAGTGCAGTTTGACAATTCATTATAGTTTTAATTCTTAAAATCAATAATCTTTTCATTGGAATTTTCTAAGAAATAGTAAAAACAAAAAGAAATAGTATTAACTGTCAGCTGTAGTTAGATCAGCATTTTAAAGTATCTGAAAAGTTAAATAACATGAAAAATATTAGTGTTTACAACCAAAAATTAACACGATAGATGATTTTTTTTTTTTAAGAAACACATTGCCAGTGTTTATGTCATTGTCAAGTGGTTTGGGTATGCAAAGGAGTTTTTTCAGAAACTGTTTTTGCCTTAAAATAGCATCATTGTCCCTGGGAAGAGACTCACTATATTTAAACAACCATCTCCTGGACTAAAGTTACTGATTTCGGTCTTCCCTGATGACCAGCCTAACCTCTTTCGACAGTTATTAAAAGAAATTTTTGTATCTATTTAAAAGATACATAAAGGTAAAGTGAAGGGCAGAGTGAAATGCATATGGTATTTTTTTACTTTTACATTACTGTCGTGTGGACAACAAAATGATAAATACGAATAAACTTCATGTTCTTTATTAAAGAAATCAAAGTTTTTCAAATATTAGTAAAGATATTACTCATCTTTATAAGTTGGCAAAACTCCCTAGAATTCAGTTTGACTTTTTAAACATAGGAATGTAAATGTAAACATAATATAATATAATGTTTCTAAGAGTAATTTTAAGAAAACAATCTCAGACAAATTTATATGTAGCAATGATTAGTAAATATTTATTGTTAATTCGGCAGTAACAGTTGAAGCATCCTTAAATATTCAACTTTAGTGTAATGGCTATTACAACTTATATTTTAGCCACTTAAAATATTATGGAACCATCATTTATGTTCTTTTAAAGAAGTAATGTAGAAAAGATATTACCATGTACACGTTAAAATGAAAAAAGGGCAGTAAGTGCTGGAGAGATGGCTCAGGGGTTAAGACTCCATCTTGCAAGCAGAAGGTCCTGAGTTCAGATGCCAGGTCCCATGTAAAAATACCAAGAGGAAACAAAGGCAGCCTGCACTTCCAGCCCTGGTGGGCAGAGCCTGGGAAATCTTAAAGGGAAGCAAAAAAGGAGATAGAAGCAATCCAGGATGATTCCCAAAGTCACTCTTGGTCCTCCAAGGGACACACAGTACCTCTGACACACACACACACACACGCACATGCACATGCATACACACACACACACACACACACACACACACACAATATTTTTTAAAGTTTAAAAAAGGGGCACTAAGGAAGAAAAAAATCATTTCTAAGTGAGATTATGTGTGATTTTGACTTTATTTCGTATTTTCCTATATATTTTTATTACAATGTGTTAGTTTTATAATTAAAACATTTTAAAAATGCAAGTCATTCCATTATGTAAATTTTCAGAGTTTTATTAAATACTAGTCAAATGACACTGACTGGTACCCCAAAAATATATACTCGTGTGAGTAAATTTATCTTAACACATATGTTGAATTAAGATCAAAACAATTAATTTTGGGATATCTTTCCTTCTCCTACTAGAAGTTGAAGATTTGTTTTCTTCACTAAAACATATTCAACATACTTTGGTTGATTCTCAGAGCCAGGAGGATATTTCACTGCTTTTACAACTTGTACAAAATAAAGATTTCCAGAATGCATTTAAGATACACAATGCTGTCACAGTACATATGAACAAGGCCAGTCCTCCATTCCCTCTTATCTCCAATGTACAAGATCTTGTTCAAGAGGTATGTATCTGAACATCTACAGGGTAATAATTAGTGATTAAGGGAGTGATATTGAAAAATAATGTGTGACTATTAAGTTTGCTTGCAATTGCTTTTGATCATATGTTAATAATTTGGGGATAGGAAATAGTTACTGTATGTATTTAATTTGGAAATTGTATGTATACTTAGAGCTCTGTTTCATTAAGTTAATTTCATACTTGAAATTGCAAATTTAGATAGTAACTACTTAAATTTTAATGTGTTTAATGTTTTATTTTAATGTGGTTTTATTAGTTTTAACTCATGCATTTGTACTTGTACATAACAATATAAGGTTATTATACTATCTAATAATCAGGGATTATAAATATATAACTCTTAAGAATTATTGTTTATTGGTGTCTTGAAATTTTTTCTTATAAAAATTAGATTTGAAAAAACATTAGATTTGGAGATACTTTATTATCGATCACAGGGTGACTCTAAAAGGAGGTATTTTTCTCATTGAGATGCTAAATAAAACAAAGACCCTCCATTCAAGTGTGGGAAAGAGAATTTGATTCTGTAAGTTCAGGGTTTGGAGAGACACCTTGTCTCAGGATAAGATGGGAGGCAGCTGGAGAAAGACCCCAGACTTGAGCCTCTGCCTTCCACATTCACTAAGAAGGACGCGCTCCACGCACATGTGCCACGACACACCAGGCCTCTTACCTGTAAGAAAAAAGGAACTGTAGCACCACAAAATAATAATTATTAAAAAGAAATTTTGTGGAAATGATGATGTAATCTGAGCGTTTAAGTAGTGGACACAAGAGGATCAAAAATGAGTTCAAGGTCAAGCTTGAGTCTAGTCTGGAGCTAGTAGTAACAACCTGTCTCAACAGAAACAAACATATATGATCATGCATACAAATACACTGTTGCAGCTGTTCTTTCTGATGGTGTGAGACAGTGCTCAAGCACAAGCAACTTAAGAGAGAAAAGAAACTTACTGGCTTTTGGTTCCAGAGAGAAGACATAGTCCAATATAGTGGGAAAGGCATGGCAGGGTAGACAGCAGCTGGAGGTAGCTCAGGTCACTCTAGACATGAAGGCCAAGAGAGCTAGCTGCAGACTGCAAGAGCAGACTACTGGCGGGAGAAGCAGGGCAGAGTTAACCTCCAGTCCCATCCTCTGTGATGAGATGAGCCTTTCTCCAGCAAGGTTTACAACTGTACTAAATACACACACTCTTTATTGATCATGCAATGCTGTATGACCGCTGTTCGGTTTACTCTTCTCTTGTTGATATGAATACATGACCAAGGCAGCATTAGAGGAACACAGGGCTTATTCTACCTTACATTTCTCAGTTACAGTTCGTGAGCATGGCAGGAGAATTCATACTAATTCCAGAGGCCAAGGGAACTAGCCATACTATGTACGCAGAAAGAGCTAAGAGGAGCATGCTTTCTCACTTGCCAGTCTGCCTGTCTTCCAGTCTTCCAAAATACTAACCAACTCTCTCCATTTTCTCACAAAAATTAAATAATTATCCACAGACTTGCTGAGGACTTACCTTGGCCTTCTGTTACTAAGTTGCATTTGTAACTAATTGCCACAATAACTAGGACATTGTATTAGCTATTATAAGCAATGTGGAAATTAAAGTATGTGAATGCAAAGGTGGATGAGTTGTGTGCAGTTACTGTGCTCTTTCAAAAGAGACATGTGATCTAGGATTTTGGTATATAAAAGTGCCTGGAATCAATTACCTGCATTGCTAATGGATGACTTGTATACATAGAGTTTTTCTCAAAGATATAGTACACCTTTTGTATCCAGCTTTATCAAGATAAAATATCAAAACATATAAAAATGAATATTTCATTATTACTTTGCTGAATATGTCTGTATATACCTGTGAAATCTGCCACCAACACTGACTTTTAAAAGCATCTACCACAGAGCTAGAGAGATGCCTCAGGAATTAAGCCTCTGTCTCACAACTAAAAAGACCTGAGTTTGAATCCTAGATCCCATGTAAAAAAATGCCGGGCAGAATTGACATTGGCCTGTACTTGGAGTCCTGGAATATTGAACCTGGAAATACCAAAGCAAAGTAAAAAGGAGATAGAGCAATCCAGTATGATTCCTGAAGTCACTCTTAGATCTTCACAGACACAAAGTACTCCTTGATACACACACACACACACACACACACACATCCTTATCCTTCAATGAATCAATGAATGAATAAGTAAACAATCTCCTGCTGCAAAGCATCCTTAAAGCCTTTTGTAGACAATAAACCACCTTTCTATTCCTCAGGCACTTTTGGTGTTTACTTTTTACTAAGCAGTCAAAAGGACCAGAGTGGATCTCCTGATCTTACAAAAGAAGCCTGGTAACCCACCTGTTATTCTAGTCTCAGAAAGTGAAGCCGGGGACTCTCCAGAATAAACTGACTAGCCAGACTAACTCTTTCCGAGAATACTAGCTTTAGAAACCCAGCTTCAAAACAGTACATTGGAAGAAGAGTGATCAAGAATGATTTTCAATATCACCCTTGGGCTTCCACATGCACACTCTCTTAGGTGCTTCCGTACCTGAACACACACACTCACCCACCCATATGCAAACATGAATGCACACACCATATTCACATACACATGATGAAAATGAGGGGGAAAAATCATCTGTTGTTTTAGATTACAGCTGTTGTCGTTAGTAAGGTTTTCATGGACTCTTCCGGTGCTGTCCTGTATATAATTCTACTATTAGAAATATTTCTTTCTTTTTTTTTTTAACATTTTTTATTATCTCAGCTCATACGAACTTAATAGGTCTATTGGAAATATTTCTAAGTACCAAAACCAGACAACAGAATGGTTTTGATACTATTGTTTACTTTAACATGCTTTTCGTGGTAAAAGTTAATCTCTAGATTATCATCTTGTAGATTTCATTGAAGAATTACTTATAGACAGTCACAAAGAACATAGAATTCCTGTTTTAACTATAGGTTTTGTGATTTCAAATTTGTAGCAATAATTTTGGTTTTGTTTTCCACATTGCTTTGAGGAGGGTAATTGGGTTGGAGTGTAGAAAAGGAAAAAGTCAAAGGCATTAATAAAAACACAGTATAAGCTGGATAGATGGCTCAGAGGTTAAAGCCTTTATTTCGTAAGCAAGAAGGACCCTAAGTTCAAATCCCTAGATCCCACGTAAAAATACTAAGCAGAAATGACAACAGCCTGTACTTTCAGCCCTGGAAGGTGAAGCCTGGGAAACCCTAGAGCAAAGCAGTTAGGAGGTAGCACAATCCAGGATGGTTCCTGATTTCACCCCAGGGCTTTCACAGGCACACACACACCTATACTCAATCAATAAAGATAACTACACAGTATAATGTGTGGGAGAGAGAAGTTTACCAAAGAAGATTTCTACTTAAATATTTGTTGGTAGAAGATGAAAAATGGTAAATAGGTGTGCTGAACTTGTAGCTCAAGGAAACTAAAACTGAAAAGGTCAATAAACTATAAAGCAGGAATGAAATTCCTTAATAGAAGAATAGTAGATTCCAAGGCCTTTAGAAGATGGTTCTTGGGAAGGAATAAGAAAATAGACAAAAACAGTAAATTAAGCCAGCCAGTAATTAGGAAAGCGAGCAGAAATGCAGGCTCAGATTGAGGCTCTTATCTATCTTTGAAGAGCCTTAGGTGGGGAATGCTGTCCTACCGATAAGGATTTACACCCTAAAGAATCATCATAACCATAGGAGTTTATTCGAAGAATACAAACATTGTTCCATTTGAAGAAAAAAACTTAATGCAATTCACTGTATTTATAGTGACCCATATGAGTTATCTTGTTAATCATCTCAAATTCTTTAATGTAATTATTTAAAAGAGCAAGGTAACTGTTAGAATTACTTTTCTCCTGTAATCATTAGTGCTTTTTTTGCTATGTTGAGAGAAATTAGGAGTAGTTCATTTATAGAAATAAATACCAAAATCTTATGTAGTGTAACTTAAAAAGAATATAGTTTTTAACTCATAACAATTGAAAGTTCTGTAAAGTGCTCTGATATTTCTCTCATATGTTTTTAATGTTTTTCTTTATTACAAGTACTTTTTGATGTTTCAACCTGTACTTTAAAAAAAAAAAAACCCTACCATCCATAGATGCTGTTGATAGTATCTATAACCTACGAAGAGTAATTTTGTTTTTGTTTCTTAGGTACAGAATGTTTTAAAGCCAGTCCATCAGAAGGAAGGACAAGAATTAACTGCTTTGTTGAATACTCCACATATTCAGGTAAAAAATAAATAGAACATTATAAATGTGTTTGTTGTAGCATTTTTCTTTTCTAAGTTATAGTTTTCTAAGTTTGGAAAGAAACCTAAACTATTGGCTAATGTTGCTGTTTATAATCCTCTCTGAAAAACAATTATTTTTGCTGAAATATAAATTTTCTGGTGTAAAATTACCAAAATCAAGTTTTGAAACTTTTTCTCTTAAAACTGTACAAAAGTTCCTTGCTTTCTTTTGTCTACTCTTTTTCCAACTCTTTATATAAACATTTGTTTAAATATATAAGTTAATTTCATTTTCATGAAGTTTAGTAAGCATCTTGAATTTCATTTTCCAATTCAGATTTATCCTGATATACTTAGTTCATCACTTATCAATAGCTATAAAAGATAGAACTAGCATTTGTACTTGAGTTAGAAGTTTGGAAACAAATCTGGACATGTAGTAAGTTATAGGACTTCTAAAGATTTAATTGTCATAATACTATGTAGATAATGGAAACTAAATTGGTCTCACTACAGAAATAAATTATGTTACTTTAAATGTTGTGGATTTTTTTTTCCGCACAGGCACTTTTACTGGCCCATGATAAAGTCGCTGAACAGGAAATGCAGCTAGAACCCATTACAGATGAGAGAGTTTATGAAAGTGTTGGGCAATATGGAGGAGAAACTGTAAAAATAGTTCGTATAGAAAAGGCTCGTGATATTCCGTTGGTACGTGTTCCCATGTCTGATCTGAAATCTGACTTCACAGATCTTGTGTATGGCAGGTAGTCAATGACCCCATTAATATTCTTGGTGGATTTTCTTGGTTTAGGTTTATTTGTTAAGAGTTCTTTGTCCTTGCCTAAAACTTTTATCCAGTTGAGAAAAAACTGTTCTTACCTATAAAAACCTGTTCTTACCTATAATTTGATAAGAATAATAGTTTTTAAATTTTTTGTTGAGAATCAATAGAGCACAAGAACTTATTTCTTTATTCTAACATTTTTATAAACAATAATCAGAAATTCCCCCGTCTTTGGGGACTGGGGAGAGAACTGAGTTAGGAAAGCGTTTGCCATGCAAATGTAAGAATCAGATATCACATCTCCAGCACTCACATAAAATGCAGCACATACCAGTAATTCTAGTTCTGGGAAGTTGTAAATGGGCGGATCTCAGGAGTTCTGTGGCCAGACTAACCAAATTTGGGAGTTCAACTTTAGTGAGAGATCCTTTATCACAAAATAGGACACCTGACATCAACCACCTGTATTCACATATGCATGCACAGACATGTATAAATAATGCAGGTGTTTTAATTCTGCTTAATTGACTGAAATATGATTGTATATTGCACATATTCTGAAAGATTATTTCTTAATATTTGTTTTATAGTTTTTAATCGTAAGACTTTTAAATCTCTTCTCGATTATTAGACTTAAGTTTCTGTCCCTTACTATCAGAGAAATATTCTTGAATCTTGGTGTCTTAAATTGTTCCTTGAATAGTGTAGCACACAGAGTAAGGATAGATAGGCAGTTTATGTAACTAGTTCCCTACTAAAGGAATAGAATTTATGAAGGTCATGGCATTATGTTAAGGTCATTGCTCAGAGAAACAGGCTTTATTTTGTTGGTTACATTTCCAGCTTTTGAGTATACATTTTCCTGTTGAGCATCTACTTTGTATAATAAATATTAATGTTCAATACATCTTAATGTGACTTGGGTACAGTTATATGTAATATTGAATAGTCAGCCATATTAGTGTATATCTCTTAGTCACAGTTTGAATTTTAAAGTTGTATATATTTAAACGTTGTATATATTAATTAGGCCGAAGTATAGCATAGCTGTTTAGATAGAACCCAAAATAGAATGTTTTTCTACAGTTGCACGCTTCAAAAGTCTGCATTATTTTATAATCATAATGAATAGTGTTTGTGAGGCAGAATATATTTGGGGAGAAATGATCAGCTTTCAAGTCTAATTACAATGGCTGATTACTATAGCAGTATAAATCAGTTTGTTCTGAAGATAGGCTATTATTACATAGAAAAATTATAATTTAAAATTAGCAGATTAAATATAATTTAAATTTTATAATTAAATTAGATGTTGAAATTTTTTAGGGTGCTACAGTTCGTAATGAAATGGATTCTGTCATCATTAGTCGCATAGTGAAAGGAGGTGCTGCAGAGAAAAGTGGTCTCTTACATGAAGGAGATGAAGTTCTAGAGATTAATGGGATTGAAATTCGGGGAAAGGATGTCAATGAAGTTTTTGACTTGTTGGTAAGTTCAGACATACAGAAGTAATCGATACCTTTTAAAACCTGCTTTCTTTTAGACTTAGAAGAAAATATTTTTAGAACATTTGAGCCTAACAATATTTATCCTAATTTTCCTATAATATAATATATTTCACAATATTTGTTAGTTTTTGTTTTACTTTGGAATGGATACCCTGGATTTAGATTCTTAATTATTTACCATTGGTTGTTACAAAAAAACTGTCTTAACCTGGTTATCTGTTGATAAATCTAGAAAACATCAATAAATCTAGAAAATATCTGTCTCTATTTCTACTTAGCTCTAACACATTTCCCTTGGAGGAGCAGACTGCCAGTGATCATCATTTTAAACCCATTTTAGTGGCTTCTGTCTTAGGTTGAGTTCTGCCCTCTGTTTTCTCAGTGCTAGAAGTTGTAATGATTATTGTTACATTGGCGATAACTGAATGAAACAATTAGTGGTGTATTGGGCAATAATAGTGTATCAAACAGTTTTATACAGCTTTTTTTAAAATATTAAATAAGGAAGATATCTGTACTTGAAAATGTTTGCATGTAGGACTGTGGAAAAGTTCCAAAGAGTCAGTCTGGGGGAATATTAATCATAAAATCAGGGAATAATTTTCATGAAGATTTTAAGATAGTTCAATCTTTCTATTACAGTCTGACATGCATGGTACCTTGACATTTGTTCTGATTCCTAGTCAACAAATCAAGCCGCCTCCTGCCAAGGAAACAGTAGTAAGTGATTTTTTAATATTTCTAATTTATGGGGCTGGAGAGGTGGCTCAGGGGTTAAGCCTCTGCCTTGCAGGCGGAAGGTCCTGAGTTCGGATCCTAGACCCCACGTATAGACACAGGGCAGAAGCGGGGGCGGCCTGGGTTTCTGGTCCTGGTAGGGCGGAGCTTGTGAACCCCGGGGCAGAGTAAATGAGGAAGTGGAGGAGGTTCATGGTGGTTCCTGAATTCGCCCGTGGTTCTACACACACACACACATATACACACACACCTACACATAAAAACACATACACACACACATACATACACACACGCGCAATTAAATAAATAATACAAAAATTCTAATTTATTCCATGGCTACTATTAATCAGAATTTTCGTTAAATATTTCTTATGTTCAAGCAGACAAAGAGAAACTCTTTTTTATTTAAGTAAGTATAAAATACCGATGTTTCGAATTGGTTAAACTGTGAGCCTTTTAACAATTATACTTACGTATTTATTTGTATTGATTGAAAAGCCATGACAAGCATGTGAGGTCAGTTCTTTTCTTTCACCTTGGGATTATGGGGCTTGAATTCTAGTCATTTGGTTGAGTCATCTCTCTGGTCCACTCTGAACTTTTCTTAAGATTAAAAAAAGTACAAAGCACTTCAATTTCTGAATTTTTATGATTTGTAACATTAAACTTTGTCTTTAGGTTTATTTAATATAAACATACTGTCGGAAAAAAGGTACTTTTACAGTGTAACTTATTTAGAGCATAATATTTTTAACTCAGCTATGTTATGTGATAACCCAAGAATTTCTCTGTTAGGTATGTATGTATCCAAGAGAACTGAAAATGTACATTCCCTGAAGAAGTTACATATGAAATGTTATAGAAGTGTAATTTGTAAAAGCCAGAAAGTAGAAACAATACAAATCTATACAAATACTACTTTTTAATTTTTCTACTTTTACAAGCATGTTGAGTATTCAGCCCAGCTTCCCTCCCTCCCCCCCAGTCAAATACTATTCGATTAAAAAAGGCTAAAGTATGAGTATGTGCTATAACACATGATAAACTTGATGAGCAAGATGAACTTGAAATATCCACACCACCAAAAGGCCATTTGTATAAAATATCCTGAGTAGGTAAATTCATAGAAACAGAGAGTTAATCATTGGTACTTTGGATATGGAGATAGAAAATTGGGATAGAACAGTAATAATCGCTAATCAGTACTGGATGCAGTAAGGTGTGGTGTTCTGAAGTTGTTGATGCGCATAATTTCACCCTAAGTAGACTGAAAACCAGTTGTATACACAGGTAAATGGTTATGTTTTCATAGCTTGAGATATAATTTGTATCAATACTTACACAAATGTAAATATATGAATTTATTTCAAGTTATTAAAATTGAAACTTTAAAGGATTGGATTGGCATGGAATCCTGATTTATTTTACCTGTTATTCTTTTTTTTTAATTGATTTTGTTTAGTTGGCATATAATAATGAAGCCTTCCGTATTTGGCATGTAATAATGAAACCATTATTATTTTTCATGCATACATATCAATTGTGATTTGTTCATATTTCATTCCTATTTCTGTTATTCTTAACCTTTTATAAAAGCATTGTAGTTTGAAAAAGACTACAGTTTTATCTTTAATATTTCATCATAGGCACATTCTGTTTCCAAGTCTTTGTAGGAAAATAAATGAGAAAACAGACTTGGTCTCCTAATTCACACAACCTAGTTTTTTTTTTTAAACATTTTTTATTATCTCCGCTCATACAAACTTAATAGGTACACCGGTTCCCTCCCTCCCTCCTCCTCTACCCGACCCCTCTGCTCACCCTCCCCTTATCCCTCCCTCCCCACCGCCCAGTACCTCCCCTCCCCCAATCCCCGGAGAATCCTTTAGTGTGCATGCCAAACTCTCCTCTGGGTCCTCCTCTCCGATGACGTACAAGGACCCAGTGCCATTTCCCTGAACCCTTTCCTGTGTTCCCCTTAAGCATAGGAACACTACTGTGGCTGTCAATCCCTTGCCTCCAAGGATCTTGGTGCTTTTAGCAAATGCTAGACTTTGTGAGATCAATAGTGTGTTGGACATTGTGCAGGGCATGCAAAGTCCAATTATGATTGCTTCAGCCCTAACTCATGTGGAGTATCTTGCTTATCATTGCTCCTCCCATCCTTGTGCTCTTACACTCTTACCGCCCCTTCTTCCGCAAATTTCCCTGAGCTTCAGGATGGGGAGAGATTAGGCTGGCCTAGTTCTATGTGGTTGATATAGAGTCTCTGAAGTTCTGGATTACGGTTTGTTGATTTTCTTTTGCAGTTTTGCTGCTCCTGCAATGCCCTTCACTCCATCCTGATGGATATTGGATGTCACCCCCTGGCCAGAGATAAAAAGCTGTTAAACTAGAGTCTTGTTATAAGAGTATATTCAAAGGTAGATGTAATAAAAGTAGGAAACCATAGTGAGGGAGGGGTCAATCACCCATTTGCAAAATGGTTACTTTTTATCTGCCAGACTATATGCCCTCCCCTTCTAGTGAGATCACACCCCCTCAGTTGTAAATAATCAGGAAGGAAAGTCTGTGAACTTAACCAGATGTCTCATTGCTTACTCACAGTCCTTGATGGAGGCCTATTTTCTCTGCTGTAACATGGTCCCCTCTCTCCATGTTTCTGGTGTGGCCCTCCTACCCCATCCCTCCTGTTCATACTTCTTGCAATTACAATATTACAGAGATTTATCGTCGAGTGTCTCTAGGTGGGCTGGGTGGGTTTGATACTAGGAGCCACCTATTAGGGAGTACATACGGTGCTTAATTTTCTGGGTCTGGGATACTTCACTCAATATAATTGTTTCTAATGACATCCATTTCCCGGCAAATTCCAGTAATTCATCATTTTTGATGGCTGAGTAGTACTCCATTGTATAGATGTACCACATTTTCTTTATCCACTCGTCAACTGTTGGACATTTGGGTTGATTCCATGACTTTGCTATTGTAAACAGTGCTGCTATGAACATGGTCGCACTTGTGTTATCGAGGTGAACCTCTGCTGCATGGGGGGTTATTCCCAAAAGTGGAATCGCAGGGTCATATGGCATTTCAATCTTTAATTTCTTTAAGAATCTCCAGACGGCTCGCCAGAGTGGCTGTATGAGCCTGCATTCCCACTAGCAATGTAGGAGAGTTCCCCTCTCTCCACACACCGTAGTTTTTTTATGTGTGCTATGTTTTCCATATATCTCTCCTGTTAATAAGCCTTGAATTTTAAAAGTGGTTCTATAAATTGAGAAGACACAACTGAAAACAATTATAATATTCTCTTATTTTAATAATTACAA
The DNA here is from genome assembly GCA_023101885.1 of Typhlomys cinereus. Taxonomy (NCBI): domain Eukaryota; kingdom Metazoa; phylum Chordata; class Mammalia; order Rodentia; family Platacanthomyidae; genus Typhlomys; species Typhlomys cinereus. The sequence goes on along the minus strand of JALPQD010000017.1, from coordinate 5,644,626 downwards.
TAATATGGGATAATATAAAATGAGGAAACAAGTGATACCACATTTGATCTTCCCTTCTTATTTTTAATGTAGAGTCTCATGTAGTCAAGGCTGGTCCTGAGCTTGCTTTGTAGCTGAGGATAACCTTTGACTCCTGATTCTTCTGCCTCTACCCCCAATACTGAAAATACAGGCATTGATCATCCCACCTGTTCTGTACGATTCTGGGGATCAAACCTCAGGCTTTATGCTTGGTAGACAGACCCCTTACCAATTGAGCTATAGTCCCAGTTTCAGATTTAATTCCTTAAAAACATTTGGTTAATCTAGGGAGTAAGTGGAGGGATGTGAAGAACCATGTATTCCTTCTATTTTTATATGAAAGTGTCAAAGAATAAAGAAAAGAATTTGTTAATTGGGATATTTTCAAAATAAAAGATGGGTGCTGCTTATCTTTTCATTTCTTTACATTTTTATCAGACCTAATTGACTGAAAACCAACTTCTGTTTTTAAGACTTTTATTGAAGTTGTCCACAAAAAAAAAGGATAGGAAATTCTAAATTTGTCACGTACAGAATACATATAGAGTTAGTGATCTAAAGTTAAAACCAATTTATTGGGGATCTTCATTGTATAGGTCAGGATCTGGCATAAGCAAAAAAGGTATCTGTTTTTTTTTTTTACTGGAAACGTATTTAGGGTATATATAAATTAGACATTTTCTGAAGTTCCATTATAATCACTTACTGCATTACATTGCTATGTGTGACAGGAAAAGCTATATGAAGAGAAATTATGGAGTTTCTTTTTGGCTTTTCTGTAAGTTGCAGAGGACAGATCTTAGCACCTTCGCGTTCACGTTCTGAGGAAGCAGCACTTTTGTCCTAGGAAGTTAGCACATAATTCAGTCCGTGATTTCTTTTTCTCCCGAGCCTTTAAAAAGAAAAAAGATTGGGTTTAACAAATTACTACATAAAACTTTATTCCATTCAATAATTGAAACAGCAAAGAAAAAGATATAATAGGACTTTTTTCATTTAGTTTAATGCCCTAATGTAACAGAGAATCATTTATTCACATCATGTATCACATCATTTAATAATGATGGGCTATACTCAGAAAACTTCATAGACTTGATTTTTCATTAAATGTTAGCTGTTGTTATGATTACTTATTTCAGTAGGCACTATAAAGACAACTAGGATGTAGGGGAAAGTTAAATACCACTAGAGTCAACAGATTTTACTAAAGAATAAAATGTATTACATAATTTTCATCATAATTTTTTCTTATCTGGAAGATCTGAAATTGTAAAATGCAGTAAAGTTTTTTTTAAACCTTTTATCAAATGATGCATGATCTCAAGATATAGTTTAGTGACAAAAGACTTGCTCAGTATGTGGGAGGCCCTGTATTCAAGAACTAGTGTTGCAGAGTAAAAGAAAACAATAAAGAATTTCAATATCTATTACATAGATGTCCCTTTTTCAGTTAGGGAAGTTGCTATATTGTTAGTTGTTTTCTGTCTATCTATATGGATATTCCATAGGTAACAAGCACTTTTTTCCTGTTTAAACAAAAGAAAGAGAAGAAATAATAAAGAAAATGGTGGATGAAGGTGAGGAGGAATTCTGAAGTTGGAGGGAGATGAATAAAAAGTAATCGATACTACAGACATGTTTCTTGACTCACACTCAACTGTTTTACTCTTCTACAAGTTGAAATTAAATTCAAATATATTAGGAAATTCAGAAATAAAAATGTATGTAGAAAACTGTTTGAGGGTATAAATCATTATGCATTTACCTTATTTCTATTTCATCAGAATTTCAAATTTAAGGGGCTGGAGAGGTGGCTCAAGGGTTAAGCCTTTGCCTTGCAAGCAGAAGGTCCTGAGTTCGGATCCTAGACCCCACGTATAGATGCGGGGCGGAAGCGGGGGTGGCCTGCATTTCTGGTCCTGGTAGGGTGGAGCCTGTGAATCCCCGGGGCAGAGTAAACAAGGAGGCGGCGGTCCATGGTGGTTCTACACACACACACACACACACATGCGCACAATTGAACGCTCACAATTGAATAAATAATAATAAAAAATTTTTTAAAAAGAATTTCAAATATAAACAGTTTACATTGAACAGTTTACAGATAGTGAAAAAAAAGCAAAGGAAATGTGTGTTTGAAGGCAATTGTATTCAGGCGATTCTGTAATTTGAATTTAAGCAGAATTTTTCATTTTGTGTAAAAACCAAGTATTATTTTGATCAGATAATCTGTACTGAAATTACTATAGTATAATCAGATCTTGGAGTTATTTTGGGGGGAGAAGTAGAGTCAGCTTTCTGCTCTTCATTTTAAAAAAGATTTTTTGTTGTTTCATATTGGGAAAAAAAGTAAGTCACTAGTAGTGGAAAGATTGGTGGTGGTTTTTAGAATTGATAGTTGTGACGGTTACTCTTAACTATTGCTGTGAGAGAGCACCCAAAGTTAAGCAACTTAAAGGAGAAAAGGAGGTTTATTCAGCTTACGGTTCCAGAGGGAAGGTACAGTCTCTCAAAGCAGAGGTGGCATGGCTAGCCAAAGCTGGAGGAAGCTAAGTCACCGCAGACATCTTGGAAGCTGAGAGCTGCAAGACTGCTTGCAGCAAAGGCTGACTTCTCCTGGAAGTCGGGTGGGACTCATCCACCTCAAGGCCCACCCCTTGTGACTGCCTTCCTCCAGCAAGGCTCCACCTCTCAAGGTGCCATGACCTTGCCAAACACATGAGACTGTGGGGGACACATTTCAAACCATGACAATAGTGGAATATATAGACAAGTTATATAATATGTTAGCAAGTTATATAATATGTTCACTCACTAATCTGGGAAATTATGTTTGGGAAAATTAAAAGAGCTTTTGGGGTACATTTTAGATGTTTCACAAAACAGAACTCCATGTTGCCAGCCATTTAAATAAGAATAAGAACTGCATGGTAAGAATAAGTGGAAACGCATCTCTGGATGATTTTGTTGCTTTTGGCAAAGATCATTAGAACTAGATGTTCTTTCTTCAGTAGTCCTTTAATTTTTCCTCAGGGTAGTAGACAATAATAGTTCTCCAAGATTTCTTTAGGTAAAGAATCTTGAAGTTCAGAGTCTCAAAGTCTGAGAGAATTTCATAAGAATTTAACATTTTGATAAAGTGTCCCAGACAGGTGATCTAGCAATACACTTTTCAAAGCATGTCGGTCATTACTTTCAGAAAGAGATTTGATAAAATCATCAGTCAAGTTGACAAATAGATCTCTTCAATGAAAAGTCTGATAGACTAATCTAGTCTCTCCCCTGCATCAAGTAAGGCTTCAAATTCCATTTTTAGATTTCCAAGGTTTTTGATAAAAAATAATAACAGTTTAAATAGATTTCAAAAGCATTATTGACAGGTGTGTTACTGAAGGCAAATTTCTATATATTTCTAGGTACAGCACATAATAAACAGTTCTGTCATGCCAAGATGATAGTTGTATGTTTAATCTCTTTAAACCAGCCTACCAACTGTATTTTGATTTATTACTATCCCATTAGAACTTTCTAAAATTCATTTTTGGTACCAAGTATTAAAGATTCTAGTAAAGTTTGTTTTCACATCAAGAATAAGGCTCTGTAGGGAACTCTAGTTAGATGAACAGAAAGTTATTGTGAAATTAGGTAAATCATCTTTATGATATTTGATCCAAGACTATGTGACTCCATTTATAGAAAGTAAAATACAGAGAAATTGGGATTTCTAGAAATGAGTACATTGGAAGGAGAGGGGTGGCAGAGTAAGAAGTGACTGAAAGGGTTGGGAGGGGTGGATTCTGACGGCTGGTGATATTTTGGTTCTTTAACTTTAGAGTGCTGGTTTCATAAGTATATTCTCTTTGTGAAAACTCATTCTGCTAGACTCTTAGAACTATGTATATTTTTTATACTTAGGTATCAATGAAAAGTTTGTCTCCCAAAAGGAAAACTAATATTTAAGTTCTAACTAGCTGTTTTATGTTTTTTACTGGATCTTTTTTTTTTTCTTCTTCTACCTTTTTTCAAGGGAGGAATGGTTTTTCGAGTCAGGGTCTCACTCTGTTGTCTTGAGTGGTCTGGAATCACTTTGTAGAACAGACTGGCCTAGAACTTGGGACAGTCCTTCTGCCTCTGCTTCCCAAGTGCTGTAATAATGATAGGTATGCCATGCTCAAGAACTGCATCACTTTGTAAGTTTCACTTCTGCCATTTGTACATTGAGAGCTTTCCTTTCCTGTTCATACTAAAATCTATTATTTTTTATAAGAAATATTCTTTAAGTCAAATTTCAGGAAGTGACTCTTGCTTTTATTAAAATTGTAGAGTGTAATGGACATGCCACACATACCAATATCAGTGAAAAATTATTTTATTAAATTTCATATTTCATTAAATTTCATATTTTATTAAATTTCAGGTAGTAGATGAGTACTTGTAATCACAGTACTCTAGAGGCTGATTCTGAAGGGGTCTAAGTTCAAGGCCAGCCTGGCCTATGTAATGAAACCTTGTCTCAAAGAAACCATAAGTACACATACACAAATAACTTTTAATAGTCTGTTATCATTGAGATTAATGAGTCAGTGAGTCAGAATCTCAAAAATCCAGAAATGTCACTCAGTAGTGGAGCATTTGTGTTATCTTCTGTGAAGTGGTTTTTGAGGGAACCCAATATTATCTTTATGTTATATAGCTATACTTATGATGAATGTAGAAGATTTAAGAAAAAATGATACCATTTGGATGGAAATAGACACGAAATTCTTAAGTATGTTATCGTATTGTTTAGCTCATTAAGTCAAAACTTGAAATTTAACCAGTTTCAGACAGAAACTGTTGTTACACTTACATGATTGTTGGATTTCATTAGGGAAGCTGGGTTTGTTACAGACTTTGGAAATTCCATTTGTTCAGGTTCTATTAAAATTAGAAATCAAAAAGAATGTTAATTCCTTTATACCTTTTTAGAAATAAAACTAGGGTCACTAAGATGGTTCAGTCGGTAAAAGTACTCTCCAGCCACAAAAAAGTGGGTGGAGGAAACAGAATCCGCAAAGTGGTTCCCTAACCTCTACATGTGTGCGCCTGCTTGTTTATACACACAATAAGGTTATTAAAATTTTAAGTAAAAAAAACTAGCTTTTACAAAGATGGTGCCAAAAGCAAAAAGGAAGCATCTTACCCTGCCAAAGTGAGAGTTTTGAAAGTCAAAAAAGCAGTGTTTAAAGACATCCTTGGCCACAAAAAGAAGATCCTCATGTCATCAACCTTCCTGTGACTCACAGTACTGCAGCTTTGGAACCCGTCCATACCCTTAGCAGAGCCCACCACTACCACTTTCCAGGAGAAACAGGCTCCGTCACTGTGCCATCCTTCATCGTTCCCCTCAGCCAGCCACGAAGAAGCTAGAAGACAACAGTGTGCTTGTGTTCGTGATTATGGATGTCAAAACCAGATCAAACAGGCTGTGAAGAAACTCTGATACTAATATGGCCAAAGTCATACCTTGATCAGACGTGATGAGAGAAGAAAGTGTATGTTCGAGTGATTCCTGATTATGATGCTTTGGATGTTGCCAACAAAATTGTGATCATCCAAACTGAGTTCAACTGGTTAATTCTAAGCATACATTTTTTTCACTACCATCACCACAATCACAATAAGAAATTACTGTTATATTTTACAGAAATATATTGGGAGAAGTATCCTGAAATACAAATTTCTATAAAATTCATCTGTGTCCTTAACTACCTCTAATGCTAAATAGCATTCTACATTTCTTGTATTCTCACAAACAAAAATGCATAGTTAATATTCAAAGCCTACTTCTTAAACAGAGGTAGGTAATTTTGATTTATATAAATTTCTCAGTTTGGAATATACTCCTTTCTGGAACGTTTAGAGAACATGCTGAGAGGTTAAGACACAGTTGCACTGGCATTGAGGTTTGACGCTCAGTCTCCTAACATAAGCTGCAGTGAAGGGTAACGTCTACTTTTATTGTAGCAGTGGTTTAGAAATCATACCTGTTATATTATCACCATTTTCCTTCGTCTGCTTCTTGTTCCCCTGAGGCACTTGCCTTGAGCACCAGCTTGTTAGTTACTAATAGTGATGTAGTTTGGACGTTCTTGTAATTACTTACAGTCAACACATGGCAACAGATAAGAGCAAATATTATTACAGTAAAACATTGTTGGTTCAGTTGTATACTGGATTTGCCTAAGCATTTGTCCAGCTTGGTATCCTGTGATTGTTATTTTGTGAGTAGCCATTCTTATAGAATTATCATCTTTAAAATCAGATTATTTCTTCTATATTGAAAGCATTTTTATGTTTCTCATTTAAAATAATATTTTCTTATAGGTATTGTGCAATAAAGCTGAAGTAGAATGTGTGGTTTTTGCAAATGCATCAGCAGCTGATAAAATTTTACATTTTTTAAAATTAATATATTGTACCAATATAAAATAGTTTTTATATTTTGAAAATCTAAAAAAAAAGTAGCTAAATACCCTTTCAGCTAATTTCTCTTTGCACTACTGAAAGATTATAACATGTCAGTTATATTTATGCTGTTTTTATCTTACTACTCTTTACTTTTATTTTCACTCTTTTTATGTTTTAGATCCATGTAAAAGCTCATTTTGACTATGACCCCTCAGATGATCCTTATGTTCCATGTCGAGAGCTCGGTCTGTCTTTTCAAAAAGGGGATATACTTCATGTGATTAGTCAAGAAGATCCAAATTGGTGGCAGGCCTACAGGGAGGGGGATGAAGACAATCAGCCTTTAGCTGGGCTTGTTCCAGGTAAGAGACAGTGCAATAGAAAATACACCGTATCCGCTATTGTATTCAATAGAAAGTATCTACTATTCAGTGGTAGAGCATATACATTTAGCTGTGCAAAGCTGTGGGTGGGATGAATCCCTCACATCCTTACCCCATTTATTTTAATGTAGAGATCAGAAAAGAAGATAAAAGTTAGTCACTTTGAAAACATTGTAAATTAAATCTTAAAGCAAAAGATATGCTGAATGATGTCTGGAAATCAAAGTGGTGAATATTCACAAATTATTTTCAGAAAGTTAATGCCTAAATTTGATATGCTTGATAAAATTGATATGATAATCCTAATTGTCCAGAACCATTATAAAATTTAGGGGCTGAAGAGGTGGCTCAGGGGTTAAGCCTCTGCCTTACAGGCAGAAGGTCCTGAGTTCCGATCCTAGACCCCACATACAGATGCTGGGCAGAAGCGGGGGCGGCCTGCGTTTCTGGTCCTGGTAGGGCAGAGCCTGTGAATCCCGGGGCAGAATAAACAAGGAGGAGGTGGAGGCAGTCCATGGTGGTTCCCGAATTCGTCCATGGTTCTACACACACACACACACACACACACACACACACACATATTCATACGCACATACGTACACATGCACAATTGAATAAATAATAAAAAAGTTTTAAAAATTTAGCATTGTACTTTGTATATAGTTCAATGGAAGCTTATTCATAGTTCATGAAAACTTAGTTGAACTGTTAAATTTTCTAATATTTATCTTATAGTGATAAAATGGCTCAGTATACATATGATAAAATTGGTTGATTAGAATTAAAACTTAACCATTCGTAAGTTTATGCATCATAGCTTACCTTACTTTCATGTGTTGTTTGAAAGATAATATATGAATTACTTCTGGAGCCTGAGATGATGGCTCAATGGATAAAATGTTTACCCCACAAATTTGAGGACCAGAGTCTAGATCCCCAGAATCCACATAAAATCCTGGTCAGCATTGCCAGCACCCATAATACCAAGAGATTCCCGCAACAAGATGGCTCAGCTAGCCAGTTACTGAGCTCTGAGTTCAAGTGAGAGACCTCACCTCAGTAAATAGATGGAGTTTGACCGAAGAAGACAACCAACAAAAACTTTAGGCCTCCACACAAACATGTACATGTGTATCTTCCCAAACCTGCCTCCATACAAACATATGAATGCACACAAGCACACACACATGAACACACAAAAGAATTATTTCTAATGTTTCTAATGATAAAATGCTTTTATCGTTTAGTTTTTAAAAACCTTACTATTCTTTTTCTTTGCACTGTTAAGGGAAAAGCTTTCAGCAGCAAAGAGAAGCCATGAAGCAAACTATAGAAGAAGATAAAGAGCCAGAAAAGTCAGGTTAGACACTTAATTTGATAATAGTAAGAGATTTCTTGGGTTTTAATTATATACTATATTGAATTTGCATATAAGAACTGTCAAGAAAAGTGTAAACTAAGTATCTTCAAGTGGTAAGAGTAAAATATTAAAGATCATATTTGTCTAAGTATATAAGTAATGGAAAATTACATATATTGAAAAATAGTTCTATGAACAGTGTGTTTATAAATCTTAAAAAATTCAAGTTCTTGAAATATGAATCATGGTTTAATAACATTCCACATTTATAATTGTTTTTGATTACTTAACAGGAAAACTGTGGTGTGCAAAGAAGAATAAAAAGAAGAGGAAAAAGGTTTTATATAATGCCAATAAAAATGATGGTAAGCTCTACTTTCATATGTAGATGGAGTTGTGCATATATAAAAGGATTCTTAAGTTTGATGCTAGATAGAAATTAAACGGATATTTTCAATGTGTGTTATTTTTCATCATATTTTGACCCTTAATGTATGTGCTTAAGGAAGTAATTTACTAGAAATGTATTCTTTTTCTGTCTCCAACTTCTTTCTTTATGGTGAAGACATTCAATATTTTCCTTCCAGAGTTTAGTAAAAGGCAAAAGATTTTTACAATCTGAAGAGAAACCAGAGTATCCTTCCAGAAATGCAACTTTTTGGTTTGTTTTTTACTTTCTTTATTGATGAATTTTGCTTTTTGACATTTTCATACATACATACAAAACCTTCTACTTACTTTCTGTTCTCCATTTCCCTCCCACCCTACTTCTAGTCTTCCTTCTTTATTTAAGTCTATTTTGGTTTGCTTTGTTTTGTGTACACTGGGTTCAACCAGGACCCTCTGTGATTCTGAGGTTGAAATCTTCTCTCAGGAGTCTGGTAGGTTCCTCCATGTGCATTTAACTAGATATGTTTGCTCCCTGTCCCCGCTACCTCCAACCTATAGGTTGCCCATTGTTCATTAGGACTTACCTAATCATTAGCCAGGCAGGCCCCTGTGTGTTTATTTTTAGTAACCCTCTGAGTGTGTGGCTATGTCATTTTTGGAGGATAATATTTCCCAACCCTTTTCTCCATCTTCTGATTCTTACATTCTTTCCATCCCCTTCCACAAAGTCCCTGAGCTTTTGAAGGGAGAGTATGTGCCATGCAGAGGGCTGGATTCTCAGCCCTCATTCTCAGTGTCTTGTATGTCCATAGTTTTCTGCATTGAGACAGTAGTCTTCTTAAGGGTAAGGATAGCTTTTGTATTCTTTTTGTGATCCTGGAGGGAAAGGTTGGGTTCCGCCTGGGGCCAAGGACTCCACAGTCATCTGTTTTCGGCCAGCTGCCATCTATCTCTAAGAGTTTCTTGGATGGAGGCTGCAAGCTGGCCTGGCATCCAGCAGGTTGGCAAGCAAAGGGGATGAAAAAAAAAGTCATTTTCTTTTAGACTCCTTTGAGTAAATTTTTCCCCTTTTAAATTCTGCAGGTATAAAAAGTATTACTTAGCATATATAATGTTAAAATGAAGGTTTACTCTGATTTTTTTCTGTTTGCAAAATATTTTGCAAAATTCTTTCAAAACATAAGTTTGAAGTTAAAAGAATAGTTTGTCTACAGTATTTGAAGTCAGAAGCAAATCTTTTCACAGAGCACACTTCTTGCTGACTGCCGCAGACACATAGGAATGTTTTGGTTTTTTTTTTATTCTGATAGATAGTTAACATTAAAAAGTTTTAAAGTTGGCTTTTCTTAAAATCAAGAGCTCTGCTAACACTGGACTTGTAATCCTAAGAACACCAAACTGCTAGTACTTAAATAACAAGCCGCTGCCTTATATGTTGGGGTTGGAGCATCTATAGTGCAGTTCAGTAGTCTCCACCAGTCATTTCTTTGTAACCCCAGTCTGCCTTTCTGATTTTGTTACCTTTTTCATTGGTCTTCATGGCATTTTAATTCGCTGGCTCTGCTGTGGTCTACATTAGAAACAACCCAAATAATAAATCAAAAGGTCTTCATAGGGGAGGGGCGTGGCCAGATATGGACAGGGCTGTTGCATCCGTGAACTCACTGCAGTTATGTGTATTTCCACAAGACCTGCACAGGCATTATGGAAGGGGAAAGATCTCAAGAGGCTCCACACCCCATGAGAGACCGGTGAAGGTTAATGCTGATGGCAGGAAGAGCAGAGCTTCCCCCACTGATAAATGAATCCTGTTCCTGCAAGTACTCAGGTGCAGGCTATCAGTGGCAATCCAGATGAAACTTCAGTGTTCCACATGTACATAAGACATGAAAATAGGAGGGAGACTGGCAGGGAAGAAGGTGGTTTGTAATAGGATAAAGGTGATGGCATTAGGGTTTAAGATATAAAAATGTCATGAATTCATTGTATCCATGTATGATATTCTAAAAGAATAAAAAAATTGACCAAAGAAATCCTGTTTTAAAATCTGTAAGGCAAGAATGTGGATGATTTGGGTGCAACATAAACTAACAAAATAAAACTTCTTGGATTATTAGATATTCCTATCATGCTAAATCTAAAATTTAACCAACTTTAATAATTTAAACATAAACATTCTTTATGCTTGACAGTATATATAACTAAATTTCATGAATTTTTCTTACCCTCTACGATTATGATTTATAGCTTTTTTTTTTGATAGTACATTGACTTTACATGGATCTAAAGTAAGAAACAAATCTTGTTTTTTCATTTGTTTGTTTTCCCTCTCTCCCCCTCTCTGTTCTGTGCTTAGGATTGAATCCAAGGCCTTACGTATTCTCAGCAAAAGTTCTACCACTGAACTATATCCCCAGCCCCTCCATTTCATTTTTTTAAACATACTAAAATGAATTGGTCTAGCTCTAAGAGCTGTCATACTTTAGAAAACTTGGCATATTTGAAGCCTCCAGATAAATAAACTAAGAAGTCTAAAATAAAAATTCTACCAGTGTGAATGTACATGTTAGAAAACTCAAAGAAAATTATTTTGGGAAAAGAAAAAATTGTAATTGCTGATCATAGTGGTGTCATTATCATTGATAATTTAGTTCCCATTTATAATACTTACTCTATGATAATACCTACTCTATTTCACAGCAGTAACTATGTGCTTTCATTCTCAAATTCCTTGCGGTCACAAATTTAGATTCAAGTTCAGATATTGAAGTTTTCTGCCTCAGTTCTTCCAGCTAATTAGACAGTTGGAACTGACAATACAGTATCAGGTCCCACTCTATACTAGGCACTGTGCTGAACACTGGCAAGACTACGATGGTCCCCTTCCCTCATTGAACTTACTGAAGTCCCTTACCAAGATGCCAAGATACGGCAGGCCGTTGGCGCTTCCATTGTTCCTACCACTTGATAACTTTGGTTTCATCTGGATTATAGCCTTTAAGAATTTTACCCCATTCCTTACTTATAATTTGTATTTTGAATCATAACTCTGGATTAATTTTCTGGAATGATTTACACATAAGTACAAAATAGATAGCACAGGTATGGCTTATTTTCAAATTGCACAAGTCCAGGAAAGTATTCTAGCATTCTCTGATACATTAGTTGATGCCACTGTATGTACTGTTTTTCTATGCCTGCTACTCTGATGAGCATATTCATTATGTCTGGTCTATAAAATAGCCCTATTAAATCGTCTAGAAAAGCAATCGTTAGCTTATCCCCTGGGATCTGATTCTCTATTAACTGTAGTCACTGAAATATAACTATTTTAGAAAGTGTCACAGTTTGTCTGCATGTTGTGGAAAAATTCACAATTAGACACCTTTGGGGAAACAAGGGGTTTTATTCTGGCTTATACAGGGGTTTTATTCTGGCTTATACATGGTTACATTTCCTTGTCCAGCTTGGCAGGAGAGCTCCTACCAACATCGGGGGCAAAGGAAACGAGCCACACCTGATCCATACAGCCACAGGAAGTGTGAGAGAGGGACAGTTCTCCATTGCCCAACTATCATGTCTGGCCAAGTATACTGAAGACAGATAACTTCTTTAGCCAGCTCCCTCCACCTCCCCCTGCCCAGAGACTAGTGCTGTCCACCACAAACTGGACCTTCCCCATCCATTTGACCATCTCCTGCAGGCTGCTCGGCGCTTAACTCAACTACTAATTCTTCACAACAGTGCCCAGACTTAAGCATTCATTTATCAAGTTGACACCTGTATCTAACTGTGTTAACTGGGCTGGTGCCCTAAACACCTGTAATCCCAGAATTTATAAGGCTGACACGGGAGGATCACCGTTAAGTTTGACACCAGCTCAGGTTACAGAGTAAGACTCTATTTCAAAAGCAGTCGAACAAGACACACACACTTGAGCTCTTTTATGTTTAAAAAAAAAAAGTAACCTTGGTAACATGGAAATAATTGTATCTAACGGTTTTAACTTTTCTCTTTCCCAAAGATTATGACAATGAGGAGATCCTGACTTATGAGGAAATGTCACTTTATCACCAGCCAGCAAATAGGAAAAGGCCTATTATCTTAATTGGTCCACAGAACTGTGGCCAGAATGAATTACGTCAGAGGCTCATGAACAAAGAAAAAGACCGCTTTGCATCTGCAGTTCCTCGTAAGTTTGAGAGAGAATATTCCCATTTTCTGTGCTTTTCCATGTAGCCATGTCAGAATCTATTTAGGGAAATGTTTATTCACTTCATTGAAATAGTTTTGTCAATGAAAAGGAACATTGACCAAATCGTCATCAAATTTTGATTAAAGGTAGTCCTTGAAATTAAAATTTTCCTACGTGCATAATGCTAATTATTTTCTAACTAATATTCAGTTAGCACCTTCTTTCCTGTCCCATATAAAACCAATTTCTGGTTCATGTGTAGGAAAAGTGGAGGGGATTGGGGATGTTATGAGTGAATGTATGTGTATATGAATGTGGATGTGTGCGCGCCACAGTGTACAGGGAGAGGTAGAGAATAAACTTTGGATCATTCCTCACCTTTCTATCTTGTTTGAAACTAGGTCTCTTCACTGCTGCTGCATAAGTCATGCTGGCTTTACCACATGCTTCTGGAGATTCTTGGATCTCCATGTCCCGTTTCTCATAGGCACACAGGTCTTACAGACACTTATGCCATTGCATCTAATGTTTTATGTGGGATCTAAGGACCCAAACTCTGGTCCCAGTGCATCCATGGCAAGTGCTTGACCCTCTGAGTCATCTCCCATCCCAATTTTTGGTTCTTTAAACTGATGCAGAAGATAGAATTTAAGACCTACTCTCTGCACACAAGTTCTATTTTAAGATTATATATTGCCTGTTCTTATGGAAATAAGATGAGTTTAGGAAAAGATGAGTTGGCAATTCTTTAAGTGCACGATAGATTTAAAGTGCTAGTGTAAAATGGATTAAGGTAACTGTTGTCGATGTGACAAAAATCTAGAATCACTTAGATGATGGATCTCTAGGTTCACCTATGAGGGATTTTATTTTAGCTCAAGAGTAGCCTCCGAGAAAGTCTATGGGGGTTTAATTGATGTAGGAATACCCATCTTGATTGTGAGCAGGACCATTCCCTGAAGACAGATTCTGAACTGTGTAAAATAGTCAGTGAGCTAGTCACAACCATTCATCACTGTAATTCCCCATTGTGGATGTATCGTGACCAGCTGCTTCAAGCTACAGGCACTTTGTCTTCCCTGGCACAACTGTGAGTGAGAAGAAGTCCTTTCCCTCTTAAGTTGCTTTTTGTCAGAGTATTTTACCACAGCAACAGGAAAAGAAACTAAAGGTTAACAATCAATGTATTAAAACACATTTCTGTTCATGTCTCAGTAAGAATGGTATTAACACATGGGCTCTTAATATTTCCGCAATCCATTCTTCCAAATACAAGTTACAAAATGAAAGTTCTTCTAACTTCTAACGTAATGCCTCCTCCCTGCTGTGACCTATCCTCATTGTTGTTACCTGATCATTTGCCTAGATACAACTCGGAATAGGCGAGACCATGAAGTAGCTGGTCGAGATTACCACTTTGTTTCGCGGCAAGCGTTTGAGGCAGACATAGCAGCTGGAAAGTTCATTGAACATGGTGAATTTGAGAAAAATTTGTATGGAACTAGTATAGATTCTGTGCGGCAAGTAATCAACTCTGGCAAGATATGTCTTTTAAGTCTTCGTACACAGGTAAAGGTAAAATTGTGGTTTAGAGAGTTGAACTTGGCATATCTTCCAAAGTAACCAAATGAATACTGTATTTTGTATTTTAAATAGAATGACACTATCTATTTAAGTTCACATACAATTTTTCTGCTCACTGTGTTAAATCAGATATGTTGCTAAACCAAACTTTACATGTATGTATTTTCTGAAGCTTAAAATGCAGTTAACTATGGTACTGGCAGTACATTTAGAAACTATAAACAAATTTTCCTTTTTCTGATCTGAGAAAATGAGATCATTTAAAGGTTAGTCTTAGAGTTTTACAGGCCATTGTTCTGGCTGTTAACAGGTATCTCAGTGAATGCTCCATTTTTGTAACTAAAACCTCAGTCAATTTCAGTTATTTGGCAGATTAAACCAAGGCTTAAAAATCATTAAACAGTGTATCTAGATTTCTACTTTAAACGATAATTTTAGAAAGTTGAGGTTTTAAAAATTGTGCTCATTGTGAAAAAATTTTGCTTTTTCTAGACTATTCATTGTCAACATAGAACTTTTATTAATGTGGTTGAATGTTTTGTGGGTGCCAACTCCAACTACATAGTCAGTGATCATTAAGGAGATGGACGTAGAGAAAAGCAGATCTAAAATAATTTTGTTTTTAGAGGACAAAGGCACTTGGTTTGTGCTATCTAATTAAAAAAACTGTGATTTTACTTAATTCTTTCAGAATTCTTTGTATTAAGCCAACAAGTATTATAAGACTCCCAAGTAGTTAAATGTATTAATTTTTTATATATAAAAGAATACGTTACTAGAATCTTCAGTTTGGTAGAGTACTTCGGTTTGAGTATATTTAGTAATGCAATGATAAAGATCAGTAATCTCGTAATTCCTATAGCGTGCTTTCTCTAGGTGTGCTTTTCCAGAATTTTGTTTGGCCCATATATATAAAGTTTTTCTTCTCTCTGGTTTAGTTTTTTCATGTCTCCCAAACAGTCAATTAATAAGATTATCTTGATTCTAATTCCTCCAAATGATTGTTGTAATTTGTATGTGATCTTATGAGCAAAGCGTCAGTGTCTTCCACTTGTATTTCACTATATCAGAAATGAGAATAACAACAGCATATATGAATTTACAGCTATGTGATATATTATTACAGTGAAGGATAACTTTTTAGAGGTAGTTCAATGATGAGTTTGTTTTTTAATCCAAATACCTTTTCAGTCTTTGAAGACCCTTCGGAATTCAGATCTGAAACCATATATTATTTTCATTGCACCTCCTTCACAAGAAAGACTCCGAGCATTACTGGCCAAAGAGGGCAAGAATCCAAAGGTAAACATCTTTCATTATTGTATTATTTCATTGAAGACAAACAAACAGTCTTGATCTAATTTGTCACAGTACTAAAAAACCATATCCGTTTCAGTTTACAAACTGACAACCTATGATTTTACTTGCCCCAAAATTGTCATAATTATCTCTGGTTGAACTATGGCAGGTCTCCAAAGAAGAGGACTGTTTTTGTTTTTCTCCCAAAACATTTACTGTTTTATAACCACTTCTGGAGTGTCTTAAAACCCCTTTAATCTTCATATCAGTCTGACATTTTCAAGTTGGTTGTATAGACTATCTCTTCTTCAACCCCAAAGTTCTCAGCAAACTCGGGGATTATCCATGTTCTCTTTAGATATTCCACATTTGTAGTGTGCCAGAACTTCTTTTTCATATAAACTTTGTTATGTTTTTCTTGTCAGGTTTTTCTCACATAGTCTGGAACAATAAAAAAAGTTTTAAATTATTTTAGCTCTATGTTGAAATATATGTTGTACAGTAAACATTATTAGTCATAACTGATAATTTAATTGGAAGGTACTGACTTTCTACTTAAATGTGTAAAATGGAAACTCTAAGCACATTTTTATCATTCTGTAAGACATATTTTCTAATTTCCCTTGTCATCTTCTCCTTTAATTCATGGGTTATTTAAAAATGTATTATTTAATTTCCACTTGTTTAAGGGCTTAAAAAAAATTACCTAGTTCCATTGTTATCAGAGAATAGTACCCTACCAGATATCAATCTTTTGAAATTTGTTGAGCCTTATTTTATGGCTTGTCATCTCTTTTGAATGTTCCATTCATACTTGTGAAGAGTGTGTATTCTCTTCTTGTATATATCATTGCCTTGCTCTTCTGCTTTTTTGTCTCCTTACTTTTCTAATAGTGCTTTATTACATGATATAAATAGTAAGTAAAATCTTCAACTCCATAAAAATTATGCTTCCTAAGAAAGTGCTGTTGTTTTCTCACTGGATGCAAAATGTAACTAATTGTACTCCAAATTTCTAAATCTTTTCCAGTTTGGGAGATAGAGACTTAATGGGGTTGTTTTTTTTTTTCAATTCAAAGTATCTTGAATTAAAGCATTTTATTTTATCTGAGTCACAGGTTATATTGTGAACAAGAAATATAGACTAGTAAATTAAATAAGCCATTTGGTGTAAAAAATAATGCCTTAAATTTGGTTTAAAAAAAAAGTTATCTGAAGCTTTGAGCAGACAAATTTCAACAAAAATATCATTGTTTAGTTATGATAAAATAGTCTCTGCTGAGAACAAAGGATTTTGCATACCATATTCACAGCATTCCAGAATGAAAGTTAGATAACTTCATAAGAAATTGTCTCAAAGAACACCAGAGTTGTTATACTTTTAATGTTTTCCTACTGTTATAGAACTTCATTTGAATGATACAAATTATTTTGTGTGTCTGATACAGTGCTGGTTTTTGAACTTTACATTTGACATAGCAGTTTTTGATTAACAGATGATTTGGGACGGTTTCACTTTCTTGGACAGATGTGCCTGATGATCATACATTTTAGACGTAGCCTTACCTCTTGCTTGTGTGAAGCAGCCACTTCCTTTACTCATTGTTTAGTTTTGTGTACTTACTTATTTTTCATGTGTGTGCACATGATTTCAGGATTGTTCTACTTCCTTTTTGCTTTGCTCTAGCATTTCCTAGACTCTACCTTCTAGGACCAGAAGTACAGGTCCTCGCCATTTCTGCCTGGCATTTTTAAGTGAGGTCTGGGATCCAAACTCAGGTCTTTCTGCTTGCAAAACAGAGGCTTACTCTCCAAGCTCTCTCTCTCCACTCCCCTTTATGATATTTTAAAGTAGCCTGCTTTATGTACTTTCCAAAACACTGGTAAAAATTTTTTTGGTGTTTGTATCTTTAAAAAATGTCTTTTGTAGTATCCCTTGTGGTGGTATCCACCTACAATTCCAAAACTCTAGTAAGATTTTTTATTGTTTGTACCTTTAAAAAACTGTTATAGTATCCAACACTTAGGAACCTAAGGAAGGAAGACTGAGAATTCAGGGCTTGCCTGTGATACATAATGAGAGCCTACCTCAAAAAAAGGTGGGGTGGGTGGGCTGGAGAGATACCTCAGGGGTTAAGACTCTGCCTCCTACGCAGAAGGTCCTGAGTTCCGATCCCAAGTCCCACATAAAAACGCCAGGCAGAAATGGTGGAGCCTGAACTTTCAGCTCTGGTGGGCCCAAAAAGAAGGTAGAAACAATCCAGGATGATTCTTGAAGTTATTATTGGTCCTCCCTATTGTGTGCACACAAAAGGGAAGGGTATCTGTTGTATATTGAAAGAAGTATTAAAGCAAGTATTAAACCGAGTACCAGGACAATATACTGGTATTCTTCAGTCTTGGCCAATCCAAGATTTTCTTATAAAGAAATAACCCACCATGTTAATCTTGTCCCATGTTAATTCTGCTTACATCCACAACACATAAATAGCAGACATTCTTACAAGGGTTGAGAGTGGGGGTCAGTGAGATGACTCAGTAGGCAGTTGACACCAGGCCAGACAATCCCAGAACCACATAGTGAAGAGGACCAGCTCCACAAGTTGTTGTATGACTTCCACACACGTGGTATCAATATACAAGCATGTGATAAATGTTTAGAAAAAAATTGTAAAGACCAGGAGCCAAGAATAGAGCACTTACTTCATTCAGAAAGATGGATTCTGTGTTATATGAGATACTGCTTTTACATTTGATCTTAACTGAAAGAAGCCAAAACCAAGATGTTACTTTTCATTAAAGAGATTGTTAAAATTGAGTGCTGGTAGGGGATTCAGAGTAATGGTCTTGAGTCTTCAAACCTGGTTGATAACATGGAAATACATGAAAAAAAAAAAAAATAGGTTGCTAGAACAAAGGTAGTCCGGTGGAATAGTTGGAATGGAACTTTTGAGGTCTAGGAGGCAAAAGGAAAACTATGTAATGACACTTCTAATTCTTTCTGCATTTTGATTAAGAATGGAGAGTACCTCACAGTTTTTATCTTTTCTTTTCAGCCCGAAGAGTTGAGAGAAATCATTGAGAAGACTAGAGAGATGGAGCAGAACAATGGCCATTACTTTGACACAGCAATTGTGAATTCAGATCTTGATAAAGCTTATCAGGAATTGCTTAGATTAATTAACAAACTGGACACTGAACCTCAGTGGGTGCCATCCACTTGGCTAAGGTGAAAGAGGCAGCCATTATTTGACAAGATTGGACTTTTATCTTGGAGACTGGAAGATAGTGGGAATACTGAAGTAAGATTGAGGATAAGATGGAAGGCAGCAGGGTAACCTGCAGGCCTGTTCTTAGATCTTTTAAACTAGTTAAAAGAAAGTTTCATTGGCAATTCATTCTTTATCCCCTACACAGCTTTAGGGAGGGTCCTTGGCTCATTTGGGGGCTTAATGGAAGAGTTCTTCAAAGTATTCCATTTCATCCTTTTAAAACCTTACACTAGGTTACCTAAATCATTTCTTCTTAGTCAGGTGTCTGTGAAAAACTTGTATGTATATACGTAATATCCATGTCTCACATAGTTATAAATATTGATATTATTTAACACTTAACTTAAATGACTTCATGGGAATACATTGGGGTTACTGTGCTGCTATGCACTGGAAGAAAAACAGTATTTGCTTAGGAGATTGGTTTAGATGAGTCATCAGAAAAACTTCCCTAAAAAAAGAAAAAGAAATAAATGAAGTCCTTTAGTTTGGAGCTACTTGTTAGGTTTGAATTTATTTGTATGTCTTTTAATTCTAAAAAAAAAACAAAAAAAACATTCCATTAGAAGTACCAACTTCTTTGGATCACACTACATATTCAGCAAATTCTAGTTAGATGTGTACAAAATATGCTGAACTTTTCAAAGATAAAATTTACTGGTTTTATTGTTGTTGTGATTTGATAGCCTTGACTTCTTTCTCTGATCTGCACAGTATGACAGAATGTATGTTACATTTTTATGAATGGTAGGAGATCATATAAATGATGTGGACTATCAAAATTTCTTCCTCTTGATGCAATGTTTTTTTGTACATGGAGGTATGCAGCACATTTGGCAGTTTTTGCATTTTTATATATGAGTGTAGCATTAGTCTATGACTATGCTAAGTATATAGATAAACTGGAATTCTGCCGTACTGTATATTTTGTAGATCAACAAATAGTTTTGTTCAGCATTGGAAAAAATTGATACATATTCACCAGAGGAATATACTATGACAGTTGACTTTGAGGTGAAAGAAAAAAACCTAGAGGTCATTTGAAAAATTTAGGAGGATACTGGAGGGGAAAAAATGTGTTAATCATGTCTAAACAAGATTTTCTCCTAACAAAGTCTGCCTTATGACCCAAATGCAGCAACTTACTAAATCATAAGACATGTTTAAGCTAATGGGATTTTTATACGTGTGTCTATAGCAATAGCTTTAAAATCATCTGTATTGGCATGGAAAGTTAATTTGTTGCCTTTTCAAGCCTTTAGGATATTGTGTGACAAACAACCTCAAATGTGAATGTCTTGATTTTATTTTTATGACTGTAGCTACAGCATTTCATGTTCCCAAAGCTAAACACTGGAATAATATCGACTTCTCACTTAATTTAACAAAAACAGCCATTTAATGAGTAGTTTTCTTAATGTCTCAAGTATGTTGAATTTCTCTTCTATATAATTTTATTGGAACAAATGTGGACAGTGTGTGTTGTCTTTTTATGTCAGTTTTGCATGGCTTATTTAGTAGCTGGCAAGTTTGTCTCTGTAAAAATATTTTCATGATAATTTTCCTTAGAAAGAAGGTAACATTCCTGGGCTCAGAGTGAAAGAAAGCTATGCGGTCTCCTCAGGTCTGAAACACTCCAGCTTTTGCATGAAAATGCAAACGTTACACCCATTTTCAGCATTGAAAATTAATATATATATAGCACTTAAATCTTTTCAGTTTTTCAGTTGACTTTCTTCTCAGGAATGAATGGTAGTCTGTAGCCTACAGAGCAGGTGTCTAGAAAATATTGCTAGAAAATATTGACAGACTTGGGCGTAGTGTTACACATCTGTAATTTCTACCCTTGAGAAGCCAAGGAAGGAAGATAAAGAGTTCAAGCCAGCCTGAGTTATGTAAAAAGACCTGAGAGAGAGAAAGAGAGGGAAGTAAGTGAAGTTTTCAGCAGTGTTGGAGAATGGTAGTGGCTGTTGTCCCTGCTGACAGTAGGTCCACAGGCCATCAAGACGCACCCTCGTGGTTTTCACAGGCAGATTCCGTACTGAAGCATATGTACGCTACCACGCACACTTCAGGAACTCTGAAATGAGGTTTTCAGTGAGATCCTGTCGTTCTCTTCTCAACAGCAGTGAAAGAGGGAAAGACTATGTCCTGAGCTTTTCTAAATCTTAGTAATATGAATGTTCTCTAAACACAGTAAAAACTGAGCTATGCCAACTTCCCCATATATCTAGTTGTTCAGCCACTCTGGCCAATTCCCTGTCTTCGGTGGTTCTGATTGGAAACTACAGCAATAAGAAGGAATTAATCATTTATAAAAATGATACAATGGTTGGCTGGGGATGTGGGGGAGTTGGTAGAGTGCTCACCTGGCATGCACAAAGCTCTGAGTTCAAACCCCAGCACTGCATAATGTGGGCATGGTAGCACATGCTTATAATCTTAAACTTGTGAGGTTGGAAGCAAGAGGATTAAGAGCTCAAGGCTACCCTCATAGTGACTTTGAGGTCTACAAGCCTCTCTCTCTCTCTCTCTCTTTCACACACACCCCTACTGAAATGTCCTTGGGAAATCCAAACAAGGAAATAATCTTCATTTCCTAAATTTTCATACATTTGAATAAATAGGACATTAGTATTTAGACTAATCCAGATTTGCTTTCTATGAAAATCTAATGTCTGGATTGTTTTCCTTTTCTCATGGCCTAAAGAATAAGTTTTGATAAGGAATAATTTGAATGTAACTTTGTGAATGTGTGGAAAATATAAACCAGGGATCTAGCCTTGACAAAGGTAATCATTCTGACATGTTGTTAATCTCCCTTTGTACTGTCTTGTATCTGCACTCTGTTATTTTGAGATGTCATACTGCACACTGTATTGTAAAAATAAAAAGCAAAATTATATTTCAAATTTAAAAAGCCACTGAGTACTTTGTCATGTGCCATTCAAAATTTCTACACTAAGACCACTCCTTTTCCAAGCATTCTGTCAAAAGCAAGACTACCAGAACCTCTGAATATAATACACATACTTTTCAATTTGTTGTTTAACCTGGGAAATGTTCCTTGTTGACACACATGTTGTTCAGTCCTATTTCCTTACTCATTCAATAAACAACTATTAGAGACAGCTTGAGACTAAACATACACATAGACTAAATACAAAGCTTTTCATAGGGAAGGACTACATAATGGGCACATTTACCTTAAGTGTGGTCAGAACTTTAAAGACACTGAGTATATATAATGTCAGACTCATTGGCACATATGAAACATATGTCATTTCTCCCACACTGTCTCAATTATATACCAGCAAAAGTTCTGTCACATAAATGCAAACTGCTAACCTCCAGCTTTCTTTCCTATTCCTTAACTATTCCTTTTAGATGAGATCATTCTGGTTTCACCCAAACTATTTGGCCAGTTTTATCTTAAATCTCTTTTAAAAAAAAAATTGCTGAGCCATGAAATCACCTCCAATTCTGGCTGGACATAATGGTGCATGCCTGCCTTAGATCCCAACACTCAGAAGGCTGAGACAGGAGCATGGTGATTTCAAAACCAGTCTGAATACATAGACCTTGTTTCAAATAAAACAAGCCTGAGGACATGGCTCACCGCAAAATGAGAACAGGTTCAGATACCCAGAATCCACACAAAAACCTTGTAAACATTGCAGCCACCTGTAACTCCAGCACTGAAATGGATTAAAATTGCAATGGACGGGCAATCCCCAGGGCAAGGTGGCTAGCTAAACAAGCCGACTAGCGAGCTCTGGTTTCAGTTGAGACCCTGCCTCAATAAATGAAATAATTGAAGACACCTGGCATCAGCTTAAAGCCTGCACTAGTTCATGATACATGCACCTGCACACATACCGGAACATATGTACCACACACAAGCAAAAAATCATCTGCAAACTTCTGGATGGTTAAGATCAATAAATACCAGAACTTTACTGAAGCTGCATGAGAAATCTTTAAGTTCTTTTGATTCGGTGCTTCAAGTGAACGCTGAATTTGGTTACATGAAAACCAAACAAAGCAGTATCTGGTGTTTAGGAACCATGCTTCTGAAATGAGAATTCACCTGACTTGCATTCTAAGCCTCAATTTCTGTCTGCAAAATTGAGATAGTAGAACTTAACACCTGATCCCAAGGTATTGGGAAATTAAGTGTTGAAAAGCTCAATGTTACCTAATTTGGGAACTCAGCTGTTGTTTTTCCAACCTCTACTGAACTTAAACTAGGTCTGTTTTACTTGTAAGATACTTCTGGTTTCCTATAAATCAGCTTCTACAGCATCTGTATCATATACTTCTGGTTTCCTATAAATCAGCTTCTATGGCATCTGTATCATTCCTTTACTGCAAGGTTTTAAATATAGGAAAGCCCAAAAGGATATAAATTAAGGGTGTGAGCTGGGAAGGCGACTCAATCAATGAAGTGCTTACCGCAGGCACGGGGACCTACCTTGTTTGATCCCAGAACCCATGTGAAAAAGCCCCAGGCCAGTGAGACACTGTCTCAAAAACGGAGCAAAAAGACTGAATTCAGATACCTAAATCCCACATAAAATACTGGGTGGCTGTGGTGGCTTCCTGTTATTCCATCCTCAGATTGGCAATCTCCAAAGCTAGACTAGGCTTATCAGTGAACTCTGGGTTCAATTAGAGACCTGGTCGGGATTCAGTGAGACACGTTACAAGACACACTGCCTAAGAGGTAAGCTTGTTGTGAGAAGGTTGGGGAATAAGATAAAAAAAAAAACAAAAAAACACTTTTTTTAAAAAAAAAAATTTTTAAAGGCCATCAAAAAGGAGAGTAATTGAGAATGACTCTCCATTAACATCAGGCCTTCGCAAATGTGTGTACACACACACACACACACACACGAGCAACCAAGTACATACCCCAAACACAGTGAAGGACTCTTCCATGTGCACACACGTGTGCACATGCATTCATATGAAACACAGAGACAAGAAAGGGTGTGAAGACTGAGGGTAGACTACTTGGATTTAAATACTGAATTTACCACTGTGTACTCTTGGCTGCTGTGAGACAGTACTCAGACTCAAGTGAGAAAGGACCTTATTTACCTTGTGGTTCCAGAAGGGATATGTCTACAATGGCAGGAATCACATAGCAGAAGGACCAGCTTGGATATAGGAACAGAAAGCTGGTTCGGGTCACCACAAACAGGCAATAGCTCAGTGAGTAAAGTACCTGTGGGCAAATCTGGTGGCCTGAGTTTTAATTCTAGTGCCCACTTGGTAGAAGTGGGTACTCTAGAAGCTTTCCTTAGACTCCCAAATGCACATGCATATATGTGCTCGATCTCTTTCTCACCCAACACCACCAAATAAATAGGAAAAAAAATTAAAGTTACCATAAGCGACCAGAGAGATCGCTCAGGAGATAAAGCACCTGCTCACAATGTTGGCAACCTGAGTTTGGTTCCTAGAAGCCCACATGGTAGGAGAGAACTGACTTAAAAAAGTTGCCTCTGACTTCCACACATGTATCATAGTAAACACATGTGTTTACTTGTTCTCCTTCCTTCTCTGTCTCAAAAAAAAAAAAAAAAAGCCCTGTTAAAAAAATACCTGATTACTCCAAAATTGAAATTAAGTGTTTTCTTGGATTAAGAAAGAATTAGTTGAGGCACTGGGGGAAGGGGAGGGGGAGGAGGGGGTTTGGGGGGAGGAGGGGGTTTGGGGGGAGGAGGGGGGAGGGAGGGAACTGGTAAAAAATTTTAAAATGTATAATTAAATTTTTAATAAAAAAAAAGGAAAGAAAAAAAAAAAAAAAGAATTAGGCTGAAAAGATGTCTCAGGTGTTAAGACTCTGCCTTGCAAGAGAAGGTCCTGAGTTCAGATCCCAGGTTCTATGTTAAAAAAAAAAAACAAAAACCCTACAGCAGCCTGCACTTCTGGGAAATCCCAGAGCCAAGTAAGGAGGTAGAAGGAATCCAGAATGATTGGCCTCTACAGGAACACCTGTGCCCTCTGATAAACACACACACACAAAGTTTTTTAAAAAATTAGCTACTGGCAATCATTTATAAGTACCTAATGATGCATTTGCTGTCTCAAGGTAATGCTAATAAAATGTAAGACGGAATAAAGAAAAGAAGGTTATGAACATGTCTGCAGAGAAGCTCTGGAGATGGCAACATGGTCACCGATCTGAACACAGGAACATAAATATTATTTTTAGTAAATTAATAGGAAAAAAGAAACAACTTATTTTTAAAATCATTTTACTGTTTGTAACATAAGACATTTAAGTTGGCAGAACTCCCGTTACAGACAGAAATCTGTCATGCAAGAAGAAAATAAATCAACATTTACATAAAGCTTTTTTTTTTCACTTTGACAATTTCTGTGTTAATGTTTAATAATGTTCAATTAATACCAAGTTTTTACATAATACCAAGATCTTCCGTAGCTCAACATACAAGTTACATAAAGCTTGACGAGAGGACTGCAGTGACACAAGGATGGCTGCTGCGGCTCAAAGTACCAAGGTTTGCCTGGGTAGAACAAGGCTGCTCCACCGTGCAGTGGGCGTGAGACCACTGATGATGGTTTCTAGAAATACCCTCTAAAATGTCTGCTGCATGGAACACACATATTATTGTCAATAGACTAGAGTGACATTTGTACAGAGCAAATTCTCTAAGGTCCTGGACAGGTTTTACAAAGCTCTTCACCAGTAATGAATGGTTGCTGAATCTGGTTCAACAGTAGTCTCCTCAAAGGCACACTGATAAATCTTGCCACCAATGAGGTTCTTAGGTCCAAAATAAATAGTCACACATACCAAACCTACACACTGAATTAAAATATAGCCAGTGCTGGGGAATTCCGAAAGAAGCAGAACAGGAAAAATTACTCGAACAGAAGATCCTCATCCTTCTCTTCAGCCAGAAGGTTAGCAGGCTCCACCACCTCTCCGGCTGCTCTCCGTTTCTCCAAGTCCTTCTCACATTTTTCCTTGAGAATCTTCTTCTTCTCCTGTATTTTCTTTAACCTGAGAGATAAATGAATTTTTTTTATTATTTATTCAATTGTGTGTGTGTGCGTATGTATGTGCCCGCATGTGTGTATGTGTGTGTATAGAACCACGGACGAATCGGGAACCACCATGGACGCCTCCACCTCCTTCTGCCCCGGGATTCACAGGCTCCGCCCTACCAGGACCAGAAGCGCAGGCCGCCCCCGCTTCCACCTGGCGTCTATACGTGGGATCTGGGATCCAAACTCAGGACCTTCCGCCTGCAAGGCAGAGGCTTAACCCCCGAGCCACCTCTCCAGCCCATAAATGAATTTTCTGAATGTTATTTTAGTACTAAGAAACTTTCTTCAGGTTTGGTAATAAGGATAATAAACATAGAAAGCTAGAACAGAATGTGCTACTCCTGTTAGTTTTCAATTTTAGCAATCTGTAGCCCATTTTAAAAGACCCAAGAAAATACACTAATTTAATAGAATAACTGATTTCAGAAATCCTATCCCTAGTTAAGTAAAATATGAAAGTCATTTCCTAATGGAATCAACTTTGAACATTAAGACATTTATTAAAATTTTGGATTACTGCAACCCTCAACACCAATGAAGGACAGACAGTAAATAACATTTGGTTATTTAGATCATGTCAGAAGCTGCTCAAGATGTAAGACCAACATATCTTCCCTAAACACTCCTGCACTCCTCCTCAAAACCTCCCCAAATCAAATATATTGACCCTTTTACACTGTAAATTAATATTTATCCCTACTGGCTCTAAATGTTCATAGCAATTCATGGACATCCATTATTTCTTTTTTTTTTAATTTTTTTTATTACTTTTTATTCAATTGTGTGTGTGTGTGTGTGTGTGTGTGTGTGTGTGTGTGTGTGTGTGTGTGTGTGTAGAACCACAGGCGAATTCGGGAACCACCATGGACCACTTCCACCTCCTCGTTTTTACTCTGCCCCGGGATTCACAGGCACCACCCTACCAGGACCAGAAACGCAGGCTGCCCCCGCTTCCGCCCGGCATCTATACGTAGGTCTAGGATCGGAACTCAGGACCTTCTGCCTGCAAGGCAGAGGCTTAACCCCTGAGCCACCTCTCCAGCCCCAATATGCATTATTTCTTACCACAAATTGTGCTAATTTTCTAATATCATTTATACTATTTGGCAATGTCCCCACATAAATATCTCCTGAACATATTCAACATGAAATATTAAGTAATACTAGTATAGTGGTTAATCCCAGTTACTTATTTCAATTTTTACATAGGAGACACCTGATTTAAATTATATTTTAAAGAATAATCTTAAAGTATAATTTATAAATTCCGTATAGTAAAAGATTGTATTTTCTTAGAAATTTTCACCTCTTTCCATAAAGGAAATATATTATGGTTTCTCTGGGCATATATGAATTGCCAATTTTTTTTTAAATTTTTTTTATTTATTCAATTGTGCGTGTATGTGTGTGTGCGCATGTGTGTGTGTATGTGTAGAACCACGGACGAATTTGGGAACCAACATGGGCCACCTCCACCTCCTCCTTGTTTACTCTGCCCCAGGATTCACAGGCACCGCCCTACCAGGACCAGAAACACAGGCCGCCCCCGCTTCCGCCCAGCGTCTATACGTGGGGTCTAGGATCCGAACTCAGGACCTTCTGCCTGCAAGGACAGAGGCTTAACCCCTGAGCCACCTCTCCAGCCCCAAATTGCTAATATTCTAATGGAAACAGGACAGTAAAATCTCATTACGCTATCTAGAAAAGTATGTAATTGAGAACCTATATATTATTTCTACAATTCTCCGTTTAACATTTCTAATTGCAGCTGACCATAGAAACTGAAATGGAAAGCAAAACTAAAGAGGAGATTATTGTACTATTTCTTCTTTTGGTTTTATTTTGTGAAAGGTTAGCCTTGAGTTCCTAATCCAGTTTCAGTCTCCCGAGTGTTGAAATTACAGACATGTACTACCATGCCCAATGTTTACTTCTTGCTTTTCACACATCAGAATAAAATCCAACTTGTATTTACTCTAAAGAACATAAACCAGTCACTCAGTAAACAGACCGTCAAGAATATAGGGAAAAAAGATCAATAAGTGCCAATTTCAACAAACCTATAGAACTCTTCTCGCTCTCTCTCATCCAGTTCTGTAATGATGTAAGCAAGGGTGCGTTCAATCCGGGGAATGATGACTAGAGTTTAAAAATAAAGATATATGTGAGAACCTCAATGTCCTTTTTGAAAATTACTAGTATTCAATCGTATAATACTTTTATCTAGTTGCAGAACTAAAGACTACTTAATAAGGAGAACTTAGAAAACAAAAACACAAAAATTAAAATTTGGTATAATCTAACCCAATCATAACTACTGTAAATATTTTGGTATTTATCTTTCTAATATCTTTTCCATGTACACATAATATTCAGGATCATAACAAATCCAACACCAAATATATTAAGAACAGGTGAACAGATAACAATCACCCACAGATGTTATCTTAAAATATAACAGAATTTCATGGTGGAAGGACAGGACTAAACTCCTGTAAGTTGAGAAAAGATGCATCACTCAACTAATAGAAGAAACTAAAGGTCTTAGAAATAGGATTTCTATTCTTTACTAACTTCATGAATGATGAGAAATACACATATAAGATTCCAAAATCTGTAGCTCAGTACTGTCCTGGGTAACTTCCCCAAAGACAAAGCCATAGATCACTCTCCTCTTTATGTGCTTTTAAGTTACTAAATACATTTATCTCTTCATGGTATGGACAGGAAGTTTCTTACCTGTAAATCTGGAGTACTGTGCCTGAGACCTAGCAGTTGCCTAACTAGGGGAAGAGGCAAATGAATGAACAAAGTGCCTCACAGCAGCTCTGACTCACCATGCTCAATGGCATTTACACGCCTGTTGGTTATCTTGATAGCTTCATCCAGAGTAACAAAGGAAGTCTAAAATAAAAGGACACGTGAATAACGTAAGCACAAAGTCTTACTCGTGGCCTGATCACGTGGGAAACCACTGGACACTTAATTCCTTTCTGACCTGCCTTAAAAACAGAAAATTCAAGAGATTTCTATACCATTAGCACTATTTCCATGCAACTTTAATTTTTCTTGCAACAAGAGAATTATTCACTATATAATCAATGTTATATTAAATAGCCACAAAGGAGGAAAAATGGTTTCCTTGCACGAACCACGTTATATTTGCATTTACATCTAGTGTTGACTTGCTATTCTCACCTAGCAAAGAGTAAAACTGTACTACTACACATAACATTTTGTCAATAAAAAGTAGATAAGATTATACAGAAGGTATTATTTCAGAAATAATCATTACACTTGTCTAATCCAGGATCATATACAGGCTGAAAGAATGTACAAAGTGCAGCATGCTTCAAGACATCCTCAGGGTCCTCCAGTTGCCTACTAGCCGCCAAGGTCAGGAGTTCTCTAGTTCTGCTGCGACTCACCTGCAGTGAAGCTAGTTCCACCAGTAGTTCCACTGCTTTGGCATAATTCCTCTTTAGTTTAGCCAACTGTTCCCCACCTCTGGCTAAACCAGTCAGTTCATAACCTGAAAAAACCAGTCAGACGACATGTGTAATTAGAGTAGATAATCCCCAAAAATTCCCAAAAGAAAGGTAATTCAAAAAAATACAAAGCATGAAAAGACAAATTTAAAAACTCCTGTTGAATGCAAACACCGAACACAAAGTGTGCATTGAATCCCTACTAACAATGCTTTTCAGCCCCAGATTAGATCACCAAGACAGACCAAAGTAACAATTCCATTCTAGATTGGTGAGCCAGTGAGTTTATTAGACTTACAGAAGCATGGGTGAGGGATAACTTACAGGAGTGTAGTAGTAAGAAAAAAGTTAATAATGGGTTGGATAGATGGTTCAGGGGTTAAACTTCTGCAAGCAAAAAGCCCTGAGCTCGGATCCCGGATCCCACATATAACGCCAGGCGGAAATGGTGGCAGCCCTGGAACAGAGCCTGGGAAACTCCAGAGCAAAGCAAAGAGGAGGCAGCGCAATCCAGGAAGACTCCTGTAGATACATAGACATAGACATACACACACACTATTCCAAAAAGGCTGCCAGAGTAGGAATGAAATTGGTATATTCCAAATACACCAGTATTTCAAAATACTGAGAGTGGGCTATAAAAATCTATAAGGATTTAGCATTCAGGCTTTATAATAAAAAGGAAGATCTTATTCTACTTGTAAGAGACACAAAATGGGAAGTATAAGCAATCCCTGATGAGGAGTTTAAGCAAAAAGATAGCACAAGGTCTAATTAGTGAATACATAATAAAGGAAACTGTCTCATATTTTAAAATGGAAAATGACTGCCAACCATACATTTCTATTCAAAATAAAGTATCTGAGAAATTCACACTCACTGTCAGTTCCTTCATGGTAATGCTCAAACACTGGCAAGGTAACACCTGTTGAAAGAAGAGAATGAAGATGTACATGTGGATTCACACACTTGGCTTGAATCATCTTTTTTTTTTATTTTTTAATAGAATGTGACTATCCTGGAATTCCCTATGTAGACCAGGCTGGTCTTGAAATCACAATTCCGCCTTGGGCTCCCCAGTGCTGCGATTACAGGCCTGTTCACCCCTACCTCCACTGAAATTTGTTCTTTAATTACTATTTCCTATTCATTAAAGACTTGAAAGTCAAGAGATCATGCCTGCTGTTGTAACTGGTTTTCATTAATGAATTGAAGAACTTGTCTTCCCAAGCATTCATTTCCTTTCAAAAGTCATTATCCTGAGAACTAGGCAGCTGGCTGCTAAAGTTCTTAACATATCAAGATGGTCTAGGTAGAAGAAACTGGGACACACAACTTTTTCCCCTTTCTGTTCTCAGAGGTTGAGAGTTACCTGCTACATTATCTTTTTTTGCTCGAATCTTCACTTGGGCTTTATTTACATTTTGGATAACTGTGGTGCTGCAAAAGACAAAAATAAAAGTTCTTTTTAGTTGTCTTTTTAGAAATAAATGTACAGGGATTTATTAGGCAATTTATTTAGGCAATTCAACATTAAATGAAACCAAGAGTGACTTATGTTCTGGTAATCATCTTTATGTCAGAAAAGTTATTACTACCAGAGGAGGACCTCCAAGAGCAGAGAATAAACAACAGTTAAAACACGAGTCATGGGCTCAGGGGTTAATAAGCCTCTGCCTTGAAAGCTGAAGGATCTGAGTTTGGATCCCAGATCCCACATAAAAACACCAGAAGAAATGATGGTAGCCTGTGCTTCCAGCCTGGAAAGTGGGGCCTTGGAAACCCCCAGAGCAAAACAAAGAGAAAGTAGAGCAATCCAGGATGATTCCTGAAGTCACCCTTGGTCCTCCACAGGCACACATAGTGCTGACATTTAGACAGACACACAGACACACATGCACGCATGCATGTGCAGGTGTGCATGCACACACACACACAAAAAAAAATGAGCCATAAGAAAACAAAAATTTTTTGCCCATGTTTTTAGAACATGGGTATATGGGTTCAATTCTAGAGGTTCTTATTCTGCCAGTGCATAAGTTTAAAGAAAACTTTCTTTTTCCATCTAAGCTAAGCTGGTTGTTCACATTCTTTTATCCTACCTTCCTTGTGACTTAAAAAATAGAGTGCATTCTCAAAGACTCATCCAAAGGAAATACTTCAAGAGACACACAAATATTTACTATTGGTTCCCTCATATTTCAAAAGGGCAAAATTTAAAACAAAAATGAATCAATGTCTCTTACAGTACAGACATGTGAAAACAAGGCAAAATGTCCATGATATGCTAAAAAAATAGGCTAGAAAATACCAAAAATCCCCTCCTTGTAACTATGCAAAAGATACATATGAGAGGTAATAAACAGTGATGCTATAAGTAACTATGTGAAAGATACATACGAGAGATAATAGACAGTAGTGCTATAATGGAGCTAAATGTTCCTCCTTGTTTTATATCAATTGTCTTTAGTGTTTATAAAAGTTTAGTTTTTGATAAAGTTATAAAGTTGAAAATGACTTCCTTTTATAGTTTCTGTATGCATATGTGCATGTGTCTATGTTTGCATGTGTGGTGGCACACATATGTGTACAAATACATGTGTACATGCATGTAGAGGCCGAAGACTGATACTAGGGGTTTTGACTTTTTTTTAATTTATTATTTATGCATGAGTAGGAATATGCTGTGTGATACATACATATCATACGAGATGTGTGAGGATGGTCATATGTGTGTAATGGGGAGGTCAGAGGACAAATCTATGCTCTTGGCTGTCTCCCAGCATTCCAGAACTTGAACTCAATGGTCAAGCTTAAGCAGCAAGTGCTTTTACCCACTGAGCCATCTTGCAGGCCTGGCCTGGGATGTTTATTATTAATTACCAACTTGACACCCAGGAGGCAGCCTCTGCGGACACTTGTGAGATGATCTAAAGTAAATTATCTAAGAACATATACAAAGGGTTATTTTGAAGCACAAGATGGTTCATTAGGTAAAATCTGACAACCTAAGTTTGATCCCTGGGACCACACGAAGGTGGATGCAGAAAACTGATACCACAAAGTTGTTTTTTGAATGCCACATGTGCACTATAGAACACACATTCCCACACTTCATACACTTACATCATATACATACAATTTTTAAGAAAATTTTACCTTAATTACCCTAATTGTAAGCAAGATCATTCCCTGGACTATATAAAATGGAGAAAGCATGCTGAGCACTAGCATGCATTTGTCTCTTTCTGAGTTTTTTTGGTTGTTTTTTTTTGTGGACACAATGTGATAGCTGTCTCAAGCTCTTGCTATTTTGCCCCATCATGAAAAACTATACCTTGAATTGTGAGCCTTTTCCCTTTTGCCAGGGTAATTTATCCCTTCAACAAGAAAAGAAACACACACAGGGATCTTCCTCAATGCTTTCCATATTATACACCAAGACAGGTCACTCTCTGAACCTGGAGCTCTCTGTTTAGCTAGTCTCGCTAGTCAATTTGCTCCAGAAATTCCCTGTCTCCACCACCTTTGTTGGGATTACAGGCAAGCGGGAATGCCCATCCAATTTTCATTTGGGTTCTGGAGATCCAGACTCTCACACTTGCTGTGCAAGCATTTTACACATTTTATACATCTTAACCCCACATTTCTCTGGTTTAAAAAAAAAACAACACATACTGTTCAGTCTTACCTAAAGTCCCCAGCTGTGAACTTAGCCTCTGCCAATGAAAAGGCAGCTTCTCTCATCACTTCACCCATCAACATTTTAGTCTGGAAAACAATAGACCAATAGAAGATTCAACCAAGGTTTTTTCTAAAAAAAAAATCACATCATAAATTTCTTTAAAACTATTCATATTTTATGCTAGGAATTAAATAGCAGGAAATGTTGAATTAATAATGAGAAAACAAAGTCTAAATTTTGAACATTTTTTACTATGGTCACTAATAGAAAAGTGAATCTATTTATTCTTGAATAAGTAAGTACATGTTAGTTTGCTCAAAGTTCCCTTATGTTCACTGCAGTTAAGAGTCAAAATCCTGGGCTGGAGAGGTGGCTCAGGGATTAAGCCTCCGCCTTGCAGGCGAAAGGTCCTGAGTTCGGTTCCCAGATCCCACGTATAGACGCCAGGAGGAAGCGGGGGCCGCCTGCGCTTCTGGTCCTGGTAGGGCGGAGCCTGTGAATCCCGGGGCAGAAGGAGGTGGAGCCGTCCATGGTGGTTCGCGAATTCGTCCGTGGTTCTACACACACACAGACACACACACACGCACATGCGCACAGTTGAATAATAATAATAATAAAAAAAATTTTAAAAAATTAAAAAAAAAAAAGAGTCAAAATCCTAATGGCATACTGATTCTAAAGTATATATGGAAAACACCATGCTGGGGAATATGTAATCATTTTTTTAAAGGGAAGAAAAACTGGGTCAGATGAGTAGGGAATTAGCTTACCAAATATTAAAAGTCTGCTAAAATAAGGAAATATATCTAGTATAGAACAGATAAGAAATAGATTAAGAATTCAGAAAGCCCAGGTCTGTATTAAGAATTTAGTGCAACATTAAAGGATGCTCTGGGGAGGGGAGGGGGAGGCACTGGAGGATGGGGAGGGAGGGGGGTGGGGGATGGGGAGGGAGGGAGGTAGGAGATGGGGAGGGAGGGGGATGGGGAGTTGGAGGGAGGGAGGGACTGGTGTACCTATTAAGTTTGTATGAGTGGAAATAAAAAATAAATTAAAAAAAACAGAAAGAAAGAAAAAGAGTTTAGTGCAATAAAAATACATTCAACTGCTCATTCATAAAATGGTAAAGATAAATCCTTTCTTTACATCACTTCCCCCACAAAACAGATGAACAAATCAAAAATGATCAAAACATATTCAACAAGGTTTAAAAATAGCGTAAACTATTAATCAGATGTGATGACATAGACTTGCAATCCCGCTCAGAAGGTACAGGTGAAAGTCAGTTCAAGATTATCCTCTGCTACATAGAGCCATCTAGCTACATGAGACTCTATCTCAGGCAACCAAGCAAAGTAAAACAAAACCATAAACCATGTATTGTGACATAACCTGCAGATCCAGTTATTTAAGATTAAGATCAGAGGATTACTTAAGCCCAAGAGTTAAGGCCAAAATGGGCAACATAACAAAATCTTGTCTCAAAAAAAAAATTAAAAAGCAAAACCCCTATAAAGTAGCAAAATACAGTATTTTTCATCTCTTTTAGAACTTTTTAAATCTAAATTCAGAAGCTATATCAAGGGACAACCAGACTCAGTGGTTCAGGCCTATAAGCCAGTCCTGGAGAAAGTTGAGGCTGGAGGATCTTGAGTTCAAAGCCAGCCTGGACTACACAGTCAGGCCCTGTCCCCAGAAGAGGGAAAGAAAAGAAAATTTTTCATTTGACTAAATAAAAATTAAGTTGTCTTTTTAATTCAAGGGTAAAGGATATAACTCAGTGGAAAACAAATTGCCTTAGCATATGTAAGTACCTGGTTTTAATTCCCAGTATTGGGAAAAACAATACTAAAAAGATCAAAAGATTGGGGTGGGAGGCACTGGGGGATGGGGAGGGAGAGGGGTGGGGAGGGGGAGCAGGGGGTATGGGGGGAGGAGGAGGGAGGGAGGGAACTGGTGTACCTAATAAGTTTGTATGAGCTGAAATAAAAAAAAAAAAAAGAAAAAAGAAAAACAAAAACCAAATAAATTTTTTTAAAATAAAAAAAAAAAAAGATCAAAAGACTTTCAATCATCCTTTAATTTAAACATGTGTATTACATATTAACATATATAGAAGATGATTTGGAAATTATCTCAAATTTTAATGAATACATTATTGGATCAAGATTCTACAAAATTATTTTGTAGAGTAAAGCTAGTATATACACATAAAAGATGTCAGAGCTTCTTCCTCTTCCAAAATGATTAAGACTAAACATTCAATAGTAATATGATTAATTCCATTGCCCATTATAGAATACTACATGTCTATTACAAAAAACAAGACAGACTCATGTATTGTTATAAAAAGCTATCCAGATTGTGCTATGAAGTATGAAAGAGAGAAGGGCAAGGCAGAAAATGTCATGGAATTTTATGTATCTATATTAACCACATATATATATATATATATATATATATATATATATATATATATATATATATATATAACCACAACATATCTATTATTTAAAAAGTCCATGTGTATGCATGAAACTCTTGGTTTACATGCTTTATAAATTATAACACTTTTATATCCTAATAGCAAGTGAGGGGAGTGACTGAAAAGCCATAACAAAAATGTCAAAAACTACCTCTGAAAAATAGGCAGTGGGATTGCTGAAGGCAAGGAAAGATACAGCAAAAGAAGCTTCACTTTAAAAAAAAATCTGTATAATTTCACTCCATTTACTCAAAAAACACACTGAATCCAAGAACCTACTTCGTGCTGACACTAATTCAGGTACTGGAAGTACAATTCTGAAAAGATGAGTGTCTCTTTCTCAAGTAGTAGGAAGAGAAAATGAATTAAGAAAACAACATGTAATAATTCAGGCTATCATAAAAATAAAATAAGGAGATACAACAGAGATAAAAAATGGTGGTCGTTTCAGATTGGATGATCAAAAATGCCCTCTCTGAAGAGACCAGAATGGCCAGAGGCACTAGTCAAAAGACATCTGGAAAGTCACACATGGTGGATGTATTTGTAATCTGAGTACTTAGGTGGGTGAGTGAGGAGGATCATCCTAAATCAAAGACCAGCCTGGGCTCAATAGTGAGTTCCAGCTAGCCTAGGCTACAAAATAAAAATGTGTCTCCAAAAATAAATACATAAAAAAGGTTTTAGAAAAGAGCATTTTAGACAGAAGAAAGATAATGGAAAGGCCCTGGTCAAAGAGATTGCACCACATCAGGCGAGAGAGGAAGGCATGGTCCAGAGGAGAGCAGTGACTTGTGGGCATAATGACAGAATTTGGATTTTATTAAATAAACTATCAGAAACCTTAATCTTTATTGTAAACACACTAGCATCTCTCTAGCGCTACTTTTATAACAGTATTTTTATATTTGAAAGGAAAAAAGCTAATTTGAATAAGTAAATAATAGGGATTGCAAGTCTATCTCAGTAGTAAAGTGAATACTTAGCATGCAGGATACCCTGGGCTCAACTCCCAACATCAAAAAAATAAAATAAAAAGGAGGAAATTTTTAAATACCAAAGGCCATATGTTATTTTCCATATGTAGACAGAGAAATTTATATAGACATATATAGTTATCTGTATATATCAAATAGGTACTGCTCTACCTCTATTATCTTCTTTAGTATCTGTCGAAATCGGAGAGTTAAGGCATCAGATTTTTTCTTCAGGAGGTTTCGACCTGTCTGTGCTCCTTTTAAACGAGCCTTCATGATAGTCTGTGCCCTATATAAATATAAAGACAAATACATTCATTACTACTGTTTAAACATACAAAATATCTCTGGAGCAGTTTCACATTATGCCTTACTTATGTCAAGGAACTAATATGCTTACACACATGTAGAGAGAACAGTTCTACAAGAGTCACTGAAAAATGAGAATAGCTTTCTTTGAGAAATGGATGGGCTGGGGGGAAAATAGGAACTTTTTTTAATACTACTTTTTTTGTACTTTCTACATCTTGTTCTATAACCATTCATTATTTTCTATTACCAGTATGGAATTAAAGTGTTTCAATGGCATCAATCAAAACTCTACAATCAGTCACTGTATTGATTTGTAAATCTAATAACTCTAATAACAGATGGCATACAGAACACT
This sequence comes from Typhlomys cinereus, assembly GCA_023101885.1. NCBI lineage: Eukaryota > Metazoa > Chordata > Mammalia > Rodentia > Platacanthomyidae > Typhlomys > Typhlomys cinereus. The sequence goes on along the minus strand of JALPQD010000017.1, from coordinate 5,607,284 downwards.
TCTGAGAAGTGACAAACTAAACTTATACTGAATCCTTCTCAACTTGAAATTTTTCCTCACCAGAATTCTCAGTACCAAAGTTAAGTAAGCAATAGCAACAGCAGACATCTCTGTTCTCATTGTCATATGCCAATGAAATAATGAGGAAAAGTACTTAAGTAACACAATCTCTTGAAAAATACATTATGGGCTGAAGAGATGGCTCCAGGTTTAGGATACCTTCGAAAGCAGAAGGTCCTGAGTTCAGAACCCAGCTCCCACGTAAAAATGCCAGGAGGAAATGGCAGAGGCCTGCACTTCAGGCCCTGGTGGGCAAAGCCTGAGAAATCCCAAAGCAAAAAGGAGGCATAAGCAATCCTGAAGTCACCCTTGGTCCTCCACAGGGATATACAGTGCCTTTTGATACACACATACACACACACACAGACAGACAGACAGACAGACAGACAGATAGATAGATAGAATAAGAAAGGAAAATACATTGTAAAACCTAGCCACTTAAAATGCAAAATAGCATGTATCAGCGAACCTGTGGACAAGTTCTTTGATTGCATATACTGAAATTTTTTCCAAAGGCTAAGGTAACTGAGATGAAAGAAATTTTAGGCACTAATTTAAGATTATAAAATGAAGCACAGGAAAGTAGAACAACTTTAAGATTATAAAATAAAGCACAGGAAAGCAGAACAACTTTCTGACAGTTTAGAAGAATGGGCAAGGCAGGAATTTGAGCAGATTTCTAATTCCAATAACTTGCCCAAAGCACAAACCTAAGTCCACTGAACCTCAACTATAAACCATATTGCCTCCCCTGAAAGATGTCAAATAACATGAAATGCTGGTAACAGTGATTGACTTTGCACTGACTGCCTCACCAGAGATTTAATATAGTGACACTGGTTCAGGTTCCACCCCAAGCAAGAGTTATCCACACCGGTGTGTACACTTAACATTGTGTATTGTTGATACTAAATACCAGAATTAAGGGCTCAAAAAGCTGGATAAAATCCACATAAAATCCGAGCACTGCATATTCCTTCAAGCTTAGAGTATATGAACAGACTAATAAAACTTGATTTGTTACTCTAAATTTAACTTCATCCTACATGATTACAACTCTATGAAATGGATAAAATTCAAGAGGAACCTGAGCCAGACAAGGGTTGGTATATATAACCCCAGCACTTGGAAGTAAAGGCAAGAAATTTGGGACCCCAAGGCCCAAAGGCCCACAGAGGGCTTTGTCACAAAAAACAAAAACAAAAACAAAACAAAACAAAAGGTGGAAAAGTAATCTTCCCAAGTATTTACAGGAACTTCAGTTTGTCTAACTTTGGTCTCTAATCTTTTGTGCTTTTTTTTTTCCCCTTTGAGATGGAATCTCATGTATCTCAGGGTAGCCTTGAATTCCTAATCCTCCTGTCTCTGTACTGGGATTTCAGGCATGCACCACACCTGGTTTCACGTGGTACTGTGGATCACCTCAGGCACTGTGCATGCTAGGCAAGCACTCTAGCGGCTGAGCTACATCACCAGTCCCAGACCCTTTGTAATTCTTTTGCTTCCACACTAAATTTACTTATTTACTCTGGTGATAAGTGAATGAAAGCAACATACAGGCCAGTAACACAAAGCAGATTTGAGCTCAAATCCAAGTCAGTACAGGATTTTCTAGCCCATATACTTTAGAATTTGTTCATATTTCAGAGCTGTTCAGCCCAACTCAAAAAAAAAAAAAATGACCTTCAGCTAGAACAGTGACTTTGTTTCCAGCTGAATCAAAGACATCTGACTATATGACAAAGAACCTGCTGTCAAGCTTTGGGAAAAATATTTACTTCCTGCACCTGACGTTCAATCAGAAATCTGAGCACTCTCAAATACCAGATATCCCCTTTACAAACCTATCATTTTTCTTGTGTAAGTACTAAGAAGTCCATTTTTATCTCTTAGTCTAAAACCTAAACACTCCAAAATGGAATAAAAACATAAAAACATTCTGAGTACTAATTAAATTTAGCCAGGCATTAATTAAAACAGTAAAAATAGATTTTTTTTTCAGTAACCACTAAGCAAGTGGAAGAGCTATATTCTATTCTGAGTCGTGCAGGCATGACTGGGCGTTTTAAAGAGAATAAGGGAGTTAGACTTAAGCAGGGTCAGAGAGGCAAAAAATTAGAAAGGGTTGATGATCATATACATAATTAAGTCAGCTGTGTGTGCTAGCTGACAATTATGCAAAGATACTATCCTCCCACAGACACTGGGAGACAAAGACTATAACCTTTCTGATTACATTTCAAAGGGGGGTTCCCAAGTCCTTAAAGCATTTATAAATTGTACAAAACACACATTCACAACTATAAAATTTTTTCAGTAAATACTCTAAGGAAAGGAGGTCAACATTCTACCAGTCATGCACTGGCTAAAACAAATAGCTAATTCTCCTGGCAGTTTTGATTTTTTTAAGGCAAGTATGTTATTTTTATTTCCTTCTGAGGTGTTGGGAATTTAAGCCAGGGCCTTCCTTGTACAGGCCAGGCAAGAGTTCTGCCATTAAGCTACACTCTCAATGACATTTTAATGGGGAGTTAGGGTCACGCTAGAGACCTTATGTTTCTAGAAACAATGCTGCAATTTGGTGTCTTCGATGAAGAGGTCTAGCGTTTAGAAATTTACCCCAGGGTATTTAAGTCATATCTACTTCATAACTAGCTTATTTCCTGCCTAGTACAATTGGCCATTACAAAGAGAAGTAAAAATAAAATAAATAAAATTCTTTTACTAAGAGCTATACAAACCCAAGCAGAGACAAAAACTTGGGTGTGGTCTTTGAGTATAACTGTTTTAGGTTTCTCAGAAAAAAGGGGGGCAGAATGAGGGAAACTAACACAATATCCCCCCCCAAAGAAAGGACCATAATAAAAAGATCTAAATATCAGAGTAAAAACTGATCTGCTAGGTTAATTTTTAAAAAGGAGTATAAATAAAACAATTTTAATGCTCCACAAGTTATTATGCACATTTGAGAAAACTGCACAATTGTCTTTACACATTGGATAAACACCTATTTGGCTCTGTCAAGAAGAAAAGCAATATACAGGTGAGCAGATTCCAGGGCATGCTGTGTGTGTGTGTGTCTGTGTGTGTGTGTGCGTCTGTGTGTGTGTGCGTCTGTGTGTGTGTGTGTGTGTCTGTGTGTGTGTGTCTGTGTGTGTGTGTCTGTGTGTGTGTGTGCGTCTGTGTGTGTGTGTGTGTGTGTGTCTGTGTGTGTGTGCGTGTGTGTCTGTGTGTGTGCGTCTGTGTGTGTGTCTGTGTGTCTGTGTGTGTGTCTGTGTGTGTGTGTCTGTGTGTGTATGTCTGTGTGTGTGTCTGTGTGTGTGTGCGTGTCTGTGTGTGCGTGTGTGTCTGTGTGTGTGCGTCTGTGTGTGTGCGTCTGTGTGTGTCTGTGTGTCCGTGTGTGTGTCTGTGTGTGTGTCTGTGTGTGTGTGTCTGTGTGTGTGTGTGTGTCTGTGTGTGTGTGTCTGTGTGTGTGTGCGTGTGTGTCTGTGTGTACCTTCCTAGTTTTAAGGAGATGATTCCCTTACCCTGGAGACAGCCCCACAGACTGCTGCTGAAGAGAGAAGCAGTAAGCATCTACTGTACAACGTCATGAATGATGTTAACAGATGTAAATTACGAGTGCAGCTGTAAAATGCAAAAAGTGACTCAAACGTAGGGATTTCTCCCGCAGCAGGTGACCCGTGACGGGATCCTGGAAAATGAGTGGGTGAACCGACGTCCACGCGAGGGCCGCACGGTTCGACTCCCGCTTTGGCCAAGGGTCTTTCAGCGAACCTCCTTGGCTTTCAGGTCTCGCCAGCGAACCCCGAGCCTGCGAGGGCGCCGGCTCAATTATGTAACCCTAACAAGTGGCTCCCACAGGGTGAGGGGAGACTCGATGCCCGAGTGCAGACAGCGAACCTCCAAACCAGCCAGCGGGACGCGGGGGCCGCTCCCTCCAGTGTGGTGCACTCACAAGGAACGAGGGGAAGGGGAAGTGGGGGAGGACGAGGAAGCCTCACCCCCGGACCCAGGAAAGACAGAGCGGACAGCTCCCGGCCCGCCCGGAAAACCAGGACCCTCGCCGGGGGTCCGCAGCGTGCAGGAATCGCGTTTCGAGCGGATGCTGCTCTAACCTCCCCGGGCCGCTCGTCCGCGTCTTTTACTTACATTCGCGAGGGGAAGATTTCAATCCGGTCCTTGCCCGACATGCCGGCGGAGACTGCTGGGCCCGGAACCCCGGCTGGGAAATCGTGGCTGCACTAGGTCCCCAACTGGTCCCCACCGCGCCTTCCTGCACCGGAGTCAGCTGATCCTGTCACTTGACCCTCCCCCCACCCCCCCAGCGTTGCTAAGAGGCGGCGGAGCGGCCCATTTCCACTTCCGCTTCCTGTCGCGAGGGCGGGGTGGGCGGGGCGAGGATAATGCCCGGATTTAGAGGCCCGCGCAGCGCGGAATTCCGGTCGGCCTCCTAGCACCGCCCCCTACAGCTCCCCGGGGGCTGCGGGAATGGCTGTCAGGCGAGGAGAGGGTCGCACTCTGGCTTTCCCTCCGCTGCCAGCCCTCGTCACAGCGCCTCCTCTTGGTTGACCGAAGTCTTTTGAGCCTAGATTCACGCATCTGAAAGAGGAATCAGAACTCCACCTCCTCTTCACGCCCAGACGTTTCCTTAAGGAAAAAAAATCTAAACGTAGCGAGAGGAAAAAAAGCACTTTCCTCGGGTCGTCCTACGATTGACACGCTGCCGGCGTGCGGGAGGACCCAGACTCTATGGTCGGCGAGGAAGGAAGGGCCTTCTCCGTCTGCGCACGCGCGGTGAGAGCGGGCTGCGCACGCGTGGTGGGGCTGACGGAGCGCACGCTGAGGCGGGTCGGCGGCCGGTGTGGTAGAGTCCGAGTCTGATCGCTGCGATTCAAGAGCCCACGCGGGACCCTCGTGCGGGATTCACACGTGTGCCTCAGGTGACGGACCCCGAAGCTCTGCCTCTCCCGAGGGTCCGCTTTCGCGCGTGGTCGGTGGCAGGGGCGGGCGGGGGGCGCTAGGCCCGGCGAGCATTCCCTCCGTTCCCGTCCGCGCGCGGGAAGTGGGGGGCCCCGTCGCGGGGCCAGAGGCGCGGCCGTGCGCGCGGGGGAACCTCGTGCCGCCAGGCGGGGCGCGCGCGGAGACGACCCCGTGAGGTGGGGGGGCCCGGACGGCGCGCCGACACCCCGTCCTGCCCCCGGCGCTCAGCTCCGCGCGTCTTCCGGGCTTCGCAACCTCCCCCCCTTCGCCCCGCAGGACTCCCCAAAACTTCCCTCTGTGTTCAGTGGGCAGCAGACCGCAGTCTAGAGAGCAGACGGGACAGCACTGCACTGCACGGGACGGGACAGCACTGCATGGGACGGGACGGGACAGGACAGCACTGCACAGGACAGGACAGGACAGCACTGCACGGGACGGGACAGCGCAGGACGGGACAGCGCAGGACGGGACAGCACAGGACAGCACTGCATGGGACGGGACAGCACAGCACGGGACAGGACAGGACAGGACAGAGCAGCACAGCACGGGACAGGACGGGATAGCACAGGACAGCACAGCACGGGACAGGACAGGATAGCACTGCACGGGACGGGACAGGACAGCACAGCACGAGACAGGACGGGACAGCACAGCACAGGACAGCACAGCACGGGACAGGACGGGACAGCACAGCACGAGACAGGACGGGACAGCACAGGACAGAGCAGCACAGCACGGGACAGCACAGGTCGTTGTGTCCAAAACCAGAAACAGCTGGGACCAAGAGCATTAATCTCGCAGTGAAAACTAGAGCTGCATGTGCACTTCTATCGGATGATCCTCCCCCCCTCCGTTGAAAGGAAATCATATTAAGGGGCTTCCTTCTGCTGCTGTCACTTCGCCCTGTTTTGCCCACAGTGAGAGTAGAACTGAGATTTTATGATGATGCATACCGAGAGCCTGAGATCAAAAGATACTTTAATGTACGCACACACCCCATCGGGTCCCGGCAATTATTCCCCAGCTTAGACTACCTCAGTGTTCATCCAGGAAGAAGCATTTATTTCTTAGAAATAGGCTGGAATCCCTGAAGCCTAATTTTTCTCCCAGTTGAGTTGGTCAAAGAAAAACCTCTTTGTATGTTTTTCTAAAGTTATATAAAATTGCACTGCCTTTTCTCAGTTCATATGGCAGGTGCTGTTCCTTAAAAGTTGTATTTTTAAGAATGAACATTTACTAGTAAACTTTAGGTTCGGACAGGTTTTCCCAGTACATGAGATTTGACTTTGAATGTGGGCTTTTTGTTCACTATTGACAATATTTAGAAAGGCAGTTTTAGAAAGAAGTCATACCTGCCATTGGCAAGGACATAATACTGATAATACAAGTTATCTGAACTTGGGTTTGGTTAAAATCTCTTGAAAGATAATGAGACATGCACTATTATGATATTGCATTAGAACACAACAGCCTGTGTGTTAGTATGTGCATATAACCCCAACTACTCCAAAGGTGAAAGTAGGGGAACCTTCACTTGGACTCCAGCCTGAGCAGCATAGCAAGTCATGTCCAAAAAAGGAAGGAAGGAAAGGGAAAAAAGGTAGAGAAGGAACACATAACAGTATTGTAGTACTCTGCTTTATTGAAACAGTAGATGAAGGACAGTCCATCATTAAAAGACTTAGACTTAACTCCTGGTTTGGGTATTTATTAAATTTTGTCGTTGAGGAAGTTACTTAGTATTTCTTGGTTCCCCGTAGATTGATTGCTTCACTGTGCTTTTCATGTACTTTGTAGTACCTCTGGTTTGTTACTCTATCCTTAATCCTTTGGGGAAGAATTTTTCTTTTGTCAGCAGATTTTAGTAACTATTAGTAACTGGAAAAAGGGTTATTAATAAATTGCAAAATGTAAATAATACCTCTTTTGTCTTTTAATGATTTGTTTGGGGAACTTCACTTTGCAAAATGTTTTTACACAAACTTTATTTCACTTGCCACCCTCAACAAACCTGTGCAGTACTTAGCATAGGCCATGAAGTTAAGTAAAGGAAACAACTTTCCCAGGCAACCTCAGCTGTTTTCTAGGAGCAGGAACTGGAATCCAAGTCCAGGACTCTGCCCAGAGTTCACAGATACTTGCCTAACTTGACATTTGTTGAGGACAAAAAAAAAAAAAAAAACTCCAAATGCTTTGAAAGCTAGAGAAATATCAAATAAGTACATGGTGTAGTTTCTGTTTCTTTGACAGAAAAACAAAAAGGTTAAAAAAAAAATTCTAAAGTTACTAAGGTTAAATATAGTGAAAAATGTCTATCTGCCCATGTACAAATTCTTGTGATTCTTTTGTAGTTACAGCCTATTCTCTGTATCATAACATAACATTAGCAGCACCCCATTATTTATATGTTGCAAAGAGATTTGTGTCTTCTATCATTCTTGTATTCATACCTCTTTCTGTCTTCTCATACCCTGTTGCTTGGATTCATTAATCATCAAATTTAAGCCTTGCTTCCCCTAAAATATCTTTTACTGTTTAGAGAAACTTGGTGACTAAATGTAGATTAAAGTCTACTGAAACTTAAAACCATTCCACATCTTTCCTTGACATTTCTTTGGATACTTAGTTTGAAAGACTTTTAGTTGTCCAGATATACAGATTATTTGAAAACATTTGCTCCTCTACCCTCAGCAAAAGTCCTGTTTAAAACTAGTGAGCTGTTTCCTAATTGATACCTGTTATTTACTATCTTTCTTTTGTTTACTAAATCCCTGTTTTGTCCAGCTACAAGAGAAATTCAAGTCTCCATACATTGCTTTTGATCGTTAAACTGTGCTATTCTAAAAATCTGAGTTTTGTGATACATCAGTGTTTTTAAAAAATGTGTTAATGTTGCTTTTGTTCATATAAGATGTTTCTGGGTGTAATATCTTTTAATATGTTCTGATTTATAAGAGCACATACTCTGGATCCAAATTGCCTAGATTCACATTTTGGCTTTTATTTCCTGTTAGTGTATAAAGGAACAAGTTGCTCACACTGTCTGTTTCTCCATTTTTTTAATCTATTAAATGGGGAGTAGTATCTCAGGGAGATAAACAGTGGCCAGACTAAGTAGACTTGGTAGGTAGGAATGATTTTTCTTAGGTCTTTAGGGCCTATTATTGCTTGTCTTCTGAACTCCAGCAGAGTAAATAGCTTGAGGTTAACAAGAAAAAACACAAAAATAATCAGACACAATTAGTTTGAGAGCTTCCTTTTTAATATATATTACCATTGTCCATAGTATGATTTCAACTTACAGTTTTTAGAAATTGTACTGAAAGAAAATTGGGTGGATCAAAAGGAGTAATTTCAAATATCATTAATGCACAGATTAGGAGGAAATTGAACATCATGGAAATTGATTTAAAAATTAATTAACTAAGGTTAGGCATACCTAGTCAACAGAAGCAGAGGAATTGGAGTAGTTTAGCGCAGTGGAATGCTTCCCTAACAACACACACAAGGTCCTAACCTGTCAGAAATAGATAGTTATTAGGGAATGATAGAAGTGATTAAGGGAATACGTTAAGTTTTGTTTCCTTGATTTGTGATACTGTAAATTTTAGTCATAATGGTAACAGGTAAACAGCTCCTGTCGCCTTGCTTGCAGCTCAGAACTCAGTTTGATGCCCAGCCAAAGAAGAAAAGAAAGAATAGGTTTAGGAAGTCAGACAAGTTTTACTTTTATATACTGATTAGTAGCATATGTCATTTAAGCCATCTTAAGAAAAAGAATTCTTTGGGTTTGTTGATAGATAATACTGTAACAGTGCCATAATAGAAATATCTCTCATCATTTGCTGTTCCTTTAAAAGTTGATGGGATACGAATGTGTGTGTGTATGTCAAAGGACACTGTGTGTCCTTGTGAAGGACCAAGGGTGACTTCAGGAATCATCCTGGGTTGCTTCTTCCTCCTTATTGCTTCATGCTGGGTTTCCCAGGTTCTACCTTCCAGAACTGAAAGTCCAGGTGTTTTCACATGGGTTCCAGGATCCAAAGCCTCTGCTCATGAAACTAAGTCTTAACCCCTGAGCCATCTCTCTAGCTCAATTTTTTTTTTTTTTTGCTTTGTTTAATTTTACTTTGTTTTTGTGTTGAAATGGGATCTTAATATGTAGCCCAAACTGACCTTAACCTTGTGATCTTCCTGGTTCAGCCTCTAGAGTGTTTTGATTACAGGTGTGCACTACCACACCCTACTTGAAGTAGCAATGTTAAAATAGTATTTTACTCTTGAGGTAATCTTTTAATCCTTGGGTCCCACAGCACTTTATAGATGGTCATTATTTTTTATGATTCCTCTAAAAATGATGGCATAGACTCATCTCAGCTTTATGAAAGTGTTGAGCAAAATAAAAACTAAAGCTTGATTCCTGGATAGCCATCCATTTTCTGGTACTTAAGTTTAAAGAGATAAGAAGATTATCAACTATTTTTTTTCTTTGTTTTTCATGTTTTTAGTACCAAGGTTTACAGAATTGACATTGATTTTAACCTTAACTGGATACTTGATTCTTTTTGAATTGCAGAATGCCGGGTCTAAGTTGTAGATTTTATCAACACAAATTTCCTGAGGTTGAAGATGTAGTGATGGTGAATGTAAGGTCCATTGCTGAAATGGGGGCGTATGTCAGCTTACTGGAATACAACAACATAGAAGGCATGATTCTTCTTAGTGAATTATCCAGAAGACGCATCCGTTCTATAAACAAACTTATTCGAATTGGCAGAAATGAATGTGTAGTTGTCATTAGAGTGGACAAAGAAAAAGGTAAGTGAAAAAGATCTAAAAGATACAGGCTACAAAATTTCAGATTTAAAATTATTTAAATGTATGCATTTTTAAAAAATATTTATTTAAGGGAGAAAAAGAGTGCATGCACACGTGTGCATGCCATGGTACATGGATGAAGGTCAGAGGACAACTTAGAAGTCAGTTCTGTCCTGCAATGTGGGCTTCTGGGAATTGAACTCAGGTTGCCAGATCTGCAAGCAGATGCCTTACCCATTGAGCTGTCTTGCTGGCCCTAAATATATGTATTTTAAGAATTTCTCAGGCTGGAGAGATGGCTCAGAGGTGTCAAAACTCTGCCTCACAAGCAGAACCTCCTGAGTTTGGACCCCAGGTCCCACATAAGAACACTAGATGCACACACATACTAAATAAAGTTTTAAAAAAATTATTAATAATAAAAATGTCTAGCATAGTTAAAATAAACTTCTGTACTAAATTCTTTTACATACATAGTTGTTAAAGAAGGAAAGAAAGATGTTAAATGCAGATAGCTCAGTTAGTAAGACAATTGCCATGTAAAGATAAGGAACCGAGCCAGGTCCCCAAAACACATGAAAATGATGGAATTGATGGCACACACAGTAATCCCATTTTGGGAAGGTTGAGACACATGGATCACTGACTAGCCGGCCTGTCTTGTTGCTACCCTATAGACTTAGATACCCCATCTCAAAAGACAAGGTGAACATATCCTGAGGAAGGACACCCCAAGATTGACTTTTGGCCTCAATATGTACCCGCATAGACATGCAACCATACAAACAGTTGTGAGCACATAAATGTGGTCTCCCACACTGCATTGTATCTAAAATGAGATTTTAAAAAGTTTTTATGGCTTTATGTACCTAAAACATCTCTTGTATTGTCCTTCACATAGTGACTGGCATTTAGCACACTGACTATAATGTTTTCCTATGACCCAAAATAAACTACTTGAAGACTGTAATTGTGGCTTAATTTAGGTCATGACTGCTCCAGAAAGGACTCAGAATAGCGTTTTACCTTGTTTAGGTGTATGCAAAAAGGGAATCAAGTTTATTTTCAGCACATTAGGTGTATATAAAAAAATCAAATTTCTTTTAACCTGCAGTCAGAATGGACATACTGAGAAATAACAGTGGGTGCATATAAAAATATTTCTATAGCACCATCTTTTAGAACCATATTAAAAACAATAAATAAAAATTGATTAAATTGCATTTTTAAACAGTGAAATTTGAATATAGTGATGTGGGAAGAACACCAGAGTTTAAGGAAAAACAAAATTTAAAAAAGAACCTGAAGAGGCTCTTTTTCACACAAGAGAATTAGATTCTATAGCTATAAGACCCGAACATACAGAAATTAACGACAGTGGGGAGAAATCAGAAGTGGCCAAAACGGGAGGCCAAATTAACTCTTGAAAGAAAGGAACTGCACTGGACCTGTTTTATGTCTTTTTGCCTGAGTGCATGGCTTTAAGTAAGGCTGCCGTGATTCTACTAGAAAACTGCAGTATTACTGGTTTAACCATAATTCTAGACGACCACAGTAAAAGGAAAATGGTAGTAATGATACGGATTAGAGAAAGGAGAAAGGCATGAAAGAAGAGCCTCTATCTCAAGTAAATTCTCAAATCTGTTTGACCCCTGAACTACTAATCAACAGGTAGCATTTTATCAGCCCTGATGGGTTGAAATCTGAAGTTTTTGTTTTTGCACTGGAGAACCAGAGATTTGAGTTCAGACAGTTAGTTAAACAAGTAAGCATAATTAGTATTCTTAGAAGGAATACATAGAAATCCAGAGTTTCTGCCAAATGACATTTATAATGTCTAAGATACATCCAAAATTGGAAGATATACAAAGAAGGAAAGTAGGTACTGATTCTGACTTAAGAAATGATCCAAGTGTTCAGATTAGAAGACAAGAGTTTTTAAAACAGTATTACAATTGTTCAAACACGTTAGGAATGAGGGGCTGAAGATGGTTTGAGAGTTGTCTCTTCCTTGAAAGTAGAAAGACCCAGATCCTATATACAGACATCAGGCAGAAATGGCCTTCACTTCGGCCTTGGAAGGCTGAACCTGAGAAACCTCAGAGCAAAGCCCAAAAAAAGGGATAAGAGAGGGGTAAAGCAATTTGGATAATTCCCAAAGTCTCTCTTGGACCTCCGCATGCACACACACGTACACACAGTGAATGAATGAATGATTCTGGCAAGACAACTCAGTGAATAAAGGCACCTGCGCAAAAACCTGGTGACCTAAGTAAAGATGAACAAGAGGAAATCTTAAAAAAGAAATGGAAACTCTTAAATGCAAATTGGAATCCAAGAAATGAGAAATGTAAAATGAAAAAAAATTACTGGACAGACTAAGAGATAGAAAATGATGAAAGTTCAGCATGTTAGTTTCATCTTTTCATTTCTGAATGAATACAGGACCCAAACAACCTAGGAAAACCAGGGGTTTATTCCAGCATATGAGTCTTAGTTAACAGTATCAGCATGTGAAAACATCAAAAGCTGAAGAAACTGGCCACATCACATCCACACAGCCGAGAGAGGAGCATGTACTAACCAGATCTCTCCGTCTTACCCACCTACCCTGGAAAATGGTCCTACCCACTATAGGCTGAGTCTTCCCACATCAATTAGATAATACAGGCTTACTCAGGGCTTGCCTTAACTGACTTCATAGGTGTGCCTAAAGACTCAGTCTTAGATCAAGTTGGCATCTGTAACCACAGTAACTCAGTGAAAGTTGAAGTTAACTCACTAGAAATTAATCTAAATCAAAAAAAATTAGGAAAAAGAATATGTACAGAATGTAAACAGCTGCCCAATATCCAAAGCTCTATTTCAATAAAGAATAGGAAAGAGTAGAAATTATATTTTTAAAAACAGTACTAAATATTGTGAACCATATCTGCAATCCCAGAACTTGAGAAGTTGAGGCAAAACGATCATATACTTAAGACAAGCATAAGTTAAAGTGACCCAGATTCAAAAGAAAAGAAGAAATAAGGCCAAGAATGGAGGACTGGTTTGTAGAAGAGGACACAAGACTTCAGTACATTTGTTAGAACACATGCACATCCTTGGTACATTGATCATAACACACCTCTGTCCCCATCACATACACCTTTTCAGTATTCCTTGAAAAACAGTTTTTCAAATGAGAAGTTCCACAATCTTTGCATAGAATAAATAATAATAAAATTACATGTAGGAACACCAGACTATTAAGAAAAAAACTTCAAAGTAGGAAAATGGTGATACAGGTTACTGTAGCATTCTTAAAAATAGTAACTGAAAATATTGTGTGCTATCTTCCAGCCATTGAAAGGAAAAAGTTAGATTAGAGTCACATATCCAAAAGAAATACTGAACAACAGAAGTCAGAATGAAAACATTTTCATGTGAAGTGAATCTAAGGGTTTAGATCAAACAGACCTTAATTAAAGAAATAGTAAAGAAAGTCCTTCACATTAGAGACATTGTAACTAAAGTGAAAAATATTTAAGCAATTTTAAAATATTCTCTTTTTGCCACTTAATTTCTTTCTTATGCATCCAACTTTTTTGTTATTTGTACCCTCAAGATTTTAATTTGTGACAGCAACAGAGGGATGACACAGGAAGACCAGTGGCTGCAAAGGAGATTTTTATTGCCATTTCCAAAGGGGGGGACTATGTTGTGATGCGGCAGGTCATGTGGTTTAAAATGGGTAATAGAGTCAGGACAAAGAATAAACTCTAGTGTCTTTTTCATTTTCTTTTTCCTTCCTCGTCCTGGTCCTCCTTCCCTCTTTTCTTCTACTGTGAGAGTTGAGATCTTATTTTATTAGCCCAAGCTGGGTTCAAGTCCACACAAATGAGTTCACAATCCTCCCACCTGTCTACACCTTTATCTATTTAGTCTGTTGTTGACCAGTGTGCCACATGTTAGGGATTGATACCGTCCACAGTTTCAGATGTCACGGTAAATTTGAAATATTCTTTTCTCTGAGGATGATGGGGAATTACTATACAATTAACTCTGTGATCAATAGATAAGCCAAATATACCAAAAGGCTAAGAAAATGCAAAATGTTATTTAATGGAAACGTTATTGACAAAGCACAAAGACCAGGAGATAATGGAGTACTAAATAAGTCTATGACTTTTATGTTGCAAAACAGTGGGATAATACTGACTAAAAGACTTATTGTAATTCTTTAAAAACGACGAAAGATAAAGAAACCAGATTCAGCATCAGTTCTGTCTCTAGGAGAATATAATAATAATAATGCCTTTCCACTAGGATCCTTAAAAGCAAGGGATTAACAGTCACAATAGTGTTCCTATACTTAAGGGGAACATAAGAAAGAGTTCTAGGAAATGCCACTGAGTCCTCACACCTCTTCAGAGAGGAGGACCCAGAGGAAAGTTTGATATGCACATTAAAGGATGCTTCAGAGATGAGGGGAGGGGGCACTGGGAGAAAGGGAGGGAGGGGGAAAAGGAAGAAGAAAGGGGGGAGGGAACAGGGAGGTTCAGGGAGGGGTGGAGGGAGGGAAGGAACAGGGGTACCTATTACGTTTGTATGAGCAGAAAAATAAATAAGTTTAAAAAAATAATAAAAATGCCTTTCTAAAACTAAGTCAAAACTCCCAGTTTTTTATGGCAGTATTTTATCAATGTGATTTTTGTGGAGAATAATTGTAAGTTTGCTGGTCAGATACTTAAAAATTAAATTCTTTATAATACTGCTAGCACTTAAACAGCTAAAATTTATTTTACAATGCTTTGCCACAGGATACATAGATTTGTCAAAAAGAAGAGTATCTCCAGAGGAAGCAATCAAGTGTGAAGACAAATTCACAAAATCAAAAACTGTAAGTTGGCTTTGTTTTAGTTGAAGCTGTCCATTCTGTGTTTCATTAACAATATTAATCATTCTTGGCAGAAAAATAACAATAATGTTTTTTTGTATTTTATTTCCCATTTCTATGAAAATCTAATTTGAAGATTTTATTCAAAAGTATAGATAAACTATTTTCTGTAGTCTAATATTTTCTAATGAGTACTAGAAGTTGATGTTTTGAACTTAACTGGGTGATTTGGGCTGGTTTAGCTTTGCTTTCGTTTGGTTTCACTGCTAGGGATTGAACCTAGAAAGTTATACAAATAAGACAAGCATTTTACCACTGAGCTATAATTACAGCCCATGTCCTCCATACTTAGTTGTTTCTGGTATGTTTTGTTCTTTTCTGCCATGTGTGTTCCTGTATTAAAGATAAAATGCCAAGAGAATGTTTGAAGAGAAAGATCTTTCAAATCTTGATTAATCTCAGTAAAAGATAAATCTAAATTCCATCAGACCATTTCCCATATTTTTCTTTGTTTTTTGTATTTACACATCAGGAACATGTAACATGTAAATATGCAAATACATGCATTATGTATTTGAAAGTGAACTTACAATAAAAAAAGAGTAAAATATCTTTTCAGACTTGACATTCAGACCAACAGTGTTGGCATTACTTGACTGCATAGTAGAATAAAAAGTTTCACATTAGACATGGTTGTCCACACCTCTGATCCCAGGATTCAGGAGGCAGAGGTAAGAGGATTGTGAGTCCCAGGCCAGTCTTAATGTCAGGAGTCCATGGTTAGCCTGATCCGTGTAGTCTGATTTCTGTCTCAGAAATCTAAGAGCTGGGAATATAGTTCAGATGTAGGAGCATTTACCTAGCATACACCAAGCCCCGAGTTTGATACTCATACAGTAGTAGAAGAAATGCATTATGTTAGCTCTCATCACATTTGTAGAGCACCACTCTAGGAAACTCCACGGGTTTTTGTTTTTTATCTTCTTGGGACATTGTTAAATGAGTACTTATATGACACAGCGATGTATACCTATCATCCCAGCTAAATGAGTGGTTAAGTGGGAGTTCTGCTTGAGACCAGGTATTGCGAATTAGCCTGCACAATATGCAAGATCCTGTCTCTAAAAAAAAAAAGTCATCAGGGTGATGATGAAACAGTTTAGGACTTTTTTGATTTTGATGTGACATGAAGCCTTTTAAAATACTTCTCTCAATCCTGTATTATTTTTTAGGGATCTAGAAAGAGTTTGACAGGTAGCTGGTATCAAAAGATGATTATTGAATGATAACAACACAGGAGACATTAAAATCATACTAAGTTCTATACTCATAACAATTTTCTTAATATTTCATAACATAATATTGCATACTTATACATATTTAATTTATGCAAGTATTTTCCTACAATAAGGAAAGATACTACTTTTCTTGTTGAAAATGAAACTAATCCAGAGATGTTAATTTGTTTTGTTATTACAACTTGGTCCAGGTCTAAGAACCCTATAGTGTGTCATATTTCTCCTACTTATAACTACTTGAGTTAATTATAATGAAGAAATAGATGGAAAAAAACTTGTATTTAGAACTTATGTTACTAAAGAATTATTTTAGTCAAATTACACTGTCTACCAAAACAGGAAAATCTCTCCCTTGGGGATCTCTTAATTTTGAATTACCTCATTCTTTATTCTGTTCCTAGGTTTATAGCATCCTTCGCCATGTTGCTGAGGTATTAGAATACACCAAGGATGAGCAGCTGGAAAGCCTGTTCCAGAGGACTGCGTGGGTCTTTGATGACAAGTACAAGAGACCTGGATATGGTGCCTATGATGCATTTAAGCATGCAGTCTCGTAAGAACACCTTGGTTCTGCTTTGTTTTTCAGCTGCTGTGTCTAACACATGGCTGAAATATAACATTTAGTCATACAGCATCCATAGCATAGGTTCTTGCCAAGTTAGACTATTAATATTTCATTTTCAAGAAAAGATCTTCCAAGATGTGCACCAATCCTATATAGTCAAATGCCGTATTTATGTGAATTCATGACTTCTGTGATCTTATACTATCCCCTTGTACATTTTCATTTCAGAGGTTTTTTGTTTCATCTTACTTTTTTTTAATAGTGCAAGATGATTTCAGAACCATTATGGATGCCTCATCTGAAACTGCACAACCTCTTTGGCTCAGTTACTTTGACCTTCATTCCATTTCACAGTAGTATGTCATCCACATAGCCTCATTCTGGGCCCTTTTACCACCATCATGATTTGTCCTGCCTCTTAAACCTTTACTTCACACATTGTTCTTCTACCACACCCTCCTGTCCTAGCTCCCACATGATCCTATTCTATTTCTTAAATTTTACACATTAAGCTGTGGTATTTTGTTGATTTAATTTTAGTTTTCTCTGCCTTCATACCCTTTCTTTTTCTGACCTAACTTTCTCATCTAATATAGAAACATCATGAACCATCATTTCAAGTTTCTTGCCAATATTATGAGCTTTTGGCCTGCTTTTCATTCTGTTAAATCCAACCTTGTCCCAGTGTTTCTGCCTTCTCAGAACTTGTACACCACTGGGTACTAACAAGGGAAAAAAACAATCAATCTTTCAGGTTAGTGCCACTGTGTATTTAGGGACTCTTATCTGATCTGGGCCTTTACCGCTCCCTGATACTTTTTACTCCTAGTCAGTTCTTCCCAGTTTTATAGTGTCTGCTTTAGAGTTCTGTGTGCTTCCTTGGAAATCCTCTTGACCCTTTCTACTTTCTTTCAGACTATCTGAACATACACATCTCTTTATATCGTTACCTCTTGTGCTCATGGAATTCATATCCTTCTAGCACTTGGACCGGTCATACCTTCTGCTGAAGGATATATCCCTCCATTGGTTACTCTCTGTCTCTTGGATCTTCAACCTTTTCATTTATTAGTTTTGCTTTCCCTTATTGGTATGCACCAGCATGAAAATATTCTCTAAGAAAATAAACTTCTTAACCTCCCCTTGTCTTTCATGTAGTAAATTAGCATTGTCCTCTTCTCTCGGTAGTCCAATTCCTTCAGTTCTCACTGCTTCTCTGTGCTTGCAGTCTCTGGATCTTTACCTCCCACTCCTTCCTAAATGTTAGTGCTGCACAAGCAATCTCTCCGCTGTACTGAGGTTAGTTTACCATGTGCTGCTAAGAAGTATTTATCTCCTCAGCCATTAGAATAGAAAAACAGTGCAGACCAACTAACCTGGCTGATAACAGCAGCCAAGAGATCTTTTTTAGGGGGGGAGGGTATTTATCTAGTTTTACAAGCATAATGAGTATTCATTCCTGCTTCCCTCCATTCTCCCCGCCCCCGCATCCTTCTCCCTTCCCTTCATCAATCTATCCCACTCCTACCTTCCTGCTTGTCTGCTTCTATGGACCCCAGGGTTCTCTCTGGTTTGTCTACTCTTGTGGGGGTTCAAGCCTCTTGTGGCGTACAAAATTGCCTCTCTTCAATCCACTCCACTGACAGGAGATTTCCCTTTACTCATCCAACTTTAATCCCCAAGATATTGATATGTCAGTCAAGTCTGGTAAGGACAAGTTTCACTGCAGTGAGTTCCTAGATGGAGCAGTCCTGCCTTGAATGGAATGTCTTGTTCAACAGTGAACCTTTCCATCTTCAGGTTCTTACAGTCTCACCACCCCCTCTTCTGCACGGTTCCCAAAGCATTAGGATGAGGAGAGATTTGGTTGGCCTGATTCTCAGTGAACCTTGCTAGGTTGCTGGTACACTGCATTATGGCTGGCCATTGCTGTTCACTTTCACTGCTCTTCTGCTGCCCTAGGCTGCATCCTGTTAAGTGTTAAGTGTTCTTCAAATCTATGGGTAAATAGCTATTTACAGAGCAGTTTGGTGTATTGTCTTCCTACTTATAGGTTCATTGGCTACTTTTCCCTATTGATCTATTTCTTTCCCTTTTGTAGGTTCTTGTTCTAGTTAATAGTAACAGGAATGTGTTCCATTCTGACAAGCAGGTCTTGAGTTCAATCAGAAAACGGCTGGTTATCTCCTTGATACTCATGCCACTATTATACTTGTGGTCACCTGTTGCCATAGTGATTTTTTTTGTAACTTAACAGTATTCCTTGGTATTGTGTAAGCAATCCAGTAAGAAGGAAGTCCTCAGACCAATTATTGTTAGTGTATTTTGACCATCTTCTGTGATTCTTATGTGTTACATCTTCAATAATGGGGTCTTACTTGCAATTTTTTTGGACAGCAACCAAGAGCAATAGCAAAAGCCTATGTTTGGCAGTCTTTGAGACCTCTATGACCAACATTTTATCAGGAAGTGTCAAGTCCCTCTGTCCCTCCTATCTCCCATCCCCTCATTTCCCCACTATGTAATTTTCACAATTATTCCCTCCACACCCTACTTGCCATAGTATCCTAAATCTCCCCTTTAAAAGATTTCACCTTAATCATCCCTTCCCACCTTCCCACTCATTGGTCCCTTTTGAATTTTCTGGCTCTTAACAGTGATTCCAATCCAAATACATTGACAAGGATATCAGTGCTAGCATCCATATCCATCCATATATAAGAGAGAGCATATGTTTTTTTACTTTCTATGTCTGAGATACCTCACTCAATAGTAAATTTTCAGTTCCATCTATATATCAGCAAATTCCATAATCTCATCCCTCTGGTGGCTGAGTAATATTCTGTTATGTGTATGGACCACATTTTTCATTATCCATTCCTCTGTTGAAGGGCATGTTGGCTGGTTCCATTTTCTTCCTATTGTGAGCTAAGAGATCTTACCTCATAAGGTAAAAAGGCAAGGACCAACACCTGAAGGTTATTTCCTGGTCCAGGTACAACGTGGTACATATGAACCTATACGTAGACACACAAACACATACTTACAAATAAAAATAAGTAAAAGATGGAGACAGAAATCCAAGTGGTAGAAGGAAAAAAAAATCCACTTCTGAATGTTGTCCTCAAATCTGCTTCCCTCCCACTTTGTCTTTTCTTTCTCCCTCCCTTTCTCAAATTTTTTTTAATGGGAGAACAAGACTGGAGTGTTTTAGTATATCGGACACACTAAGTCCTTTCCAATTAACCTTGTGTGTTGAGGTACAATAGTAGGCAACAATTATACCCTGACAACCTATTGTGTAAGTGTTATTATACCTAACTTGTGGTTGAATAAATGAGGCAAAAATTAATTCATTCAAGATTATACACCTGAACCAGTGAGATAGTGGGTAAAGTGCCTACTTGCAAACCTAGAGACTCCAGAAACTGGCATGGTAAAAAGAGAGAACTGAACTGACTTATGAAAATTGTCCTCTGACCTCGACCAGTGTACCATTACTCCCCCCCTCTCTTTTTCTCCCTCTCCAATAATAAAGGGGAAAAGTGGTTATATAACTAATAATTTGTGGCCCTGGTATTCAATCCAGTCATTTAACTTTGTTTGCAGTCATCTACTACCCTGGTTTATCTTTAGTTTGTATCTCCAGCACCCCCTGTTATCACTAAACCCTGGTATGTTTTATTAATACTCCCTTTGCCTTAATACTCTTCTCATTACTTATGTAGCAGTTTCACCATTTTAATTAACACTGAATCTTAACCACTTAATATTTTTCTTTTAATTAAGTAAAAATGCATTTTGTATTTTTCTTTTAATTAAGATATAAAATTTCTGGAATAATTGAAAACTGTTTTTACTTCTCCAGATTCATTCTCCTTATTTATCAATAGTAATTTTTTTCTTGAAACTATTCATTTATATTATTACTTGGGTTTCAGTAATTTTATAGTAGATATGTTGTGCACCACTGATCTAAAAGTACAAACATCCCCCAAATCTGAAAATTTGTATACCAATATTATGCCATAAGTGTAATCTGACAAATTACATTCAAAAGACAGATACACTAAGGATACTTGCCATTAATTATTTTCAAAATGTATGCATAAAACATATGTGAAGTGTAAGTGAATTTTATATTTAGACTTGGATCCCCTTCCCCAAGATACTTCATTTTCTATTTTTAAATATTGCAGAATCTAAAAGAATCCAAAATATTTCTGGTTGCATGTGTTTCACAAACTTAATAAATTCCCAAAGTACATGTAAAATAATTTGCATTTTTAACGTTTTTCCTTTATCTTGTATGGGGTATTTGCAAGCCGCACACATATGTGGAGGTCAGAGGTAAACTTTCAGGAGTGCTGGTATCAAACTCAGAGTGTAGGTCTTGTGTGACAAGCACCTTTACCTGCTGAGCCATCCCATTTGCCCTGATTTGTATTTAATTTTTAACCCAATATTGAATCTTAAGCTTGCATTTGCTTTATAAGGCTAAGTAAGAGTTCTCCAAGTTAATAATGTATACCTCCTTCATCCATATTCTGTATAACGTTTCATTTTGAGATTATGCTTTTTATATACCCCTGTTAAGAGACAGTTAAATTCTCCTTTTGTCCCATTTTTTCAGACAATACTGTGATACACACATACACTTGCTTGAGGGTTTCCAAATAATGCCAAAGAATTGAACTGTATTACCAAATTTGATTGATTGATTGATTTAAATTGATTTGTTTTACAAAATTGTTCTGCAAATAGATTCTATTTATATTCCTCTAGCAACTATAGGTATTCTTATTTATCTTCATCTTCACCAATATTTAGTGTATGTCTCAATTTTTTTTCCCTTTTGTCCTTGCTTTTTGTATGCTTCTTCTAATTATTGGTGAGGTTAACAGGTTTTTTGTATTTTGTTTTTAAATATCTGTATATGTTTGTGTTCATTTATCATCTTGTAGCTCTTGTGTGTCTTTTTATTACTCCATGTTATCTATGTGAAAAGTTTCCACTCTCATTCGTTAATCATACCCCATGCTGTGTAAGTTTGATGCTTGTTCTTCCTGTTATGTTTTCATAT
This sequence comes from Typhlomys cinereus, assembly GCA_023101885.1. NCBI lineage: Eukaryota > Metazoa > Chordata > Mammalia > Rodentia > Platacanthomyidae > Typhlomys > Typhlomys cinereus. Next base: position 5,585,598 of record JALPQD010000017.1, on the reverse strand, counting down.
ACCATAACTTTATAACAGTTTTGCCTTTGCTTGTTATGGTGCTGCCATTCTTTTAGTTCTTTTTTCATTTCTTTGACTAACATGCCAGTGTTAAGACTGTGGGCCTGATCTTCTTATGTTTGAAATGTCAGAAGAAATGCTGTTCTCTGCGTGAATCCCTTCCTGACTTCATTGATACCTAAATTTCTGTTCTTTGCATTCTAGATTATAAGTTTGTTCATGTAGAGAGTGACAATTACATGGAAAAAACATAACTTAATTTTAATAGAATGTCCTTTGTCTATTAGGAGATACTACTAAGTTGCTTATTTTAACCCAGATCTAAAATTTTTGAAAATCAGCTCTTGTGTTTGTTATGTACTAAGTGCTTTATTTGCATTGTCTTATGATAGCTTTAAACAGTCTTTGAGATGTGCTATTTTCATCCTCAGTTTACACATTTGGAAACTGAGGTTTGGAGAGTGGCATATTCACATTAGTGCTAAAAATGTATGCAAAGCCAAGATTCGAACTTGAATTCTGAAACCAAAGCCAGTGTTTTATTATTAGGTATATTATCCTGTGATATAATGTAACCTTGACCTTTTTGTACTTCATTTTAATCAGAGACCCATCCATTCTGGATAGTTTAGATTTGAATGAAGATGAACGTGAAGTACTCATTAACAATATTAATAGACGTTTGACCCCACAGGCTGTCAAAATCCGAGCAGGTAAATAGCTTAAAAAAATTTTTTTTGCATGCCCTAAGTAAGCTGTTAAATAAGACCAAACCATATGTTACTACATTAACAACTGTAAATGCTTCTAAATATTTCTTTTGTAAGTAAAGTTGTAAGGTTTGTTTTGGGCTTTTTTATTATTTCGTTCTGGGAATCAAAACAGTGTCTCATACATGCATGCTAGGTAAGTACTCTACCATAATCCCATAACCCCAACCCAAGAGATCTTTCTTGCTTCTATAGAATCATAAAAATGTATATATAGACACAATGAAAATAGTCATGAATTCAACTAACTTTAACATAACCCTTTAAAAAGGAATTTTTTTGTTTTAGTACATGCTTTAAAGTATTTCAATAGAAGATTAATATCATTCTGCCTCTGTATTGACTACTTGCTAATAGCCTAGAATAATTTCTTTCAGACATTGTTCTTATGCATGGAGTACTAGAGCAAATTCTACCATATGTAAGGTTCTGGATTCAATCCCTAGCATCCCTTCTCTTCCCCCAATTTTTTTTTTTTTTTTTTTTTTTTTTTTTTTGTGAGACAGGATTTCAATTGTATATCCCAGGCTGGTCTTGAACTCCCAATCTTTCTGTCTCAGCCTCTCAAATGCTGGGATTACAGGTATACACCACCATGTCTGACTTAACTGTTCTATTTTTATAAAAACATGATTATGCCAGGCAGAATATTTTCCAGCTGTCTTTGTGCTTTGGATGTTCTTCAATAAAGAGCAGAGAATCTTCTCATTTCTTTTTGATAGCCAGATAATCTTTAGAATGGATGAATAGTGACATAAACTATACATAGATTTTGCCTTTTTTTTTTTTTAATAATTAAAAAATACACTGGTGTTCTTCAAAACGTTTCTAAGAGAATTGCTGAATCAAAAGATAGAGTTTCTAAATGCTTTTAGGCAGTTTGCTATTAAGCTATTTGACAAATCTCTGATTTTTCTACTTTTAATATCAGGTGGTTTGACTGTATGGCTTGTATTAATAATTTGCCATCTAGGAGTTAGTCCTCTGGGCACATCTGAGTGGGATTATACAATTTAAGATTGACCTGTGGATGTGGCCTGTAAAGGATCGTCCTGATTGCATTATTGATGTAGGAAAACCCAAGCCATTACAGGCAGGACCACTCCTTAGCCAAGTGGTCTGGGACTGTGTAAACGTGGAAAGAGCTGAGAATTGGCAGGCAAGCATGCTGTGTGCATTGAGTCATTGCCTTCTGCTCTTGCTGTGAATGCAGTGTGATCAGCAGCTTCGGGCCCTGCTGTTCTAACTTCCCCACAGTAATGGACTAAGTGACCTTAGTTAAATCCAGTAATCACAAAGCCAAAACAGAAAGATGTGAATTGTGAGCCAATTAAGCCTTTCTCTCTAAATTGTTTGAGTCATGTATGTTGTTTAAGAATATGTAACGAGGTTGGGGATTTAGCTCAGTGGTAGAGCGCTTGCCTAGCAAGCACGAGGCCCTGGGTTCAGTCCCCAGCACCGAAAAAAAAAGAATATGTAACGAAATTGGGAGGGGTTTTTTTGTTTTGTTTTTTATTTTTGAGACGGGGTTTCACTGTGTAGACTGTTTACCTTGAATTCAAGATCCTCTTGCCTCACCTTTCTAAAGATCTTGGGTATCTGCCATTATGTCCCGCTATATGCAGATGTTTTTAATGTGGAAATAGTTGAGATACATCTTTAATTGAATATTACATTTACCACATCTTTGATTCTTTTAAGCTGTTATTTCTTACATGTTTCTGATGTTAGCCGAATTTTTATAATTTTTAGATATTGAAGTGGCTTGCTATGGTTATGAAGGCATTGATGCTGTAAAAGAAGCCCTGAGAGCAGGTTTGAATTGCTCTACGGAAACCATGCCCATCAAGGTGAGTCATTTTTCTCCCACCGTGCTAAAATAACAAAGCAGAAATTTTGGCAGTTAGGATGGTTGGTTAGTTTATGGGCTGGAGCTTAAACTCAGGGCCACCAAGCTTTTTACAATCTATTTTCAGTTGTTAGGTAGGGGATTACAGCTCAGTGGTAAAATGCATGCCTATGTTCAGACCCAGGATTTGATCCCACCACTTCAAAAAAGCAATCATGGGAAAGGGCTCATGGGGTCTTGCCCCATCCAGGGGAGCTAATGTCAGTGGAGAGCTGCCAGAAGAGAAATCACTGTCTTTAGTGATGTAATCACTAGTGAGTTATTAATGCTCCAGTGAATAGTTTCACACCTGTGCCCAAGAGAGTGACCTTAGTTGAATCCAGTACTCAGAAGGCCAAAACAGAAAGATGTGAAAGTGGAATGGTGATTTGGTGGATAAGAGGTGAGGGAGTTGAAGAAGGATAAGAAATGGTGGAGGGATGTTTGTGACAAGAAAGAAATGCATGAAAGTGTCAGAAAATAAATTTTTGAAAAACAAATTCATGTTTCAAATGTGCTTTCTGCCCTCAAAATCAAGCAGTAGCTCTTGGTCATCACTTTTAGGCAGATATTTGCAACTGTGGCTTTTTTTGTTGGTATTGCTATTACCACATTGGATGGGAATTCTATTGTGAATGGACCAACAGCACTAATCCCCATTAAAGTAAAGAATTGCATGTCCAAAATAGTCTTAGAAACACACGTGCAACTGCTGTGAAATTAGATCTGCATCTTTCATTAGCAATAAAATTAATTGGTTATTTCATCAAAGGATTTTCTCTATCAATTTAGAGGTAATTACTCATTCCAATAGCAACTGTAGTTCAACCACCAAAAACACCCAAAGATTATAATTCTTCATAATATTGCAGTGGACTATTTATATATGCTGGATTAGATCATATCAATTAGCTGTTCCTGTGTTAACAAACAGGTCCCTAATTGCTGACCTACAGAATTGGAAAATGAGTTGATTAGTTAATCCTTCAGATTATTGAAACATTTCTTCAACATCCTAAGTAAATAGAGTTATGATTTCATTCTTATCTTTCTGCTTTAGATTAATCTGATAGCTCCTCCTCGATATGTGATGACGACAACAACCCTAGAGAGAACAGAAGGCCTCTCTGTCCTCAATCAGGCTATGGCTGTCATCAAGGAGAAGATTGAGGAAAAGAGGGGTGTGTTCAATGTTCAAATGGAGGTGAGATCAGTACTGTAATTTTCACTTTCTTTTTAATGTTTTGTTTTTGCTTTTTGGTGCAGGATCTCATGTCCAGGCTTGCTTCAGTCTCACTATGTTGCCTAGGTTGGCCTCGGCTCCTAATCCTCCTGTGTCCACCTCCCAAGTATAGGATTACAGTTATATGCCTGCACATATTCTTAATATTTTTAAGAAATGCAAATTGTTTGTTTTCTAAAATACCTGAGACTGTCTTTAAAACTTCAGCTATAAACTGGGTATAGTGGCTTATGCCTGTAATCCCAGCATACTAAGCCAGGAACATTTCCTAGAGTTTGAGGCTAGCCTGTGCTAAAGAGTGAGACTTTGTCCCAAACCCCCTTCACCAAATTGGATTTACTGAGGATTACATTTGACTTAGTACAGAATTATCCCTTTAGAAGATTCCCAAAAGTAGTTTTTAATAGGTAAATAAGAACCATCAGCATTTGGTCACTAATGGTATTGAAATTTATTCCCTCATGAAGAAAAATAGACAATTTTTAAAAATGAGAAATTTTCATACATTTTCCCACCCATATTTTTCTTGAGCTGTCTTGTCAAATTTCATTCAGCACTCAGAGTGAACAGGTAAAACAAAATTATTAGAAAGGATAGTATTTCTTTAAAAGTTAAAATTAAAACACTGGGTAATCATACTGAAACGGAATCTGTTATAGTGTTTAACTACTTCACTTTGAAATTGTGCCTTTGTTCCACAGCCCAAAGTAGTGACAGATACAGATGAGACTGAACTTGCAAGACAGCTGGAAAGACTTGAGAGAGAAAATGCAGAAGTGGATGGAGATGATGATGCGGAAGAAATGGAAGCCAAAGCTGAAGATTAACTCTGTGGGAAGCAGTCCAGTTTAAGGAATAAAAAGCAGCCCTTCTTGGCTGTAAACCCTAGACTTGAAAGTTTTCCAGTATTGAAAACTTCAAAGCTAATATTTTTATTTCCAAGTATTTAAGTATTCAACAAACCAGAACATGAATGCCCTCCTTAATGTCAGCTGTTTCCACATAGTAACTCTAACACTTCAAGCATTTTTAAGGAAGTGGCTTGGTTTGACTAGAGACAAATCTTTTAAGAACAGTCCTAAGATTGGGCTTGTGATTTCCATTTTCGATGTCTCTGGATGGGCATCCTTGTAGTTAGTGCCTCACAAGATTTACCAGGGGCACAAGCAGTCCTGATCTTTCTATATAAAATGTATTCAAGCAAACATCAAATAAATTTCTGGGATATTTAACTATAGGCTTCTTCCTTCTTGCAACAAGTTAAAAGCAGTCTAAGTGCCAAGATTCCAGCCTATATGTCGAATTATAAGGCAGGTAATGACAATAGACCCTTTGAAACACACTGAAATTGATTCTTAGTGAAGGACTTAAAAGCATTAATGACACTGTTATGTGCCTTTTGGCTATTTGAAATGATGACAACTTGTAGTATGAGAGAACTCACATTTGGTCCTTGGTATATTAAACTTGCCTTGAATTTATAATTCAAGATTTGTTTAAAGTGCTGCTCCTTTTATTTGTTTTTTAATACCATTGCCCAACTTTTAGGTCTTCACTCTTTTGTAACAGAATAGGGATCTGATTAAACATACCTAAACTTTCTTCGCATTTTTCAAGAACTAGTTAGTTATTTTAAAGGTTTATGTACAATTTGTAAATTTGTCATTAGATATAAAAAGTAATAAGTTACTTTGGCATGCTTATCTTTGGGTATTTGGGATACTAGCTATTTGATTTTAGTATCTGCTTATAAACTTAAACTTCATTCTAGTCAATCCAGGACTAGACTGAATATTATAGGTTCTGGAGTGGGGTGTAATGGCATTTGCCTATACTTCACCTACCTAGAAAGTTGGGGAGGGAAGGTCACTTGAGCCCAGAATTTAAAGGTCAGGCTGGGCAACCATAGTATACTCTCCTAAAAAATTAAAAGGACTGGGATTGTGGTTCAACTGGTAAAGTGCCTGTTTGGCATGCATGAAGCATTGAGCTCAGTCCCCAGCACCTCATAAAACCAGGTATGCATGCCTATAATTCTAGTACTTAGGAGGTAGAGGTATAAGGATCAAAATTTTAAGGGCATCATGGAAACATAGCAAGTTCCAAGTCAGCCTGAGTTCCATGAGATTCTGTTTCTAAGAAAAAAGGATTCGAAATTAGAAGAGTGCCAAAAAGATAATTTATGACATTTACGGAAGTTTGTTCCTTTGTTAAATATTGCAGTCCAGTTTTTTTAATCTAGAAGTCTAACTTCATGACCTATTTCCAAGAAAGGAGCCATGATTACCAGTGAACATACCTAATTGGAATATTTAGAGAATTTGGATGGACTCAGATTGGCATATAGTTTTCATTTCCTTGTAAGGCACCAAGAAACAATATAAATAAAGCACATAGCATCAAGATATTACCAAAGCTGTGGGATGGCACACAAGTGTAATTCCACCTATTTGCAAGTCAAGAGACAGGAATACTGCAAGGAGTTCAGTCTGGGCACCTCAATCCCGCCTCCAAAGTGCTGAGAATTCTTGCTTGGGTAAATACATGCTTAGTTTGCTCAAGACTGTTTAGTCCCCAGTACCACAGAAGAAAAAATACATTATCAAATATAACAAGTTCCCCTGTCCTGGGAACTTAATCTTTCCATCTGCTTACTCAAAACTCATACTTCAAAAGCTATAATATTTTAAAATACTTATAGTCTCCTTGGTGGCTTTTGTCCTATCTGCTTTTTTTGTCAGTTTTGTAATTGTGGAAATTGATGACCGTAGCCAGAAAAGAGATCAGTGCTTCACTGACACCATCAGGGAAAGAGCAAGATGAATGTATACATAAAGCTTGCTGGCCTAAAAGCAAGGGCAAGACAGGAAGTCAAGAATATCACCACCCATGAAAGTGTTAGAATTAGCAAAGAAAATAGAGGACAATTTACTTGAATCTTGGTTCCGCCACCAAAGCCTTTTTCACTAAAAATATGGCAGCTTTGTATTTTCCCTCCTGATTAATGCTATATAGTCATTAACTCACAACAAAATGTCCAAATTGGGTCTCTACAAACCACTTTCTTCTAAATACAAATTCTCATGTACTTAATGGGAAATACAGAAACTGCTAACTTCTGCATCATGCAAAAAAATTACTCAGCTGTCCCGCCCAAACATTCATGTTCAATTACTTTCACATCTAGAACAATTAAAATGGATTGGGATGTTAAAAAGTTCTTGTTCCCTTGCCAACTTTGCTGATTTGCCTTGAGCTGATGGTCATTTGTTTTCCAACCCTTTGCAATACTTGACTCTCCTGTACTAAGGGAGGCATGGTTGTGTCAATTTGAAAGCTGGAAACTACAAAGTTGAATGTTTAATTCAGAGAATCACCTGTCAATATTCTAAAAGTAATTCCAAGTGCATTAGACCTTGACCAAATGCCAAATGAAAAACAGTTTTTCAAAAGCAGACAAAATGTTCACTTAAAATTCCTGACCATTCAGCATCAGGTATTCCAGACACTATTAAAAGGAAATAGTTCAATCTATTTTAAGAGGACTTTTTTTAACTTAAGCACTTTAGAAATATCTATTCCCCTTAAATGTAAGTTATGTATTTTATCTATTCATTAAAGTCCAAGCCCTTGTACTTGGCAAGAATACTGGTAATACCTTGTGCCAGGTCACTGTATAAACAGTAATAAAAATGTTTATAAAACCACTGTATGATTAGAGTTTTCACTACTTTAAGATTAACCTCCCTATTGGGGAAATTCTTTGGTGCCTATTTCAGTTAATATTTGTTTTTAAACCAAAATTTCATGCCTTGACTTAACTTTTCCCATTTATGTCTGTCTTTTAGAAGGCATCTCTTTCTAAATGGTGCTTTTTGTTTTTAATAGGAAAGCTGTAATTGTGACTTTTTTTATTTGGAAGATTTCTGCAAGTCAATTCATGACTTCTGCAACTTATAATACTTAAACAATCTTACTTTAAAAGCAAAACAGTATCCTCTGAATACTCAATCATTTTGTCACCATCCTCACTTGAAGTGTGCCATCTTAGTAACAGAAGCCACTTGAAATGCTTCCATAATGTGCTTGTGTAATACAAATCTCAAGGGTACAAAACCTTTAAAAAGGGGCTGGAGAGGTGGCTCAGGGGTTAAGCCTCTGCTTTGCAGGCAGAAGGTCCTGAGTTCAGATCCTAGACCCCATGTATAGACGCCAGGGTGGAAGCGGGGCTGCCTGCGTTTCTGGTCCTGGTAGGGCGGAGCCTGTGAGTCCTGGGGCAGAGTAAACGAGGAGGTGGAGGCATCCATGGTGGTTCCCGAATTCACCTGTGATTCTACACACACACACACATATGCACAATTGAATAAATAATTTTTTTAAAGTATATTTTAAAAAATAAGAAAACATAAAAATTTGTGTAGGAATTACAACAGCCAGAAAGAAATGTCAAACTTTATTAGTTCCAGAGAAGAAATGAGTTATTAACATCACTGAAGAGAGCTGCCTTGAAACTTAAGTATTTGATAGAAGCATTGCCAGTGTTAGTGTTCCGACAAAGGAACAGTATTGTGGTCCCCGAACATCCATGGATGTCTGTTCTGAAGATAAAGATGCCAACAACTGTTGCAGCTTTTCTGCCTGGTAACAGGAAGACACAGCACCACCACTCATCATGGAAGGACATCAGCATTCTCCCTCCAAAGCAGTATAAAATGTACAAGGTTAAAGTCTCCTTTTTCTTCATTCTTTTTTTTAAGGGCCAGGAATTGAATCCAAGTGCCAGACAGGCACTCTTCTACTACTGAGCCGCATCTTCAGGCCAATGATTGCCTTAACACATCCCCTTCTCCAGGAAGTCCTGTCTACAGCATCTGATTAGAGGAAGGAGTCCTGGCCCTTCTTCCTCAGGGCCTCATCAAGTGTATTTCTTGATGGCTTCAATCCACTCTGATCGTTCAGTCTTGCTGCTGGCCTGAATGTAATAGTGTGTATCATCCTTAGTAATCACTTTGAAGAGATTTCCTTGGACATTTCCTTTAACCCCTACACAGGAAAAAAAAAGGGATTAACTGGCCATGTCTGCTTGTAGTTTGAACCAACCAAAAGGTAGCTAAGACGGGGGCAAAAACAAGTATTTCTCACATATAAATGATAGTGCTTAGGAGATGCCACCAAACATACTCTTTTTTCCTCCCCACCCTCATCAATTCCTGCCCACAACCTTAAGGCCTATGCTGGTCTTCCATCCCTAGAACTGCTTTCTCTTGCACCTGCTAGCCAGACACCTACAGTTCCATTCAAGCCAAAGAATCTGGTTATATTTATGTTAAAAGGCTATTGCGAAATCGTGAATAATAAAGCTTTGCAATCCTTAACTGGAATTCTTATGTAGAAGCTTTCTGTGTTATTAGCAAAGAAACTAAGGGGGAAAATTACTGAAAATAAGGACTATTCAGTTGGATTTTTTTTTGAGGATTAAGGTAGAGTTTATTAGAGGAGAGAAAGAACAGACTTCATGGACTCCAGACAAGTATCATAAGGGGCTAAGGCGCCCTTCAGTTGGATTTTTAAAACACAAAGAACATCCCATGCAAGTTCTCTGTTCTGAAGTGAGTTTCAAAACATTCCATTCACCGTCTCATTGAGAAAAGCCCTGCTTGGATCCCAAAGCTCAGTGACGTCACTGAGGTGAAGATGGGAAGATCTTTAGGCTAAGGCCAAAGCTGAGCTTACCAGTTGGCACACCATTATCTTCCAGAGCAGATACCAGTGAACCACGAAGAGAAAACCCACCTACTGGCCTGTTCTCTTCCTGTGGAGAGAAGGAGACCTTATTAGGAATTTTGAGAACACACAAAACAGAAAAGAGACCTCACAACCATCCTGCCAGGCCTGGTAGAGAAGTCACTTCGGGTTATTTGTAATAGGCGGTAAGACTGAATTTGAACATTACTTGGCCAAGTTACATTTACTAATAAGGAAGTTTGGGCCTTTATGTCTCAGCCAATAGTAGAGAGCCACTAAGGTTACTGTTTCCAGGTCTGATCAGAGTTGAATATTAACTTAAATGAACACTTTATCAGAAGAAGTATGTTCTGGCTTCTTTATGCCTTATCAACAATATATGGTTATCATTTCTGCAAAACTGACAGACATTCCTGCACATTGGACATTGTTATGCAAGTCTCTGCTGCATGCTTAGCATGCAACAAAACTGGTTTATGGTATTCTGGATGATTTACAACTGAGCCCTTGGTCCCTTCAATTAATAATCAACTGCATACTGAGAGTGGTGACCCCAGCAAGAAGTGGAGCAAAAAATAAAAGCTAAAAATGCCAGGAATGTTGATGCTTAGATGCCAAAGAGGGAACGTTAAAGATGAGACCCAGCCCCGGAGGAGTCTTCACAGTCTGAAGACTGGAGAGGCACACGGGTGTCCTAGACACAAGGATAGATGATCATCAGCCCAAGCAGTAGAAAGGGTAAAGGCAAAGCCTGGGGGCAAATTAAAGCAAAAATGCCTTCTGGATGGTTCTGGACTCATCACATGAACAAGAGTAAGAATTCATTAAAAAACAGGTGTTTGCTCATTGTTCACATTCTCCTTGCTTCAAAAAGGATTTGAGAGTAGGAGAGCTCTCAAGTCTTTGCCTCACAAGTAAAAGAACTCTGGAAGGTGGAGCCTGGGAAACCCAAGAGCAAAGCAATCAGGGGGCAATCCAAGATGATTGCTGATGTCACCCTTGGGCCTCCATGGGCACACACACTACCTCTTTTATAAACATCCACACCTACACATGCAAAGGGGGGGGGATTTAAGTAGCTGAGGATATGGCTTATTTGGCAGAGTGCTCGCCTGGCAGACGTGAAGCCCTGGGTTCAGTCATAGAATCTGAACATGTTGCATGCTTGTAATCTCCGCACTCAAGAAAATCAACAGTTCAAATTCATCCTTGACTACATAGTGACTGGCCAATATACTGTCTCCAAGAAGAAAGGGAGGGAGGGAGGGAGGAAGGAATGGAGGAGCAGGGAGGGAGGGAGGAAGATTTGGTGTAGCCATGAAGTTTGACCCCTATAGCAGGAACACCATGACTCTTGGAGACCCAAATAGTCCCTCAACTCTCCTGCTTTTTCCCCCTAGGCCCTGGCCTTCCTTGTACCTGGCAAAGGCAATAGTCAGCTTTTTTTTTTTTTTTTTTACTTAAAAAATAAAGTAAGGCTGGAGAGATGACCCAGGGATTAAGACTCTGTCTCCCAAGCAGAAAGTCCCAAGTTTGGATGCTAAGTCTCACATAAAATCTCCAGGCAGAAATAGAGCTGTCTGTGCTTCCAACCCTGGAAGGCAGAACCTGGGAAACTCCAGAGCAAAGCAAAGGGGAAGGTAGCTCAATCCACGGTGATTTCCAAAGTCACCCTTGGGCCTCCACAGGCACATACAGTACCCTTGAATACACACATGCAAACATAAATTTTTTAAAGTAACTTCAAGTAAATTAAATATTATATGATAAGAAATTTTATAAACAGATGGAAATGAGAAGTTGAAGGAAATCAGGATTTGTGGGACCTTTGGACGAAGAGGGGAAAGGACTTGGGAATCTCACGGTAAGCACCTATCCCTTCCCCTGCCCACAAAGCAGGCTTAGGGGAAAATGGAAGATTTCTTTGCTCCCAAAATGATGATTTTATGCCATAGGAAACAGGCGCAGAAGATGCTGCACACTGAGAGATGCAGCAGGGCCTGCAGGGAGACAGGTGGTGTTTCAGACCAGGCTTGGGTGTGGGGCAGGAAGCGCAGCTTAGCCTGCTTTGCTGGAGGGAGCAAGGGCTACTCACTTTGGAAGGGTCGTAGTAATGCAGGAAAGCTGGGTCCTTCCTCAGAACAAAGCGACGTACCTTCCAGTTTTTTCTCTTGTGCCCCTGTGAGAAAGAAAGGATTGGAGGCTCATTGATGATAGTCCTTACTCCCTTTCCAACTTCCATTCATCTAATGCCGAAACCCTCAACGTGCCATCCTGTTATTAGGAGACTATATTCTGAAGACAGTCTGCAAGAAACCCAAGAATTGCATTGACATGTCATAGACTATGGGCACCACAGCTCGTTCGGTGACACCTTAGCAAAAAGATCCTCAACACTGAAGGAAAAAAGGGGGGGAGGTGAGGCACATTACCCTAACAATCAAGACATAAAGAAGGATAAGGGGGCTAAAGCTGGAGCTCAGCTTGGCAGCAAGGACAAAGCCCTGGGTTCAATCCCTAACACACACACACACACACACACACACACACACACACACACACGAGGACAAGTGAGCAAGTACCAGTTAAACTGGGAGCTCACAGCTCAACCTGAACCCACAGACAACAGCTTTTTGAGGGCCTACTCAGTCTAAAGAACCTTCAGCTACATGAATATGTGTGCATTATATGTGCACACATACGAAGCAAAATCTCTGTAACATTCTGCACCAGAAAAATATAATGATTATTTAAAGTCTGTGTACGACATTAATCTGTCTTAGAGAGAAAAGCAAGGCAAAGACATAAAGAGACAAGGACTTTCTTTGGCTTTACACTATAGGTCGCAAACCTGCCTTAACCTCCATCTGGACGCCCTGAGTCTCTCTATCCCTCTTCTAGCCCAGCAGAGACCTCTGCCAGGCCCAGCAGAAACAGGACCTTTGGGATAGACCAGTGGTTGCAGGAACAGTAAAGGATCTAAGAAGAGATGGGATCTTGGTGTTCCAGCAAAAAAGCGAGTGGCGATATGTGAGCTAGGCAGTAAGTAGCAGTCATTTTTTAATATGATAATTACACAAGTGCATTTTTTTCTCAGAACCACCGTGTCTGATACATGTGTGTGAAAGTGAGCATGTGAGTATACGTGACTGCCTGCATGTGGCTGGTATGCACGTGGGAGAGAGGTCCTGTGTCCGTAGATTCCACTGGCAATATAAGGTGTTCTCGGCCTCTTCTTTCCTCTGAGCTCAGTTCTATAATTGTCCATCCCCTCCTGCTCAGGCGCCATCATACCTGCTTGGACAGATAGCCTTGTTTGACCACCGTGCCGCTTAGCTCCATGGTGCTGAGACTTATTTCCTCCTTGGGGCTTATCTTCTTCTTGTAGCTTTCAGCCTAGTGGGAAAGGGACAACAAGGACTTGTTAAGAAAGAGACCCAGACCCTGGCTGGGGGACGGGTTGGGGGTAGGGTATGAAGGGGAAAGAATTCCTCCACACAGATGCCCCTTCCCCTCGGGATGGGGGGGTCTCTTCCCACCCCGCAGCCTCCCAGCTCCCACGATGCCAGTGCTTGCCCTCTGCCCCAGTGGCAAGAGGTGTCCAGTCTCCTACTCACAAAAGTGTACAGGGCTGTGGAGTCATCCAGGAACTGCTCAGCCAGATCCCCAGAGCGGACAGCTCCCGTGCTGCGGACCCCTACGGGCCTGAGGAAGTTCTCCTCCATGAGCACAGACGCCAGGGTCACGGCCTCCAACCGGCTGGCAGCAAAGCTGCTGGAGATGAGCCAGTCCACCAAGGAGGAGCCTGGGACAGGAGGCAAAGGGAAAGCATCTGTCAGGCTACAGCCTTCTCAGGGGGCTCGGTCAGCGACCCTGCGTTGACCTTCTAGGCGGGTCTCTACCTAGAGCAGGTCGAAGTGCCGCATCCGTTGCACAGTACCGCACATGCGGCTCTCAGACCAGCCCATTACTCAGCAGCCATCTCTCAGCCCAACGCAAGCTGGTTAAGCACTTGGCTGGGCCCAGTCACTATGTCCCAGGCCTCCACGGCCCAGGTCAACTGCGGAACAGGCAGGCTCACCCAGAAAGGTCTTTTTGTAGGTGCTTCCCTGCTCCATGTTGGGGCACGGCCGGAGTCCGCTGCTGCTGTCGTGCATCTTGTCCACAATGCGACTACATGGAAAGAAGGCAAAGAAGGGCTCTAGTCACACCATCGATTACAGGGAGGGGCCACAAATTACCGATGAGGGTCCAAGGTAGGGGGCAAATGTGTGATGCACACCAGAGAGAGAACGCGAGAGGTAGGATTTCCAGACACTTGTCTTGGTCATCTAGACAGTCTGTTTCCACCCCAGACAGTATTGCAGTTGTCATAAGACTAAACAACTGTAACTATTTAAAACTCGGAGTATGCGATGATCTGTGCAGACACCTGGGATATCCTGAATTTGGTCTCAACTCCAGCTCCTCCACATCACCCTTTCTGAATCCACCTGCTGTTCTCCAACCTTATCTGCCGCTCCTGCTGGATGCATCACGGCTTAGCAGCTGTAACCCTGCAGAAGGTGCGCAGGCTAGGTTTCGGAGGCTGGGTGGAGTTTCCTGAGCCCAGGAAAAGACCTGCTTCATATCTATGATGAAATAAGAAACTATCTGCCTGGGGTGTTAGAGCTATTTTCATGATGGGAATGCTTTTCACACGTCTTCCCGGTATAACATCACTTCCGCCTCCAGCTGCCCTTCCTTCTGCTGACTCCAGCAAGTGCTGTCACCAATGGAAGACCTTTTCTGCCTATGTGCCTGGGATGGCAGACCCCTGAGATGAGGAGACCTTATCTGCTACATCTAACACAGTACATGGCACACAGTGGGTACCCGGGTATTCTCTCTTTTATTTTTTCTTGTTTAAAATTGTACACATTTATGAGATAATTTAAAAACAGGTGTTTTTTTTTTTTTTTTTTTTTTTTGGATGGATGAATAAGGAATCCCACCAAACAAGAAAGCAATTGCTACCTAACGGATCATTCCTCCCCCCAGGCCACAAACAAGACCAGTGACTTAGCTGGCAGAGCTAGAGTGCGCCCTGAGCATCCTACCTAGCACAGAAGGGTGGGCTCTGTCTCATTCACCGAGGTGGACCAGGGTAGCAGAGGCCCCAAGGGTGGAGAGTGTCATTCCCAGGGCAGAGACAGCTGACGGCCTTCAGCGGAAGAACCAGCAGGAGCCCCATTGCGCCCAGACAAGGGAGGCCTCCAGGCAGAGTGATGGGCAGGCAGGTACTCACTGCAGGCTGATGTGGGGGGGCAGCTTGAAGGAGTTTTTCAGCACGTGGAGTTGCTGGACCTTCCCTGGCTGCCCTGCATGGATAGCGCCTGTGATCTCAAAGGCCCAGGCGTCCCGCTCCTCTCGAGAACAGGCTTCCAGGAAGTACTCTGTGGAAGTTCGGGTCTTCAGCTTGATGAGGAGCTGTGGGATGGACAAGAGTCAGGCCAGCACGCGAGGGCACAGCAGGCTGGAGAATGCTGGCGGCAGAAACGACAGGGCCGGCGCAGATCCGGGAGACCACCCGTGAGTGTCCCGGCCTCACGCGCAATAAACAGGGGATCTGCACAGGTTCACCTGCACACACCCAAAACCACAGCTCATGGCCTCTTGAGGCAGCCTTTCTCATCTGGACAGATTAGGTCCTTCCTAGGTTCTGATACTTATTTGTAACTTGTTCCTAGTGGACTTGTTGGCTCTTCTCCAGTACTTTTCAAGTAGCCCAAGGACTCATAAGCAGGACGTGCTGGTGTGTCCTATGATCCAAGCACCCAGGAGGAAGCTGAGTTAGGAGGATCCAGAGTTTGAGCCCAGCCTGGGATTCATAGTGAAACCCTGTCTAAAAAACAGAAACAAGGAAATATACCCCTGTATGTGGTAATATATAGAGCTGACAAAGCTCACAACTCCAGCGAATATATCCCATCTCCCCTTTGGGCACTTAGTTTTCCTATTTGTCACACATCTGTTCTCCACTGCTTTCTAATGATTAGTAAGAGACAGCAGTGAAGGTAGCTTATGAGTCCAGAGACTTTATTCGTGGAGACCCAGAGCCCTTAATGCACTCAGAAAACTGGAACTCCCTCTTTCAAATCATCTCATAGCTCTTTCTGTCCTTCTCTGTTTGACATGCACTCAACAAACACAAAGCATCTATCACATGACCAGATTACTATGCTCAGTCTCGAAATGCTTAAGGTTGGAAGATGTAGAGCCAGCCCATCTTTATGATCTATGCTCAGCATCCTCTGGCTCTCCTACTGACCCCTCAGCAGAGAGAGAGAAAGGTTAATGTTGGATGTCTTACCCTACTGTTCTTCACCTTATTTTTGAGACAAGATCTCTTGCTGAACCTATAATTCACTGTCTAGACTAGACTAGCTGGCTACCGAGCCCTTGGGATCTTCTTGCCTCCAGTCCTCCAGCACAAGAGTGACAGACACCACATTGGCGATCTGGACTCAGATCCTCATGTTAGCACAGCAATTGCTTCACCACCAAGAGTCCACTGTTTCCCTGATGCATATGTCTTCAAATAAATTCTTAATCTCAGACTACAGTCTTGATTATGGGGAAAACATTAATTTGTAGCATCTGGCACTTAAACTCTGTGGATGGAAGGAGCAGTTCTTAGCCTTTAACCTGAAGCTCAGAGACATACTTTTTTGATGGCAAGGACAAAGCCATCCCTCACTTCTGAAACATTTGCCCCTCAGGAGGTGCAAACCATACTGAATCCAAGACAGCAGTAATCGCTCAGATTTTTATGCTCTCCACCCTTGGCTATAAATCATAAAAGAAGCTACAAAGTATAAAGAAGCATCAATGACTTGTAATACAGCTACTAAGAGACAGACACTGCTAACATTTGGTATTTCTTTCTATCCTTTTATTTTCCTTTTAGTTCTTACTTTCTAGTTTTATTTTGAATTAAGGCATGCTAGCTTACAGTGTCTTAACAGATCATATTACCTTTGCCCTGCTCATCGCAACATGGGGACAGTCACGTGTAATTATTTCATCCAATTTTACAAATGATGAGTGAAGTCTGAAAGAGGTTTAACTACTTGCCCCAAATCACATTTCTAGTTCATGGTACAGCAAGGATTTGAACCCGAATCATTTGTTATTATTATAATTTCTCCCAAAGAGGCCAGAGACACAAGGTAGCCAGAGCCAAAGCCAGGCAGTGGAGGATGCTCACATACCGGCCGGTTTTCATACTCCAGACAGGGGCAGGTGATGGTACAGCCATCCAGGAGGATCCGGCCCTTGGGTGGAGTCACGCGCCGGCCGCCCTCTAGTTTGTAGTAGAGCAGCGTGTTCTGCCGAAGGATGAACCACCGCACCTTCCAGTTGTGGACAATGTGGCCCTGAGAACAGACAGGATGCCCCAGGTGAGGCAGCATGAGGCATGAGGCAGCCCGTAACCTGGGCAACTGGGTCCAGCCGGAAGATAATGTTCAAAAAGGGAGAGAGGGTTGGAGAGAGAGAGCTCAGGGGTTAAGACTTTGTCTCTCAAGCAAAAGGTCCTGAGTTCAGATCCCAGGTCCCACAGAAAAACACCAGGTGGAACCAGTAGCAGCCTGCACTTCCAGCCCTGGTGGGCAAAGCCTGGGAAATCCCAGAGCGAAACAAGAAGGAGGTAGAAGCAATCCAGGATGATTCCCAAAGTAACTCTTGGTCCTCCACAGGGACACTAAGTGCCCTCTCTCTCTCTCTCTTTCTCTCTCTCTCTCTCTCTCTCTCTCTCTCTCTCTCACACACACACACACACACACACACACACACACACACACAAATAATTTCTTTTTTAATTCTCAAGAAAGGGAGAGAGCAGTCAGTATATCTGTCTCTTCTAATCAGTCAGCACACAAATCTTTTGCTTCCCATTTGGACTGTTTTCTGTTTGTAAATTTTTATCCCCCTGATGCTGGGAATCACACTCAGGGCCTCTGGCATGCTAGGCAAGTGCTTATTTCTGAGTACACCCCCAGAACCAAGTCAGGAATCTTGAGAGACACCACAAAGTATAAAGAGAAGACACCCATAATTCTGTTAATTTGAGGCCGTCTTTGTTAACGTTTGATGTTTTCTTGGGGTTCATTTCTATTTAGTAGTTATTTGTTTAGACAGGCCTAATTATGTAGTCTAGGATAGTCCAGACACATGATACTACTGCCTCAACCTTCCATGGGCTAGAATTATAAGCACAAGAAACCAAGCTTGGCTTAGTTTTTTTGTTGTTGTTTTTGTTGTTGTTTTAGTTAGAGCGATATTACTGTAGTTTATTTTCTAGGTTTTTTTTTGTTTACATTTGCAGAGCATTTTACCACAGTAATTCATGAACCATGTATGTACCTTGCTTTGTCTCTCACTGAGCTTAGTGGGGCTTGGCTGACCAGCGAACCCCGGGATCCTTCCATCTCCACCTTCCAATGCTGGGATTCAGGTGGGTGCCACCATGCTCAGCTTTTATATGGGTGTTGGAGATCTGAACTCAGGTCTTCATGCTTGCACAGCAAACCCTTTACTCACTGAGCCATCTCTCCAGCTCTAGAACACTTTTTTTTTTTTTTTTTTTTTAGTGATACTGTGCCAAACGAGTGACTTGCTTGACAGACTCCTATTTAGGTAACCAAGGTTGTTTCAGTTTTTTTGACTCAAACTGTTTTGTGATTTTCTGTGGCAGTTAGTTGCAAATGCCAACTTGACAACAGAAAGCTGAGCTATTGTGTATGTACCTCTGCAAAGAGCCATTTAGTTAAGACAATAAATAGCAAGCCTGTGGACGATCATATAATTGATATGGGAAGACCCAGGCCAAGGGATGAGACACTCAAAGGAACGCTGCTTATAATGGTAAAAAATGTGAAATAATCTAAATGTAACAGCATGATGTCTAGAGCATATCAATACAAAGGCTGCAGGGGAGGGTGTTGATGCTGACAGATGGAAGGTCACCAGGGACTCCTACAAAGTCGGACTCAACGGTCTCTACCACTAGAATGGATGACAATGGTCTCTGACAAGGACTAAGTACTTTAACTTACATCACTTCAAGGAACACCTTAAATGACTCCAATAATATGTCAGAAAATAGCTCTAAATGTTTAGTATTCCTAAATAGTTCTAGTGCTTTAGAAAATTTCTAGAAACAGTCTCCAGAAATGTTGACAGTAGTCACTTGTAAAGAATAAGAATGCAGACTTCCTCTTTGGATATTGTCTTATATTCAAGTTTCTGTTGCTGAAACAAATATATGACCCAAGGCAATTTAGGGGCAAAGGGTGTGTTTATGCTCATGATTCTGTGTGACAGTTGATTGTCATGAAGGGAGCTACCAACACCATATCCCCAGGGAGAACCGAAAGACAGGCAAATACCAAAGTACTTCTGGCCTGCCAATTGGTCATCTTCTACCAGTTCTTTCTCCATCTTATCCACCTTCCCATGGAATGGTCCCACCCACTATGGGCTGAGTCTTTCCATATCAATTTGATAATTTCCAACAGACCTGCTCAGAGGCTTGCCTCAACCAAACACTTTATAAGTGTGCCTAAAGGATCAGTTATCAATTGTCAGGTTGCTTTGTGAATTAGCTGCCATAGGCTTCTGGTCTGCAAGCAACTGATTAGGGCAGAGGCCAGCTAGAGCAGAGTGGGTAAGAGTTTAGAAGCTCTTTAGGGGAAAGGAGGGACCCATGATGCCTCAGGGTGGGACTGAAGAGGCACAGAATGTCACAGCTGGACACAGGTGGAACAAGACGCTCCCTAGCTTTAAAGATGGCAATGCAGCAGTCCAGAGAGCTCTTGTTCAAGGTCCTATAATCGCCCTCCCCCCTGCAAAAAAAAAAAAAAAAAAAAAGAGAGAGAGATGGGACTTGTTCTGGGATGAATGGAGTCCCCCACAACATATGTTGTGACCCTAACCTCTGGTACCTGGGAATATGATCTTATTTGGAAATAAGGTCACTGTAAAAAGAATCAAACCAGGATGAGTTCGCACCAGACTCTGGTGTCACTGATCTAATGTGACTTGTGTCCTTACAGAGAAATGTGGGCTCTGAGACGACACATAAGGAGAGGGTAGCCACATGGTGGCCATGGAGACTGGAGTGTGTGGTGCATAAATAAGCTGAAGGATGTTCAGGATCACTTGGGAGCCCCAGGAGCTGTGAGAGCAAGCGTGGAATCTGCCAGACAGGCTTCAGAGGAAGCGTGGTCTGCCAAGGCCTTGGTTTTGGACTTCTTGATTTAGACCTTCAGAACTCCTTCTGTCTTTTATCTTTGGGGAATTTTTTCCCACTTTACTCATACCTTAATCTTCATTGTCAACGTGACTAGATTTGGAATTATGAAGGAGACACACTTCTAGGCATGTTTTAAAGCATGTCCAGAAAAGTGTCACAAAAGAGGGGAGTCCGAGTTGGTAGACAGCGACTGGCTTCCACTCCACAGCTTAAGGCTTTGACACTGGGCACATCTACAAAGAATTAATAAAGTCCTAACTAAGGAAGTTTACCTGCATGATTGCTGATAAATGACGATCAAACGGCTTAAGGGAACAAGGGTTTATTCTTTCTTACGATTCCTGGTTACAGTTCTCAGTCCAGCTTGACGGGAGAGCACGCACCAACACCAGGGCTGAGGGAACTGGCCACACCATCACCACATAACAGCTGAGAGATGGACAATCCTTACTTGTCAGACCAGCATGTCTGGCCAAGTGAACAGAAGGATGCCAACT
The DNA here is from genome assembly GCA_023101885.1 of Typhlomys cinereus. Lineage (NCBI taxonomy): Eukaryota > Metazoa > Chordata > Mammalia > Rodentia > Platacanthomyidae > Typhlomys > Typhlomys cinereus. Next base: position 5,565,158 of record JALPQD010000017.1, on the reverse strand, counting down.
TCCTCAACCAGCTCTCAATATTTTATTCACCTGTTCAGAGCCTAGTCCCACCTACCATAGGCTGGGCCTTCCCCATCAACTAGACAATCTCCTGCAGGTTTGCTCTGGGCTTAACTCAACCATTAATTCTCCACAAATGTGCCCAGAGCTCAAACTCTCAACCATCAAGTTGACACCTGTGCCTTAACTATGACAGAAGTCTTCAGGAAATTTTCTAACTGATGGGTGGAGACCTGGCCCATGGTAAGTGGAAACACTCCCTAAGTAGATGGATAAGAGAAAGGGAGCTGCTTAATGAAGCTGGCATTCTTCAGCATAGCTGGACAGACATGCTATCTGACAAAGGAAGTTTGCTTCTCTTAGCAGTCCTGTGCACGTGATACGGCCAGTTCCTTCAGACCCTGGTGTTAGTGTGAACTCTCCTGTCAAGATAGAGTAAGAACGGGACACTCTTAAGCCAACGGTAAGTCCCCTTGTTCCTCCTCAAACCATATCGTCATGAATTGATCAGCATCATGCAAAGTAACTGCAACATCTGCCCTGAGTACAGACAGCGCCATCCTATGAGCTGGGCCTCAGGAATGAATGACAAGAAGAAAGAGGGTGCCGGTATACCCTGTCCTCTGCTCCCTGGCCCTCCCAGATGTGAGGACCCCCAACTTTACGCTCTTTCATGCCATGCCTCCCCTACCCTGATGTCCCTTCCTAAGCCGTGAGCCAGAAGAAATCCTTCTTCCCTTAAGTTGCTGTCCATGGAGTTTTGGGTCAAAGTCATAAGAAAACTACTCTGCCTTGTACCTTTTTAAACTCTGAATTTTAATGCCATAAGCATTTTTAGGGCCTTCATAACCAGAATTTAATCATCTGTTCACGTGAGAGAAGATAAAGTTAGCTTCTAGGGTGTCTGATTGGTTGATTTGAGACAAGTCTCCAGCTCAGGGTACTCCTCCCTCAGTCTTCCAAGGGCTGGGATCTAGGTGTGCACGACCACACCTGGATTCCAGTTTTGTTTTTTGTTTTGTTGGGGTTTTTTTTTTCCTCATAGAGACAAATATTTTGTTCGTAAATATTTCACAGTATTTCTTTGGTCCTAGCGATGAAATTCTCATGCATGTTTCTACTGCCATGTTGCTCGAAATCTGGGTTCCAAACAGCAAAACCTGAAAACGTTTCTGCCTCCTCTCAGCAGAGCCACCCACCGCTTGCTGCTCCCCCACCCTCTCACACTCCCCAAAAGTCAGACCCGGCAAGTGCCTTGCTTTTTGCCTAGAGCTTGGCTCCTTCTTGCCTGGGCAGGACTGGGAGCCAAGCCCATCGTGCCCCGGCCTGCCTCAGCCTGGCTGTCCTAAGAATGGCTGTTCTGTTCTCTGCCTCTCAACCTGGGTCTGTCCCACCTCCAGGACGCCCCTGAACCTTGGGAGGACACCCCCACCCACCCAGCGCCATGGCCCTGTAATTTTTCAGTGGATGCAGAGCTGCTGTAGCCACCTGAGAGAAACGCTGACATTCAGCAGCTGGTAGTGATAGAAGACAGGGGCCTTGGGCGGGCTCCCTCAGTGGGAGGGAAAGGGTGTGGCCCCCCACTTGCCTCAGGATCAGGCAAGAGTATTTTAGCCTAAGCCCTAAGCTGCTGACTCCCCTTACTTCCTGGGACCCTGGATTCCAAGGTAGACTTTCCAGAAAAGAAAACTAGCCTTCCCTCCCCAGCATGCTGGTGGGCTTCAGTCCTCCTGACTCTGCCTGGAGGCCGTGGTGGGGAGCTGTGACCCAGGGAAGGGATGGAGGCTCACTAAGCTCTGTCTGAGCAGCGTGTCCTGCAGGTAACTCCACTTTCCCACAAGCTCCTACCAGAGCCCAGCTGTCACTTCCAAGGCTACAGTGCAGTGGGAAACAGAAATTCCCAAGACCACCCATCATTCTAGTGACAAGAATTCTGGATGGCTTGTATCCAGTCTGACTACTGACCCTGATATTAGCCTCTTTGCTTATAGCTTCAAGCAAAGCACACCCTATGGCCCATTCTCCATATCAAACATCCTGTAAATAAAATAACAGAGATTTGAGCCTTCGGGCTTGATGGGGCTGACTGGCCACCAGGTGAACCAGTGAGAATAGTCCTTTCATCCCTTGCCTCCCCCTTCCCAAGGCTGTAAACTCAGAACAGCCAAGGGCTCAGCCCTGTGTTTTACATATCACTGTGTTATGTGGTATTAGCAGAAACGGTCAGTGTTGCCATTGATGTTAAAATTAATTTTTAAAAAATTTAGGAACTAGGGATCAAACCCAGAGTGGTAAGGCAAATGTTCTACCCACTAAACTACTGTGCTGACCCTAAAAAAAAAAAAATTTTTAAAATATCAAACTTTATTCCACAAATGTCCTTTCTTCATTTTCTTTCTCGATCCCAGCATGCTGGCAGTCCCAGAGCTCTGGCTTGGACTTACTTGTGATGAGCCGGTGGGGTGACTGGCAAGGGATTGAGGACAAGGTTCACATCTTGATCTAATCCTTACCCTGGGTAAGTTAGTTTATATCCTGATACTCAGTTTCCTCACCAACAAGATGGTGACAGCAATAACCATTTGGTGGAGACCAGAAAAGGGTTCTACGGATTAAAAGCTCCAAGACTCAGAGCTAGTTATCTGAGGTTCATCTGCCCTGACCCCCTTGGTGAAAGGGCAGGTAAAGTCCTGCGGGCTGTTGGAAGGACAAGACAGGCAGGTAGGTCCTAAAGAAACGAGGCATCCCTCCTTTCTCCCAGATCAGAAACCAAACAACATAACCATACTGCTTTAGTGAATTACATTTCAGCATTATGCTATTATATTTTCTTTTTTAAACTGACACATAATTGTACGTATTTGTGGGTTCATACAGTGTGACATTTCAATACAAGGACATAATCTGTAGTGATACAAATTAGAGTGTATACATTCTGACAGTTACATACATCACCTCAACCACTTTTCATTTCTTTGTGCTGGAAACAGGCAAAATCCTCTCACTGTAGCTATTTGGAAATATACACACATGATGATCAAACAAAGTTATACTGCTGCACCATAGAACTTTGTAAGTTATTTCACGTATCCAGTTGCACCCCTGGACGTGGTAGCTATCCTCTCTCCATCCCCCCACTCTTATATTTTAATATGGGAAGCCTGGGAATCGAACATGCATGCTAACCACAAGCCCGGCCACTGAGCTTTATCTCCAGGCCCTGGAAGTTGTTTGAAGATGGGGAAACCCAAACCCCACTGACCGCGCGGGGTTCCCATTGCTGCCGCCGGTGAGGGGCCCAAGTCCATCACTATCTCTCCCCGCTGTCCCCACGGCTCCCACCACCAGCCCCAGGCCGCAGCGGTCAGGTGGGGAGCACTCACCCGCTTCACGAGGAAGCCCTCCTTGAGCACGCCGCCGTCCTCCATCTCGCGCCGGGCTCCAGGTGGCCGTCCCCAGCCCGCGCCCTGCCCGCCCGCGCCCTGCGCGCCCTGTGCCCAGGAAGCCGCCGCGAGCCAGCGACGCCTCCCTGGCGTCGATCCAGAGCCAGAGCCGCGGGTCCACCGGGCAGGAAGTCAGGCGGGATCAGGATTGCTGCTGGGACCTTCCCACCGCCGCCGGAGGTGCTGGGGCCGGTGTGAGTCCTCGGTGCAGAGTCTGCCCCCCCCCCTCCCAGGCCCCCTCGGATCTTTAAGGGCTCCTGGGGGGCTCCCCCCACCACACATACACCGCGCACCCTTGAACAGCCTAGTCCAACTCTGCACCTAACATTAAGCGGGGCTGGATGGGTTTGGGGCCACTTCTGAGCTCAGAGGCAAGGAGAGTGCCTGGATAGAGGGGCGTGGGAGAGGGAAGAGCTCCCCTGAGCAGGAAAAGTCACAAGTTTAAGGTAGCTGGCATGGCTACCCGGGCCCTGTGCCCAGGAAACTCCCCACCTCCGCTTAAGACAAAGTAAACCCCAAAACCAGAGATGCCAGCAATTAAAGGCACATGAGGAGGTGCCAAAGAACTCTGTCATCGATACAAGCAATATTTTAGTGCAATATTTTTAAAATTTTAAGTTAACATCAATGGTAAACAAGTATCAAGACAGGGACTCCTTACAACATCCTAGCAGGCTCTGTAACCCCCCAACAAGAGACCCGGCAGGGCGTTGGGTGCTACTGTGTTGCCAAGTAAAAGTCCCCCAGTTTTTAAACTTTCCAACAAATCCAGAAGCTACGAGATTTCCACTGTCCTTCCAATAGTAGGTATTAGGCTTTATTTGAGGCACAGCAACTCCATGCCCTGAATATAACCTCTGTTTTCCAGCCACACAGCTCCAGGATTGTGCAAGTGCATTTGCTTTTGACCCCTAGCAGAACTCAAACCCAGGACAGGAGAAACTGGTTAGGTCCAATACACTCCCCTCTCCCCTCCATCCCTGCCTCATTCAGCTCACTCCTGTGGGAGACCTAGAAGGGGTGGCCTCTTCTTTGGCAAAAGGAATTCGGAAGTAAATTCACAGAAAGTAGAAGTGATGTTAAAGGGTCATGTTAATATTATTCCAGGTACAACTGAGTCCTGTCGGCTCCTGGCTCCTGGAAACTTCTTTTTCTAAGGGAAGCCCCTGCCCCAGCCCAACCAGTCTGACTCACCACATCTGTGGCGTGCGTCACCGCTCCCCTTGCTTCCGCAGTCTGTGGTGAGTGACCATGATGACTTAAGCCCAGTTCTACCACAGCCAGCAGGACGGTGTCAGACAGACGTGTGGAGGAGGCGGGACAGGATGTTCCTCTAGCTGTTTTGTGCTTCCAGGCGGTGTGGGGCTAACATAGAAGCTCTCCAGCCAACACGTACTCAGCCTTCTTCCCCTTTAAGTCATGAAACACCAGTTCATGCCTATCATGTATTAGTGTGTGGAGAAAACTATTAAGTCAGTGTTTATATGACGGTGATTCATACCCCAATGTAAAATTTTGTCATTAGAGAGTCATTTCTTTAGCTTTAGATAAAAAATTCTCTGTAAACACAGAGTCAGCCTTATTCACCATGAATACACTGGCTCGAGGAGCTTGTTTGAATGACTACCTGCTCCATAAAGATCATTAAATCCAGACACTGCATTTTATAGTCCTTCCCTGCTGGAGAAACAAAATGACTTATCTAATATCTTCAAGGTGAGGCTAGAATTACAAGCCAAGTAGCTCCTGGCAAACCAGGGACACTTCTCTTACAACTGGTCAACATTACAGATGGTGGCTGTGCAGGCCTGGAATGAGTCTGTCTGCAGAACCAGAAACATTTCAGATCATTGTTCCCGCAGCCCCGGGCGCTGCAATCCTTGAACTCTGAAGTCAGAGTCACAGAGACACCAGCCTGATCTATATAAGGAGTTCCAGGCCAGCTTGGGCTAAACAGTAAGATCCTGTCTCAAGGGGGAAAAAAAGTTTCTGTATTTTTCCTGACCATAAAATAAGTGTGGGCCAGTGAGATGGCCAAGTGTGGGCAAAGGCACCTGCATGAAAACCTGGTAACTTGAATTTGATCCCTGGAGACCACATGGTGGAAGAAGAGAATCAATTTCAGAGATAATCAGCTTCTAAAAGTTGTCCTCTTGCTTACACACATGCGCGTGCACGTGCACACACACATGCACGCGTACATATCATGGCATGTGCTCTGTCTCTCTCTTTCAGATGAGTAAATAAAATGAAAAAATATAAATTTGTGCTTGTAAAACTTCCATCACTCAGATGTATGACTAGTACACATACACACATATATTTTCATTAAATATTAAAATTTTGAATTCTACTTTTTTCACTTGTAATAGCTAACAAGCATCTTAACAGATCACTAAAAGGATTCAAAAGCATGATTTTAACAACCGCATGAGATTTTATCATGAGGACCAGCAAGATGTCTCTGTGTGTGAAAGTGCCTGCCATACCAGACTATTCACCCGAGTTCCACTCCCAGAACCCACAAAAAAAACTTGGATGCAGTGGTGTGCATCTATAATCTCCACAACTCCTACGGTGAGAGGGAAAGTGGAGATAGGAGAATGGCCCAGCCCAGAAGCTCAGTGGCCAGCTAGCCTATAGTGTGCCACACTGCAGCAGAAACAACAAGAGAGACCCTGCCTCAAAAAAAAAAAGGCAGAGGAGGGGCTGGAGAGGTGGCTCAGGGGTTAAGCCTCTGCCTTGCAGGCAGAAGGTCCTGAGTTCAGATCCTAGACCCCACGTATAGATGCCGGGCAGAAGCGGGGGCGGCCTGCGTTTCTGGTCCTGGTAGGGCGGAGCCTGTGAATCCCGGGGCAGAGTAAATGAGGAGGAGGTGGAGGCGTCCATGGTGGTTCCTGAATTCGCCCGTGATTCTACACACACACACACACACACACACAATTGAGTAAAAAAAAAAAAAAAAAAAAGGCAGAGGAGTCAACTCCTGAAAGTTGACCTCTCATACACATATACCGTAGTACATAGCTGTCTCTCTCTCTCTTTCCTGCACTAATAAAATTTTAAAGTTTTATCATGGCTATGTCATAATGTATTTAATCACTTATATGCCAGTTGGATTTATCTTTCTTTCTTTTTTCTTTTCTTCTTCTTTTTTTTTTTTTTGAGACAGGGCCTCACTGTATAGACCAGACTGGCTTTGAACTCAAAATCCTCCTGCCTCCGCCTCTCAGATGTCAGGATTTATAGACATTTTTCTGTTGATCCAGAAATGTAGCACAAGACAACCCCACTAACACTGTGGACAGACTAGCTTCCCAGTGCCCACGTCAGCATCTGCTGGTTTTCCAAGGACCAGCGAGTACCAACTAGCTTCAGAGGCACAAGCTACTTCACCTGTCAGGATGAACCCTTTCTTACAGGAGACAACCAGCTGAGAAGAGACTCAGACTCCGGAGAAGCCAGGAAAAGAGCGAGGGAAATCCCAGACAAGGGTACCACCCACAGGAAAATAAAGAAGGCCACAAGGACTCCTCACCCCCTAGGAAGCACCCTGCTGGGAGCTCTTGCAAGCTTGAACAAAAGGTGATGTTCAGGCCCTGGGTTTGATCCCTGGCCACTATAAAAAATAATAATAAACAAAAAGAAAAGAAATGAGGAAATAAATAAAACTTGAGTAGAAGTAAAAACAGGGAGAGGAGGAGTTAGATCAAAATTAAAAAAAATTTTTTTTGCCTATTGATGGCTTTGCCCAAGGCTATCCTTTAAGTTGTCCTGTTACAGAAGAAATGTATGTAAGTCAGTCCTCAACTTAGGGTGGCTCCACTTATTCAACTTTACAATGCACAAAAGCAATTCAACGTAGAAACTTGTTTTGAGTTTTTAATCTTTTCCCAGCATAACAATATGTAGTCTGCTCTTTTTTAGTCAGTTTTTGAGACAGAGTCTCCAGCTGGCCTCAAACTCAAGATTTTCCTGCCTCAGGGTCCCTAAGCGTGGGATTTCAGGTGCCCCCCACTGTGCCCTCTGCAACACTCATTCTAGGCTGGGCAGCGCATGTGTCACAGCTCTCTGTCACCCATGCTATCACAAGGAGAAGGAACCGTGAATTCCTCAATATTGCTGGGCTATGGTGGTATTCCAAAGTTTAGGGTGTTTAAGTGCATTTCAACTTAGGAATCTCAATTTATAGTGGGTTGATGGAGACATTACCCTATTGCAAAACAGGAAGTATTTGTATTCATTCATCCATCATCATTTTGCTCATTCACGGAGCAAGAAATTTAGGCTTCGACATGCTTGAGTACACAGTACAAAGTGTTAGGAGCCATGCCCAGCCCTTATCCTTGTCACATACCAATGCAAACAGTGCCACTCGGTGAAAGCTCTCTGCCTCAGTTCCCTCTGCAACTCAGCTGTCCTCTTTTTATTTATTTATTTATTCCACTCATACAAAGTTGGTAAGTACCCTATTCCCCTCCTTCTCTCCACCTCTCCCTGGATTCCCTTGCTTCCTCTCCCCTTTTTCCCTTTCCTTTCTCCCCCTCCCTCCCTTTCTCCCATTGTCCCCTCCCATTCTGGAGCATCCTTTAGTGTGCATGTCAAACTTCCCTCTGGCTCCTCCTCTCTGATGAGGTGTAAGGACTCAGTGGCATTGCCTAGAGCTCTTTTTTATGTTCCCCTTTAGTACAGGAGCACTCTTGTGGCTGTTAATCCCTTGCCTGTAAGGATCCTAGTGCCTGTGATCCATGCTAGACTTTAGGGGTTCAATGATATGTTGGTAATTGCGCAAGTCATGCAAAGTCCTATTATGATTTCTTCGGCCCTAACATGTGTGGAGTATCTTGCATATCATTGCTCCTTCCCATCTTTAGGCTCTTACACTCTTACCGCCCCCTCTTCCGCAAATTTCCCTGAGCTTTAAGATGGGGAGAAATCAGGCTGGCCTGGTTCCAGGTGGTTGATGTAGAGTCTCTGATTTTCCGAATTATGGTTTGTTGATTTTTTTTTTTTTTTCAGTTTCAGCTGTCCTCTTGATGTAAGGAAAATGCCACCTTGGGGACATCTCCCTGAACTTTAATTCCCCAAGGACATCTTCCTGTGTTCTGAAAAAGCCAGCGCCTCTTGAGAAGGCTCCTCTTCTCTCAGGTGCTCACCAAGCCTGTGACAAGGACCAGAGCCCCAGCTCCCTGGATCCCGTCAGTGCCATCATCTTGCCACACCCCCCCCCCATCCAGACTGCAGGAGGAGCCATTCCAATGGCAGAAGGCAGGGTGCGGGTGAGGGTGGAGCCCGGCGCGATGACTCAGCCCTGTGATCAGGCAGGACCCAACCTGCTGGTGAGCGATAAGGGCCTCTCTGTGCCTCTCCTGCCGCTTTCCTCATTTCCTTCCTTCACTCCCTTCCCTAAACGCTGTTCCTGGAAATTAGATTTGCTTTCCCCTTTTACTTATTTTGTGTGTCCTACAGATACTGCACTGTTGTTACAGGTCAGGAAGGAGGAGCTGTGGTGTCCCGTGGGGACCACTGTGTATGTATGCCACCTGCTGCCTACGCCTTGGAGGCCCCTTCTGGTTGGGGGATCACCAGAATCCTGCAGAGCTCTTAGCAGTCCCACCCCCACCACTTACTACAATGCTGTTAACGACTCTGAAGGGACTCACTGTGAGGTCAAAAGGCCAGTGCAGTCCACACCCCACAACACAAGGGTCACGATCTGGTCCTCCAAGAGACCGAGTTCTTCCTGGCTCGGAGGAATACTCGTTATAAGAAATCTTTCTTAGGGCTAGAGAGAGAATTCAGGGGTTAAGCGTCTGCCTTGTCAAGCACGAGATCCTGAATACAGATTCCAGAGCCCACCTTGAAAACTCCAGGCAGAAACGGCAGCAACTTGCACTTCTGGCTCTGAAAGACAGAGCCTGGGAAATCCCAGAGCAAAACAAAAAGAAGATAGAAGCAATCCAGGATGATTCCTGAAGTCGTCCTTAGGCCTCCACCAGCACACAGTGCACAGACAGATAAACAGACAGACATGCATGCACGCACGCACGAATGCACCCAAAAAAAAAAAACTCTTATAAAGCACAAGGAAACTATTCAGAAAAAGATAAAGTAAAGTGTCTTCAGATGGTTCTGCAAATGAACTGGCTCTGGGAAAATCCCCAAAGGCTTCTAGGCCCTTCTGCCAAGTGCCCTTTGTTCCAGCTGAAGTGATATCAGTACCTTGCTGAGAACAACCTCCTCCCTCCACCCCACCTACTCCAGAACACCTGAATCAGGTTCTCTACTGCTCCAGGGTGCAGACTCATTTATGCTTAGGCAGGTGGCCTGTCTGGCCAGGCTGACTACCTGCACCCTGAGGCTGGCAGGAAAATGCCCTTAGGGTACCCCCCAAGCCAGCCCCACCCATGGGAGAGGCTGCCTGTTGCTAGATGGGACAGTTTGCTAGGAAAATGAAAAGCGGGGTGAAGGTAGCCCCAACCATTCCCAATACAGGACTGAGAACTGAGGAGAGGCGAAGTGGCTGCAGATTTCTAGGCTACAAATAGGAAAAGAAGGAAGACTGAACTCTGATCCTGGGCGATCACGCTCCTTCGGGACTCTACACCACTTGCAGAGCTTCTGAACAGGATTCCCAAGATCAAGACAAGCCTGCCGCTTCTAAGGACCCGTAGTTGCAGAACTGCATGGGCGGGTGTCCTCCAGACAAACAGAAGCACCACATAATTGAGTCGTCCCACACTCTCCTAGAGGGACTGCGGCAGGCAAGCCAGGAGCACCGGAAGCAATACTTAAGGAAGCAGGGCATTTTGAAGTCATGCAGATGTAGGATCAGGCCCTGAGAATTAGTGCTTCCTTAAATGTTACATACACCGCCACCCCACACCCCCTCTCTTGCCAGGCCGCAATCCTAGCTCTGGTGTGAGTGGGAAGTCTCAATTAGCCGGTTGCTTTTGATTCTCTGCAGGATGCCCGCCCACTCTGTTAGAGTGAGTGTCTGTATGTGTGGGGGTCGGGGTGGGAAGAGGCGGTGGGGGAGGGGAAGGGGGAGTTCTAGATTGGATGTAGGGTGAAGATAATCTCTCTCTCGAAGATCAGAAATGAAGTTCTGTCTTGTACAATTCAGAATATATTTCTGGAAAGTGCAGAAATGGAAGAAATCGGCAAACAACACAGAGAAACAACTCTGAATTTGATGTCAGTTAAGTGCAAACCTGACTCTGAAGGTCTGTGCTAGGCCTATGACTTTGCATTTCTAGCAAATTCTTCATTGATGCTGATGCAAAGATGAGAGGCCATACTTCCTCAGGCAAGTTACTCCACTCCTCTAAAAGAGGCCACCCTGAAACTTGAACTAGCTGCAAAATTGTATTAGGACTTGAGACAAGAATGAAAATGCATGTCCTTGCTTCAGAACTATTGAGGATTTCAAGACTTCATCAGTGGAAACTTAAAGCAAGCATGATAAGTAGGGCAGTAGGTACCACCAGCAAGGTGGTATTTACCTTCAGTTCTGGCATTTGGGAGGCTGGGGTTTTTTGGCTTGCAATCCTAGTACTTGGGAGGCTGTGGTAGGAGAATCACAAGTTCAAGGCTCGTCTGAGACTATCTAGCCTACAGTCTAAAAAACAGAACAAACCAAAACCGTGGAATCCTTCAACACGCAAGAGACCCTCGCCAGAGCTTTGTAAAGGTATCGAGCAAACCTCACACACTCATGAAAACCACCTAATAAGCACAGGGTGCATGGTGCATTCATGAATATATTCAAACTCACCATGACCCAGCCCTAGACAACCCCCTGCGGAACATCTGGACGGCCAGACCGTGAGCTTTTGCAGACCATCATTCATTGTGAGGCAGTTATAATGGAAAGGGCCTTCAGTGAAAATAGCAATATGGAGACAGACAGAGCTTAGTTTGATTAGCAGCCAGCAAGACACCAGTAGCACTGCAGGTCAGGACTAAAGGCTGGCAGACAGTCGGGGCAAACAGCTGAAAACACAAGTTAGAAACAGACAGAGGGGGAGCTTCAAGGACCGCTAACTGGGTGGGCAGTACATAAACAGCATAGGCCATCTCCCTGATTGGACCAGGAGGACATATGTCCCTAAGGTATGATGTTCATAGAGTCACCAGACTCAGGAATTTGTCCAGTTTCTGCCACAGATCCTATAAAAGGTTCCAATACAGTCAGCTCAACGTTTTCTTGGTTTTTGTTTGATTTGGTTTTGTTTTCTCTCCTCTTTTGGAACCCTTCCCACTCTCACGAGTTGCTCTCATTTTTCTTAACTAAAGCTTGCTTTTACTTCGCTTACTCTCGCACGTGCCTGTGTCTTTAGTCATCATCAGTGTGAGACAATGAACTCCAAAGTCGCTACCTCAAACCGACTTTCAGTGACTATCGAGTGTCCAGCACCGTTAAGTCCCTGGCTTATGCCCATCTGGGCTGAGAAAGATCTCAGAAAGAAACATCACTAGGGCCCATGCCATGGCTCAGTGGATAAAGGTGGCCGTATGCAAGTCTCGAAGACCTGAATTAGATTCCCAGAAACTCATGTGGTGGAAAGAAAGAACAACTTCAAAAGTCAACCCTGACTTCCACATGCCTGCTGTGGCATGCACCTGCTCTCTCTCTCTCTCTCTCTCTCTCTCTCTCTCTTAGAAATAAAATATAAAAATTAGTTAATTAATTAAGATGAAAAGAAAAAGAGGTTTCGAGAAGTGTACCACACTGGACGATGGCCTGCATGCCTGCATGTGGCCCTGTGAGAATGACATTCACAACCACTAGTGACTTGCCTGGTGGACTTCTACAGTTGCAGTCGGAGCCTTCGGCAAGGTCATGAAATTGTACAGGAGCTGCAAAGATGACCTTAGACACGCAGCTTCTGAAATAGAACCAGGCTGTGTGTTTTGTGGATTTCTGCCACTGCCCATTATCTGTCAGAGCATCCGCCTCCAGCAATTCTGTAAGTTGCTTACCATCTGATATGCTCAAACAAACAACCCAGATTTTTAGAAAGGAGCTTAAAATAGGGGTGAATGGCACTGGACTGAAGATGTAGGCAGCAGTCCAGTCGTGTTTTAGAAAACTTTGTACAAAATGTTTTGGATATATTGTTTCCAATATCTTATCTGTGGGTGGCACACATATGGGGGGGGTCAGAGGATAACTTTGTGGAATTGATTCTGTCCTTCCTTGCTTTCATGGGCTTCTGGGATCAAACTCCCATCATCAGGCACCTTTACTCATTAAACCATCTCCCTGGCCCTGTTTTCCAATCTGTGAGAACCTAGGGCTGGGGAAATAGTTCTGTTAATAAAATACTTGCCCCATGTCATTATTAGGTGCAGGTGTCGAATTGATAGTTGAGAGTTCTAGCTCTGGGCACATTTGTATAGAATTAGTTAGTAGTTGAGTTGAGCCCAGAGCAAACCTGCAGGAGATTGTCTAGTTGATAGGGCAGACCCAGCCCATGGTGGGTGGGACTAGCCCCTGGACAGGTGAATAAAATACAGACAGCTGATTGAGGAAGTTGGCATCCTTATGTACACTTGGCCAGACATGCTGGCATGGCAAATAAGGATCGTTCCTTTCTCAGCTGTTACGTGGACGTGGCCTGGCCAGTTCCCTCAGCTCTTTGGTGGTGGCACATGCTCTCCTTCTAAGTTGGACTGAGAACTGTAACCAGGCAATCGTAAGAGAATAAACCCCTTGTTGTCGTAAGCCATTTGATGGTGATTTTTATTAGCAACCATGTAGGCTGACTGCAACACCCTGTAAGCATGAGGACCTGAATTCCAACCCCAGAACCCTCACTGAAATAAATAAACCTCAGGTGCGCACACTTGTAACCCCAGTACTGGAGAGGCGGGGACACCCCGTCAGCCTGGTGAGCCTCACCCCAGTGAGAGACCCTGTCTTAAAAAAGAAAAAGGTGGAATAACACCCAAGGTTGACCTCTGCCCTCTGCACTTATGTGCATACATGGCCCCTTCGCACACATGACCACACAAGAACCTAGCTAGAGGACTTGGGGTGTAGCACAGTGGCACTTGAACGCCCTGGGTCGAGGAGAGATTGTCTCTTTGGGGGAGTAGCCGGATTCTTAGAAATAGCAAGGCACACACGTTTGAAAGGCTTATTAGCCAATCCAGAGCCATCCTGTTCTACCAGCCTGTTCACTCCAAGAGAAAGAAAAAAATTTTCTGTTTTAATCATCCCTTAATCATCCTCGACCAAATACCAATCAATTAGGAAACCCCTCCCCCAAATTTTAGAGTCCCTTGAAATTATTTAACCCAGCCAGTCAGTCCCAGACCGTCACGCTGTCTACCTGACTCTTCTGTGAGAGCCTCAAGAAAGGCCGCGGCGTAAATCTTCTTTCTCTTCATGCTTTGGCTTCACGACCACCCTGGGGTCTTCTTCCATACAGTCCTGTGTGCTGCATCTTTTGTCTCTGGACAGTGTAATGAGTTTTGTGTCTTTCCTGCGTGTCTCCTCTGACTGCCAATGGCCATCATATGAAAAAAATGCCCAGAAAGCTTACGGCTTTCAAATATGAACTTGTAGGGGACATTTCAGATTCAAACCAAAGCATGCTATGGTTGGAGCATTTTGCTGCCGTCCATGAATACCAGCAACCGTATGGAGTAGATACAGTTGTCCTTTGCATTTGCAGGTAAAGCAATGGGTTCATTAATTTGTCAAAGTTGTTTGGGTCTGATTCCAAATTTCGCCTTGGACATGCCCTGACATAGTGATTTGTAGTCTGTGGAGATGAACTCCTAAGGAGACCAGTACTGAGGCCTGGTGCCCCAAACAAATGATAGAACATGGAGATGTATCAGAGGGAACTTTTGATTAACAATGATTAATCTTCATTGTCAACTTGACGCGATTTAGAAACACCTAGGAAACAGACCTCTGGATATATCTAAAAGGGCATTTGCAGAGAGGTTTCACTAAGGGAAGACTTACACTGACATAGCAACATCTTCCCATGGGCTAGAGTCCTGGACTATATAAAAAGAAGAAAAGTGAGCCAGGCACCAGCATTCACCTTTTTTCTGCTTCCTGACTACAGACACCACTTGAGTAGTTGTCAAGCCCTTGCACTCTGCCTTCCCTCCCATGATGGATTGCACCTTCAAACTATGAACTAAGATATAATCTTCGTTCCTGAAGTTACTTTTCTCAGGTATTTTGTTCTAGCCACAAAAAACACAGGTAGGTTGAGGACGTTCGTTACTAGGGAAACTCATGTGTGGCTTTGCAAGTGGTGAACGTGGCTGAACTCAGCTAAGGGCTTTAAGGTCGCACTTGGTCCTGTCCACTGCTTACTCAGTTGCTCACACACACTCACGTGCATCCACACGCTTGCGTGCGAGAGATAATGAGAGTGTGCCAGGCTGTTGGGTCCACTTCTTTCTTTAATACCCACAATATATTTTTTATTAATTTTTGAGACAAGATTTCATAATAATCCGGACCAGCCTTAAACTCACACCTCTAATGTCTCAGCCTCCTGAGTGTTGGGATTATAGACGTGTGCCGCTATGCTACAATTATTTCCCTCACATCCCCTCTTCCCCTTGTTTTATGTTGAACATCAAGCCTTTTATGTAAAAAGGTATATTTGCAGGGGAAAGATGGCTCAGTGCTTAAAGTACTTGCTGTACAAGCTGAAGGATAGGAATTTCAATCCCTGGATTGCACACAAAATGCCAGATGAGTGTGGCCCATTTGTAATTCCCGCCTTGGAAGGTAGAAACTGAGAATCCCCAGAGTAAGCTGGCTAGGCAGGCTAGGCCCATCAGCTAGCTCTGGGTTTGATTAGAGACTCTGTCTCAAAAAAAAAAAAAAGAATGATGGTGTATGATTCCCAGTATCAACTTCAGGCCTCTATATACATGCACAATATATGTGTCCATATACATGTGAACACACACACACATACACACACACATGCACATACCCCCCACATACACATGAAAATGGAAAAAAAGAAAAAGCATATTTGCATTTAACTTTCCCCGTGTACTTTAAATTTTTTAAATTTTTTTTTATTTATTCAATTATGCGTGTGTGTGTGTGTGTGTGTGTAGAACCACGGGCGAATTCAGGAACCACCATGGACCACCTCCACTTCCTCCTTGTTTACTCTGCCCCGTGATTCATAGGCTCCACCCTACCAGGACCAGGAGCCCAGGCCGCCCTCGCTTCTGCCTGGCGTCTATACGTGGGGTCTAGGATCCGAACTCAGGACCTTCTGCCTGCAAGGCAGAGGCTTAACCCTTGAGCCACCTCTCCAGCCCCCATGTACTTTAAATCATCTCATGATTGCCTGTAATACCTACATGAAACTTTGAGGAAATATCTCAGCCAGTAAAGTGCTTATAAAGCCTCAGAACTTGAGTTAGGTTCCCAGAATCCATGCAAAAACCTGCCATGTTGATACACACTTGTAATTCCAGATCTAAGGAGGGAGAAAGAAGGATCCCTGGGACTTGGTCAGCTAACCTAGCCTGGTTGGAAAGTTCTAGGCCAGTGAGAAATCTTGCCCCCCCCAAAAAAAGGGACCCTTACCAAGGAAAAGCAGCCTCTGACCTCCGCATGTATGTACACAAATGAATATGCACACACGCCAAAAAACAAAAGCCCTAGTATGGGCCAGCAAGGTGGCTTAGTGGATAAAAGTGCCTGTGTGTGAATCTGGTGACCTGAGTTCAGTGTCTGAAGCCCATGTGGAGGAAGAAAAGAACCAACTTTGGTTTTGTACTTTGTGATAGTTAATCCTGGGTGTCAACTTGACACACCTGGTATTAACTAAGATCAGCAGACACCACACGTGGAAAAATCAACTGAGATCACCTGAAGGGATTATACTCGCCCTAGATCCCATTGGAACCTCTATAGATCTCATAGGAACCTCCCAGTAATGGACCATATAGAAGGGACCACAGACTATAGGAAAGAGAAACGGTCCAGGAATGCTCCGGCCACGTGGAGGTCTGCTGTGACTTAGCCTGCCTCCTGCCAGCTTCAGCCATGCCATCTCTGCCGTGTCTCTTCCCTCTGGAATCTTAAGGTGACTAAATCTCCCTTTCTCCCATTGTTTGACTTTGGGTGCTCTCCCACAGCAATAGTAAAGAGTAACGGTTACACACTTGATTTAGCTCCTCACTATGATTGTAGCGTATAGATGCCACCATCTGAATAAGGTATGAAAAGTCAAAATAAGAATGTCCACCATAAGGGGGCTGGAGAGATGGCTCAGGGGTTGTGACTCTGTCTCACAAGCAGAAGGTTCTGAGTTCGGATCCCAGGTCCCACGTTTAAAAAAAAAAAAAAAGAATGTCCACCATAAGACTTTCTGTCCCTCACACACACACACACACACACACACACACACACACACACACAAAAGAATTAGAACTATGCCCAGTGTACCATTAACTTCTCATACAGGGAGAAACTGTGTATCAGAGTGATTTTGGAAGCAAATCAACCAACAGCTGCTAGATCCAAATGAGTATAGCTCAGGCTTCAACAACAGCCTGAATATCAAAGTCTTGTCTTTGTAGACCTTGGAATGCCAGGATGTCCCCAAACACAGCAGTCCCAAGATAAAGGTTAAGCCTTCAGCTAACAGACTGTAGAGAATTAAGAAATGCTTGGAAGCCTGAGGAAAAAAGAGTTACTTACGCTAAGAAGGCAGCAACTGTGTCTCTATGTATTACCTCTCTCATCCAGGTTCCTTGCTGCCACCGTTTCGATGGCCAAACACAACAGAGAGATGGTGGTCTACTTAGCAGGGAGTCCAGCACTAGGATTACAGAGTCCATTCAGTAGATCGAGGTTATCCTCAAAACTTGGACTTTGCTGGGGAATGTAGCTCAGTGGCACTGTGTTAGCTTGGCATATGCAAGGCCGTAGATTCAACCCTAGAACCAATACTATAGAATTGAATGAATGAATGAATGAGTAAATAGTAAACAGGCTCCAGGGTTGTCACATTTTACTGTATCCTTATCATTAGTATATATGTTGCCATGAGTATTTCATCTGTACTAAGCAGAAAGAAAAACAAAAGGGAGTTGGGAGAGGCATTTGCTTATAAGATAATTTTGAAAATTAAATGACTGGGGCTGGAGAGATGGCTTAGGGATTAAGATTCTGCCTCACAAGTAGAAGGACCTGAGTTTGGATCTCTGATCCCACGTAAAAATACCAGGTAGAAATGATGGCAGCCTGCACTTCAAGCTCTGAAAGGCTGGGAAATGTCAGAGCAAATCAAAAAGGAGGTAGAAGCAATTCAAGATGATTTCCAAAGTCAGCCTTGAGCCTCCACAGGTACACACAGTGCCCTCTGATATACACACACACACACACACACACACACACACACACACACACTCACACACAAATAAATAAAATAGTATTTTAAAAAATTAAATGACCATCTGTACAAACTTCAGAACAGACCTTGCCACATGACTTTACAACTGTTACTTGGTCTGTGACCTAGCCTCCCCTTCCTCATAACAGAAGCTGAATGTATGGCTCTGCTTCTCCAGCTTCTAACACATACGGTCAGGAGCTCTGAAAGGGACCAAAGCAGGAGGAAGAGAAGGAGACAAAGATAGGAGGGGCTGTCCCTGGCTGGAACTGGAGAAATCAGAGAGAAATGAGCCTTGGAGTCCCCAAAGCCAGAAAGAGGAAATGGAAAGTCTGAGAAAAGATGGGCACTGTTGAACCTCCACTGGCACAGTGGGAGGGAGGCATGGCAGAGAGGAAGGGTGTGGGCCCTGAGATGTCCTTTCAGGACTTGTAATGCTTCTTGCATCTCATGGATGCTATTCCCTCGGGGCTGTCCCCGTATGCAGAAGCATCCACATGCAAGTGAGCCCCGAAGTGGGGACTGCTGATGTGTCCTACAATAGCTGGAGAAACTGACAGATTTAAAATCTGTCTCCTTTTTCCCACCTGCGTGATCTGGTGTCACTGAA
This sequence comes from Typhlomys cinereus, assembly GCA_023101885.1. NCBI lineage: Eukaryota > Metazoa > Chordata > Mammalia > Rodentia > Platacanthomyidae > Typhlomys > Typhlomys cinereus. Next base: position 5,546,700 of record JALPQD010000017.1, on the reverse strand, counting down.
TATTCAATACAAGGCACTTGAAAGGGCGGGGAGAGATGGGGAAGCTGATCATGGGTAGTAGCCAGGCACAGTGGCATAAGTCTGTGACTCCAGCACTTACGAGGCTGAGGCAGAAGAAGAATGAGTTCAAAAAGCCAACTTGAGCTACATAAAGAAACCCTGTCTCAGAAATAAATAAATAAATTGCATGGGTAATAAAGAAGAAGGGGGACCCACCTCCCTGGCACACTCCCATTCTCCCTAACATCATCCAGAATCTAGAATTCTCTCTGGTCTTGAACCATAACCTGCCTGAGCAAGGTTCCTGCTGAGTCGTCCGTGGGGAGCCCACATCCCCCCAGGGACCATAGGATCAGCTGGGACGTGCCCACTGCTGGGATCTGACCTGTGCCTGTAAGTCAGCTCTCCTGTGGTCCTAACCTAGCTCTCAGTCTGCAAAGTCAACCCCTCCATTCTCTCGTCTTTGAGGATCGCTACAATGATCTTCCTTCTTCCCAGGACCCACTTGGAAAGGAATGACATAATCCCAAGCTGCTTGACAAGAGACATCAAGTTTAATAACAAGAACACCTGTTTACATTTGTTTATCATCAGTGAAAGGAGTGTGTGTGTGTGTGTGTGTGTGTGTATGTGTGTGTGCATGTGTGTGTGTGTGTGTGTGTGTGTGCAAGATCAGAGGACAACTTGCAGAAGTCAATTCTCTCCTGCCACCATGTGGGTTCCAGGGTTTAACGTGGGTCATCAGGTTTAATGGCAGGCATTACCCAAGAATGAGAAAATCTTGATTCTTAAAAAAATTTTGTGTGCGGGGCTGGAGAGGTAGCTCAGGGGTTAAGCCTCTACCTTGCAGGCTGAAGGTCCTGAGTTCAGATCCTAGACCCCACGTATAGACGCCAGGCGGAAGCGGGGGTGGCCTGCGTTTCTGGTCCTGGTAGGGCGGAGCCTGTGAATCCCGGGGCAGAGTAAACAAGGAGGAGGTGGAGGCGTCCATGGTGATTCCCGAATTCGTCCATGGTGGTTCCGAATTCGTCCGTGGTTCTACGCACACATACACACACGCACACATATGCACACATACGCACACATGCACAATTGAATAAATAGTAATAAATTAAAAAAATTTTTGTGTGCGTGCACACTGTGTATGCCAAATGACTTTGGGAATCATCCCAGATTGCTCTACCTCCTCTTTACTTTACTCTGAATTTCCCAGGCTCTGCCTTCCAGAGCCCAAAGTACAGGTTGCCACCATTTCCATGTAGGATCTGGAATTGGAACTCAGGACCTTCTGCTTATGAGGCAGAAGCTTAACCCCTGAGCCACCTCTCCAGCTCCAAGAATAAGAGCATCTTAATGACTGGTTTATACTGCCTGAAACAAAGCATAACTAAGTGGTTTACTCAAAATAACACATTAAAAACCAAAGCACAATATCAAACATTTAAAGTAGTCAGTCCCTCTCAAGATAACTTTTCTACATAGACTATTGGAGCAGCCGTCTCCAATAAATTCACACAAAGGAGAATATTGCTGGGTCTGACTAATCTCTGGGCTGATTGCTGTAGAAAGAAAAGAATTGAAACCTTGTGCTTAGAGTTTGCCAACATGAATTCACAGGGAGCTAAGAATCCATGAAGGTTGATTATTGGGGACAAGGACCCGAGGTCCTGGTGAAATCAGAACTCACCTCAATTCTTCCTAGGCTTCTTCAGGCCCTAGGACCCTTTCTCCCACCCACCAGGAGACACTAGATGAGCCAAAGAAATCAGAAAAACGAGGCAATGGAGGTGGGTGGAATGCCTTGTGCGTGTATAGGAAAGAGGGTACCACTCAAAGTAGCTAATGACTAAGGTGAAGTGAGTGGTCTACTCCAGAAAAGCAATCATGTTTGTGACAATCCCTTGTAACTCTAAGTATTCAGATGTCGTTATAAAGTCACTGGGCAGAGGGCTGGAGGCGTAGCTATATGTGAGATTTCCTTTCTAGCATTCATAATATACTGAAAAAAGGAAAGGGACTGGTGAAGAAGAGCGAATAAGAGAAAGAAGGAAAAAAGAACAGGTGTTCCGTACTAGTTTAGCGTTGCCTCCAATCTGAGATCATTCTGCAGGATGACGCTAGGCGGCGGCAGAGTCCCGCGTGGTGGAGGCGGTCATCGACCGGTGAGGTCCCTGGCTGACCCTAACAGAGGAGGCTGCGATCCATGGCGATGTGGCCCACAGCAGGTTCAGGGGTTCTGGGAGGCTGAAACCGTCTGCCTCTATTCTGCACACCTCTACCTGCTCTCCAGAGTTCCCACGCTACACCCAAAACATACTGGGAGCTTCCTGTCTGCTGCACAGGGCCCCACAAAGCTCTGCTTCAGGTTTTAGTTTTTGCCATGTATTTTCAGTTCTTAGTCCCTTGGGTTCTATTAAAATACTGCACAATCTGAGAAACGCATTTACACCAAGGAGCTAAGGGTTACTGGAGCCCTTCCAGAGGTGCTCAGGATTGAGGGCATCTGATACTGAGAGGGCTAAACTTAATTTCCTCAGGTCCCTGATTGGGATTTCACAGCAACCATATCTTCTGGCATTACGGCACCATCCCTGAAAGCTCTGGCACCCTGTTTCCTAGGCTCCCCAGAAGGTGTTCAGAGGCCAGACCTCCCCAATCAGGGCGCAGGGCGGGGAGCCTCCGACTGCCTCTGGGACACAAGAGGAGCTATCCTTCCCACTCGACCCACACAAGGCGTCCTCTGTGCATCACACCCCAAGATGCATCTTGCTCTTCAAAATCCCAGGAAAGCACACACTCCCCACCCAGCCTGTGCCCAGCACTTTCCAAGTACCCGACACGCATTTAATCTTCACAGCAAGCCGCTAGGGGGAGCTATTGCTGTGATCTCAGTTTCACAAATGAAGATTTGAGGACCAGACAGATGAAGAGCTTTGATCAAGGTCACACCCTTAAAATGTGGAAGAAGCAAAATTCAAACGTAGGCTACCCTGACTCTTCAGCCTGGCTTTTAAATCAGTATGCACATGCCTTTTCAGAGAATTTGAATCTAGCCTCATAATTTCCTCTTTCATTAGGGACTTAGAAGAGGACAGACATTTGGTTTAATTAGCCCCTCCTTCCTTCCAACCTCAGACTGGAGACCTGTTCCCCACCTTTCTCCAGTGTTAGTTTTCTATGTCCACGGATGAACTCTGGCAGCCTGTCTCACACTATGAGGATATGGTTCTCAGAACCTGCTGGAAGCGTCAGCTAGAGGAGCTAGTAGACATCTGGCAATATTATGCCCTCCATCAGTATCTTAGTGTTGGTCCCTGTGGCAAGTGGAATTACCCCGTGGGAGTCAAAGGATCATAGACTTGGACAGCATGGTAAGATTCAAGATTCATTCCCTTGTGTCATATAAAATAGATGCCCACAGAGATGAAATAACTTGACTAAGCTCACAAAGCTCCACTGGACTATAGGCATACTAAAAATGCAGCTAACAATACAATTCTTGTGTAAAACTTACAACATGCTCAGTATCAACAAAGAACACTTTATATTGCTTTATCTTTATTGCTTTATCTATATTGCTTTATCTATATTGCTTTATTCCAAGTCCTGTGACTTGGAATGAGGGCCCAGAATTTTATCTACTCTTTCCTCTTCATTGTACATTTTTGTTTTTCTTGAGATAGGATATCTGGTATCCCAGGCTGACCTTAAATTCACTACCTGGCCAAGGAGGAGCTAGGACTTCAGATCCTCCTGCCCCCAACTATTGGTTGATTGTGGTACCGGGTCGAAGGAGTATTCAAGACCTTTCTGCTAGCTTCTGGGAAGTTGCTGGAAATTTTTGGGTGCTTTGGTTTGCAGACACACCGTCATATATGCTCAGTACATACTCTACCAATTGAGCTACATCCTCAGCCCCTAAAACATGTTTACCATATTATTTTAGTAAAGACAGAACTAGGCTAGAGATATGGCTCAGTGGCAGAGTTCTGCCTTGGGTTCAATCCCCAGTACTAGATTCAGTGTTGACGCACTCAGAAAAGAGTGTGTGTTCTTCCTAACTTCACTCTGTCTCTCTTGCTCCACAGACTGCCATTTTGGATTGGTAACATCTGCCTAGAGCTTTATGTTTAAATAATGTTTTATCCATGAATTATCTCACTGAATCTCAGCAACTCCCTACGATACACAGGACATAAGAAATTATTGTTTGTTTGCTTATTTATTTATTTTGCATGTGTGTCTTTGTGTGTATCTGTGTGTATCAGAGGCACTGTGTATACCTTTGGAGGTCCAAGGGTAATTTTGGGAATCACCCTGGATTGTTCTACCTCCTCCTTGTTTTTTGCTCTAGAGTTTCCCAGGCTCCACCTTCCAGCACCAGAAGTATAGGTCGCTGTCGTTTCTACCTGGCCCTTTTACATGGGATCTGGGATCCAAACTCAGGATCTTCTGCTTAACCTTTAGGCTTCACCCCTGAGCCATCTCTCCAGCTCTATTGTCCTCATTTTATAGGTAGGGAATCTGGCTCCAAGAAGTTCAGTGACCTTCCCAGAGTTAGGACTCTTAAAAAAATGTCAGAGCCGAGACTAAGAGCCTGATGGTCTGATGCTTTTGAATTATGCCCCACCATGTCCCTTGACAAAATAGTCCCGGGTGCTTAAAACCGGAATGTGCCATAAATAGTTCCCTTCTGCAAAGAGAGACTTGCGGTTGGTCAGGAAACAGAAAAAATCTCCTTGTTTCTTGAGTGTTTACATTCCAGAGTGGACTGCTCATTCTCTGCTCAGGGCAGCGTGCAAGGACACTTCTCAGTCTCAGCTGAGCCTCGGATGAAGAGCCAGCCCTGGAGAAGCCCTCGGGAGCCGGGCATCCAGGCTGGCCTGAAGTCCTGCGGCTGCCTGTGAGAAATGGGTTTTCTCACAATTTCAATGCCAGAAGTCTGAACACAGGGTGTCTACGGGGTTAGCGGCTTTAGAGGCCGTGAAGGAACTGGCGTTACTGGCAATCCTAGGTGCTTTGGTTTGCAGACACACCCCTCTACTATCTGCCTATACATCTTATTCATGCGGGCTTCTCTTCCGTGTGTGTTCTCTTTAATACATTCAAATACAACCTCATTTCAATTAATTCTGCCTGCAAAAGGCCCTATTCTGAAATAAATCACATTCCATTATTCTGGGAGGACATGAATTTACCATTCAATTTAGTACACTGTGTTTTCCTGTTTCATACAATAAATAGGGATGACACTTCTAGAATATTCTGAGCCTTTTTAAAATGAGTAATGGTCTAGTCCAAGAATGCACTGAAGGAAAGGAAAAGGGAGAAGGGACCTTGGAAGTATCCTTAGAGCAGTTCAAAGACCACCACAGGTTGGTGCCAAGTAATGGCATCTGCTGAGTCAGGAGGGCAGAGTGCATTATTTTAACTTTATTTATTCATTCATTCATTCAGTGTGTGTGTGTGTGTGTGTGTGTGTGTGTGTGTGTGTGTGTGTGTATCAGAGGGCACATGTGTCCTCGGGAAGGACCAAGGGTGACTTCAGGAATCATCCTGCATTGTTTCTACCTCCTTTTTGCTTTTCTCTGGGATTTCCCAGGCTCTGCCCCACCAGAGCTGGAAGTGCAGGCTGACCATTTCCGCATGGTGTTTTTACATGGGTCCTGGGATCCGAACTCAGGACTTTCTGCTTTTGAGGCCGAGTTTTAACCCCCGAGCCATCTCTCCAGCCCCAGACTGTATTATTTTAGCTACATGTATTTTGGATAACATGGAAAGAAGAGAGAAGGAAAGTTGGCTTATTTATTTTTTAAAAAGCCTCAAAAAATAAAAAAAGGAGGGCCATGAGACGGTTTCAGCAGGTAAAGCAACTTGCTACACAAGCCTTAAGAACTGGATTAGAGGGCTGGGAAGATGGTTTAGGGGTTAAAGCCTTTGCTTCCCAAGCAAAAGGATCTAAGTTTGGATCCCCAGATTCCACATAAAAATGCCATGTGGAAATGACAGCAGCCTCCACTTCCAGCCCTGGAAGGCAGAGCCTGGGAAACCTCAGAGTAAAACAATAAGGAGGTAGAAGCAATCCAGAATGATTTTCAAAGTCACCCTTGGGCCTCCATAGAGTTAAGTCTCTCTGATATACAACACACACACACACACACACACACACACACACACACACGTGCACACAAATTGAAAAACAAAAATAAATAGGAATTAATTAACTTTGGAATAAATACATTTATTGAAATAAAATATTGCAATGGAAGAATAAAGGAAAACATGAATAAATGGAGATATATATTTTGATCCTGATCACGAAGTCAAAATAGAACTAAGACTAAAATGGAAAATAAAGACCAAATAAGGTATAGTATAAAATGGTAAAATTATGTATACATACATGTATAGTAAAATTCATTTCAAATATGAATAGGCAGATACTAAAATATAATGTTGGTTTCTTTTTATTTGTGACAGGGTTTTGCTATGCTGCCCAGGTTGGCACAGAGCTTGAAATTCTGCCTCAGCCTGCTCACTGCTGGGTCATGGGTGTGTGCCACCTTGCCCAGTTCAAAAAGTACTTTTTGACGGACAGCCGGGGTAACTCAGTGGATAAAGGCGCCTATTTGAAAACCTGGCAACCTGGTTCCATCCCTTGAGTCTATATATTGGAAGGAGAGAACTGACTTCTGAAAGTTGTCCTCTGACTTCCACAAGCTCTTCTCCTCCCCCCTCCAAATTTTTTTAAATACCTTTTTGGAAAAAGAAACTTGTTGGTGAACTTAAATTAACCAGGCACTCTATTTTACCAAGAGAAAGATAGGAAAGTTTAGGGGGATTAGGACGGCCTTGTAAAAACAGACTTGAGGTTATTTAAAGGCTTGGCTTAAGGTGAATAAGCATCAACACAATGTCACAAGGAGGAGCCGCCCACAACACCACGGTGAAACATCAGCAGGGGTCAGGATTAGCGGCTCTCCTTAGTTCTCACACCAGGCACCATGGAAACAGACATAGGAAGGGTCATAAAAACCAGAGCGAGAAAGGGAAAAACAGAGGCGGTTCACTGTGAGAAGGCATCAACCTACCAGGGACGATGCCTGGGTTACCAGTGACGCAAGGGATGAGGGACAGAGATAAATCTGTGCTTAAAGCCTCTTGCATCACCCAGTGTCGTAAAGCAAACTCAAAATGAACGCCACAGAAGGGGAGAAACACGTGGGGCAAAATAAGGCTTTCTGCCCCAAAGCAGCTAAAGAACACAATGGATCACAATGGATGCAAAAACAGACAGCCAGTGTCCCGCTCCTTTTTGATAAGCAGTCAAAAGAAAAGGGCAGATATTATATATATATATAATTTATTTTATAATTTATATATAATCACATAGAAAAATAGCAGCCTCCTGTGAATCATGAATCTATAGTTAAACAACTGGTGTGTGTGCGTGTGCATGTGAGTGTGTGTGTGCGTGTGTGTGTGTGTGTGCGTGTGTGTGTGTGTTGTGTGTGTGTGTGTCACAGACTTGCTTGGTATCCCAGGCCGGCCTACAACCCTCCATTCTCCTGCCTCCCTCTCTGAGTGCGGGAATCACACGAGTCATTATGCCTAGCTAGCTAACTTTTAGGTTATAAAAAAAACCTATTTAAGGAGCCAAGAAGATAGCTGAGTGGATCAGGAGCCTGTCTGCAAACCTGGTGACCCGAGTACCATCCCCAGAAACTCATATGGTGGAGGGAGAGAACTGACTTCTGAAAACTGTCCTCTGACTTCCACTCATGCTATAGCAGGCAGGTGCTCTCTCTCTCTCTCTGTTTCTCTCTCTCTCTGTCTCTGTCTCTCTCTCTCTTTCTCAGCTATCTTTGTATTTCTCTCAAATAGGTAAATTTTAGAAAAAATCCATTTAGGGCAGCATAATGTTACATGCCTGTAATTCTAGCATTTGGGAAGTGGAGACACAGGATCAGCGCTTCAAGGTCGGCCTGGGCCAAGTGAAACTGTCTCAAAACAAACAACAATCACACATCCATTTAAACGATAAAACTTTGTGTTTGGTGGTTCAGATATCCTGGATCTAATACAATAAAACATATAAAATGATTCCTGTCTTTCAATTACCTAGTCCTACTCCTATAGACATGACTAAAGAAAATAATATAAAAACAGAAACGGTCATTTTGATGAAATGCTCTTTGTATTATTTAACTGGGAAAAGAGTTAGAAGCTAACTGCTTGCACAGTGATAGCTGCATGTGGAAGCCCTTACAGGACTCCACATTTGAACACTTTGTGATGCTCTCAGAAATGAAGACTGAAGACTTGGGGCCTCGCTCCAAGATGCGTCTGTCGGGATCTCTGAAGGGAGCCTGGGAACATTCACGTATCACTAGACAGGTGTCTCGGGACAGAGCTGAAGTCACGGAGTCACTAGACTAAGCAGATAGCAGACGGTGAAGACTTTGGAGGAAGGAAGAGAGTTCCTATGACAGCCATGAATGCGACAGAAATGAAAAGAGGGACCGTGAGGAGGCAGAGAAAGGCCAGGCCCTGTGTGTGGCAACATGTGTGAGATGTCCGCAGCAGGATGGGTGGACACAGCCACCGCACACCCATGGCATGCTTTAAAAAAAAATAAAAGCAGCAGCATGGGGCTTGGAGCAATGGCTCAGGGATTCAGACTCTGCCTTGCAAGCAGAAGGTCCTGAGTTCTGATCTCAGATCCCAAGTGAAAAACGCCAGACAGAAACAGCAGCCTGCACTTCAGGCCCTGGTGGGGGGAGACTGGGAAGGAGGTAGAAGCAATCCAGGATGATTCCTGAAGTCACCCTTGGTCCTCCACAGGATGCATGGTTCTCTCTCTCTCTCCCCCTCACTCTCTCTCTCAATGAATAAATAAAATTTAAAAACCATGCAGCATGGTGATACACGTTTTCATTTGTTGACAAAAGCCTAGGAAGGTCTTTGAACTATAACGAGTCCAAGGACTTCTTGCTTTGTGCTGTCCCTGTTTGGATAGCACCCCATTCCCTTTGTATCCTCCAGGACTCTAATCCTCAAGGAATCAACCGGCATGTAACTATTGTCCTTGGTCTGGTCAAGTGGAGCTGTGGAGGGGTGGAGTATCTTCTCTCGGGTAAATTATTGACTATGCACTTTTGCACCATAAAAAGAAAACCAAAGTAAGTAAATAAATAAATATAAATAAATACATAAATAAATAAAAAGCAGGCAGCTTATTGTGGAGGTCGCTGAGTTTTCTTGACCGGGTGAGGAGGGAGGCAGGTTCTGCTGGGTGTGTTGCTGATGCAGTTCTTAGTTTTTCTGGCTCCCAGGGGGTTTCCTTTCCTCGGTGCTGATTCCCGAAACCCAGATATGCCACCGCAGCTCTGCTTGCCACAAAGAAACCTCCTTCCTGGAACCTACAGATCCATTCTTGCCCGGAGCCTTGCGACTCCTTGCCAGGACCTGTGGATGTCACAAGATGTTACTGTCCAGCCAAGGTTGGCCAACCCCCCCAGAGGCTGGGTCAATGCCCAGGAGGTCAGGCCATTAGGCGCCTGTGTGGGAAGAGTCTACTCTTTATGGGGGATCACCGGAGGACACTGAGTGGCCAGGACTAGCTCAGCAATATTGCCAAGATTTTGTTTTTGATATCCTGCAGTAGTGAGGTAGTTACATAAGCCTCCTTGCATAGTGCGTGCATGAGTGCATGTAGTATACGCAAATGTCATATCACACATGTGGAAGGGTCAGCAGAAGAAAACTTTCTGGAGTCTCTTCTCTCCTTCCACCATGTGGATTCCAGGGATCACATTTGGATTGCTAGTCTTATGTGTCAAGCGCCTCTGCTGAACCATCTCGCTCGGTAGATATCCCTGGCCTGGAAAGAAAGACTCCCAACTCCTTGCTGGTGATCCACACATCTGCTCCCTCTAGACAGTACCATCTTAGCAGCCTTGCAGAAAAGATGCTAAGCCGAGGGTCCTATATTAGGATTTCTGTCTTTCAACCCGAAGTATTTCCTGGGTGTCTATCGTGTGCCAAAAGCTGTGCTGGGAAACTATAAGCCACAGAAGACTGAAGTGACCTTGCCTTTGTGGACATGACAGGGCATGGGAGAGGCAAAAAATAACAAGCAGTCAGAGTCTGGAAGTGATGTAACCGAATTGTAGTAAACATGCAGAAGGAAATCAACAGGTGCTGTGACAGTAAGATGTAGCTAGATGACCAGGAAGGAGTTACTTAGAAGGAAGAGCAGGTAAAAGAACTGTGGGAAGGAAGAGATCGATGTATTCAGAGACTGCAAGCTCATTGGGACTGGAGTTCAGGGAGTAAGAGGTAAACGCATCGCATGAGATGGTTGGAGAGCTGCGTATGAGACAGAGCAGGTGTTTGTTTGTGTTTGTTTTTGAGACAGGGTCTTGCCTATTGTCCAGGCAGGCCTGAAACTTACGTCTTTCTCTGCGATCAGCTCCAGAATGATGGAATTTTACAGGTATGCACCATCAGGCCTCGCAAGAATTTGATTTTATCTGAGTAAAATGGAAAAGTCCTCAGAAGGCTTAAGCAAACAACATGATCTTATTTAAAAACTAAGGGTCCCCATGGCTGCACAGAGAACAGGCTGTGGAGGCAAGAAGGCTGGTAGGAGGGGCCACTGGCTCGGACTCACTGATGGAGTGGAAGGCAGGACAGAGACCGAGACCTACTCGGAAGTAGTACCTAGAGGACTCCTGAAGGGCTGGGGTGAGGACCAGAGAAGGATGAGGAATGAATCTCCACTGCCATCTTGAGCAGCCTGGTGTTGGGCGCGAGCGGCGAGGAGGGAAGTGCACGAACAGAGCATGAGAACAGGCTTAGCTTGTCTTCAGCTTCTCGATTCAAAGGCATGGGATGCACCCTCCCACACGCTTGCCCAGCCCTTGAACCCTGATTTATAGACCAAGGAAGCTGACCTCGGTGCACCTGGTGAGTCCACCGGTCAGGGCTGAGGGAATGATGCCAAGAAGTCGACTTGCCATCTAGGATCTTCTGGCCCAGGGCGAAGGCTCCCAGGCTACCATTCTCCACCCACCCCGACTTTCGATGCCCCTCCCAAGCATCTCGCCAAGGCCCCTTGGAGCTGCCCTGGCACCTGGACTTGCTCTGGTCTTGAAATGTTCTGTCACATCTCCCCCGAACTCGCCTCCTGTGCTCAGGTTTCTTTTCCAGTGCTTATCCCTGGTGGGCTTCCAAAAGGCAGGAGAATGACTGGCTTGGGGCAGGAAAGCCCTGGAAGCAGGGAATTGGGGCCAGGAGCTGGTTTCAGCTCCTGGTTGATCTGAGCCTGCCGCTCCTTTCTCTGGGAACAATACATTTCTGAGGGCAAAAGAAGACACAAATCCCTGCTTTGTTTACAGAAAGACCTCACTCGAAATGCCAGTCAGATGTGTGTGACCTTGGGAAGGACACCTCCCTAAACTACAGTTTACATCTCCTGGAATAGAAATAACGATCACTTCTCCCATGGGATTTTGGTAAGGCTGCGTGCAGTGAGTTGGATCAAGAGTTTTAAAGATGGAGTGTCCGCCTACTCAGAGCATTAAGATAAATGGGAGCTAGTACTATTAATGTAGTGGGGCACTTAAGGAGGTCATTCACAAAGAGAAAGGCAATAGACATCAGTTCCTAAGGCACATGGATAACAGGATTGGGATAGGAAAGCTGGGTAGACCTGCTCCCAAGCCTTAAACCCACATTTCCATTTCCAGTGGTTTCTTCAGAGATCAGGATATCCAAAGTCAACTGGATATTGAGTCTTATTTTGTATCCTTGACTCAGCACTCCCATCTGTAAAATGGGGATGATTAAACTTAAATGAATCTGTTTTTTTAAAAAATATTTTATTATATTTATTTTGTGTGTGGTGTGTCTGTGTGTGTGTGTATCAGAAGGCACTGTGTTGTCTCTGCGGAGGACTAAGGTGACTTCTTGGAATCATCTTGGATTGCGTCTACTCCTTGCTTCACTCTGGATTTCCTAAGCTCTGCCCACAGAGCCAGAAGTGCAGGCCGCTGCCATTTCTGCCTGGCATTTTTATGTGGGACCCTGGGATCCAAACATCAGGACCTTCTGTTTGTAAGACACAGTCTTAGCCCCTGAGCCATCTCTAAGGTTCCAGGTGAATCTTTTTAGGCACTAAATATGCAAGGCCTTGAGAACACTTGTTCATCTTTGAGTAGCATAGGCATTCATCAGCTTGTATCTGGAGGAAGAAGCTTCTTCAGCTAAGCTAGTAGACACTTGTGGTCCCTCAGCTATAAAAGGAAAAAGAAGGTCAGACAAAGGGGAAAAGCTGAAAGATTAAGTCACCCATAGCAGAACTTGAAACGGACCCAGGAGTTCTTGAGATTCCTGTCTATGTTGATATTGTCTCCAGACTAGGCAAAAGAACAAATATGATGTAATAGAATTTTCTCTTACAATATGATATATTTAGTGCTTCTCATTTTTGTTTTATAAGGCAGGGGGTCTCACGTGTAGCACAAGCTGGCCTCAAACTCACACTTCTGCGTGGGTCTACTGAGTGCTGTCATTGCAGGTGTGTGCCACTATCCTGGTTAGGTGTTCTCAAACCTAAATGTATTTCACTTTCCAATTTTGAGATTTTGCTCTTTATCTGTTTGCTAATAAAATCATTCCTCTTATCTGCACATAATGGCGCACACCTGTGGTCTCAACTGTTCAGGAGGCCGAAGGGGATCGCGGGATCTCCAGGAGTTTCAGACCTGCAAGAAACCTAATAACACTTTTCTCAAAACAAGCAAATGAAACATCACAAATGAATATCCTTGCAAGTAATTAAAATCCAACTCCAAGTGACTTAAGCAAAAGTGCTTGCTATGCAAGCCAAAAGACTAGAGTTCTGATCCCCAGATCCTATGTAAAAATGACAGATGGGAATGGTAGTCTGGCTATAATCCCAGCCCTAGAATATGGGATCCCGGGGGAATCCCCAGAGCAAGCTGGCTAGAAAGATTAAACCTATAATGGTGAGCTCTGGGTTTAATTAGAGACCCAGGTTCAAAACATCAAGGTAGAGGAGCCATCAAAGATGATTCCTGACATCACACATATGCACATACATATACTTGTAAACATGCATATACATTCCCAAAAGGAAAAAAAAAGAAATAGGAAGAGGAAAAAGGAGGAGGAGGAAGATGAGGAGGAAGAAGAGAAGGAGTTTTTCAATCTGAAAAGGAAAAGTAAATTCTTGGTAGGGGGGAAGGATGCCCATTAATCCTCTTGAAACAGATACCCTCGGGATCAAAGTCTCTTCTCTGTGGATCCCAACCTACAACTAGACACCAGGAACATTGACATACATTCATAATGCCACTTGGAAGGACGAGGCGGGAAGATTGTGAGTTTAAGGTCAGCCTGGGTTCTACAGGGAGACCAGGTATCAAAAACAGCAACAGCAACAAACGCCACTGTCATAGTCAGGCACAGGTGTCTATTTGATGGTTGAGGGTTTGAGCTCTGGGCACATTTGTGGAGAATTAGTGGTTGAGTTGGCCCCAGAGCAAACCTGCAGGAGATTGTCTAGCTGATGGGGAAGGCCCAGCCTATGGTGGGTGGGATAGCCCTGAACGATGAATAAAATACTGAGAGCTGGTTGAGGAAGTTGGCATCCTTGTGTACATTTGGCCAGACATGCTGGTCTGGCAAGTAAGGATCGTCCCACTCTCAGCTGTTATGTGGTGATGGTGTGGCCTTGGTGTTGGCGTGAGGTAGCCTGTCAAGCTGGTCTGAGAACTGTAACCAGATAATCGTAAGAGACAATAAACCCTTTGTTCCCTTAAGCCGTTTGATGGTCATTTATCAGCAGCCATGCAGGTTGACTGCAACAGCCACAACGAGCTCCCCCCACCCCCACTACACATAAACACACACATTCCTCTTCTGAATCCATTCTTTAGCTCGCTCCACACTCACAGTTTCTCTTGGGATGCACCTGTCGAGAGGATCTCAGGAGCCCCAATCCAGCTGATCTCTCTTGCTCCTCTGGGTGGAGCTTCCTCCCTAGTCCCATCGTGAAAACACCCTGTCTCCAGCAGCCTTTCAGCCGTGACTTATTAGCTAAGTAATTACAGGAAGCATCTGCATTTTCCCTCCTTGGGTTGCTGACGATCAGCACATATCCAAAGAACTAAAAATAAACAGCAAAAGGTCTGACTTATTTGAAGCTGGATAAATTGCATTTTCTCAAAGATCGAGCTTCCCTGATATGAATTTAAAGATACGTGAAGAATGCCTTATGTCCATGGACTGTTGATTTATGATTAACATACTCAGTTGTGCAGGGTTTACACTAAAACTTAGCTATGAAGTTTTAACCCACTCATTTTCCCCTATGCTGATGATGCCATAGTAGGGAAGACAAACCAGTTGTCCTGGGACTGTCTGGATAGTTTTCCCGAAGTGGGGTGTACAGAAGCAATAGGTTCTTTTCCTACACTTCTTCCACCTTGCAGCTGGGCAGGAGGAAGCAGAGCAAGAAGACAGATATTGATCCTAACCGTTGTGGGTCATTAATTCCTCACAAAGAACCTCAGAGTTTGTTTTGTCTTTAGTCTATTTTCCCAGCTAGAGGTCCGTTATTCCAAGAATCTCAAAGTCACAGGATGAAAGCAAAGCATTAACATTTATTTAAATATTTGGGGGGATTAAATCTGAATGTATTATGGAATAGAATGCAAAGTTTTCATGAACATTTCAAAAAATTGTAAGAACAAAACCTTACTATGTGGTTCAGACGGATCCCAAATGAAAGTGATTCCCTTGCCTTGGCCTCTGAGCAGTAGGGGCCACCTCAGGAGCAATTTTAAATTAAAAAACTGCACTAAAAAGAGATGTTCCCATTGTGAGCTATTGCTCTAGTTCAACCTAACAGATCAGGATCCAAACCAGGGCCTCTTAAAGAAGCTTTATTTCTCTAAGTCCAGCAGGTTCAGCACAGGCCAGAGATATTTGACAAGGGGTGGAGATGGCTTGTGACAGGACATGCAAATCCTGTCCTCCAAGGCGGACACTTCCTGTCCTATTTCCACACTAAAAATTAAAATGCACTTCCCAGTGCAGGACGTTCTCCATGGGCCTAGCTTTGGGCTGACTGGTCAACTTTCCATTACTATAAAAAAAAAACCTAAGATAAACAACTTATAAAAGAGAAAAGTTTCAATCAGGCATGGTGATGTACATGTGTAATGCCAGCTCCCTAGAGACTGAGGCAGGAGGACTGTGCCTGGGCTATGAACACACAAATAAAAAAGATATGGAAAGGAGAAAGAGGGAGGGAAGGAAGGGAGGGAAAGAGGGAAGGAAGGAAAGGAAGAAGGAAGGAAGGAAGGAAGGAAGGAAGGAAGGAGGAAGAAGGAGGAAGGAAAAGAGTGCTAGGTCAGTAAAGGGTTGCTCCAAATCTTCCATGATTTGATGTACTCTCAAAAGGGAAGAACCTGGGGATACTTGCCACAGCACCTTTGATAGTGTATGATGGAGGGTAAGAGCCTATTCCTGCAGCTTGTGCTATGAGCTCCACAAGTACACACCCACGTCCAGACATGCATGGACACACTCACACTAAATGATAAGAAGTGTTTTTTAAAAAGGGGCAGTTTTAAAATGGCACATTTAAAGACAAAACAATATTATACCGAAAAAATACAATAAAAACAATTTTTAAGCAGATCAGGGTATAATACAGTGATAGAGTTTCTGTTTAGAATGTACCACTTAGGTCAATCCATATATCAAACAAATGAAAGAATGCTGTTTAACAGAGACAGGAAGAAGTGACTGAGCGGTCTATGTCCAGCATACCTAGCTGTGTGATCTTCAGCAAGAATGGAACTTCCTTGCAGCAGGGACTCATGCTGTGAGACAACACTCAAAGTCAAGCAACTTAAGTAAAAAAGGGAGATTTATTCAGCTTACAGTTCCAGGGGGAGAAACAGTTAATTATGGCAGAAAAGGCATGGCTGGCTGGCAGAAATTGGAAGCAATTTAAGTCAGGTCCATCATGGAGGCTGAGAACTACAAAACTGCCAACTGCAAGATCAGATTAACAACTGAAGCAGGGTAGGGCTAACCAACCTCAAGGCCCATCCCCTATGACAGCCTTCCTACAGCCAGGCTCCACCTCCTATAGGTGTCATGACCTTACCAAACAACACATGAGCCTGTGGGGGACAACTCAAATTTCAAACCATGACACTCCACGCCTAACTCCCACAGGTTCTTTGTCATCTCATTATACAAACCACACTCAATTTTGCAAGTCCCATGGACTACATTAGTAGTCAAAATATAGTCCAAAAATCCAAAGCCTAAAGCCAGCCTCCTGTAAATCAAAAAACAAGTTACATAGTTTCAACATACAGTGGCACAGAATAAACATTCCCATTCCAAAGGGAGGAACAGAGGCATATTCAAGAAATATAAGTCCATAACAAGACTGAAAATCAGCAGGGCAAACTCCAAATCTGCAGCTCTATGTCCTCCTATTGAAATCATCTCAGTTCCAAAGGGCTTTGGTTCCAGGATCTCCATTGCAATTGCCCACAGAACACATCACTGTTTTTAGGCTAGATTATCCTATCTACTCTTTTGGGCTGGCTCCTCCATGATGCATAGCTTTCCTTGGCAGATGTCCCATATAGGCTCTGGCTTCTCTGACATCTTTACTTCTCAATGGCAAACCAGACTTTAACTTTACAGCATGAAATGCCCTTTCTGGGCTTTTTTTTTTTTTTTCCAAAGTTTCCAATCCTACCACACACTGCCTTGCCTCAGCAATTCTCTGAAACCTTGGAGAAGGAATCCACAAACAACTCGCTCATTCTTGCATCTTTTTTTTTAATTTTTTTTGTTATTTTATTATTTATTCAATTGTGCATGTGTGCGTGTGCGTATGTGTATGTGTAGAACCACGGGCAAATTCGGGAACCACCATGGACGCCTCCACCTCCTCATCTACTCTACCCGGGGATTCACAGGCCAGGACCAGAAACGCAGCTGCCCCCACTTCTGCCCAGCATCTATACATGGGGTCTAGGATCCAAACTCAGGACCTTCTGCTTGCAAGGCAGAGGCTCAACCCCTGAGCCACCTCTCCAGCCCCCATTCTTGCATCTTTTAATGACTCTAAAACCAAAATACTGTGGATGATTTTCCAAGTTCTGCTATAATAGCCAGGTGGATAGGCCCTCTTGAATCACAGCTGATTCTGGGAAGAATCTCTCTTGGGCAGCTGCTTCAAAGGAGGAACAGACCTTTGGAACTCTAATCTTCAGCTTTTCTCTTCCAAAAGAATTTACATTATGAGGGGTGGGAACCTTCCCCTTAGGAATTTGCTCTCAGGATAAGGTTCTTCTATTATCCCAAAGATCAGCCTTTGATTCACTAATGAAGCTTATCTTTTTAACAGTAGCTGCCATTTTGCTGTCTGCTTCTGGTTAAACAACTCTCACATTTTTCTTTCTTTTTTTTTTTTAAATACATTTTTTATTATTTCCGCTCATACAAACTTAATAGGTACACCAGTTCCCTCCCTCCCTCCTCCTCCCCCCCATCCTCCTGCTCCCCCTCCCTCCCTCCCCATCCCCCAGTGCCTCTCCCCCAATTCCCAGAGAGTCCTTTATTGTGTATGCCTAACTCTCCTCTGGGTCCTCTTCTCCAATGACATACAAGGACCCAGTGGCATTTCCCTGAACACTTTCTCGTGTTCCCCTTAAGCATAGGAACACTACTGTGGCTGTCAATCCCTTGCCTCCAAGGATCTTGGTGCCTTTAGATGATGCTAGACTTTGTGAGGTCAATAGTGTGTTGGATATTGCGCAGGGCATGCAAAGTCCTATTATGATTGCTTCGGCCCTAACTAGTGTGGAGAATCTTGCAAATCATTGCTCCTCCCATCCTTTTGTTCTTACAATCTTACTGCCCCCTCTTCTGCAAATGTCCCTGAGCTTCAGGAAGGGGCAACTCTCACATTTTTCATCAAACTTCACAGTTTACTTCCATGACCTTCCCGAACATAAGCCTGTGGCATTTCAACCCATGGCATTCCTCTTCCCTGTGTCCCTCTTACATACAATGGAAATAATAATATTAACTATCTCAAAATCATTGAAGATTAATAAATTAAATAACATTAAGCAGTTAAAATTCTACCACTTCCACTTTTAGATAAAAATCCAAAATTTTTAGTAACACTGCTATTGAGACTGCTGGAAAATAAATTCCATGTACTAATTATAATAAACCTTATGGAGGCCAATTTTAAAATACCACTTTTAGTAATTTATCCCACTGATATTCTTGCACAAGTACACTAAGGCAGGCACACTAAACTTATTTCATACTGAGAATCTTAATACCCATCACAAGGCATTAAATCAAGGGCAGCAAATTCATGGAGTACTATGTAGTAGTTTGCACAAAACAGAATAAAGGAAGTGATTTACTGACACAAAGACAACAAAGTAAAAATTACAAGGATGTAGAACAAGCATACAAAGTATGCTACCTTTCCTACAACCTTAGGAAAAGTATCCTTGGGCTGGGGAGATGACTCAGTGGTTAAAGCTTTTGCCTCACAAGCAAAGACTTGAATTCAGATCCCAGATCCCATCTAAAAATGTGGGGCGGAAATGGCAGGGAACAGCAATTCTAGTCCTGGAAGAAGGAACCTGGAAAATACCAAAGCAAAGCACTAAAAAGGTAGAGCTGGGCTGGAAAGATGACTCAGGTGTTAACACTCTGCTTCCAAAACAGAAGGTCCTGAATTCAGATACCTGATCCCACTTAGAAACCACAATAGAGTGCACTTCCAGCCAAGGTTGTCAATTTTTCTATCCTGACATCTTTTCTTTGACTTTGCAAAGGACTACTTACTAGTAACTCTAAAAATGCTAATGCAGAAAAATATGTGAGTTTAGTTCATTTAAGTGTAAAATCCTATTCTAGAATTCATTACCCATTAAAAAATGAATAGGATTGGGCTAGAGAGATCCCAGGTCCCACGTAAAAAACGTCAGGTGGAAACAGCTACAGTAAGAACTTCTGACCCTAATGGGTGGAGCCTGGGAAATCCCAGAGTGAAACAAAAAGGAAGTAGAAGCAATTCAGGATGATTCCCGGGGGCTGGACAGGTGGCTCAGGGGTTAAGCCTCTGCCTTGCAGGCAGAAGGTCCTGAGTTCGGATCCTAGACCCCACGTATAGACGCCAGGTGGAAGCGGGGCGGCCTGCATTTCTGGTCCTGGTAGGGCGGAGCCTGTGAATCCCAGGGCAGAGTAAACAAGGAGGAGGTGGAGGCGTGCGTGGTGGTTCCCGAATTTGCCCGTGGTTCTACACACACACACACAATTGAATAATAAAAAAAAATTTTTACATGTTTCAGGATGATCCCCGAAGTCCTCCACAGGGATACACACACACACACACACACACACGCACACACGCACACACACGCACACACACGCGCGCAAAATAACAGAAAAAAGAAAAAAAGGTAAAAATAAAAAAAATTTAGAAAGTAGAGCTGATTCCTGATGTCACCCTTGGGCCTCCACAGACACATATAACTCAAAGGTTCTTTGGTACACACACGCTCTAATTATTACTGTCTTAACTAGTTTTATCACACACACCATGTGATAAGTTTTTTTCACTAAGAGAAACTAACAAGAGTGAGATGGAACTAGCCAATGAGAAACCAAAAGGAGGGAAACTTTAAACTGTGTATCTTTTCATAACTTTTTTTTTCCTGCTTTAAATTATCTTGATTTTATTTAATAATATATAAATATTAAAATAAGAATGAAACATCAAGCATGACTTCCAAGTCTCAAATGTTAGCTCTAATGATTACTGTCTTAACTAGTTTGAAATATCTCCTCTCCGAAGCCTTTTTCCTGATCCTGCCTCTAACAACTTTGACTGCTATTTAAGAAATTTATCACATTCTACTGTATTGTAAGTAGATTAAGGGGTAAGTCCCAATAGCACGCATCACATCTTTCAAAAACGCAGTGTCTGGCAAAGACGCATTTGCTGTGTCACCTGTAATGTTTTCAAGCAGGCGGTGGTTAAAATGCCCTTAACTGGAAGAAGAGCTAACACTTGATTCCTAATTCGCTCAGTGATTTGCTCGTTCTCCTAGTGTGGACAGGATTCTGTAAGACTGCTCAGTTAACCCAATTCTAGATGTCACTCCAGCACGCCAAATGCTCGACTGACAGACAGCTTGACTGTCACTTTTTTATGCAAGCTCCTCCCCTCGGCTCCTCCCTCCACTCGCATCAGCTCAAGAGCTCCTTCCCTCACCGACAGACACACTGACAGTTCAGACGCCCTCCCCCCCCCCCAAGAATCCTTTCCTGCAGTTGCAAGACCATGTGGCCAGCCCTCACCGTCCCGTGACCCAATTCTGATCCCAAATCACTCCCTCCCGGTCGATCGGAATGATTTCTAAGGATCAAGAACCAAACTAAGGTGGACGGTCCTTCCCAGCCTCAAGCACAGAGGTGTCGGCTCCATACGAGATCCCCCCAAGTATGCTTCCCTCCCTCCCCCACTGCGACCCCACGTACTGGCGCCCTCTCCCCTTCGCCACCTGAGAAGCCGCAGCCGGCGCCCCGCACATGCTCGCCTCTCCTCCCCACCCTGCCCACCCCGCCGGCTCCGTCACCCCCAGCCCCTGCGCTGCACCCCCGCCCGCACCCCTCCCTTGACCGCCCGGGGCCGGCTGCCAAATCCCACTCGGGCCTCCCGCGACCCCCGCGGGGCCCGCCCGGAGGAGGAGGAGGAGGAAGAAGAGGAGGAGGAGGAGGAGGAGGAGGGCGGCACTCACCCACTCTCCCGCATCACGTTGCTGTCCCCGCAGTCGCAGGCGCCCCCGGCCTGGCTGCGGAACATGTTGAAGTCGTGGCCCGTGTGGTCGCCCTGGTGGAAGCACTCGGCGCACAGCGACATGCAGGGCGAGATGCCGCACGTCCGGCAGCGGTAGGCCACGAAGTTAGCGGTCCAGACCAGGCCGCAGAGCGCCGCGGGGTCGTAGGCCCGCACGGCCGCGCAGAACTCGTCGTAGCCGCCGCCGCCGGCCAGAAGGCACTTACACCACTCCAGGGCCTCCTCCTCCGCCGCCCCCGGCGCGCCCCCGCCGGCCGCCGCCTCCTCCGCGCCCGCAGCCGCGGCCAGCGGCCGCTCGGCGCTCAGCACCCGCTCCAGCAGCGCCTGCAGCTCCTCCGCCCCGGCGCGGTTGTCCGGCCGGCTGAGCGCGGCCTTCAGGTGCGCGGCCGTGGCCGCCTTGTCGAGCGCCGGCTCCGGCGCCGGCGCCTCAGGTTGGGGCGGCTGCGGCCCCCCGACGGCCGCCGCGGCCGCCGCCGCCGCCATGATGAGAGCTCAGAATTTGGAGAGTCCAGGGCCGGCAGCTTCTCCCGGGAGGGTGGGGGGTTGACTGCTGCGATGGCTCGGCTCGCCCAACTCTCGCGATATCCGGCGCCGCCGCCGCCGCCGCCGCCGCCGCCGCCGCGCAGCGCAGCGCCCACCCCTGCGCGCGCGCACCCGCGCCGGCACGCGCTCCTCGCGCCGGCGCGCGCTCCCGGGACCGCAAGACCTCGCCCCGCCCCTCTCCGCAGACCCGGCCTCGGCTCTTTCCCCCACCTGTTGGCGCTCTACTCCCAGAATTGACAGCTGCAGACCTAGGGGCCGGCTATGGCCAATCTTCGGTGACAGCGATCGTTTTCCTTATTGTCCTGAAGTGTAGGGATTGTGCACAGCATCCACCAGGCTTAGATTAGGCATCTGCACCTCGTTTAGCGACGGTGATTCCTGTCATCAAAGGCTTAATTACTATTGACTGCTGTCGTCACTAAATCAAGCATCCTTGATTTCCTGAGTCAGGTCTTACCCTCACGCTACTTCCAGGTTATTCTTCTAAAGTACATTCTTGCTGTCTTTCTCTTGTTCAAAATCTTTAGTGGAGACAAAGGCTAGGCTTCTTAAATTTTTCTCCTTAAAGTCCACCATCATCACAAATTTCCTGAGAGAGAAACCACCTCATTCATCCCTGTTTTTTGTCTTGTGAAGTTTTTTTGTTTGTCTGTTTACATTAATTTTGTTTGTTAGTCTGTTTTGTAGCAAAGTCTGATTTTTTTCCCAGACTGGCCTGTGTAGCCAGGAATAGCATTAAACTTGTTATCCTTCTGCCTCCACCTCCGAAGTGCTGAAATTACAGCATCACTCCATATATAGAATGCTGGGGATGGAACTAAGGATTTCATGCATACTAGACAAACACTGTGCCAACTGGGCTCTCTCCTCATCTCTCACTTATTTTCTTAACATAAATGGCCAGCAAAATGACTCAACAGATAAAAGCTACTGCACACGAACCAGGAGACCTGAGTTTTAGCCCCAGAGCTCATATGGTAGAAGAAGAGAAATCATTTAATAAATAAAAATAAAGCTATCTTCTGACATCCACATGTATACTGTACACCATAGCACACATGTGGTGCATCTATTCTCTCTCTCATTTTCTAAAATAAAATATTTTAAATGGTACTTATTTTGCTAATTGTCATGAAGAGAAAACTATCCCCATTATATTACTAATTGATAAATTTCTTGTGTTGGGTAAGAGGAAAGTTGTTTGGGTTTATTTTGTTGTTTTTGAAACAGTCTACTGTTGTCACTCTCAGATCAGAGCATCTTGCCTCAGTTTCCCCTCATGTCATTACAAACCTGGGCCACCACTCCAATTGATGAATTTCTTAAAGGCAAAGAACAAGCCTTATTTACAATAGCCCATAAGTATTTAAATATTTGTCTCACTGTTACTGTTAAGGGAGAAAAAATTACAATAGACAACATTTCTAGAATATCTAGTATTTGTCAACCCTTAAATGCTATTTTAGAACCTTATTTGAGGAGAGAATAGCGAAAAGAGAGAGAGCACATGCGTGCCATGGTGTAAATGGTGCCCAGGTGAAGGGCAGAGGACAACTTTTAAAAATCAGTTCTCTCCTCGCACTGCGCAGGCTTCTGGTGACTGAACTCAGGATGCTGGATTTTTCCAGCAGACGCCAGACTCTCTGAACTATCTTAACAGGCCCATTCAATGTTAATTTTAATCATCTCAATAAGTCTATGAAATAGGTACTAGCAGAGAAAAAAATTTAAGTGTTTCAGTACTAATTTCAGCTCTTCCAGGGAGCAACTAGTATCAACCTAGCACACGCTTGATGAGCTAATTTGCTTCGAGAATCTTCTAGACTGTAGAAAGAAACTTTCTTAAGGACATTTTGGGGGGAGGAAAAGAAAATTAGAGAATGTGTCAATATTAAATGACAAGAAGTTCCAGAAAGCTACATTTATACTTTGAAGATATAGCACGGACCACAGTCTGTGGAGGAGTTAATGTAGGTCAAACCCTAAATGCATGATCATGCTTTATCCCAAAAATATTTCTAAGGCATGAGCCGAGAAACTTTCTAAAAATGTCTTTGTTTCAATGTTAAGTCAATGAGAGAACTCCAGGAGGTATAGTATATTCCGAGGTCTTACAGCACTCAGTTATTGTAAAAGGAGAAGACTAGCACTTAGAAAGTAGAGACAGAAGGAGTCAGGGTCATCCCTGGCCACATAGGATGTTTAAGATCAGTCTGGACTACAAAAGACCCTGTCCTCGGGGCTGGAGAGGTGGCTCAGGGGTTAAGCCTCTGCCTTGCAGGCGGAAGGTCCTGAGTTCGGATTCTAGACCCCACGTATAGACGCCAGCGGAAACCGGGGCGGCCTGCGTTTCCGGTTCTGGTAGGGCGGAGCCTGTGAATCCCGGGGCACAATAAACAAGGAGGAGGTGGAGGCGTCCATGGTGGTTCTCGAATTCGTTCATGGTTGTACACACACACACACATACACACACACACACACACACACACACACACGAGCACGCGCACAATTGAATAAATAATAAATTTTAAAAATTAAAAAAAAAAAAGACCCTATCCTCTGCCCCCTACAAAAAAGCAACTAGCAGGCTGGAGAGGTGGCTCAGGGGTTAAGCCTCTGCCTTGCAAGCAGAAGGTCCTCAGTTCGGATCCTAGACTCCACGTATAGACGCCAAGCGGAAGCGGGGGCGGCCTGCGCTTCTGGTCCTGGTAGGGCGGAGCCTGTGAATCCCGGGGTAGAAGGAGGTGGAGGCGTCCATGGTGGTTCGCGAATTCGTCCGTGGTTCTACACATACACAGACACACACAGACACACACACACATGCGCGGGCACATACACACGCACATGAGCACAGTTGAATAAATAATAATAAAAATTTTTTTAAAAATTCAAAATGATACTAACAGAAAAAACATTTTGGAGCTAGAAGTGGTGTACATCTGTAATCCCAAATCCTGGGAAAGAAAGAAGGAAAGGAGGGAGGGAGAGAGGGAGGGAGGGAGGAAAGGAGAAAGGGAGGGAGAGAAGGAGGGAGGGAGGGAAGAAAAGGGTTTGTTTTTTTTTTTAAGCACTGAAACGAAGGGCATCACTGCTTAATGTTAAATAGGGATAATAAAAATAGCTTCTGCAAGGCCTCAGTCCATAAAGGTGCCTGAGCAAACCCGACCTCCTTCTAAAGTTGTCCTCCGACCTCCACACATGACCCGAGATGTGGCATTCTGTCTTGTGGGGTGGAGTTGGTGGGGGAGGGTGCCACAGAAACAGCTGAGTCACTGGTGATAGCTTCCCTTACCCCAAACATCACCAAAAGAACTTTTTAATTACCACTGAGGGTTTTTTTTGACCTTAATGTGATCACCTACCAGAATATCTTGTAAATGTGAGGATCAGTGTAATTCGAAGTGTTTTGTTTTGTTTTGTTTTTTGCTGTTTCTGTATTGGGGAAGATCATACATGTGTGTTCAAATGTGTGTATGTGGATGCACATGGAGAGGACTGATGTTGGCATGGGGGGCTTTCTCTATGGCTCTCCTTTTTGTTATGAAAGCAGTCTCTCTCAATTGAACCAAGAACTTACCAATTGACTAGGCAGAACCTAGGGAATGCTGAGATTGGAGGCAGCCTCCATGCCTGTTGGCTTTCAGGTAGGTTCTGGGGACCCCAAATCCAATCCTCACAAGGTAAACACCTTAGCTATCCACTAAGCCAGCTCCCTGGCTCAGGCACAATGTTTTTTATGGCATGATTTCAACAACTGCCATCAGAATTGGTGACTTTACTATGTCATTTTTAGAGTAGAATTTGCTGTTTTTTAGTTTGTTAGCATAGTTGCACAATCATCACAATGCAAATTCAGAACTTTTTTTTTTAGTATCTTTTTTTTTAGTATCTTTTTTGTTAACAGGTTCAACTTTATTTTTTGTTAACAGGTTCAACTTTATTTTTTGTTAACAGGTTCAATTTTATTTTAATGAATAAATAAATCAGTGACATAGAGATTAAGCATTATATGGCTATCCTGGAATCCATTATTAAAACTAAATAATTATCAATCCACATCTATCACCAGTGACTCAGCTGTTTCTGTGGCACCCTCCCCCACCAACTCCACCCCACAAGACAGAATATTGCTGTGTAGCCAGACTGAGAATTTCACACTCTCAACCCTTCTGCCTTAGCCTCCCAAGAATGGAACTACAGTGCTAAGATTATGCCCAGTGAATGTTTCTTTCTAATGAATTGACCATTACATTTGCAGATTTTTGAAATGGCCAACAGACCAGAGAAAGACTTTTTTTAGGCTCCTGCTTGAAACCAACAGTTTCAGCATACTGCTGGCCTTGGTTCAGGGCCAAACAAATTCAGAACATTTCTATCACCTCCAAAAGATCCCTCCTGCCATATACAACTGCTGCCTCCCAACCCAGACAGCTACTAACCTGAATTCTATCTGTACTGTACAGATTTGCCTTTGGGACGGTTCACATAAATGAAATCATAAAAAAATCTATTTTTGTGTCAGCTTCCTTAATAGTGTTTTTGAAGCTGGGCCACAGTGCAGCGTCCATCATTAGTAAGATCTTTTCTTTTTCGATATTGAATCGCAGTCCCTGAGCATATCACATTTTGTTTATCTATCTGTTATTGAAAAACCCAAGAATCGCCTGGATCCTTGGATGAGACCGGCTAAAGGAAGAGGCATCTACACTACAGTACCTTCCCAAAAGGAGGCTGGAAGAAAGGTCAAAGGAGTTTGAATGAAACCAGAGAGCAGCAAGAGGGAGTAAGCCTGGCAGGGAGGGATGGAAAAGTAGGGAAAGAACAAAGAGCTATTTGCCCTGAGTCTTTATCCTTCAAAGGCTATTATGAGCTAGGCATGGAAATGTGCTTTGCTTGAAGTAAGTTAAGCTTGGCATGGAAACTGCACTCTGCCTACTGGGCCAACCCAGGAACAAATAACTACCCACAATCCCTTACAATTAGTCTTACCTTACATCAGATAAACTTGTTGTGGGAGACCCAGAAACTAGGATGGGTGTTAAAATGAGACATAGCTAACAAAATTCATCACTACAAGTTTACCTTTTAGCTTTTGTTAGCTTTGGACCTGGAACAAATGACTAACTATATTACTGTCATCAGTTTACCATTTTACTTTGTGGCCAATGTGGAGTCCTAAGCTGCTCCTTCAGTTCATTTTTTTTTAAATTTTATTATTATTTATTCAATTGTGCGCATGTGCGCGAGCGTGTGTGTGTCTGTCTGTGTGTGCGTGTGTGTGTGTGTAGAACCACGGACGAATTCGTGAACCACCATGGACGCCTCCACCTCCTTCTGCCCCGAGATTCACAGGCTCCGCCCTACCAGGACCAGAAACGCAGGACGCCCCCGCTTCCGCCCGGCGTCTATACGTGGGATCTGGGATCCGAACTCAGGACCTTCCACCTGCAAGGCGGAGGCTTAACCCCTGAGCCACCTCTCCAGCCCCAAGTTCATTTTATTTGTGTGGTTTTTGGAGTTTTGCTGTTTCTGTTTGAGACGGGATCCCATGCTGTAGCCGGATTAGCCTTGAGTTCAATTATCCTCCTGATGTAACTTCTAGAGTGCTAAATTTTGTTTAAGATTTTTTATTTTTGAATATTGTTTATTTCAGAGTGGAGAACGAAAGAGAGCACACACATACATGCTACGATTCAGGAGTCGAGGTCAGACGACAACAAAAGTCAGTTCTCTCCTTCCACCATGTAGACTTCAAGCTCCAGGTTTGTAATCAGGCGCTTTTACCCACTGAACTATCTCCACCAGTATGCGTGCTACAACTACACATGTGTGCCATCTACTGGGTCAGGGTGATTTTTTTCTTTTCAAGATTTTTATTATTTAAGAAAGAGAGAGAGATCAGAGGACATCTTTCAGAAGTTGGTTCTCTCCTTCCAGAATGAGTACTTTAGAAATCAAACTCAGGTCTCATTGTGCTTAATTTATAGTGTTGATTTTTTATTTGCATTTGTTTAATAACTAATTAATTAAGAATCTTTTCAGGTGTTTGGCAGATATTCCCGGAGAATTTTCTTTCTTAAAATGTCAATACATTTTTTGGGGTTGGGGATTTAGCTCAGTGGTAGAGCGCTTGCCTAGCAAGCGCGAGGCCCTGGGTTCGGTCCCCAGCACCGGAAAAAAAAAAAAAAAGATAAAATTACAAAAAGACCAAAAAAAAAAACAAGGGAAAATGTCAACACATTTTTTGCCCTTTTTTTCCCAGAAATCAATCACTCTTTTATTCAAGAAATACTTACATTGCATACCAGATGTGATAGTTAATCCTGGGTGCAAGCACGTGTCTTTATCCACTGAGTCATCTTGCTGGCCACTCATGGTTTATTTTTAACTAAGGAGTAACAAGCAGTTTGAGATTGCTTGGTAAAATATTAGCACTTGAATCCACCTCCTTCTTCAAGTTCCCAACTCTTTACCTGCCCTAACAAATTCGGAATTGATAAGACTTTGGGTCCTCTTGAATTTAAAGATATTATGACTATTACAAATAATTTGCCTCTTAGCCTTTGTGTAGAAATAGGTTTTATTTTCTCTTGGGCAAATTCCAAAGAGTAGAATCACAGGGTTTTATGGTAAATTTCTGTTTGAATTCTTAAGGAACTGCCAAACTGCTAGGCTTGAAAGCACAGGCCTGCAACCTATCACTCAGCTAAGGCAGAAGGATAGAAATTCAGAGTCACTTAGGACTACAGTGAGACTACAGCTACAATAGGAACCCAAGAAGTTGCCAGTAAGGGCACAGCATATTCATATTCATATTCATATTCAAGAGTTTGTTTCTGTAACCTTGTGACATCTATTTTTCCTTTGTTTTGATTTGAGATTTCTTTTTCTTTGAGTCAGAGTCTCAAGTAACCAATCCAAGCTGGTCTGGAACTCTTATATAGTAAAGAATGATCTTGACCTCCTAATCCTCCTGCCTCCACCTTCCAAGTGCCAGCATCATGAACATGCATAGCACTGACTCCCACTCATGGAGAACAATAATAATAATTTTCTATTTGTCTTTTTCATTATTGCTATCATAAATGTATTTATATCACTGTGCTTAATTTGTAGTTTTGATTTTTTATTTGCATTTGTTTAATAACTAATTAGTTAAGAATCTTTTCAGATGTTTGGTGGATATTTATGGATGAATTTTCTCTCTTAAAACATCAATACATTTTTTACCCTTTTTTTTCCAGAAATCAATCACTCTTTTATTCAAGAAATACTTACATTGCATACTAGATGTGATAGTTAATCCTAGGTGTCAACTTGACCATACCTGGCATTAACTAAAATCAGCTGTCAGACTGCCTGAAGAGATTATCCAGATCAATATATTTACAATACAAAGATCAGGACTACGTCTGATTGGAACCTCCCAGTAGCAGACTAGATAAAAGGAACCATAGAATAGCAGACTTTGAAAAGAGACTCTCCACTTTTTGGACTCTCCAGGATGTTTCCAGTGACTTAGTCTGCCCCCAGCTTCAGGCACCCGCCATGCCGCCTCTGCCATGAAAGACTTGTTTCTCCCCTCTGGAACCATAAGCTGAATACATCTCCCTTTCTCCCTTAAATTGCTCTCTGAATGCTCTCTCACAGCAACAGCTAAGAGTAAAGATGTAAAGAGATGTAAAGAGTATGAGTACTGGTAAAAAGAAAACAAAATGTTTTTAGAACAACATATTTTATCATACTTCTGTTTCCATTCAAAAGACAGGAGCCACTTTTCCCTTAAGCTGTGGCATATTTTCCCTTAACCTAAACTTAGTTTAAAAAAGATTTAGTTAGGAGCTGGAGAGGTGTCTCAGGGGTTAAGCCTCTGCCTTGCAGGCGGAAGGTCCTGAATTCGGATCCTAGACCCCATGTATAGACGCCAGGAGGAAGCGGGGGCCACCTGCGTTTCCGGTCCTGGTGGGACGGAGCCTGTGAATCCCGGGGCAGAGTAAAGGAGGAGGAGATGGAGATTGCCATGGTGGTTCCCGAATTCGCCTGTGGTTCTACACATACACACACACACACACATACACACACACACACACACACACACACACACACACACGCTCACACACGTGCAATTGAATAAATAATAATAAATAAATAAATAAATAAATAAAAAGGTTTAGCTTGTAGAATTTATTAAATTGACTTTTCATTTGTGCACTGAAATTTAGTTATTCATAAAGGCTGAAACTGTGGTTTGCAATGGATGACTCTGAAAATGAAATAACATGTTTTTTAACATAACTTACTTTGCAAAGTAAAAAAAAAAAAAAAAAGAGTATTTTATGTACCCACTACTCTCATGTTTGAAAACTTCTCTATGTAAAAATTAGAATGATAAACTTATTTCTTTTCCTGTTTTTATTTTCTATTTTGGGGTATGCCTTAAAAAAGGAAAAAAGTAGATCAACTATTATATCATATTTCTAATGTCAAGATAATTGATTATCATCCAGTGTTTGATTTCTGCAACTAATTTTACAAGCTCAAAAAAATTTTTTTGCCTATTTTTAACTTTATTATTATTGTGAATATGTGTACATATGATGAGGAGTACATATGTGCCTCAGTTTACATATGGAGGTCCAAAGAGAGAATTTGTAGAGACATTTCTCTCCTTTACCTTTCCCTAGCTGTCAGGCCTATGTTGTGTTTATCTTTTTTTTTTTTTTTTTTTTTTTTTGTCATAAGATCTCAAGTAACCCGGGACTGGAGAGGTGGCTCAGGGGTTAAGCCTCTGCCTTGCAGGCGGAAGGTCCTGGGTTCGGATCCTAGACCCCAGGTATAGATGCCAGGCAGAAGCGGGGGTGTCCTGCGTTTCTGGTCCTGGTAGGGTGGAGCCTATGAATCCCCGGGCAGAGTAAACAAGGCAGAGGTGGAAGCGGTCCATGGTGGTTCCCGAATTCGTCCGTGGTTCTGCACACACACACATACATACACACATGTGCACACGCATACATGCACAATTTGAATAAATAAATTTTAAAAAATTAAAAAAAAACAAAACAACAAAAAAGATCTCAAATAACCCATGGCCTTGAACTCAGTGTATAGCCAAGAATGTTCTTGAATTCCTGATTCCTCTACCTACCTCCCAAGTGCTAAAATTATAGGAGTATACCACGCATTTGCCTCTAAATCTAGATATTTTTATTCCTGTTACTAGTGGCTGCTATATTTATTGAGTCA
Source organism: Typhlomys cinereus (assembly GCA_023101885.1). NCBI lineage: Eukaryota > Metazoa > Chordata > Mammalia > Rodentia > Platacanthomyidae > Typhlomys > Typhlomys cinereus. The sequence goes on along the minus strand of JALPQD010000017.1, from coordinate 5,515,961 downwards.
CTGATTTTGAACAGATATGTCACAGTCATGAGAAGTAGGGGTTAGAAATCTGGGAATGATCCAGATTCCTATACATGTATGGCCCACGTGTGTCAGCTGAAAAAGGGATGACATTAAACTTTGTACTGTTGCAGAGGTGAGGAGAGATAATAAGAAACAGCGGAACATTGTAGAAATTTACAAGTGTGTGGCAACTACTGCAGAATGCTGGCAGGCTATATTTGTTAGTAGGCTTAGTCATGGAGAAGCAGATCAAGGGTCCTTGCTCTTCTCCAGTATGCAATCCTGAAGAGAAGCTAGCACACTCCCTCACTTGCCTAACCCATGGAGAGATGCATTATAAACCTAGTAGACATATTACTTCTATAATAGATAGAGATGTTCCTAGATTTTATTTGGATTATAATTTATGATCCATAAACTGAGAAAAAAAGGTTTTATTCATGATGTACAAAGTCAGTGCATTTAAATTGTGTTCAAATCATTTCTTTACTTCATGGGGTATTTTCAATTCTTTTAATTTATTGTTGTTACTATTTTTATGTGTATGTCTTAAAGAGAGTGATATATATGTGTGCATGTGAAGGTCAGAAGACACTTCTGTGGAGTTATTTCTCTCCACATTATGCAAATTTCAGGGATCAATGCCAGGATCAAAATCCTAAGGTCAATGATCTTGCTCAAGAGTCACGCTTCTGTACCTAGGACGGTATGACCTTAGGAAATTGATTCCTTGGGTTCTGAGCCTTAGAACCTGCTTCTAAGTGTGAAGCACCAGAGGATTGCCAGAACTAGGCATATTTGGGGAATACCATGTTCCAGGAACCATCACATGGAATACACTGTTCCCAACATGGAATTTCTAGCCTGGTAGAAGCATATTAGAAATTGTAACAAAACCTGGAAATGCATTAATAGACTTCTTTCATTATTAATATTTATCTTTAGTTTTAAAAAGGAAATTAAATCTAGAAACATGGCTGAACCTGCTGTTTGATTGTATGTGCCCAGATTCAGTATCAAATAACCACTGAGCATAACTTTTTTATGTGAATGCTTGTCAGAAAACTTACTTCGTATTGAAATAGAATAAATCGAATAACTTTCAAATCTCATGTTTGTCCATTGACATGGGCACTGGTGTTGTGAAGACAATGCTGGAGAAAACTGCAGGTCATGTGATGAGCCAATCAACGTACTAGCTTAGTACTAACCACCCTGTCATTGCAGTAGTCTCTGTTAAACACTGCAGAAAAATAGCTTCCCTCAAAAATTGCCTCAAAGTCCGTCAAAATCACCCTTATCCCAAGGCTTAAGGAGCCCAGCAGGAAAAGGGATGGTAAGATTTTAAAAGCCTATAGGTGGGGAAAGGTACTGTCTGCCGTGATACTCCAGGCAGGACAGGGCTCCTGCATTCAGGAGCTCAGTGTAGTGATCCACCAGATATACACAATAGCTGACATATCAACATTTCCCCGGGGACAAGGGAAATGCTCAGGAGAAACAACTATACCCAGGGAAAATCTTTGGGGCAGGTGTTAGACAAGAGAAGAAAAGCTGTCCCCCACTTGCAGGCCTGAGCATGTATAACACCACGGATGCCCAGCTTCTTGCTAATACTGGGTCCCAAATGAAACACTGTGGTTCACATATGCAGTTGGACATGAGAATGGGAGGGAGATGGCTGGAAGGAAGAATTGGAGGGTGTGGGGTGGGAGATAGGAGGTTAGGACATAAATTCATTCTGTTTGTGTATGAAGATTTCCAAGAATAAAGTAAGAGAAGTAAGAGAAGAAAAATATAAGGTTGATTGCATTCCCACCCACGAGGCCACGTCCTCTTAATATACTTGATGATTTCCCAGATATCCACAGAGCACTAGTATTATACCCCTATCTTAAAAGTTCATTAAAAAGCACGTATGCAAAGCAGTAAGTTAAACAAGCAGCTGTTAATTTTAAACCATAGTTACTTTGGCTAAGCCTGTAAACAGTATACCACAGATCAGTTGGTTTACGTGACATTGATTTCTGCAGTTATGGAATCAGGTAAGTCCATCAGGGTCTCAGCATGGCCCAGCTGTGATGACAGCCCTCTTCCTGGCCTCAGGATGGCTTTCTTCTTGCTGTATCCTCACATGGTGGAGTGCAGAGAAGAGAGAAAGCTCTCTGCTCTCTTCTAAAGGCATAAATCTTATCACGAGGACCCCCATCCTCAATGACTCCATGAAAACCTGACCAAACTCCCAAAGGCCCCAAGTTCTAGTATTATCACTAGGACTAAGCCTTCAGCATATACATTCAGGGACATACACACACACCACACACACACACACACACACACATTTTAGTCTGCAATGGTGGTAAGATAATCATGGCACAAAATGTAACATTTTAATATTTTAGGTGCACTTTAGTAGCATTAAGTGCATTCTCAATGTTGATAAATGATCACTACTGTCCACTAGAATTGTTTCATTATCCCAACCCAAACTCCTTATCCATTAAATACAATTTTTCCTTTTCTCCACCACTCACTCCCAAAACCTAGCACCTATTTTCTGTCTTTATAAATTTACCTATTCTATACATTTTGCATAAATGGAATCATATAACACTTACCCCATCATGTCTGGCTTGTTTCATTTTCTAAATCATGCATTTGAATTTCATTTCTTCTTAAGATAGAATCAGTTTACTATTCTGGGATAAATTTTTCTGTTGGTACATACAAAACCATAATTTGTTTACCCATATGTCAGTTGATGCATGCTTTGGTTACTTCCAGATTTTAGTGAACAGTGCTCCTGTGAACAGTGGAGGACAGACATCTATTGGAGGAGCTGGCAAGATAGCTCAGCAGGTAAAGTGCCCGGCCACAAATCCAAAGACTTAAGCTCAATTCCCTAGAAATCCATATGGTAGAAGGAGAAAACTAACTTGCACAAATTATTTTCTTGGGTACCTGCCTTTCATGGCACTCCATGTCTGAAGTCATGAGTTCCGTTATTTCCCTCATCTAATAAACTCTACCTTAATCCTCTAAAAAAATTTTATCCTCTCACCTTTAACTGCTCCATACTGTGCATGCCCCTCTCTCTGTATGTGGCTCTATATCTCTGTCTCTCAATTTCAAATAAATAAAATATTTTTTAAAATCCATTTGAATTTGCTTTCAGTTCTTTTGACTATATATCTAGAAGTAGAATTATTAGATTATATATTAACATTGTGTTTAAGAAATCAATTTTTCTTGTCAGCTGAACCATTTACAATTCCAGCAATGCATGTTCCAATTTCTCCACTCCTTGCAACATTAGTTTTTTTTCCATTTTATTAATAGCAACCATCCTAACAGATATAATTTATAGGTTTTATTTATATTTCCCTAATGACTGATGATCCTTAGACTCTTTTTAGTTTTGGTTTGTTATCATACTGGCCATTGCCTTTGCTTGTTTGCTTGTTTGTTTGAGAAATGTCTATTCAAGACTTTCTGTTTTGTTTGTTGTTGTTACTTTCAGTACTGAGGATTAAACCCCAGTGCTGAACTTTTTTTTTTGAAGATAGGGTCTCTCTCTTTTTTTTTTTTTTTTTTTTAATTTTTATTTATTTATTCAATTGTGCATGTGTGGGCGTGTGTATATGTGTGTGCGTGCGTGTGTATGTATGTATGTAATTGTGTGTGTGTGTGTGTGTGTGTGTGTGTGTGTAGAACCGCGGACGAATTCAGGAACCACCATGGACGCCTCCGCCTCCTCCTTGTTTACTCTGCCCGGGGATTCACAGGCTCCGCCCTACCAGGACCAGAAACACAGGCCGCCCCCGCTTCCGCCTGGCGTCTATACATGGGATCTGGGATCAGAACTCAGGACCTTCCATCTGCAAGGCAGAGGCTTAACCCCTGAGCCACCTCTCCAGCCCAAGATAGGGTCTCATATAGCTGGCTATGAAGTCAATATGTAACTGAAGATGACCTTGAATTCCTTATCCTCCTGCCTACCTCGAAAATTCTGGGACTACAGCTGTGCCCGTCCATGCTGGGATTTCTTTTCATTTTTTATCATATTCTTTGATATACAAAAGTTTTCATCTGTGAAGTCAAATTTGTCAACTCTTTCTTTCATTGCTGTGCCTTTGGTGAAGAAATTATGGCCATTTTCTACTTCATAAAGATTCATTTTGTCCTTATTTCATAGTTTTAGCTATTAAGATTAGGTACGTTGCAAGCGAAGTGGTGGCTGGGAGAATGAAGTAGGACTGCTGTGAGTCTGAGGCCATCTTAGTCTACAGAGAGACTGTCTCAATACCTCTGCCCCAAATCAAATCTTTGATGCATTCCAAGTTAATTTTTATATATAGTTAAAGAACCAGCATCACTTTTTTTCATGCACATATCCATTTTCCCTATCATCACTTGTTGAAAGGACTGTCCTTTCTCCATTGAATGGCCTTGCACTGTGCTTAAGATCAGCTAAGTATGTGTGCATGCACACGGTTCTGTCTCACTGGTCTATGTGTCTGTCCTCATGCAAGCACCGCATTATTTTGATTACTGTTGCTTTACAGGAACTTTCAAATTCAGGAAGTGTAAGTTTATTCAAACTTTATTCTTTTTTTCAATATTCTTTTAGTTATCCAGGATCTTTTCAGAATTCATATGAATCTTAGGATAGATTTTTTTTTTATTTCTGAAATAAATAAATAAATTTTAAAAATAGGGTTCTGATAGAACAGACCTCAAAACCAGAACAGACCTCAAAACCAGAGACCCCACTTGATCTGAGATCAGAAACAAATCTCCACCAGAGACCCCACCTGACAAATCTTTTTTTTTTTTTATTATTATGATTATTTATTCAATTGTGCGTGTGTGTGTAATGTATGTGCGCGCATGTGTGTGTGTGTGTGTGTAGAACCACGGACGAATTCGTGAACCACCATGAACGCCTCCACCTCCTTCTGCCCCGGGATTCACAGGCTTCGCCCTACCAGGACCAGAAACGCAGGCCGCCCCCGCTTCCGCCTGGCGTCTATACGTGGGATCTGGGATTCGAGCTCAGGACCTTCCGCCTGCAAGGCGGAGGCTTAACCCCTGAGCCACCTCTCCAGCCCCCCCCCCCACCTGACAAATCTGAGATAAAACAGTTCTTCACCTGCAACCCCACCAAGAATGTTAATAGGATCTGATAACTTGTCAAACCCAAAATCCCTTCTCCCTGAACTCCAACTGTTAAAATGAGGATCCTGATTCCAAGTCAGTAGCAATTCCCATCTGAGGAGAAATCGCTGCTCCTTCGCTGGAGTTTTGGAGTAACTTCCTGAATAGAATAAACTTCAATCTTCCTGGATGAAGTTTAGGCTCCTGTTCTATCTCCCTCCCCCACTCCTCGTTCTTCTTCCTCTCTTTTTCAAACAATATTTTCCTTCACTTCTTTCAGCAATGTTTTAACCAGTAGGTGGGGACACTCTATGAAATTTTTAAGTGTTTGTTTTCTGTTTCCCTAAGTAACTGATAAACAGGCTAGAGGAAAAAATTATACATCTAATGAAACTGCAAGTCACCATTGGAATAGTGTCTATTCCATGCAAATATTACAAAATTTTATTAACCTATCCACTGAAGTATGAGAAAAGACATGCCTAGCCAGATGGGGTGACTGACACCTACAATCCCAAATCTTGGGAGGCAGAAGCAAAAAGATAACATATATGAGCTAGGTTTGAGCTACATAGCAAGACCTCTTTTCAAAAACAAAAACTACCCTTCCATAAGCCCTTTTGTCAATGCTTTGTATAGATTAATGATCTTGTGTCTACATTTCTCAAAAGATTTGGCAACAGAGAAACAGCTTTCTCCACACTTAAATCCTTACCACCACAATGAAGATTTTATTGTTGACCTTTGATTATTTCTGCTTCATTGTAGCCATTCCTTATTCTGGCCTCACTTAGCACCATTTTTTGAAACTAATCCATATGTACCTTTTGTTTCAGTCAGTGTCTCATCAATGTAACTTGCTTTGTGAACCAGAGAATTTCCCATTCAATGTAACTTTTCTAAGTCAGGGTCTCATCAATGTAACTTTTTTAGCACTTTTTTACATTTCAGTAATAGTAAAAGATAAACATAATCATTTTCTAGTTTGTAAATGTGATGCTAGGGATCAAATCTAGAGCCCTGTGCATGCTAGGCAAGAGCTCTACCACTAAGCTACACTCCATCCTTCTATATATCTATGTTTATGATTATATATGCATGTGCAATTATCTAAACATAAATTTGACTTATAAATTTTTAAAATAGAAAACAATTGGCTTCAACCTCTCATAGACTAATTGTCCTTTGTATATCTTGTCAGCTTCAAGCATCCTTCCTGTTTACATGTACATATTAGCAAACTAATATTTGCTGGGAATTTGTCATATGAAAATGTCTTATGTACCAGCTTTATGCGTTCAAAACTTCATAAAAAATTCACAACCGTGAATTCCCCTTCTCATAGTGCTGTAGGTCTGGAGTTTTTATGTCTCCAGGTGCTTGCGTTTGGGAATCAAAGATTGAAACCAGAACATGGATAGAAGACTAAGGCAGAGTTTATTAGAGAAGAGAAAGAACAGAACTCAGGATGATGGAATTCCCTGTCCTCCATCCTCCATCCTCAGGGCAGAGCCTCTGCTTGGTAGTCACTGTCCCCTAGTGGCTAAGTGGTGCTTGCAAAAGTCTGGGCTTACCTAATCCGTAGTGGCAGCAGGGTCGAGATCAAAGACTGACCCCAACCACACTTCTCAGGCTGGGCAAAAGACTCAAATATCACCTTACAAAGGTAGGGACTTCTAGATCCTATCCCCTCAGCTCACCCTGAGGTTATAAACACCCCCTCAACCCTCCCACCCCCCCACATCCCCACACCCCCACTCGTTTCCCTCAAAAAAGGGCCTAGCAGCAGTTCTGAAACATCATTAAAATATTATCTAGTCTGTAGGGTGGCATGTTTTAGGGGTAAAACCTTAAAATGGGGCATGGATTCCGTGAGGGGCAAGACAGCCATCTGATGGCCTGTGCCTAAATGTGTTCTTGTGTCTGGGGATTAAAGTAGGAAGAGCAGCATGAGAGGATAGAAGAAAGCAAAGTACTCACAGACATGGAGTCCTAAGACCGGCAAGTGAGCCAGAAAAGAACTCGCAGCCTCCAGACATAGAATCATCCATGACGGGTGAGAGAAAACCAGAGCGGAACTCATGGATTCCAGACATAGAAACCCACGAAGAACAAGGGAACCACTGATGGCTGCCAGGGTCAAGGGTATTTATAGACTTAGGCAAGTGAGTGGTGAGGGGGGGCGGGGTGGAGGCTTTTCCTTATTGGTTAGCTCCAGTTTCTGCAAACTTGATTGGCCCTCTACATCTCATTGATCTGTTCATATTGGGGCCCAATCCAGTTGATCTTGTGGCAGAGTTCCTAGTAGGGCTTATCTAAAATGGAGAACTAATCTCTGTATCTTTCCATAAATAGAGGATTTGGGGAAATTGACAGGTTTATTTTGGTGAAGGCTTGGAATCAGTTTCTCCAAATTAAGTAAAGATGTGTCCTTTTGATAATGGGGGGGATGACCTTCAAAGACCTTCCTAGCATGGCTGCTTTAAAACTGCCTAAATAGGAAATAGACACCAATTTTCAACATCATGGTCATCCGTTTACATTTTTTCATAGTTTAATAATGATCATCCCATCTGCTAAGAGCATTCTTCTTACTCAAGTACTCATTCTTGACCCCTAAGAGCATAAACATACCCAAGATTTTTCTTTCCCGTATTTTAATCTATTGTCTATGTCATGTTAAAATTTAGATATGCGTTTGTCTCTTAACAAATAAACAGAAGTAGTAATAATAGGAGCTGGGAATGTAGCTGATTGGTAGATGTCCTCAAATGTCTCATTTGACCCTAAAAACAATCTCAACCTTTTTTTCTTCAACCTTGCTTAATATCAACTGTTTTCACTCGTCTTTTAAAGTCACGCTTGTTATAAAATTTCTCCCACTTAACGTTTCTACTTCCTAAATGTTCACTCTCTCCAACAGTACAACTTGGTTTCTGCTACCGGTCTGAGAAGCCCATATTTTTTCATTTAAAACCTATTTGACTTCCTTTGGGGTTTTGCTGCCATCCTCGCCCTAGTGAAAGTTGAGGTAAACGACACAGGTGACAAAAGTCACGCGGAAGGGAAAGGAAGCAAAAGTGGGTAAAGATCACTGCTCTTCTAAGAGACTTGGAAGAAAAGCAGCAAAAAGGCCCCAGCTGGGGTATGGAAAACCTCTCTGTCCCGGATCACCTTCGCCCCCCACCCCTCCTTCGCCCATCCTTTGAAAGCCTGCAGGCTGGAGTTTACATGGCCAACGACAAAAAAAAAAAAAAAAAAAAAAAAAATCTAGGTTGGCTTGGGATGCTGCAGGGAAGGATGGTTTTTCCCGACGCCTACACCGGCCGAAAAGTCCTCGGGTCCCGAGCGGAACTCAGGCGCTGGGCAGAGGTTGCAGCTCGGCGCCGGGGCCGCGGGACACGCGCGTGCGCGTTGCCGCCTCCGGCGCGGCGGCCAGGGTCTCCGGCGGCGCCGTGAGAACGCAGCGTTTGGGACATTCTGGTCGCTGTTGCCCACGTGGTTGCTGTCTTTCAGCTGCTTTCTGGCGCAGCGTCCCCGCACCTTCTGCCCACCTCTGTCGAGACCCCGGATAGGGTTAAGAAGGTTTCGTTGCCGGTCTTGTGCAGCTGCTGTGCGATCCCAAGCTTAAAAAAAAAAAAAAAGAAAATGAAGAAATTAAGGCTTAAGGAACTAGAGAGTCGCCTGCAACAAGTGGATGGATTCGAAAAACCCAAACTACTTCTAGAACAGTATCCGACCAGGCCGCACATTGCAGGTAGGGAGGGTGGTCAGTACCGTTCGTTGCTCTGCGATTAGACTGTCCACTCTCAGAAGAAAAACTACTTTGGATACAGGATTGTATCGTAAGACCAGGTGTCACGTTTGACACCCGAACGTACCCACCCGCCCATGGCGCACACACTTTATGGTTTTGCCGTTTGCTTTTTAAAACGTTTCTCTCATCACGATGTAAACTTTTCTCTTTTATGTTGTAAACTCTTGAAGGCAAGGAATTTGTTAGTCTTGTTCCCACCTGAATTTCCAGTGCCTAGATAAGTTGCATATTAAATACTTGAATAGTCTTTACAGGTTGCCACAAGGATTCCTTCCTGTGCTGTATCCCATGCCTTAGAAATGCGTGCCAGAAGCCAGAGTGTACATTGGTATAAAGATGAGGGTGCATTTGTATTTAACAACTTGCCACTTGCTTGATGGCAAAGCCTGGTACTGAGAGTGGTTAGGAAGTGGCGAAATTCACTTGCTGGGAGCCTCTGCAAGGGAGATGCTCATTCTCATTCCAAAATGGTTGTTTCTAAACTGCCAATAAAACTCGTGGAGAATTGGAGAATATTACTTGTATTATTTATTTACAATCTTCTGGCTGTAGAGAAATCCATTTTAAAAATATATTCACCAATTTAATGCCCATACAAGATATAGAATATTTTTTATTAGAGAGAGACAGTAATCATGCATGTGCCATGGGGCTTGTGCGAAGGTCAGAAGACAACTTTCGACTCTCCTTTCACCATGTGGGCTACTAGGGGTCAGACTCAAGTTCCCCCAGGTTTGTGTATATGCCTTTACCTGCTGAGCCCGTAAAATCCAGTTTTAAAAAAGATATTTCACACCTGATTTATACTGTGCACATGGGCGTGTGCTCCTTTTGAGTGGGCCTTAAAGTGTCTAATACTTGCAGTAATATCGCACTAATCAGACTAAGTCCATATAATTGTATTTTAAGTGCAAATCCTGGATCCTCATAATGATGGCAACACCCCTGAATTCAGTTGTACACAGAAGTCATTGGTGTTCATTTCACTTTTGCTCTGATCCTTGGTTCTGTTATCACACTTTTCTCAACTTATGAATGTGTGTCTATGCATAAAACTGGGTCTGAGTGTTTGTGGGTAGAAATTGTGTTATCTGCCTCTTGGCGATAAACTTGTATAAAAGTTCTGTACAGTTTTAAAATCAATGCTTATTTAACATTAATGGTTCCTAGACTTACAGATTTCACAAACCCATAAAATTTCAGAATTATGAGTTTGATACAGGGCTACCAATTCATATTTTGACAAAGGATACATTTAAAACCTATTACTCTTACTAAAAAATTAAAAATTTAATGCTCATTCTCATTCCAAAATGGTTGTTTCTAAGCTGCCAATAAAACTCATGGAGAATTGGAGAATATTACTTGTATTATTTATTTACAATCTTCTGGCTGTAGAGAAATCCATTTAAAAAATATACTCACCAATTTAATGCCCATACAAGATATAGAATATTTTTTATTAGAGACAGTGAGCATGCATGTGCCATGGGGCTTGTGCGGAGCATTAAAAATTATATATTTATACAATTAAATCAGCATTATATATAAAAATTATATATTTATACAATTTATTTATTTACAATCTTCTGGCTGTAGTCTTATAAATTGTTTTTTTAAATATCCTCACCTATTTAATGCCCATAGAACAACTTTTAATTTTTTTTTTTTTTTTTTTTTTTAAACATTTTTTTAATTATTATTTATTCAATTGTGCGCATGTGCACCTGTGTGTGTGTGTGTGTGTATGTGTGTATGTGTAGAACCACGGACGAACTCGCGAACCACCATGGACGCCTCCGAACCACCATGGACGCCTCCACCTCCTTCTGCCCGGGGATTCACAGGCTCCGCCCTACCAGGACCAGAAGCGCAGGCCGACCCCGCTTCCGCCCGGCGTCTATACGTGGGGTCTGGGATCCGAACTCGGGACCTTCCGCCTGCAAGGCGGAAGCTTAACCCCTGAGCCACCTCTCCAGCCCCACAACTTTTAATTTTATTAGGAAGTATGCATATGTGTAGAGCAATGCTTGATCAGACTGAAAAGAAAGTATTTTTCATTTTACTTGACTGGTCATTGTTTTTTGTTATTCCTGTCATTGTCAACAGAAGCCGTTCTCCTTTGTAGTGCCTGTTACTGCATACGAAGTTATTACACCTTTTTTCTTCATGTGTATTTTTGCATGTGGGGGGATATACATGTATGTGCAGACATGTACAAGAGGGCACTTGAAGGTGGAGACCCCTCAGGAATCATCCTGAATAGCTCTACTTCCTTATTGCTTTGCTGTGAGTTTTCCTGGCTCTACTGTCTAAGGCTGGAATTTCAGGCTGCCTACATTTCTGTCTGGCACTTTTATGTGGGATCTGGGGATATGAAATGAGGTCATTTTGCTTGTGAGGCAAAGGCTCCCCAGTCCCTACACCTTCTTAATCTGGAGTGGAGGGAGGGGCTGGAAACAAACCGTAGTCTGTAATTTCATGAAGATGACTAAATCATTTTGGAATCCTTTGTATTTGAGAGCACTGTGTGTCCCTGTGGAGGCTCAAGGGTGACTTCAGGAATCATCCTGGATTGCTTCTGCCTCCTATGTACTTTGCTCTGGAGTTTCTCAGGCCCTGCCCCCCCCCCCCCGACCAGAAGTGCAGACCAATACTGTTGCAGCTGGTATTTTTACATGGCACCTGGAATCTGAACTTAGGACCTTCAAGGCTTGTGAGGCAGAATCTTAACCCCTGAGCTCTCTCTCTCCAGCTCTATTTTGGAATCCTTTGCATTGGATTTTAGTGATCAACTTGCTAACTTATTTCTTAATGTTGTTCTTTATATGTGTTTTAGCATGCATGCTCTATACAATCCATAACACATACGATGACATTGAAAACAGAGTGGTTGCCGATCTAGGATGTGGTTGTGGAGTACTCAGCATCGGTAGTGCAATGTTGGGAGCAGGGTAGGTGATCCCATTTATATTATTTGGGTATGGGAGAGCTTCAATAAATGTGTAGAATCAACTAAATTATATTCATAGAATTCCAGAGGATGAATGAGGAGAGCAGTAATTTTATACTGAGTACATTTTGAATAGGTAGAAGAGGAAAACCTGGTAAGACAAAAGTGAAAATGGTAATAGCAGTAATCCTCTTTATTCTTGAGTTTCCAATCCCTACTAGACTGGAAAATCATGTTCTTGAAAAACAAAATTCACCTTGTCAATTGAATTAAAGGCTACATGATACTTTTGCTTTACCTTGGGAACTTAAGTTGCCTCTCTTAATGCATATTTTGTGTTTGTAGGTTGTGTGTTGGATTTGACATTGATGAAGATGCACTGGAAATATTCCATAATAATGTAGAAGAGTTTGAGTTAACGAATGTTGACATGGTTCAGTGTGATGTGCACTCATTATCTAGCAGAATGCCCAAATTATTTGATACAGTAATTATGAATCCTCCTTTTGGGACCAAAAACAACAAAGGTTAGTCACAATAATAAGGTATTTTGGTATACCTTTGGCATAGCTTTGATTGATTAAATGATTTTATTTCTTTATAATTCAAACTCCAATTTAACTTTTGACTAGTGAATTGAATTTTTTGTTTTCACAAATTTGTATTAATAAACTTTTTAATGATTTATAACCTGGTTTGCCTAGCCTTCATGTTTTTGAAACTTATAAAGGATCTTGTTCTTTAAGAACCTGGATTTTTGCTTTTTTGGCTGAGAGGACACCAGAAATTAAACTCAGGTTAGACATGTCTGCCACTGAGCCAAGTACCCTCAACCTCTAAAACCTGTTTTTAATGTTTTCACAAACTTAGGGTTTCAAAATGTGCCCAGTAGCTCATGTGACTGTTTTGTGTGTACTGTGGGCAGAACAGGAAATCGGCAAGAGAAGGGAAAGAACATGCAGCTTAAAATTACCTTCCACACAGGAACATTTCGATATACTCATTTAGAATATTAAATTTTAGACTTTTTAATGAAAAAATATAATTCTAATTTTATTAGAATGTGATACTTTATTTATATCCTTGTAGAAATAATCTGAAGTAGGAATTTTGGAATTTGGAAACAATGTTACTCAATCCTATTCATCTAACCTACTTTGATAAGAAATATGTAATACCCTCTTCTCCTTTTCCTGTTCTCCCATCATGCAGTCAGGCCATGGCGGTTCTGTCCCCTCCTATCATATGCTTATGGTTCTCATGCTCTTCACCTTTAAGGCTATGACTTTCTCCTTGCCTTCCTTGAGCCAAGTGTCCAAGAGTTTCTTCCCTTTTCTCTGATTTTTAATAAAATCCCTGCTTTACCTCTCAAAAAAAGAAAGAAAGAAAGAAAGAAAGAAAGAAAGAAAGAAAGAAAGAAAGAAAGAAAGAAAGAAAGAAAGAAAGAAAGAAAGAAAGAAAGAAAGAAAGAAAGAAAGAAAGAAAGAAAGAAAGAAAGAAAGAAAGAAAGAAAGAAAGAAAGAAAGAAAGAAAAAGAAATAATATGAATTAGGGACTTTTTTTTTTTACTGTTCACAGGGATAGACGTGGCTTTTCTGAAGACTGCTTTGGAAATGGCAAGAACAGCAGTGTATTCTTTACACAAATCGTCCACTAGAGAAGTAAGTTCAGGTCATAATATTGTCATTTTTGAAATTTGTGAATTCAGGAATTTCCAGTAATGCTGAATGCCACAATGTCTATATTTCTTCTGAACTTATTGACAGATATCTAACATTTAGAAACTGATAAACTGACTAAACCCTGTGACTAAGCTTTTTTTCCTAGCTTGCAATGAGTAACTTCTTTCATCAAAGATTTGTTCAGACAGAGTTGTTGCCAGAAAAGGGACCACAACTGAGGAGTAGGAGTCAGTCTGTCCTTATCTGCTGGCCAAGTCCAGGGGAGATAATGTCTTTTGTCCTAGAGCCACCACATAGCTTTGTGTACTCAAAGGAGGCAACATTAAGGCTTGGTTTTTAAAAAAGGCCAAGCCTAAATCAAACAGATTTGCTTTCAGAAACCAACTACTCTAGCCTCGTGCTTATGGTTTTCTCTATATAATTTCCCTTTGCCAGTACATAACACGTAATACACGTAATGGATGAATTCTAGGACACTCTAAAGATATAGACAATATTTTAGTGCCAGTATAACATGATTATGAGTAAGTCTAATAACCTGAACTCAGATTCTCTAAACCCATGTAAAAAACTAAACACAGTAGCTCAAGTATCTATATAATCCCAGAACACCCTAATGGCCACCTAGCCTGGTTAACGGAACAAAGCGTCCCTGTCTCTAGACCAGACTCCTGACCTCTAAATGTGCATATGCTACAACATCTATCTAACACATCACTTATGGTTGGCAGAGCAACAAAATATAGCCTGTCTACTCACAACAAGCATCAGTACATACTGGTATCATAAAGCTTATGTTGTTTCCAAGCCACCCTTGGTTCAGCAATTCATGATCATACTTCTCACTACGATTATTATGGCAAAAGGGTACAAACCCAGATCAACAAAGAGAAAAGTAAATTTTAAATTAGCGAAATCTAAGAAAAACCAGTTTTAAGCTTCCATTCTTTTTCGATGAACTAAAACAAGATACAATTCTTGATTTTAAATGTATAAAATTAAAATACCGTCAATCAGGAAAGCGCAGATTCAGTTTAGTGGCCAGTTTTTATTGGGCACATCCTCTGTAGACATACTCCAATCCCACATACTATTTAGGAAAATGTGTTCAGCATAAACCTTCAAGCATAGCGAGCCACTCTTAACCAATTAAGTGAGTAGAGGATGGAAACTCAAAAAAACCAAGTCCTCTAGCCAACAGCCAAACTTTGCCTTTCTAAGGAAGTCAGGATTAGTATGTATTCTTTCCATTACAACTTGGTATAATGTGAATTTCATCTACTTCAACTCATATAGTAAAATATGTCAGTTGAAAAGGAAAAGATGGGGACTGGAGAGGTAGTTCAGTAGTTAAGCCCTTGTCTCACAAGCAAAAGGACTAGTGTTGAGGCCCCTTTTAATTCCAATCCCTAGAAGGTGGAGACTGGGGATTCTCAACTTCCCCTAATGGTATGCTCTGGGTTTAGAGACTCACAAGGTCACAATAACAAGGTGGAAGATCCACTGAGGATGACTTCTGATTGGACCTACAGATACAAGTACTCAAATGCTCTGTGTATGTACACCCTCATGCTCAAATGCATATGCACATGCCTACTTATATGTAAACACACACACACGCAAATCCCCAGCTAAACAGCAAAATCAAGCTAGGCATTGTGATTTATGTCTTGTAATCCCAGAATCCAGGAATCTGAGGCAGAAGGACCGAAAGTTCGAAGCCAGTAAGAGTTACATGAGTTGCACACACCCTGAGCTACAGTGTAAAATCGTATCTCCAAAAGCCAAAATAAGTAAGACAGCACGATGAAGTTACTGTATTAGTAAATTCCTGTAACTACAGTTTCAAAAACTCCATTCTGCTGTTTGGTATTGCCGCATTTTTCCACTAGGAGGCAGCATTATTGCAGAAATACTCATTTAACAGAAACTAAAGAGTAACTGGTAGGTAAGTTCAAGTATTAGGAGAGTACTATTGTATGCTATAGATATACCTGTGATACAATCATACTCTTTCTTCAGTATTTATTTAGTTAACATTGTCATCCCAGACTCCTTACCTACAGGTCTTTAATTACAAGTGTTTGTTATTTACAGTATATATAAATGTGACATAGAATAACTTCAATAAAAACATTAAGATTAAAGCTAGTCTAACAATGTGTGATTCAACATTCTTTCACCTTGTGCAGCACTGTTAAGAATTTGGTTTTTGGCTTAAAACAATGGCAAACTAGATGAGCCTGGTATTCTTTCACTGTTTATTCCACACTTACCCTATTCACTTTTTTTAACTTTTATTTATTCATTCATTTAGTGTGTGTATCAAAGGGCACATGGATCCTTTGGGAAGCATCCTGGATTGCTTTGCTCTGATATGAAGTATAGGCCACAGCAGTTTGTCTGGTGTTTTTACATGGGACCTGGGATCTGAACTCAGGACCTTCTGCCTGCAAGGCAGAGTCTTAACCCCTGAGCCGTCTCTCCAACACCCTTATACATTTTTTTTACACCTCCACCAGAACAAGCAGAATGCCACCATATAATCTAATTTCTATAACCTTCACTAGCTTTAGGATAGGGTCTAAATAAATGTCACAATCTATTTCTCACAAACTTATCAAGGATCCTAAGATTTCATTAAATTATAATATCGTTACATTAGAAGTCTGTATTCTTACATGGAAATTCTTAATTTTTAAGTAGAAAGGAAATATGCCCAGAACTTTTTAAGATAAATCAGTAAGTACAAAAAATAGATTTATAGCACTGGAAATATTGGAACATAAAATACTGGAAAAGTTAAATGTTTAGCAACCAACTTGATGTCAATTAAGTATCAAGACAATACCAAAATGTGTGTAATACCAAATTTCATTGGTTTTGTTGTAGCATTTCTGGAATATTATTATGTTTAGTTTTTCCATTTCCATTGATGATATGTTTATTTTTGATAAAAAATTAACAATTTTAAAATTCTTTGTGAAGTGGTTCAAGAATTTTAGATCTATATTTGGGTCTACAACAGTCTGATCAGTTTCATTTAAAACAGGGAAACTGAAGCACAGAATAATTTGCTCAGGGTTACACAGGAAGTAGATCAGAAAGCAGCTATTACCTCTTTCCAGAAACTGCTTTTAGCTACTCTTACCATTCTGCCACTGAATTACCTGTTGACATAGATCTCTACTAAGTAGACCCAGTATTACTAGTCATTGTGTTAATGAAATAATTAGACAAGAAACAGTGTGAGTACATAATGTATTTTGGATTTTTCAAAAAAGTTTTTATCATCTTGAATTTAATCACATTAGTTTGGTTTAGACTGTTAAACAGTGAGATGACTTCTGATTTTTAAATACTATGTGTCTAAGCTGAAATGTCTGAATCTAGCATCTAATGAAACTGTTTGACCTTAACTCAACTAGGAAAAAAAAGCAGTTTAAAAATCACTTAAACATCAGTTCACATGAAAATATTATTTGTGTTCAGCATATTCAAAAGAAAGCTGCAGAATGGAAAGTCAAGATAGAAATTATTGCAGGTAAGCTAAGTCTCAATGTTAATTATCTAAAAGCTAACATGCATTTTATCCAGCCACAATTCTTACAGTGTTGAAAATATATACTATACAATGTTTTTCAAAATGTTCACAATTGATTAGAATTGCAGTCAATATAAAAGTTTGCCCGTGTTTATCCCAGTTTATGCATTTTATTGAAAACAAATTAACACAACTCCAGACCCAGACAGAAAACTACTTAGTGTCAGTGAGTGAAAACAGGCTTAGAGTTGGTAAAACTCTGGCTTGACATCCACTCATGGAAAAATACCACCAGTTTATATTAAGTTGAACTAAACTGTCCTTTTCCTTTTTGGTGATAGACAAAAGATAAACATCCACACTGTGATCGTGTATAATACTTTTTTTTTTTACTAAATTAGGTAAATTTACATCACAACAGGAAAAATGTAACTAGAAGCTAGATGTAATCTAGATAACTTTTGAAAAGTCTGAAGTAAGGAGTGCAATGACAGCTGAGGATGTGGTAAAGTATCTGCCTAGCCATGTACAAGGTCCTAGGTTCATTCTCAAGGAAAAAGACAGGAAATAAGAGAGCAATGAAACGAACATGTTTTTCTACATAATAAACTTAATACAAACTGGCCCTGTTGTGTTAAAGCATCTGTCTAGATACATTGTCCATAAAGATCTGTTGGTCATCCTGTTACATTCAGTTGTCAACCCTTATACAATTTATATTACAGAACGAAATGTGGAGCACTTTAGAACAGTATTAATAGTACACCAAGCCAGAACCTTGGTACTTCACATGTGGTCTTCAGACCATCAGCTGTGACAACCCTGTCAGAAATGCAGAATTATAAGCTTCACTCAGAACTACTGAACTAATATGCCCTTCAACAAGGTCACCAGGTGTTTGGTTACACATTACAATTTGAGAGCTGTGACCTATAAAGTTAGGATTTATCTCACAAGATACAAAGGAACAGTAGCTATTTTCCATTCTTCTAAAACTCATCAGTAGTAAGAATATGAAGTTATATTAGTATACAGAAGGAAAAAACACACCAAAAAAAATGCTTTACTTTGAAAAGTTTAGTGGGAAAATAGGGACTTACTATCATTACTGAAATCTGGACAGAAACTTTTTGAAGTAAGCATTGTTATGTGAGTTGTAGATTACTAGGAAATTAAAACAAAGGTCATATAATTTTCATAATTATTTTTCATACTTATCCTCAATAAAAACACTGTGTCCAATTTGCCAAATCAGTGCTTGGAAAAGTTTGCCTAGGGGTGGCAAACATTTGGAAATAACTTTACTCTCTGGTGGCTTTTGTTTTCCAGAGCTTCGGTATGACCTGCCAGCACTATACAACTTTCATAAGAAGAAATCAGTTAAGTCTCCCAATTCTGTTCTATATACATTCAGTATTGAAAAGCTTTACAATATCTTTTCCTCTTTTCATCAAGTTGTCTACATAAAATGAAGGCCAGCCAAAGAGCCCATACTAACTGCCAACACTTTTAAAGTTCTTTGTCAAAAGTTTTAGGGGCATGTAAAGGGAGGAAAAAAACCTTTTTGTTATTTTTATATAGTATATATTTATAACTTTGTACTAATACATTCTCATATTATTACAAAGGCAATTTAAGAGGAAGAATCTTCCTTTTCATATTTCAGTCATTTGAACACAAACAGAACTATACAATTTAAAAAACTTTCATTTGGATAACAAAAAAAGACAAGTAAAACAACAATTTTTTTTTTCCTTTTATACAGGTGGACATTGAAGTGGACCTAATTCGGTTTTCTTTTTAAAAGACTCCAAAGACAAAAAGCAGCTTAAAACTAACTAAGATGAATAAAAAGTTTATACTAATTACTTGTCTCTAGCACCATTTTCTCTTTTCTTATGTTTTGATGCAGGTTCGTCTCTGTCTCTTTCTTCTCTTGTTCTTTTCATTGGTCCTATACAATAACAAATAATTTTTATTAAATTCAACATAAGCACTGCTCTATTTTAACACTAAGCACAATAAATATAATATTGTTTAAAAAATTTAGCAACAGTTCCCCTTCACGTAGGAGAAAAGATTTTATTACTTTTTTAGTGCAGATCTTCTCATCTCTAACATCTTTTAAATACCATCACTTACAGATGTTGGAAAATAGTATCTATTCTTGCTGGCAAATAATTTTTTATGAAGCAAGCATTTCTTTAAAAAAGAAAAAAAACTCATCAAAATACTTAATTAAAAAAAAAAATAGGGGCTGGAGAGGTGGCTCAGGGGTTAAGCCTCCGCCTTGCAGGCGGAAGGTCCTGAGTTCGGATCCCAGATCCCACGTATAGACGCCAGGCGGAAGCGGGGGCGGCCTGCGCTTCTGGTCCTGGTAGGGCGGAGCCTGTGAATCCCGGGGCAGAAGGAGGTGGAGGCGCCCATGGTGGTTCTTGAATTCGTCCGTGGTTCTACACATACACAGACACACACACACGGACGCGCGCACACACATACACACGCATATGCACACAGTTGAATAAATAATAATAAAAAAAATTAAAAAAAAAAAAAAAAAAAAAAAGATTTAAAAAAAAAAATAAAGAAGTAACTTACCAGCTGTACCACGTTCATCGTCACTGTCAAATCTTGTTTTCCTTCCCTGAAACTGTACTCTTCCTTTACCAGATCCAGAATGGCCACCTCTATTTCCCTTTCCTTTTCCTTTAAATTTTCGACCTATATAAACATAATTGAGAACTTAGTAAAGACTTCCTGTGTATGTCCCTGCTCACAATCTCACACACATAAATTAAAAAAGGGGGGGGGATAGAGACACAGCTTAGTAGTTAAAACCCTGCCTCAAAAGCAAAGGGACCTGAGTTCAGATGACCCCAAATCCCACTAATAATACTGAGCAGGTATGGTGATCCACCTGTTAATTCTAGCCTTGGAATGCAGAGCCTAGCAATGTCCAGGGGAAGCTGACTAGCCAGATTAACCCTAAATGGCAGGCTCTGGATTTAATTAGAGAGTCGGGCTCACAACAGTAAGGTAAAATGTGATTTACAATAATTCCCAAAAACATCCTTGAGCCTCTACAGGCTCACACATACATTTATGCACACACATGTACAGCTAGCCACATGCAAGCACACATATATAAGCAAACATATCTCATACACATACGTTAAAAGGGGGAGCAGAAATTGGAGAGGTGGCTCAGGGGTTAAGACTGCCTCTGAAGCAGAAGGTCCTGAGTTTGGATCCCAGATCCCACATAAAAAAAGGCCAATCAGTAGCGCCTGTACTCTGGCCCTGATGGGCAGAGCCTGGAAAATCCCAGAGAGGCAAAAAGGAGGTAGAAGCAATCCAGGATGATTCCTGAAGTCACCCTTGGTCCTCCAGAGGGAACACACGGTGCCCTTTGATACACACACACATGCTAAATAAATGAATAAAAAAAAAATTGGGGGCTGGAGAGATGGCTCAGGGGTTGTGACTCTGTCTCACGAGCAGAAGGTTCTGAGTTCGGATCCCAGGTCCCACATTAAAAAAACAAAAAAGAAAAAAAATTGAAGCATGCGAAACACATAAACTTGTAATCAAGCAAAAAATGAGAAAAATAACTATTAAGGAAAAGGGAGAAAAAAAATAACCTTTTGACTTCCATTTGTTTAGGGATTCTTGTTGATCTTCTATGATTTTTTTCAACGCTTCCTTTTCCACATGTCCTTCTAGTACTTTCCAAGTCACTTTTTTGTTCCTTAATTGTAGGTTACCATTATTTGCATTCTTGGCTTTATCCAGCGCTTCCTTGGCTTTGTCTTTAAAAAGAATTATTCCCTACACATCAAGGGAAAATGAAAGTTGCACTCTCAGTTTGTAGTTCAACTTCTTTACTCAAAGTAACTTTCTCTACTTATCACATTTTACTGCGATTTTCTATTAATTTTACAGAACATTAGGAAAAAAATGCTTTTAAAGTAAACTCAGTCACCAATACTAAATTAGTTATAGTATTAGCCTCACTTCCAGTAAAAAGGATTTTAAAAAAAAGTACTTATTTTAATCAACACAATTGAAAACTGCTTCTGATTTAAGGAATGTGAATGTTTCCAAACCTCTTTTGCTCCTCTGACAAAATCTATCCATTTTATTTCCCCGTGATCTGAGAAAAGGATGTGTAAATCTTCTCTACAGGTCTGGTCGTCTAAGTCACCCGAAAACTTCAGTAAGCATCCAATCTTTCCTTCCAGAGATCTCTATGAAAATATACAAACCCATTAAACTGTATTTTTAAGAGTACTCATATATCAGAAAATGGCTTATCCCCCTCTATACCTACATTAGGAAAAAGAAACTAAAATGCTACTTTAACACAGTTTAACAGTTTAATATGGTGTACTTTCTTTTGTGTTCCTAATGGACAATGGCTTCACATTAACTGGACTTCTTCCATAAGGGGTATTTAGTTACAAATATATCTGGCTATTAAAATATCTCTGAACAAGTAACAACAATAGACAATATTATCTGCCTATTACTTTAATTCAGTGATATTGTTAAAGACTTTCTTACATGTAAGAAACATATCTTCAAACATTTTTGAGGAAACAAGTAATGAACTTAGCATGGGCATGGTAAAGAATATGGCTCATCCCCAGCACCACACATACACTAAAGTTCTAATACTTTCAAAAGCTATCCTAACAAATTATATCATGAATTAGATATCAATACTACTCACCATGTCAGCATTTCCTGACTTGTGTTTTCCTTCTTGTTCTCTAAAAATAAATGTGTTGTAATTATAATGTGTCTGTACTTAAAAAAATGAAAAAATTAAATTCTAATATCCTTGAGCATGATCGTTAAACCAATTAATAAACAAAACCAGTCCTTAGATTATTCTGATTATTCAATGCCAGGCTATAGATTGTCTCCAGATTATAAAGGCAGTCTGAGACCAATGTTTCACTACCAATAAAAACCTGTTACTACTCATTTCAAAGATCACCATCAGCTCTCACCAGAACCAGTAATTCTACCTTGTCAAAGCTTTAAGTTCAATGTCCCAATAAACTCAATAGACTTACTGTTTAGCTCTTAATTTAGCTTCCACTTTATTCTGCTTTCTTTCTTCATTTTTCTTTGCAAAGTAATCCTCTCTGAAAAAACACAAAGCACAGATGTTAAGTTTACAAGGATGGATTGAAAACTATTTAATGGCTGACTGAAAACATATGGTATTGGAAAGAACTATTACATACATTTTTTTTTAATTGTGTGTGTAATTTTTGGTAACAGGATTTCACTTTTAGACCAAGTTGGCCTGGAATTTGTGTTATAACCCAGGCTGACCCTGAACTCATAATTACCATGCTTGTGCCTCTGGAGTGCTAAGAATACAGATGTGCAGCACCACTCAGCTGTTACACATTTTTTACCAACATGCCTATTTAAAAATGTAAAATATGTTAAGCAAGGCACATAAAAATGATCTGCCAGGGCTGGAGAGGTGGCTCAGGGGTTAAGCCTCCGCCTTGCAGGCGGAAGGTCCCGAGTTTGTGATCTCAGATCCCTCGTATAGATGCCAGGCGGAAGCGGGGGCGACCTGCGTTTCTGGTCCTGGTAGGGCAGAGCCTGTGAATCCCGGGGCAGAAGGAGGTGGAGGCGTCCATGGTGGTTCGCGAATTCGTCCGTGGTTCTACACATACACAGACATGTGCGCACATACACACGCACATGCACACAGTTGAATAAATAATAATAATAATAAAAAGGGCTGGAGAGGTGGCTCAGGGGTTAAGCCTCCGCCTTGCAGGCGGAAGGTCCTGAGTTCGGATCCCAGATCCCACGTATAGACGCCAGGCGGAAGCGGGGGCGGCCTGCGCTTCTGGTCCTGGTAGGGCAGAGCCTGTGAATCCCGGGGCAGAAGGAGGTGGAGGCGTCCATGGTGGTTCGCGAATTCGTCCGTGGTTCTACACATACACAGACACACACACACACATACACACGCATATGCACACAGTTGAATAAATAATTAAAAAAATAATAATAATAATAATAAAAAAACTTAAAAAAATGATCTGCCAAAATAAACATTAGCAATCACATGCTAGTTTTCAGTTATCATTCATGTCAAAAAAAGTTCATATAAATGTTTCATGTTAATCATTTTTTACATTAACATTTCAGTGTTAATCTTTTTTTAATATTTGTTTTATGTGTATGTGTGTGTAACACAGGGCAGTGTGTGTCCCTGTGGACGGTAACTTTGGGAATCATACTGGATTGCTTCTGCCTCCTTGCTTCACTCTAGGATTTCCCAGGCTCCACCCACCAGGGCTGGAAGTGCAGACTGCCGCCATTTCAACCTGGCTTTTATGTGGGATCTGGAATCCAAACTCAGGACTTTCTGCTTGTGAGACAGTCTTAAGCCTGTCTCTGAGCCTTCTCTCCAGTCCTATAGTGTTAATCTTTCAAAAGGAAAAATTCCAACATCCCGAAGACTCAAGAATAGTAACTATGAAAACAAGTAATCTGAGAGTAATTTTGGTAAATAGGCTATTGGTATTGCTCCTTTCTGCCTACATCTAGATAGTAAGATACCACACACTCTGGTCACAGGACAGAGTAATCAAGCTGAATCTGAGCTGAAAGCTTCTTCCCTGCAATTTAGCTTTTCTAGGACCAAAAGACTGTTGAGGGAAAGAAAACTATCCATAATCTTTACTCAGCTGAAAGACCTATAAACTAGAATACCAATCTGGCAGACAAGATGTGTCCACTGGTACAATAGAAACCTAACTGTTATGGGATCAACCAGCCCTTTGATTAGACTTTAGGCCCACTCCACGGGAAATCATACCTGCTACTGTAAACCCACTCCACTATTCATGACTGGGGCTGTTGTTTTGCTAAGTGGACATGGTATCAAACTACTTTATAAATGTTTTAGTGCTGCTCCGAGTCTTGGTCTGAGAAGCTTGTTTACAGTGGATGATGGTTAATACAGACTCATAAATGGCCAAAGTGGTGAGAGTAAGTGTTGAGTGCTTAGCCCTAACCAGAGTATTTGCATCATCCGCCCTAAGATCCAGGAACATTGCTGACGAATACAGGAATGAGTGCCATGAAATGCTGTTCAACTCATGAGCTCAGAGCAGCAGTGGCTACCTGTGCAAGATCAGATCCATCGACTTTCCGTTATGGACAGGGAGGGACCCCCTGAAGTGCTAGAGGCAGTTAATAATGGTTTCCTGGGAGGAAGGAATGCCATTCTTCAGTGATATTGCCACTAGTAAGTTGCCACTAATCAAGCAAATAACTCTACCCATACTCATGCAGGCAACTTAATTAAAAGCACTGAAACAGACAGACAAGAAAGTAGGGGGACTTTTGGTGAAGGATTAGGAGAGGGACAGAGAGAATGATGAAAGTATGCTACATATGTATAAAATTGTGAAAGAATTGCCCATCTGCATGGTGATGCATCCCCAGTGTTCAGGAGACTGGTGGAGGAGGATCATTAGCTCGATGTCAGCCTGGGTTACAATGAGACTCCCTTACGCCAGAACATTTTTTTTTTCTCTCAAAATTTAATACTGATCTTAAAATTCAATATAGTTTAAGTTGATTTCGTTTAGTACACAGTACTTAAAAGAATATATAATGTACAAGAAACTATGGTAGTATAGCTAACTTTCTCATAAAAATGTTCTAGTTTTGCCTTGACACCAACTCTCCCTATGCAGCCTATACTAGCCATTAACTCAAAACTTCTCTTACATCAGCCTCTCACGTGCTGAGGATTGCAGGAGCATCACCATACCAAGTCCACCCTCACTTTTTTGAGGTGTATAATGAATGCTGTAGTACACATGTGTACTACATGTGAGCATGCATATGTATGTAGGTGCATGAGTAAGCTAGAGACAACATCAGGTATCTTCTCCTCTACTGTTCTCCATCTTATTAGCTTTTGAAACAAGTTCTCTTACTGAACTCAGTGCTCACCAACCGGCTACACTATGTCCGCATATGTGTTCATGTGCTCCTGGAGGCCTAGGTTGACATTGGGTGTCTTCTTCAATTGTTTTTCAACTTGTTTTCTCCAACTTGTTTTCTGATAGTGTCTCTCACTAATCCTAGAGCTCATGAGGTTCAGACTAGCCAGTTAACTCGAATCCACCAGTCCCTGTTCCTCCCTGGATCCCACCACAGGGCTAGAGATGAAGGCATGCATGACCACATCTATTTTTATACTGGTGCTGGAGATCAGAACTCAGGTCCTCATGCTTGCACAATAAGCACTTTCATCAGCTGAACCACTTCCCAGCCCCATCCTCACTTTTAAAAAATGTGATCCAACTCAAACCTTTACACTTACACAAAAAAGTTTATACAAACTGAAAATAATAAGATTTATTCTCATTCATAAGCAAAAAGTCCACATTTTATTCTCCTAAACTTTAAATTCAAAGTACTGAAATAACTTAAATTTGTTTCTAATAGTGAAGTTATCAAAAACCGTATTTTTAAAGGACCAGTACTATAGTTCCCACTGAACAAACACTATCTCAAAGGACATTAAAAACTCTAGCTGTATAAGGGATACATGTTTATATGCCTACCCTATTGTTATCAATTTTAAGTAACTATGTGGGCTGAGAGACACCAGCAAAAAAACTTACTTAAAAAGTATTAGTAGGTTTG
Source organism: Typhlomys cinereus (assembly GCA_023101885.1). NCBI lineage: Eukaryota > Metazoa > Chordata > Mammalia > Rodentia > Platacanthomyidae > Typhlomys > Typhlomys cinereus. The sequence continues at coordinate 5,490,102 of JALPQD010000017.1, read as the reverse complement.
TGTCTTTGTACTTCTGGCCAGGGGTTTCTACAAACTTCTTAGCAGATTGAATGCTATCGAACACAGCAAATATTGATCCCTATAAAAGGAGAGGAAAATGTTTTTTTAAGTTGTATTTTACAACTAAAAAAGTCTATACTGTCAATTAATCATACCTTAAATGTTTTATGCAATGTTCGTCTCATCTGGATATTTAGTATTTGACCTTTATCATCCAGCCATTCTTTTATGTCATCAAGGGTTGCATCGGTTGGGAAGCCTTTCTATAAAAAGTAGGAAGAGGATATACACAATGACTTGTAGGTAAACAACTGCCCCCAAATTCTGACTCATTAAGTACTGAAAGGAAGCCAGGATATACCTATTTAGTATTGCTCTCTCTCCCTCTCATTTGTAATTGTTTCACAGCCTTATTCTCTAGTGTCAATAAGGTAACTTACCTAAGATTTGCTTCCAAATAACTTAGTTGGAGCAGAAAATATTACCTATATTTTAAAAACTGAAGTTTGGTGATGGCTTTTTAATATATAAACTATACCTATGTTTCAAACTTTCTATACTAAAAATGTATTTTAAATTAGTATACTAAATATAAGTTAACTATGCTACAGAATTTAGTCATTAATAAGAGCAGCTGGAAAAAAAAGATCAGCTACTATACATTCAGTTTTATATGTTGATGAGCTAGTCAAATGGTACAAGGGTTTCTTATCTAACTCTTTAACAGATAAATTAGAAAATATCCACTTATGAAGATAAAGCTTAGAGAGGTCAAGAACATGGGCAAAGAACATACAGTAAATGGCAAATCATGATTCCTGAGTTTTTATTTGTATCCTTTCCATCTTATTTTGTTTCTAAGCAAATGTAAGATACACTAAAGAGCCACTTACAATATAAACAGATCTGTTTTTGACATCATTTTTATACTCATCAGTCACTTCAGGGAGGGGTCTGTTTGGAGACCTTCTGATTTTAGTTCTATCTTCACTGATTTCCATGAGTTTTGCCTTAGATTTGCTCAGTGCTTCCACTATTACTTTAAAGTCTGTTGTCAAACGGTTTAACCTGAAGAGCCGAGAGAAAAACATTGTGAAAACATTTAGAAGCAGCACTTACTACTAACAGAAAACTCAGGTGATGCAAAAGGGCTGGTAGTTAGCTCAGTGACCAGCACATGTCAAAGCTCTCAGGTTTGATCCCCAGAATTAAAACATTAAAGTAGAGGTGAAGATAGAGTGTGAAATGGCTCCGTGGTTTTGAAAGGCATCTTCACATTCCTGAGTCTAATCCCTGGAATTTACATGGTAGAAAGAGAATGAACCCTGCAAGATGTCCTTAGGCATACACACATGCACTACAGCACATACATACCCACACACAAAGATAAACAAATGTAAAAAAAATAAGTAAATAAGGTTTTACCTGTTGAATTTTATCATTATTTCCAAAGGTACCCAGCCTTCATCCAATTTGATCTGTGCTTTCAAGAATTTGTCCCGTGGCAAGTTGAAATCTCCAAAATAATACTATTGAGATAATTACAATATATTTCAGATTTTAGAGCAGTATACAATATTTTGAGTTCAATTATGGAACACTTTTTTAACTAACTTTACACTACATCGGATTCTATTCTTTAAAAATATGACTTAAAAGGAAACATTTTGAAATGTATATAATACAAATAAATGAATAGAGAAGACTTAAATGTTGATCATTGAAACAGTATAATAAAAAAATCCATCACCAGAATAAAAAGCCTTCAAACAAAAATGAAACTGAAGATATATAGTTTACAAAAACTAATGTGGGAGGACTAGATTGACGTTTGGGCAAGAGAATGTGAATTTGAACAGGAGAACTGTAATAAATTCATGGCCAATCAGGGCTACACATCAAGTTCCAAGCCACCTGGGCTAGAATGAAGCGTCTTAGAAAAAACAAACAACAAAGCCAAAACAACCAGGGGGAAGAAATAAAACCAAAGTGAACATTCATGGGGGGGGCAAAGGACATTAACAGAAAGCACTGAGAAATCATTTTTCACCTAACTGGTTATAATTCTTAAAAGGAAACAAACAAACCTCCAGGAGCTAGTGATGTAACTCAATATAGCTACATTTTGAGTGATAGAGCACTTGGCTAAGATACATATGTCCCAGAACTGCAAAATGAATGAGTGACTACATGAACAAGAACAATCTAGCACTGCCCTAATCATAGAGTATGATCATGAAGATAGAGGTGAACATTGGCAATAAGTATGGTTTTTTTGTTTTGTTTTTAAAGGGCCAGTGAGAGCCCAGTGGGAAAGACACATGCTGCATCAGCTGGTGGCCTGAGTTCAATTCCCAGAACCTCCATGGAGGAAGGAGAGAAGTGTCTCCCAGAAGTTGTCCTCTGACTGTCTCCACCCCTCCTCACCTTCCTTCAATCCTCTTTTCTCTCACATACAAAATATAAAAAATAATTTACATAGCTTGACCAAATGTAGGTCCTTCTAGAAATTTAATCTTAAAGCAATCAGTAGACCTCATAGAGCTGTTACAGTTTAAAACAAAATCTTACATATTAAGCATATTAAGGAGGAATGGATAGATTATGGATGGCATAAAACCACTCCCTAAAAATATATCTGACAGCTCCTCAGTGAGTAAAGGTGCCTGAATGCTTGCCTCATGGCTTGAGTTTGATCCCTGGATCCCAATCTGACCTCCATCCACACCTGTACCACGGCATGCCTCTTTCTTCCTCCCTCTCCTTTCCTCCCTCCCTCTTAATAAATACTTTTAAAAACCCATCTTACACTTGACAGGTGAAGGACGTTTAAGATATCTTTGTTGGTTGTTTCATTGTAAACCTTAGACTGCTCTAAAATAATAAAGCCCCTTTAAAACTCATTACATTATTGTGAGGATAGGAAAAGTGTGAAAGGTTTTTAACCTTGACTATATCAAAAGAGTGGGATTAAGAGTAAGGAAGAGCTACAGGAGGAACATTACTCTTTTTTATATACATCTTTGTATTATTCTAAGCATTAAACACAAATCATTCTTTTTCTCCGTAACTATAAAGAGAAGGGGGAAAAAGGTAAGAGACGGAGAATGTAGCTCCATGGTTGAATACATGCCTCCATACTAAAAAAACATGACATTCTAACATGTTTAAATGGCAAAGGGCATAAGTTTTAAAAAATGTTTTCTAAGAACTACAAAAAAGCACTCACCCCAAACATGATTGTTCACAGTAAGAAAATAATTTAGAGCTAGTTTCTCATAAAGCCATTATTGTAACCAATGACATTTCAGTCTGAAAAGTAAAACTGTATTGCTGTCCTTAACTGTATTGCTGTTCTTGAATTTTCCTAAGCTACCTCCAATAACATGAATATACTCACCTAATTCCAAGAATTAAAGTTATATAAGCCAAATGTTTGAATAGGTTCACATACTGAAATTAAATTTTACTTGTACTTTTCATCTTAAGCCCTTACATTTCCTTTCAAGAAATCAGATTTTGCAGTTTAACAGCACAAAATTGTACCTCAATTTGATGACAGATTTTGGTCTCCAGGGCAGCCATTTTTTCATTATCACCATTTTCAGCCATTGTGGCTATCTGCAAATTTTCCCAAATTGACAGAAAAAAAGTTTTTTTTTTCTTACATAACACTCAAGACCAGAAAGATAATCATTGAAAATTATCAATATGCCATTCTTGTCTTAAAAATCAGGAATTTTTAATCTTACAGGTTATTTCTCTACTAATCTCATGTAGCTCCACAAAACAACACACTGGATGAAGGGATGTGGAAAGCTGAAGAATCAGCTCTCTCTTTGAGTCACTTGCTTTCTCTATTAGAAAGCAGCCAGTTATCTTCATTTAGCTAGTAAAGCAAGCTTAAGAAGAAACACTCCAACCATTTCCAGCTTTAAACAGTCAACAGTATAGGCAAGCATTTTTCTATGGCCAATCTCTCAATGCTATTTTCTGGTGCAGGGCTGCATTTTTCAAATTAGTCACAGTTGACCTATCAAAAACTTAGTAGCAAAGGTGAAAAAAATTCAAATGTGAACACTATGGGTTTATTTGAGTGCATGGGTACAACTAATCACACTTTAAGTGGGGGAGAGGCCTACTAAGTCACCAATATGTGGGTTTCAAGTCAATTTCCTCTTTCCCAGCCTGACAGCATTGCAGGGTTTAAAAAAAAAAAAAAAAAAAAGGCTGTGACACTGGTTTGATAGAAATGACAAAACAAATCTGACTTCAAATCACCTGCTTTCAGAGACCTATTAAACCACACGACCACATTGTGCTTATTTTTAAGTATAGGAACTCCTGGGGAATATTTGCATCAGTTGGATCTGGCGCTGGTACTTCTTGGAGGAACGGCTCAAAACACTGAAACTGCTAGTCCACGGAGAACCGCTGAAGGAATGCAATGGGGCTGTGGATGTGCACGCGGGAACACCCCCTAAAAACGATCGCGATCTACCATGCTCAAGCGGCACAGAGACGCAGGCCCCTGGTAAAGCAAACAATGATACAAAGGGACCACCTTCGTCTCTGCAAGACTTCTTTGGACTACTCAATTTTGGAACTTTGTTTTACCAGCTATGTTCCGAGAATTTCACGCAGAAACAGTTCTGAAGGAGGGGGCGAGGGTTCTAAAAACCCTGGGCGGCGACGACAAGTACTCGGGCCTGCAGGCGGTGCCTGCAGGCGGTCCCCACAGGCTCCGGGGAGCCCCGGCCGTGACCCACCCGGACCACCCCAGACCCCAAGGGCCCGAAGCATCTGCCTTGCGCGAGATCCAAGAGGGCGGACATAACAAATCGAGGGACGCAGTGGCACGCGGCCGGCCTCCCCCACCGATCCCCGCGAGCGCCGCGAAGCCCCCGCTCGTGGCCCGTGCCACGTGGGAAGCCCCGGGCGCCCGCGTTCCGGGCAGGGGCCCGCGCCCCCCGGCTCGCAGCCCCGCGCACCCCCCCAGGCTGAGGCCCACGCGGCGCTCCGCTCCAGCGAGAGGATGCGAGGCCCGCGCCTTCAGCGCGGCGCCCGGCACCCGCTCCCGGGCCTTCGCGTGGGTCTCCGAGCGCTTCACCTTCGAGGTCCGGGTCCCGCAGCCGCGCCACAGGCTCACAAACAACGACTGAAGCGCCTCTACTTCCGAGCGCCGCGGGCCAGCCAAACGCGCTCAAAGATGGGGGCCGTCCCGGCAGCCCTTGCGGGCCAGGTGGGCGTGGCCGCGGGTGAGCCGCGGCCGTCGCGGCGCTCTGCGCACGCGCCGTGGCCTCAGGCTCCCACGGCCTGCGTTGTCCCGCCCTCGCTCCCAGGAGGTTGGGTTAAAGCCTTGCGCAGAATGTTAGGCATGGTGTCTGCACTCACGGGTTTGAATGGACATTTGTTTTTTTTAAGTATTCTGGACAGTATTTGTATCCCAGCCTCACTTTTCTATCGTATGAAGTGTTGTTTTTTTTTTTAATTAAAAATGTAAGTTGCATCTTGTTGCGATTATTAAAAACAAACTAGGGCGTCCTAGCCCCTCATGGCACTTCAGTGCCATGGGTTCTTTTCCTGCTGCTTGCTTCTCACAGAGGCGCCCTAGCCTCTCGTGACACTCCACGTCTGGAGTCCATGAGTTCCAACCTTTCTCTCCTCTAATAAACTCTATCTTAATCCTCAAAAAAAAATTAAATAAAAATAAATAAAAACAAACTAGCGAATGGTTTGTAACAAGGTCTGTGTGTAGACAATAGGCCGGCCTGGAATTCGGAAACCTCCCGCTAGTCCATGGAGACTCTCAACAAATGGACTTTAATAGGAGTCTCCTAGCTGTTTTGTTTGAGTTTTTTGAGACTGATGTTCTGTAACCTAGGCTGCTTTCAGACGCTAGATGCTCCTGCCTCAGTCTCCACAGTGCTGGAATTACAGACTTGTAAACAGGTTTTAAAAATAGTCTTGTGGGACAAGAGCTGAAGACATGAATAAAACGTCAAACTTCCCTTCTTTGCCACCTGCGTGATCTTGGCAAATTATCTCTGTCCCTCATGATAAATAGGGCCAGCTAGTATAAAGATCTGGGGGCTTTTTTTGCTAATGCCTTTCCCTATTAGCATAATTTTTGTGCAGCAACTTTAATCATTTGAAGTCTTTTACCCCACGTGGTGAAAAAATGTTTTATCTGCCCCCTCAGTTTTCTTTACATTTTAAAATCTTAGGGATGAAATGTGTGGGACAATCGTAGCGCTTTTTGACAGTCCTCAAAAAGACTCCAAATGTTACTCCTTGAAAGAAAAACAGTTATAGATTGAATACATATATTGCCAAAGAGGAAAAATATCAGCAGTTTGTTTGGGCAGTTTTAAGTTCAGATTAATTATTTTCTGTTTTACTCCCTCAATTGTTTTTCATATCTCTTTTGTTTTAAGACAGGGTCTCATTCCCAGGCTGGCCTGGAAATCACTATGTTGCAGAGATGATCTTAAACGCTTCATATCCTCCCTTCTCCTTCCAAGTGCTGGGATTACAGACATGTGCCAACACCATATAGCTTCTGGACTCTGCGTATCAAGCCCAGGATTGTGTGCATACTAAGCAAGCACCTTACAAATGGAACTACATTTCCAGCCCCAAGCCCAAGAAAGGCAAACTCTTTATGGGTAGAACAGCAGGTAAAATCTATTATCTGAAAACAACTGATGGTTAATCTTGTTTGTCAATTTCACTGGCTCTGGAATCAACTGTTGCTGGGCACATCTGCGAGGGATTTCCTTAATCAGGTTCGTTTATGTGGACAGCCTCGGTGATGTGAAGCAGGTGGGGGAGAGAACAGCTTTTTATTTTTTGCCACATCGTGTTCAAGTAGTTGCTTCTGCTGCCATTGTCTTCCTCACTGATAGTAGAACCCTCTAGGCCTTTGAAACCAGGTTGGTACTGCTGAGGCTGAATGCCTCGTGAACTGAGCAGCTATTGGGTTCTCGGCCCTGACAGCAAATAATCATTGTATTGTGTAAACTAATCTGACGAATCTTTTAATATATATCCATTCTACTCATTCTGTTCCTCTAGCAAACCCTGCTTAACGCCCCACCTTAGAGAGCATTGTTTAACATCCTTCCTAGTCCCTGAATCGTTTGCTCTCACTCTCTTGACTTCCAGGGAACAGGCTCTAAGTATCACCCTCTGGGGAAAGTAGGCTCCTAGCAGCATACCTGGAAGCCTCACACTCCAGTGAGAGCACTGGAAGATTCATGTTGCTATCCATCTCTGTCACAGCATGACTTTTTCCCAGTAGACCTTTAAGACTGTCATTAAAGAAAGAAAGTTGATAATCCCTGCTAATATTTAAGATATTCATGGTTAAGAATATACTCAAGGGGCTGGAGAGGTGGCTCAGGGGTTAAGCCTCTGCCTTGCAGGTAGAAGGTCCTGAGTTCGGATCCTAGACCCCACGTATAGACGCCAGGTGGAAACAGGGGCGGCCTGCATTTCTGGTCCCGGTAGGGCAGAGCCTGTGAATCCCCGGGCAGAGTAAACAAGGAGGAGGTGGAGGCGGTCATGGTGGTTCTGGAATTCGCCTGTGGTTCTACACACACACGCACACACGCACACACGCACAATTGAATAAATAATAAAAAAAAATTAAAAAAATATTTAAAAAAATACTCAAGGGAAGATTTCCAGTCTGTACACAGGAAACCATGCTCAAGAATTTCAGAGAAAGCAAAGTACAGTGATTTATGTGAAAGAAAATACCATCCTAAGGAGCTAGGAAGCTGGTTTGATTAGTAAAGTATCTGTTGCACAATCAGGAAACCCGAGTTAAGATTCCTAGCATTCACGTAAAAGCCAGGCATGACGCACACCTAAGGCTTGGTTGAGACAGGTGGATCCTCAAAGCTCATTGGCTGGCCAGCCTAGCTGAACTGATGAGCTCCATGTTTAATGGGAGACCAAAAACTAAGGTGGAGGGACTGGAGAGACCCTACCTCAATAAAGTAGAGACACCCTGTATCAACTTTAGGCCTTTATATGCTTGGGCACACATGTGTATATGTACCCACAAATGTGTAGAGACACCCCCACACACATACCTCTACATACATGAGAACATACATGCACACATACAATACACATGCTATAAAATAAGGTGGCCAGTGATTTAGACCTGTGACTATATAAATAAGATTATTTTTATTTGGGGGGGAGTGTATCCAGAGCTATTACCAACAGTCCAAATTTGAGCTTATTGAATGTGATCACAGGGTCAATAAGATGGCTCAGATGGTAAAGGCTTGTCACCAAGTTGACAACCTGAGTTCCATCCCCAGAGTGATGGAAGGAACAGAGTCTCTGATCTCTGCACATGCACCATGAATCATGTTTGCCTAGACACCGCTCAATGCACTTTGTGCTCCCTCCGTACACAATAAAAAAAAAGGTTAAAAAAATTTTAAAGTGGGCTGGAGAGACAGCTCTGGTGTTAAGACTCTGCCTCACAAGCAGAAGGTCCTGAATTCAGATCCCAGGTCCCATGTAAAACCTCCATGCAGAAATGGCTTTGGCCTGCACTTCCAGCCCCATGGTGGGCAGAGCTGGGGAAATCCCAGAGCAAAACAAAAAGGATTCCAGGAAGTCACCCTTGGTTCTCCACAGGGAAACACAATGCCTTCTTACACACACACACACACACACACACACACACACACACACACGAAGTTGAAAAAAATTAAAGCGGTTACAGTGTACAAGAGGAAAAAGTTATATATCATCTCAAACCAATGAAAGTTCATTTTTAATACTGTCTAGAGGAATTCTATTCTAGAGCAAAAGACTGAATTATTTTATAGTGTTTAGAAAATATTACAAAATGATTCTATGAAGAGTTACCAAGTCTATCCAGCTTAAAATTCATAGAAAGTTATTGGAGAGGTGTCTGGGAGTTATGTGCTTAAAATGGGCTTAATGACCTGGGGGTGTAGCTCAGTGATAACCTTAGGTTCCGTTCTATGCCCTACTCCCCAAAAACAAAGAGAAGGGGAGGGAATTTTATTTTATCTGTCTGAATTTTGTGATGTCTGTGGTATTTATCTTTTTCATAATTTGCTTATCATCAACTGTAAACACATATCCATCTTCCACCCTCATTTTGTATTCATAATCTGGCATTGCTTTTCTTTAAAAGACCTGGAAATAGCATCTAGCACTACATGCTCCACAAATTCTAATATTACTTGTTCAAACTATACAACAAAGAAACGGGTCCAAGGGGAGCTGCAATCATAAGACATTAAGAGACCGAGGCACTCTCCGTAGGGTAGACGACGTGGATGAGTTCAAAGGAGTTTAAGGACCTCGTCAAGGAAGCGGCGGGGTGGGGACAAACCACCTCTTGCAGGGTGAGGAAATGCCGGTCCACGCTTAGGAAGTCGTTCTGGAAGCTGACTCAGGGAATTCACTCGATCTTCCGCAGCCAAGCCTGGGGCGCCGCGCTGCCCGGAGGCTGAGCGCAGGCTTTGAGGACGGCGCCCCCTCCTGGGAAGCCGGCTCCTCCCACTGGTGCAGAGCGTGTGCATGCACCACCAGAGAGAGAATCTACCTTGATCACTCCTTTTTCTGTCCCTGCCTCCTTCCCCCTCTTTTTATTACGTGGTGTGTGCGTGCACGTGCGAGTGTGGAGGTCCGAAGAAAACCTCTGGATGATGTCCCTTGCCTTTCTACCTTGCTTGAGACCTGCTAGACTGGCTGGCCCTGGAGATTCTGGAGTCTCCGCTTTCCATTTCCTGCAGGTATTGGGATAATAGATGTAGAGACTGGGCCGGGTCCAGTGAAACCTGAGCAGGCTTATCTAGTAAGCGCTTTACTCAATGAGTTATCTCCCCAGCCCAAACTATCTTTTTAAATTTGCTTTTTCGTGTGTGTGTGTGTGTGTGTGTGTGTGTGTGTGTGTGTGTGTGGTGCTGGTGGGAGTGCATGTGTGTGTAGAGGCCAGAGTAGGACCTCAGACGTCATTCATTGCACTTTCCTCTTCAGATGCTGAACACCTTGTTTGTTGGAAACAGGGTCTCTCACTGGGCTGGGGCTTAGAGTGGGATAGGCTAGCTGGCCAGCGACAGGATCCTCCTGTCTGGGAATACAAACTCATGCCACCACTCCTGACTTTCACGTGGGTGCTGGGGATCTGAACTGAGGTCTTCAGGTGTGTGTGGGAAGCACTTTGCTGACTGAATCACCTCCCCGGCTGTTTTCTTTTTTATTATGAAAAACTTCAAGCTGACTTCAAAAGTATAACCTATAATACCAATAGTTAAAGAATCCGAATACGAATATCTGTAAGCCAACCGGCACGTTCATCAACAAATAATTACATGTTTTATTCTACATTTACCCTGTTCCCCAGAGCCTTCCTAAGATTGTTTTAAAGCAGCTGGCACACTTTAATTCCATAAGTTTCATGACTAATATCTTTAAGGATTCCTTTTTAAAAATCAATTTATTTGCCATTATCAAATTCAATATCTTAAATTTAATAAAAATTAGGCTGGCATGGTGGCACATACCTGGAATCCTGGCACTTAGGAGGGTGAGACAAGATAGCAAAATTGAGGCCAGCCTGATACATTTAGCAAGACTCTGTCTCAAAAAAATATTTTAGTAAAATTATTTAAATTTGAAGCCATCATCAAATATCCAGTTTTCAATGTTTCCTTATTTTTTAGAAATATCTTTTCAGTTCTTTTATTCAAGATCCAAATGTCTTCATCTGTAGGTTTCTCATTTTCTTTTTTTTAGATGGGATTGAACCTAGAGCACTGTCCATACTAGTTCTCCACTTACCACTAATCCATTACCTTTCTGTCTCTTTCTTTTGTTCCTTTGCTGACTCTAGGTTGCCCATCTTGGCCTGGTACTCACTCTGTAGTCTGGTCAACCTTTGAACTTTCCAACCTTCTACCTCAGGCTCCAAGTACCTGGGATTACAGGCCTGCATCACCAGGCCTGATGGATATAACTCTAAAATTTCTTTAATGTATAGGATCTCTTGCTTTTTTATCATTTACTTGTCAGTGAAATCAAGCCATTTTCTCTATAAAATTTGTTACATTCTGAGTTTGACTGATTGTATTACAAGGAGTTATTTAATATATACCCTGATCCTCCATAGCTCATACAAGCAGAGAATGTGGCCTACAAGGTTAAGGAGATTTAGGCTGAGCATTCTGGGTTGAATGCTCCTCAAATGGTACTACATTCTTACCACATCAGCAGGTGTCATAGTTAGGCACAGGTGTCAACTTGACAGTTGAAGGTTCGAGCTCTGGGCACATTTGTAGAGAATTAGTAGTTGAGTTAGGCCCAGAGCAGACCTGCAGGAGATTGTCTAGCTGATGGGGAAGATTCAGTCCATGGTGGGTGGGACTAGGCCCTGGAATAAAATACAGAGAGCTGGTTGAAAAAGTTGGCATCCTTTTATACACTTGGCCAGACATGCTGGTCTGGCAAGTAAAGATCGTCCCTCTCTCAACTATTATGTAGAGATGGTATGGCCAGTTCCCTCGGCCCTGGTGTTGGTATGAGCTTCCCTGTCAAGATGGACTGAGAACTGAAATCTGAAAGTCGTAAGAGAAAATAAACCCCTTGTTCCCTTAAGCTGTATGATGGTGATTTATCAACAACCATGCAGGTGAACTGCAACAGAAGATGTACAGTATTTGTCTTTTAGGAAAGTTAAAATTGTCTAAGGTGACAAAATGGTGATAGTCCATCCTTCTGCATCCATTAGCTGGAATTCTTCTGTCTAAAAAATTTACCACATCCACTGTAACAGTTATTCTTTACTATTGCTGTGAGAGAGCACCCAAAGTCAAGCAACTTAAGGGAGAAAGGGAGATTTATTCAGCTTATGGTTCCAGAGGGGAGGCGCAGTTTCTTATGGCAGAGGCGGCATGGTTGGCTGGCCAAAGCTGGAGGAGGCTACATCACTCCAGACATCTTAGAGGCTGAGAGCTGCCAGACTGCTTGCTGCAAAGGCAGACTTCTGGAGGTTGTGTGGGACTAATCTACCTCAAGGCCCATCCCTTGTGATTGCCTTCCTCCAGCAAGGCTCTACCTCTCAAGGTGCCATGACTTTGCTAAACACATGAGACTGTGGGGGACACATGAGACTGTGGGGGGACAACAAACCATGCCTCTCACTATATGTTTTCCTTGATGTACATACAGGAAAAAAGACAAATTGTTGAAATTTTCCCCTTTACCAATCTTCCACAGTAATGAATTAATCTGATTACAAGTCCAACAGCTCTGAGGTTGGTACTGAAAAACACCATCTAAGAAAGTAACCTCTAGCTCTGTGGTACTGAAGCACTCTACTAGATAGAATGGGCTTCCCAGCCAGCAGAGCTGGGCAATAGCCAGTCTTTCATACATCTCCTGACTATGTATGCAATCTTGAGCAAATCACCAAAGGCAATCATTATTTATAGATGGTAAGTCCCAAGGGATAACTCTTTCAAGAAAAACCAATTTTATTGTAGAGAAGCCCACGAGACAGAAATCCAGAGCTTGAATAAGTATATATACACTTGTGGCAAGAAATAAGGCCACCCTGAAAAGAGCCAGGAGACCAAGTATAGAATTTTGTAACTCAGAAGGAATAACCAGAACTCATGTTTTGGGGGAAAAGCTTTTAGATCAAGGGAAAACTCAGGTTTTATGGAGGCTTGTTAGACTGTTCTTCATAAAGTATGCAGTTCAGAATGTGAAGAGCCCCATAGCCCTCCGTCTCGTCCATTTACTAAAGTCTACTTATTTCTGCAAAAAGCACTTAATAATTGAAAACTGGCTTAGCTCAACGTTCACAAGAGCTTGTGTAAAGTAAAGCCAGTGTGTATCGAGTGTGGCAATATGGAAGGTAAAGTTAAAACTAGAATATTAGTTCACATCTGTAATCCTAGCACTGGGGAGGCCTAGGCAGGGGCGTTAGGGTTCCAGGCTATAGAGTGAGAGGAAGAAAGTTTAGATAGCTTAATGGTAACAGTTTCTGTGCTATGGTGGGAGTTGGATCCCTGAAGTAGGGGTGGTCAGTGAACAGAGGTGAGGAATTAGAAACTGAGTGGGACTGATGCTTTTCTTGTCTTTCTACCAAAGGGAGCAAAGAGAGAGAATGCTTCAAAGAAGGGATCCAAGATCAAGCAAGGATTGAAAGAATAAATTATCATTGTGTGTGTATGGGGGGGGTCAGAGGACAAGCTTTCAGGAGTCGGTGTTCCCTCTCTTGATGAGGCAAGGTCTCAGTGTACTCCAGGGTATCTGGCCTATGTGCCACAGGCAATGGAAGATTCTTCTGTCTCAGTCTCTCATCCTGCTGTATGAGTGTTGGGATTATAGATGAGCAACAATATGCAGCTTTCAGTGGGTTATGGAAACCAAACTCAGATCTTCAGACTGTGCAGAAAGCACTTTAACCAGCTGAACCATTTTACCAGTCTTCAATCAAGTATTTCTTTATCATAAAAGCTTTTAAGATGGTAATTAAAAATATTTATTTGAGAGAGGGTGAGAATATACATACTTGCCATAGTGCACAAGTGGAAGTCAGAGGACAACTTTCAGAAGTCAGTTCTCTCCTTCCACAATGCAGGCATCTGGGGATGAAACCTGCTGAATTATATCTCACTGATCCTTAAGATTACCGATTTAAGGGCTGGAGAGTTGGCTTAGGGGTTAAGACTGCCTTGCAAGCAGAAGGTCCTGAGTTAGGATCCCAGTCCCATGAAAAAATGCTAGGTGGAAATGGCAGAGCCTGGGAAATTCCAGAGTGAAGCAAAAAAGAGGTAGAAGCAATCCAGGATGATTCCTGAAATCACCCTTGGTCCTCTACAGGGACACATAGTGCCTTGTCATACAGACACACACACACACACACACACACACACACACAAAAGATTACCCTTATTTAAGAATGCTAATGTCCATATAATAATAAGAGAACCAAGTAACCCATGAGAAAGGGCATAGTGTGGAATTCATGTTCTTGAGAACAAAAGAAACTCACACCCTGAGAAGACAGCTCTGAGAACAGTGGATTTGGGTGGAAAGGTGATAGAGAATTGGTACAAATTTAGGAAGATTTGGTGGTTAGAACAATCAGATCTCTGTTTGGTTGCTTAAGTTTTTTTTTTTTTTTCAGTGAAGTATGTGTGAATGAGACCAAAAGAAAGAAGACTGAAAATTTTAAAGTTAAAAAAAAGAATGAGGGGCTGGAGAGGTGGCTCAGGGGTTAAGCCTCCGCCTTGCAGGCGGAAGGTCCTGAGTTCGGATCCCAGATCCCACGTATAGACGCCAGGTGGAAGCGGGGCCTGCGCTTCTGGTCCTGGTAGGGCGGAGCCTGTGAATCCCGGGGCAGAAGGAGGTGGAGGCGCCCATGGTGGTTTGCGAATTCGTCCGTGGTTCTACACATACTCAGACACACACACACATACACACGCATATGCACAGTAGAATAAATAATAATAATAACAAAAAAATTTAAAAAAAAAAAAGAATGAAGCTATAAATAGTTGGACTCAGGGGGTGAAATCCAGATCTTACGAGGAAAACCCTTTAGGATTATAGAGCAGACAGATACTGAGTGCTGGCTTTAGCTCTGTGGCCATGAACCCAAGACTTTGTTCTGTTTCAGGCCAGGGAAGGTGTGGAGCTACAGTCAGCCCAGCAGGTGAACAAGAAAGAAACGGAATTGCTTTTCAGAATAATGGGCCAGGAAATCACAGGAGATAAGGGCAAGAATGAAGAGAGGGTGATATAATGAGCAGTTTTTTAAAAGTGGTAAAGTCAGTGGACTGGTGTGATGGTTAAGAACTCATTGTCAGCCTAAAACAACATCTAGAAGGCAGGCATCTGGGCACATCAAAGACGGGCTGTGTCCATTGCATTAATTGGTATGGGAAGACTCAACCTCCAAAGGAGGATATGGCTTAAAGAGGGGTTCTGGGACTTTAACCAAGAGATTGAGCATGTATGCATTCATCTGCTATGTGTGGGGGGGGTAGAGTGTGTGCAAGAGGGCACTGTGTGTGTCTGTGAAGATCCAAAGGTGACATCAGAAATCATCCTGGATTGCTAGATTTCCTTATTGTTTTCCAGGCTCTACCTTCTGGAATTGTAGACAACTGCCCTATCCACCTGGCATTTTTACATAGGATCTGGGCATCCTAAGGCAGGTTCTTTTGCCGTTGAGGTTTTTAACCCCTGAACCACCTTCTCAGACCTCCATCTGCTGCTTTTTGCTCTCGAGTGTGGATTTGATGACCAGCTGCTTCAGGTTGCTATTTCTGTGACTTCTCACAGGGCCTATAACCTGCAACTGTGAGTCAGCAAATCCTTCCTCCCCACAAAGTAGCTTGGATTGGGTGTTTTGTGGCAGCAATGAGTGATGAAACTAAAACAACTGGAGACCCCATGACAGTGGATGGGAGGCTAAAAAAGTAAGAGTTACAAAAGCAAGATAAAGGTCGACAGTCTTCAGTGAATGAATGAGGCTGCGGGAGATCAGAATGCAGCAAGAGGGAGCTCTGGCTAGTGAAGAAAGGAGTAAAAAGCAGCACTTCACATTCTGGTCAGAGTCCTGAGAGAGACTAGCTGCCGCACTCCATGGGGCTAAGAAGGAAACACTGTGAAAGAAATTAGAGGCAGGGGGCATGCCTAGCATATATCTGGAACCTAGGGTTCCAGACGCAACTGGAAAGGGCTGTGGAGAGCCTAGAAATGTGAAGGACACGCCCAGGTCATGTTGCACTGACAACAGAATGAAATTTAGGACTTGAGGCAGGATTAGAGCAGCTGTGCTGGGATGGGTCTCTAAGGTCTTTGAAGGTCTTTGGAATTTCTGAAGGTCACTCCTGGAATCTCCCTGAAGGAACTGACTCCAATCCTCCCAGAGATAAGATGGCCAACTTCCCTATGAAAGGATTATGGAGAGGAGCTCTCCATATTAAACAAACAACTTGACCTTTAGCCCTACCTGGGCCCATAAGCAACTGGATTGGGCCCCAATGGGAGCTAACCAATGAGAAAAAGCCAGTTTCCCCCAGCTTGTCTAGGTATATAAATATGCCTGACCCTGGCTACCATCTTTGGTGCCCTAGCCCTTCATGGCATTAGTGCCTTGAGTTCTGTTCCTTGCTTCTCATGGATTCCATGGATTCTTTCTAGCTGTTGGCTCCTCCAGCGTCCTAGCCCCTCGTGTCACTCCTCATCTAATAAATACACGTGTTCTGGTTTCAATCTTCGACTCCGTAATACAAGAACCCTGCATCCTTGGGACAGTTGTTTCCTGTCCCCTTATCATGTGGCGACCCAGATGGAACAGCCAAAAGACTGTCCTGCATCATGCTGGCTCTGGAAAGGAAGAGGTGAAGCCTGGAGAATGCTGGAAGCGGAGAGGTGTGTGTGTGGGGGGCAGCTCAGGCATAGTCATTTTCTGATCTGCCTAAAGACATTATTTCCTAGGGAAGTTGCCCCTCTTCTGTGTTGCTGCAATTCTCTCTGCTTTCCCAATTACAGGCATTAATCTAAGTCCTTTCTCTCTACTCTGTGTTGTTATAATCAACTTGCATCCATTCAGTCCAAAGGAGGCCAGCATATCATCTGCTGTAACCCCCCAAGCTGTCAGGGCACTCTGATGTTTGCTGTGGGTGTGGGGAGCGGGGGAGAGGGCAAGGAGAGGAGAATGCTTTCTTTCTGCTCTTCTAAGCCTGGGAGACTAGACAGCCTTGTTCGGAGCCTCAGCACATACAAGTCACAGTCGCAGCGTAGGTAATGGCCAAGAATACTAAACATTCACATCTACAAGGGGACTAATGAACCATCAAACACATCATTCAGAGAACAAGTTACTGCAGCCTTTCATCGAACCAGAAAAAACAACAACAACCAAAAAAATGGTGCGTGTGGTAATAAAGATAGTCACAGTCGATATGGTGGCATCTACCTGTATTAAAAAGTACTAGGAGGCAGAGGCAGGAAGATCAAGGGTTCAAGATCACCCTCTGCTACAAAGTGAGTTCCAGGACAATCCAGACTACATGAAATCCTATCTCAAAATGAACAACTCTCATTCAGATAGATTAAATAATTCTACACTGGATAATCTTTTGCTATATCTTAAAATTTTATAAAAATATCACTTTAAAAAGTCCATCTCTGTGCTGATGAGCTGACTCAGGTGTTAAGTAGAAGGTCCTGAGTTCAGATTCTAGGAACCACATAAAAATGCCAGGGAGAATGGTGGTGGCCTGCACTTCTGGCCCTGGTGGGCGGAGCCTGGACAATCCCAGAGTGAACCAAAAAGGAGGTAGAAGCAATCCAGGATGATTCCAGAAGTCACCCTGGGTCCTCCACAGGATACACAGTGCCCTCTGACACACACACACACACACAGTTTTTTTTTTAAAGTCCATCTCCATCTTAGTACATGAAGCAGGGTGCATGTCTCCTGACTTCACTGCAGCTCTTACACCCTCTAACTTGGACATGGTTTCTGGTGGTAATGGTGTTTATGGTCTTCATCTCCCTTGCTGTTTTGTAACTGCCTGGGAGTGGGGGGAGGGAAGTTCATATTCTTATATTCTCTTAAAATAATACCATGCATAGATTGCCATCTTTTATTATGTGTTTACTATAAAAACAGCAGGACAATCAAATGAAAGCTGAAAATTGAAATCTGGTCTGAGTTTGGGAAAGAAGAGAACAAAGCTTGGATTTCATTCAATGTTTTTACTTAGCTCTGGATGAACCAAGCAGAGAGAGGACTATAAACAACATTCAGACACAAAACAGGGAAGGGGGGTGGGGGTTGGCTCCCATTGCCTCTCTGAACTTCTGGGCAGTGTGCTAGCCACCAACCCAAAGGAGCACAGAATGCCAGGCTCCCTGCCTTCTATTATGCAGGCTCAGAAACAACATCACCATGTGAGGAAGTTGATTGGAGTACACTGAGCCATATCTTACTAGTTCTGGGCCTCAAAATTCTTGTCATGTCCACAGTTGGGCAGGTTCCTGTTTTCTATGACTGCATGGCACAGTCTAGGAATCTAGTGCTTTGTCTCTTCTTTCCTTTCCTTTTTTTTTTTTTTTTAAAGCAATAAGAAACCCATCTGTAAAATTGAGCTTAAGTATCATCAGGCAATGCAGAATGATGATGATGGCCGCTGCTGTTAAGTTTAGCACAGATTTTTAATTCCATAAACATGTATGGTGGTCCTACTATGTGCTTGGCTCGGAAGATCCAAAGGTAAAGCAATGCAAGCTCTGCCCTGTGTTTCAGGTTAGCTCATAGATTAGTTAAGTACATTATGCTTCTTCTCTTAGTAGAAGGTGGACGGGAAAGAAACAAATATAATGGTTTAAAACTCGTTTTAGGGCTGGACAGATGGCTCAGGGGTTAAGCCTCTGCCTTGCAGGCAGAAGGTCCTGAGTTTGGATCCTAGACCCCACGTATAGACGCTGGGTGGAAGGGGGAGGGGAGCTGGGCAGAAGCAGAGGCGGTCTACGTTTCTGGTCCTGGTAGGGAGGAGCCTGTGAATCCTGGGGCAGAGTAAACAAGGAGGAGGTGGAGGCGGTCCCTTGTGGTTCCCGAATTCGCCCATGGTTCTACATACACACACATACACACACACACACACACACACACACATGCGAGCACACACGCATACACGCACAATTGAATAAAAAAAAACTTTTAAAGTATATTATTAGCTCAGTTTGTTTATAATCTTTGATCTCTTTGCCCCCTCCCTTTGTGCACTGTTTCCCCTAAAATAAGGAGCAGTGTACCAACATTGTCTGTTTTCATTAAATGGCTGTGTTTACTATATAAACATCTAGGAGTTATCAACGAAAAGATTCTAGTCCAGCTCTCTTTCTCTCTGGGCAATGCAAACTGTATGACTGGCAGAATGGATAAGAGGTTTCTCCTGAGTCTCACAGTCAGAGTGCCAGAAAGTCTTAAGTGTGGGGCAGGAGATGTAGCTGAGTTGGTAGTGCTTGCATAGCATGCATGAAGCTCTGGTTCAAACCCCAGGACCACAGAAACTAGGTGTAATGGTACATGCCTATAATCCTAGTATTTGGGAGAAGGAGGAAGATTCAAAATTCAAAATCATCCTTTACTACCTTTAATACAAAGTAAGTTTCAGAAACTACATGAAACCCTGTTTCAAAAAAAATTGTTATTTTTTTTAAATTTTTTTTTACTATTTATTATTTATTCAATTGTACATGTATGTGTGTGCGTGCATGTGTGTGTGTGTGTGTGTGTGTGTGTGTGTGTGTGTGTGTGTGTGTGTAGAACCACGGATGAATTCGGGAACCACCATGGACGCCTCCACTTCCTCCTTGTTCACTCTGCCCTGGGATTCACAGGCTCTGCCCTACCAGGACCAGAAACGCAGGCCGCCCCCGCTTCTGCCCGGCGTCTATACGTGGGGTCTAGGATCCGAACTCAGGACCTTCCGCCTGCAAGGCGAGGCTTAACCCCTGAGCCACCTCTCCAGCCCCCCCCAAAAATTGTTATTTCTATATAACTTTAAAGTCCAGATTTGCTTCAAGAAAATGAACTTGTTTTCACATAGTGCTTTTCTTATGAATTGACTGCTTAATGAATACATGGTTTCATTATCATTGTTCCTTCATTCTGCAGATACAAAACTTATTTTTTAAACTTTATTCACATTTATTTAGTGTGTGTGTGTGTGTGTATCAGAGGATACTCTGTGTGTCCCTGTGGAGGACCAAGGGTGACTTCAGAAATCATCCTAGATTGCTTCTACCTCCTTTTTTTTTTAGTATTTTTTATTCATTTTTATTCAATTGTGCATGCGTGCGCTTGTGTGTATGTATGAGTGTGTGTGTGACCCTACCAGGACCAGAAATGCAGGCCGCCCCTGCTTCCGCCCAGCGTCTATACGTGGGGTCTAGGATCCGAACTCAGGACCTTCTGCCTGCAAGGCAGAGGTTTAACTCCTGAGCCACCTCTCCAGCCCCTTCTACCTCCTTTTTGATTCACTCTGGGATTTCCCAGGCTCTGCCCAGTGGAAAGTACAGACCTCCACCATTTCCCCCTGGTGTTTTTACATGGGACCTGGGATCTGAACTCATGACCTTCTGCTTGTGAGGTAGAGTCTTAACCCCTGAGCCATCTTGCTAGCCCCCAAAAACGTTTTTAAAAGAATCAATTTGGCCAATGTCTCTTTGATAACAAGCATATTTCACAGTACATATGCTTTGTATTTCACTGTTCCCAGGGTTCTATTCAGCCACTGACACATATGTCATCTTTTAAGAGAGGTCTATGTAGAATACCCTACATAAATAGCACTTTATCCTCACTGTACTCTCAATGAATTGGGCCTATCATATTAATCCTGATCTATTTTTTTTCACAGTACTAATCATATCTGATATTTCATGAGTATATTCAGGATTTATGGACTTAATATTATTACAATTTTTTTTTGCGTGCAGGAGTATTTTGCATGTGGGTGGGTGTACATATGTGTATGTGTGTGTAGGCCCAAAGGTGACATCAGGAATCATCCTGTATTGCTCTTCCACCTTATTGCTTTGCTTTGGGGTTTCCTTGGTTCTGTTTTTCAGAGCCAGAATTACAAGCCACCTCATTTCCACCCATAATTTTTCTGTATGGCATCTGAGCTCAGGTCCTTTTGTTTGCAAGGGAAAGGTTTTAACCACGGAGCCATCTCCCCAGCTCCCAAAGTTCATATAATTTGAAAGTAAGGGCTTCTTTAAGAAATAGAATATAGGGGCTAGAGAGATACTAGGTAAGGTGCCAGCTTATAAACCTGGAAACCTGAGTTGAATTCCACATGGTGGAAGGAGAGAACTGACTTCTAAAAGTTGTCCTCTGACCTCCACCCTGCACCATGCATGTGTGCTGTCTTGCTCTCTCTTCTGTCTTTCCTTCCCTCTTGAATTTTAGAAACTGAGTCATCTTAAAAAATATATAGTCACTTATGGTGTGCACTTCCTAGTACTTGGGAAGTCAAGGTAGAAAAGACTGCAGGCTTGAGGCCTGTCTGGGATACATAGCATACCCTTTCTCAACAAACAATAATTTCAAAGTAAATATAAAATGAATATTTAATTGTTGACCCTTGGGAGATTCAGCTGTGTCGTCACATGCTCCTAACTCCATACCTTCCTCCACATGGTAGATTACATCCTCTCAGCCAATCATCCTTCCTCCTTTGTTTCCAGCTGCAAGGAAGACAACTAGTACACATGGATGTCTGTATTTATATTTAATAGTAAATTTATTTTAAAGCAGACTAGAACTAGTGAAGGTCTTAAGGTTCTTAAGTTAAATGGATAGAAGAGGCAATGCAGAAATACATGTTCCTAGCTGAGGATGGAACGCATTTGGAAGAGTGCTGGCCTTGTCTACTGGACAGGAAGCTCCGATCCCATGCTCAGCACTGCATAAAACTGGGTGTGGTGGTGCCTGCCTGTAATTCTGCTCCCCCCCCACCCCCCACTTCTACCCCCTTGGGAAAGAGAGGTAGGCTTGATCTTTTCTCTGTCTCCCTCCTCCTGGCAGCTACCAGCTTTTGCAGCCTGCCTACTCTTTCTTCCAAACTGTAACAAAATGTTCCTCAAGTTTCCTTTCATGTCTATTTCCAAATTCATTTACTAACAAGATTAAGAACCCAAAAAAGGAACTCCAACTCATTGGCAATGTGTATAAAACAGGGTGTAATTTACAGTGATTCTTGCTAAAGCAATACAAAATACCCTCAAGATGTGGCCAATTGAAATATTCATCAGGGGGCTAAACAACTGCTAAGTATTCTCCAGCCACCCCTATGAAACCTTGAAGAGAATATTATGCTTTGACTCAGACAGCTAAAGAGAGAGTTAACACTTTGTAACTCATGCTTTCAAAATCACAACTGTCATTCCCATGATAATGTGTCTGGCTTATGAGAAAGTTTTGTTGAAATTTTCATATTGGTTGTTGCACAGTATGTTAAATTCATGTCCAGCTCTCCACAACTCCTTTTTCTTTTTCTTTTAAATCCCTGTCTGAATCTCCTCAGAAAAGTCTAAGACAAATTCTACCAAACTGAGCTGTCGGTCGGCATAAACCTTAATATCTGTTGCAGGCAGAATAACGGTCCCCTAGTCCATGTCTTAGTCTCTGGAACCTGTGAATACTTATGAATATATTAGGTTTTATATTATATTACACATGCCAAACAGCCACATTGGATGATCTACTTCTGTCATCCTATCTACTTGAGAGGTTGAGGTGGAAAGATCTTGAGTTTGAGACTAGATTGGGCTACATAACGAGAAATTCATCTAAAAAAAATTAAAAAATAAAAAATAAATAAATTAAGGTTGTTAACAATGATACAGCAAAATCGTAATAAACATTTGTAATGATCCTTTCTAAAAATGTGTTAAGGGGCAACACCATTGGTCATATATTAGCTCTGAAGATCCAAAGGTAAAAGCAATACAGGCTCTGCCCTGTGTCTCAGGTTGGCTAATAGATTAGTTAAGTACATTATGCCTCTTCTCTTTGTAGAAGGTGGACAGGAAAGAAACAGGAATATACTGTTTTAAAACTCTTTTTAACAATTCTAGGTTGTTTAATGATCTTTGATCTCCTTGGGTACCCCCTCCCTAAAATAAGTCAGAGCATCAACACTGTGTTCCAGCCTGCTTGGTGATTCACGGTTCTAGGGCCACCACTGGCCAGAGGGGAGCTGCTGGGGCTGTCCAGATGCAAGTGTCACAGGGACGAGTCACAGCAGCAGCAGCAGATCAGCCTTCGGGAGGACTGCTTGGAGGCAGACACGAACTCCGAGCTCTGTTACGGTGACCTAAGAAATGAAGCTGCATTTCTAATTTCAGACTAACAAAACAGGTGGGTTGGCTGCTTTGCCTCTGACGGGGTAATTAGAGTTGTCTGGGGGACAGTCCACCCACTGCCTGCTGATCTTGCACCTAAACTGCACCATATAAAAAAGGCCGTCTTCTTCGAGGGCTGCATTAGTCAGCTCAAGTTGTCATAACACAATGTCACAGACGGGGTGGCTTAAGCAACACTTATTTTTTCACAGAGCTGAAGGCTGGAAGTCCCAGATGGTTGAGCTGGGGTGGGCGGTGTTGGGGAAGGGGAAGGGGGAGGCTTGAGAGCAAGCACACCAGGAGCAAGCTCTCTGGTGTCTGCTTGTAAAGACACCCTACTAGATGAGGGCCCCATATTCAGGATGTCAATTCACTTTTAATTATTTCCAGAGTATTTGCCCTGTCTTAAAGATGAGTCATGTGGTAGTTAGATAAATGTGTGTTAACCTGATAGCTGCAGGCTGAGCTTTGGGCATATCTGCAAAGAAATTGGTAATTAAGGTAAGTCCTAAGCATGGAGGGTGAGACTGGTCCTTGGGCAGGGAGCTAAGATAGAGGGAGCTGGTTACATAAGATGGCATTCTTCAGCATACTTGGACAGACATGCTTTCTGGCAAGGGACATTTTCTTCACAATTCCGTGGCTATGGTGTGGCCTCTTGTGTTTGTGTGAGCTCCCCTGACAGGTAGATAAGAACTGTAACTTGATGATTCTAAACCAGAATGAAACCCTTCTCTCTGAAGCTATTTGGTTATGAATTTACTAGAAACATTGGGCTGGAGAGATGGCTCAGATGTTAAGACTCTGCTTCCCAAGCAGAAGGTACTGAGTTCAGATCCCAGGTTCCATGTAAAAACATGGCAGCTTGCATTTCCACCTTGGTGGGCGGAGCCTGGGGAATACCAGAACAAAGCAAAAAGGAGGTAGAAGTAATCCAGGATGATTCCGGATGTCACTTTTGGCCCTCCAAAGGGACAAACAGTGCCCTCTGACACACACACACACACACACACACACACACACACACACACACACACACTAAATATTTTAAAAATCTTGAGTCTTTGCCTTCCCAAAATAATGATTTGTAATTTTGAATACATTAAAAATTGTTTAAAACTCTGTGTGTGTGTGTGTGTGTGTAAGACCAAGGGTGACATCTTGGATTGCTTCTACCTTCTTGCTTTGCTCTGATATTTTCCAGATTCTGCCCACCAGGGCAAGAAGTGCAGGCCGTTGCAGTTTCCGCCTGGTTTTTTACATGGGACCTAGGATCTGAACTCAGGACCTTCTGCTTGGAAGGCAGAGTCTTAACTACTAAACCATCTCTCCAGCTCCCATTAAAATATTTTTGTTCATATTGCAGTGATTTACAACTGGGGACAACTGACAGCAATTTGCATACCTGGGCTGGCAAGATGGCTCAGTGGGTAAAGGTACTTACTGTCAAGCATAGTGACCTGAGTTTGCTCTCTGGAGCAAACATGGTAAAGAACCAACACCTGAAAGTTGTCTTCTAATCTGCACACATGCGCTGTGACACATCGCCACCCCCATATAAAATGAATAAAAATATGGAGTGGGTGATGGCTCAGTGGCTAAAGTGCTGACGGTGTAATAAGCAAAATGACCTGAGCCACACCAAATGCCAGGTGAGCATGGCGGCTGCCTGTAATTCAATGCGTAGACCAGGAATGCCCAGAGCAAGCTGGCCAGTGAAACCAGCCCAATTAGAGAGCTATTTCCAGTCTGAGAATCCCAGAACAAACTGGCTCGCCAGACTAGCCTACTAGGGAGCTCTGAGTTTGATTAGAGACTCTACAGCAAAAGAATAAGGTGGAAGAGTGATCAAGAATGATTCCTGACATCAACCTTGGGCCTCCACATGCACACCATACATGTGTCCCCCTTGACAACAAACACACATGCATACATCATACACACATAAATTTAAGAAGCTCACATGCTGCTTTTCTTCTGAAAATCAAGAACAAAAGGCAACTTTTTAGAATCTGCAAATTAAATCTCAATCACAACTGTCTTCCAGGTCTTCATGCATCCCAAGAATGCACTTTTTGTACAAAAAAATCAATTATTATAACGTAACTGGCTAACAAATGTTATATGACAAAGAGTTGTAAACCTGCAAGAGACCCATTCTGCATTTATAAGTGACGAGTTGCTTAAATGCGGCAATGGGGATTCATTGTAGCTGAAATATCCAGGAAGAATTCACTCTTAGGGTAGGAGTTGAGTTTGGAGCTCATGCAACCCAGACAAACTGGCAAAAGCAGGAAATTGATTGATGTTCTCGGCTGCTGCATAAGCACACTTAAACTCTACCCAGTAACATGGTTTTTCCAGTGAGAGCAATAAAATAGTAGGTGACTTGATCAGATATTGAACAACTCAGTTGTTTCATCAATTCAGATTTTCCTTCAACCCAGTTGGCTTAAACTCAAGCAGTCTTAACCACGTACACGACTTACTTGTTTTTATTGAAAATACAAAGTAATATTAAAGAAAAATTTTAAATAAGTTAAAAATCATTCCATATCCCTTTACACTAACACAAATTTATTTCTGCATATCATCTACATGCATAGACTTTACAGTGACAATTGTAGTGATCATTCTCTAGTTTGCATTGTGCTTGTTTCATTTGTCATAGACACATCATGTTTCTATAGTCTTCCAAGTAATTATTTTTCAAGGCAGCATACCTCATTACTTTTATTAGTGCACTTTCTTTAACATGTAGATTTTCCAAATATTTTTGCTATTTATAATACAGACATAAACATCCTCATGCATTTACCTTTTTTCATAATACTCTTCAGTTTAAAAATGAGTTCATAGGGCAAAGGATGTGGTCATTTGTATGGCTCTTGTTATAAGGGTCATATCTATTTAAAATGCCATCTGAAGTCAATGTGTTAAATAGTTTCTTCTTAAAAGTGTCTTATTAGAAATAGTTTTAAAGCTCAGTATTTAAAGTAAAAAATAATATTTTTTATTTTTTAAAAAATCCAAACAGGATGGAATAGAGGCCTCTCAAGTTTAGTTGAGTCAACTTAAGCAGTATTTCCCCACCATGCACATCTGGCAAGGGGCCTATAGCCGCACAGAGGAAGACGCGCCAAGGCACTTCTGGCCCAGAGACTCCAGCCACCCAAGCTTCCTAGGCTGCAAAGGTCTGAACACTTCTCTGCAATGCCAGCATGCACGTGAGGTCAGGAAGCTCTAATCACAGACGGGCTCAGCGCTTAAACTCACAAAATCTAGTCAATGGCAGAGCCAAGAAATGAATGCAAATGTCTTCTTGTTGATGCATTCTCCACCCTGTTCTACATGCGTTCTGGCTCTAAAATTCAACTTCACGTGCAAACATGTAACTATACGTTCAGGAGAATTTTCAAACATGCTTAAGCTAAAGACACCTAAACTAGCAATTTATATCCAAGCAGAAAAATTATACAAAGCCCTTAGCATCAGCAAATATTTGACTATTTTCTCTGGAATCATTTAAACTTGCTATTCTTTTAAACTTAGGTGTAAACTCTTTAAACAATAACAATCTTTTGCTCAGTATTTTGTATAACTCTGGGAGTCTGTAAATAAAGGATACTAGCAATAAATTATATACACTACAAAGGAAAAAAAACTATACTTAAAGTAAATCTACTTTCCAAATACATTCTAAAGGGGAAAGATTTTTAAGTGTTGGTCTTATAGAGGTAGAGAGATTCCCTCGTTACATTTCAAATTCCCTGCCACCTAAACAGAACCTCAGCACTCACTATTACATCATAGGCTCGAGAGACATATCCTTACATAGAGCAAATGATTTTGACCTATACCCAGTGTTGATGCTACCAGGAGGAAAAGATTCACCACAAAGGCTTTACAACTTCTGCTGTGTCAGATACTCTATTCCATCTTTGAAGAACAGAGATTATTGAGGTTAACCTTACCAATTAAACTGTATACATACATAACATTTTTCTAGGCCATTAATCACCAGTGTGAAAATGGTGTAGGGCTAGGAATCAAAATTGCCAATCCCTAGCATGTGCCAAATCACAGTAATAAGGAAAGCATTCCAAGCCCTGGATTCCTGTTCTCTGTGCCCCAAGCAGTGATTACCTGGACAGTCCTGGGGGCCCAATCAGACGTTGTACACACAAACACATCCATGAGACCGCATGGCACTTGGCAGATTGCCCACTATCTCCCATTTGTTCAGATCTGGATCGTACTTCTCGATGCTCTGGAGATACGTCCCCTTGGAGTAGGAGTACCCCCCAGTGACGTAGATGCAGCCGTTCATGATGACAGCGCCACACTCCATCCGCCTCTCCATCATGGGCGCCGTCTCTCTCCAAGTGTTTTGTTCAGGGTCATAGCACTCAGTGATTGTGGTTTGTCCACCGACTAAATAAAGCTTATTTTCAAATGAAACTGAGCATAATCCATATTCTTTAAAAAAGAAAAAAGAGCAAAATTTTATTATGATCACAAATGAGATACGATGCAATGGCAGAAGTGGATGGCACAGTGGAGTAATGCTGGCATTCTGACTGTGTCACATTCCACTGCATGTTAAAATCCCACACCTGTCTGGCCACTTGGCCATTACCCTTTAGGCAGATAATTATCATTATCCCTGAGGGATACTAATCCCTAAACTGCTAAAAAGAAACTCACAATCAGACCTCCACCTGCTAGGAATTGCTCAACGCACAGGATTTTAGTTGACATCCCCTTTCAAGATGACGGCAGTAGTGACGTCCTTACAGGACTCGACAGCAGGCAACTATGTAGGTTCCTCAAGGTCTCAACTGATGTGTCAGCTGCTACCTAAGTCACATGAGGCTGGCCTGCTAGCTTCTCCCACACTGCTGTTCCAGTTAGTGAGAGAAGCACACACCCGGGTACATCGCAGGCATCCCACCATATGCAGCCAGGATGAAGGGTCCCGGGTGAAGGGTCCCAGGTGGACCTGGGCCTTGTGGTAGGGGGGTCTGTCGGAAGGGAAGCTGTGTCATCTGGACTGTCTCACTGTTTTCCAAGGCACTGTGATGTGGAGCAGCCAGGGATAAGGAAATGAAACCTGGGCTCCCTTAGTCTGTGATGTAAGGAGAACTGAAGAACAGTGTGAAACAGAAACTATTGGCTTCATCTAACAAGAACAGCTATGATCAGTTGGGTTGCCAGACCTCCTAATGTTATTAAAACCTGGAAATGACAGACTTTTATTTGAAATCTTCTGAATTTTAAGTTTGGTAAAAAGCTAGTTAAAGCATAGTTTAAACACTGTGAAAATCAAACAGAATAAGGTATGAACTTAATTTTTTTGTATTTCATCAGAAAAAGTTTAATGTATAAACCATACCTTCATAAGTACTACTACATTTCTATTGCTTTATATTATGAAAATTTTGGGGGTTGATTTTAAATTTTATATGCCCACTAATGTTAGGTTTAAGCCATACTGCCTTTTAAAGTCTTTCAAATAGTTAATAAGCTATATGCAACTCACATATATTACAGGACCCTTTTTTAAATTTTTAAAAAATGTATTATCGCCATATGTGTATGATAAGGGAACATGTGTGTCACAGTGCATGTGTAAAGGTCAGAGGACAGCCTGTGCAGTCCATTTGCTCTCTCCGTTTTTTACATAGGTTTGAGGAACTGAATTCAGGTCTTTGGGCTTAGCTGCTGAGCCAACTCACTGGCCTAAGGACACTCACCTTGAAAGGAATCTCCTTATGAGAGAGACACTAACATGTACTGTGTCTCCTGAATTGCTAGGTTTTGCCTGTTAGATTTTGTTGGAGAGATAAGTCTGACCACAAAACAGGCTGCACAATATGCAACCTGTGAGGCTAAACACGAGGTTCAAAAAGAGAACAGTCGAGAGCACGGGCTCCCAGCCAGACCACATAGGAGGAACCGCATGCATGCTTGACCATGTGATTTATTTCATGTTGTTGTGCCTCAGCGTTAAACAAGGTAATAACAATACCTTCCCAACTCATGATTACTCTGAGGCTTAACTAGGGCTGTGGCTTGACGACAGGCAGTGCCCTGAAAGGCTGTCTGTTTCAGGATGTTGCTTAGGAGGTGCTGCAGATCTGGGGGGGCGGGGCTGCAGGAAGTCTGGGGAGGAGCTGCGGCCTTGCCTCTGCTTCCTGGCTGCTCTGACATGTGCTCCTGATGCTGCCACCTCACCTCTGTCATCACAGGCCCAAACAATGCCACACAACCTTAGAAATGAACATCCACGCCACGAGCTAAGTTAGTTGCCTCTGGTATTTCATTCTAAGTTTTGGGGTTCTCATATGAATGAAGCTGACAAATGCAGACAAATTAATGCATGTAAAAATTCTGGACTAGTAACACCTGATGTGGGCTGAGTAAACATTAACTCTTATGCAGAACGACCTATTATTACTTTTGATTATGACTTTTTAGGATAAGACATTTGGAGGCGACATGTTCTATGTTGTTAGAGTCAGGGCAGCCTGTGGCTGAGGTTTGTCTAATGCAAAGTCTTCACCATGTGGAGACACAGCATCAGGTCCAGGTTCATTCCACCTGGATCACAAAAAGAAACCCACAGTGTAGCTGCTCGGGTTGAAAGCAGAAGTCTGCTCCGTTAGGCAGAAGCAGACTGCTCAGTAGTCACAGCACAGACTACGAATATAGATCCCGGTCTTTCACTTTCATACTGTATGAGCTTGGGAAGATTACTGGCCTTTTCAAAGTTACTAAGCTCCCATTTCCAAGTATGTAAATCAGCGATAAACAATACCTTCTCATGGAGGTGCAGTAGGAATTAAAGATAGTGTCCCATGTAAAGTGCTTAGCCAACAGCTGACCTATACATGTACAAGGATGTTAACCATTACTGTTATTCAAATGTTTTAAGCTTGTGGATTCTAATTTACCTTTCCAATGACCCAGTAAGTCCTGATGCTCTATGGAAAATTATTCAAAATAATATGGAGATGTAGGGATATGAATTCATCCAAATGTAAAAATCTTAAACATATGGCATCAGCATTATAGGCTAACCTTTTCTCCTTCACTGTGGAGGTTGAATCTAGTCTCACAAATGCTAAGCACATGCTCTACCACTGAGCTAACTCTCATTCCCAGTAAGAGGCTAAACTTAGGATTCCCCATTAATTTGTCACCAATAGTCAAATAGTTTTTTTAAAACAGGGAACTGGGGAGATGACTTAGTTGGTAAAGTGCTTGCTATGTATGCAAGAGGATGTTAAGTTCAATTCTTAGCACTCCTATAAAACACTAGGCATGGATGCATGTGCTTCTAATCCAGTGTTGAGGAGGTATTGACCGGAGTCTAGGAAAATATATGTGGACATGCTCTAATCAGAATAAATTATGACTGTGATAGATGAACATATGAATATTTTGAATTTTTAAATGATACTCATATGTATTTCCTATTTCTAGCTCATTTTTAGCCGTCTTGTATACTGATAAACTACAAAACACTTATATACTGTGCCAGTTAGATACAAGTGTCAACCTGACCACTGAGGGCTAAACCCTCAGACATTCCTTCGAGGAGCTATTTAGCTAAGGCAAGTACTAAGCAAGCCTGAGGAAGGAGGTTATCTAATTGATGTGGGTGACCCAACTCACAATGGCTGGGATCATTCTCTGGGCAGATGGATAAGATGGTGAAGGAATTAGCTGGCTTTGGCCAACTAGCAAGTTATAAAGCGTGCCTCTCAGTTCTTCCTGTGGGTATGGTGTGGCCAGTTCCTTAAACTCCCGATGGTGGTTATGAGATCTCTTGCCACAACGATGAAATAAAACCGAGAATCATAGGCTTAAATTGTTTGGCCATGTATTTATATCAGCAATGGAAGAGTAACTGCTGTTTGACCCGGGGCCTTTGTTACCTGGGTGTGGACTGGAGGTGATAAGGCTCCACTCGTTGATGTCCGAGTTGTAGCTCTGCACCTTGTCATAGGTGCAGCTTCCTCTGTAGCCACAGTGGCCGCCAATGACATAGATGACTTCGTGTAGGACACAGGCAGTAGCATTCCCCACACCTGTGTGTCAAGTCAAATCACACTTTAGACCGACTGTTCATCCTTTCCTGAGAATACTGTTGGCAGTATACTGTTACTATTGATGGTACAAGGCACTGTGCAGTGAAAAAAGGAAGGCTTCATGTCTCTAGGAACACAAATAATTACCACATAGTACTATCTATGGAAGACTATCCTAACACAAATAAGTACAACACAGTATAGGATAAGAGACTACCATAAAAAAGAGGCAAGCTGCAATGACTGGTCAGAGCAGAGACATTGCCTTCAATTGGAGTCATTAACAGGTAACAGAAGCAGACCTGGGCCTGGAAGGTGGGCAAACAGACAGAGAGGAAGCCGCTCTAAATAGAGGAAAGACCTCACGAAGATATGCTGGGCAACGCAAGGCAGTCCAGTTTGGCCATGAGCAGAGGCTCACTGGTAGTCATCGTACAGGACAAAGCTGACAGGAACCTGAGAAAACATGCTGAAGGACCCTGATCCCTGCTAAAGACTTGGGCTTACTACTCCAGCAGGATGCTTCATGTGTTTGAGCAGAGGAAGGGACAAGAAAGGAAAGAGGAGACCGAGCCATGAGGATTACCAAGGGGCTGATTTAGAAAAGGGCTTGGAAGAGAAAGAAAGGGCACAGAGGTGAGAGACAGCTAGACACTTAGCCTTCCTGGCAGAGCAAAGCTTGGTTCTGAGGTTCTGAGCCCAGAAAACTGGGAGACCCTGGAGCCACAGAAAAGCAGAGGAGGACAAAACCGGTTCCACGGGTGAGTAGCAAGGAAGAAAGACAAGGAGGCTGGCTGCAGTTGAAAGCGCCCAGTTTAGCCTGTCAACTAACTTTTATTAGCACTGTTACATGTCTGGTGCAGCTTAATCTCCTAGTTCATGTCTATTTCAAAGCAAGAATAGGTTTATAAGCATGATGGTGGGAAAAAAAAGAGGAGCTTCTAAACAGTCAACTATTTATTTCTTCTCTGTTTATCATTTGCACAAACCAAAAAAGGGATTGAATCTGAAATGTGACTCAACCCAACTGAAGCTCACTTTACAGGAAGCTAAAGGCTCACCTCACGACTATGAAATGAAATGAACTGAGAAAAGACGGCGGGCTTCCTTTCTACTGGAGAATGGGAGACTATTCAGAGTCTATTCAGCAGAACAGTACGAGTCAAAGTTGCACACGACAGAGCCGAGTTACCTTTCCCTGGGTCAGCTGGCAGCAACTGGAACCAAAGCTGCAAATGCAAGCAATGAACTTCTGCCTAGTGTGGTGCCAGATAGGATCTGAAATCCCAGCACCAGGAAGGCTAGAACAGGAGGACTACTTGTTTGAGGCCAACATAGAACACAGAGAGACTGTCTCCAAAACAAAAAAAGAAAACAGAAGAATAAATCTCTGGGATTTCAGAGCCAGTTGGTGTATGGGGACCTCCCATCCCACCACAGTAAAGGCACAAACAGGGCTTTCTTTCTCAAGAGATACACTATAATAGTACTTTTTTTTTCTTCCAGAAAGTATTACTTCAAACACAATTTTTTTAAAATTTCAGTAATAATAATAAGCTCCCAACCTCAAAGTAATATACTCTATACAATTATTGAAACTGCCTCTCACCATTGAGAAACAGAAACAGAAATGTATGCAGACTTATAACAGCAGCTAAGATAGCTGAACTTTGCTGGTTTCTTCTGAAGTTGGAACATCAGGACCACTCTGGGATTCACTTAGTGGTGGTCTGGTTTCAGGCAAAGCCAAAACCCACGCAGCAACAGCAAGAGGCTCTCCGCTTTCTTCTCTCACCAACCAACTACTGTGGCACTTGCAGGCATTCATGCACGTGGGGGTGCTTCTAACTTAACACGGAAAAAAAAAAGACCAACCTTTGTCCTATCAAAGCTGACATTTCTTTCACCATGGAAGGGAAAGATTTCAAGAAGCTCCACGCCTCCCTGAGAGACTGATGAGGACTAATGCTGATGGGGAGGGAATGGAAGATGCTTTCCTCAATGGTATGCCCATTGATGTATGATTCATGTTCCAGCAAGTACTCATGACATCAAAGGCAACCAGATGAAACTCAGTGGACTACACATGTCAAAAAACTTGAAAGTAGGAGGGAGTCTGGCAGCGGAGAAGAAAGGTTGTAATAGGAAGAGGAAGGGGGATGGGATGGGGAGTTCAGGTATGAAAATATCATATTCGTTATATTCATGTATGAAACACTAAAAAAAATTGTTTTAAAAGCTGACTTGTCCTGATTAGGAGGCCTAACGTGGGCTGAGGGCCCACTCTGCTATAGGAGCGCTACAAGCACAGGTCATTCCATCCTCTCAAGAGCCCAAGCGGCGTGATGCTGTTATCTCTAACAGACAGACTTGCTGGGCAGAACGCCTGCCCAGGCTCCCCAACAAGCAAGCCGAGGGTTGGAACTTGGACCCAGGCAACTGAGCTGCAGAAGCGGCATGTGATCACAAGACCGTTCTGCCTCTCAGCTCCCTGCTGGTCATCCAAGGACCACAGCAGGTCACATTCCCACACCCTCCCCAGTATTAAAAAAGAAACAGCAAGCCCTGGGAAGAAACATTTGGGACAAAAATGACACACATTTGGTAACAACCTACCAGCTGTTTTTTGTTTTACAATTCCTGAGAACCAAAGAGTAGATATAATGAGAGAGATTGCAATTTAACTTTTTTATTCCAGTGGGAGGGAAAGAGCAAGAACAATATTCCACGCAGAAATGAGAACATTTATCAGACACATACTGAGGCTCAGTAGCAAGCTTGGCTATGGGCCACAGCAGCCAGGAATACTCTGTGTTCTTCTCCTTTCGTCTCTAAGATGAAACTGCACAACAGAAAGCAGAGGTCACGTGTCTCTAGTTCCTGGGAATATGTATTTTGCTCCATCCTGAAAGGACTAAACCACCAAAGCTTTAATGAAGGATGTGATGTGAGGTGGGGGGGAGGAGTTGAATATTAAAAAGTAGAACTGAGTGTCAAGCATGTTGGTACATACTTGTAATTCTAGCACTCAGGAGTTTGAGGCAGGAGGATGACGTTTGAGGTTTTTTGTTTTGTTTTGTTTTTTTTAGAGTTTCATGTAGCTCAGGCTGGCCCTGAACTCCTTATATAGCTGATGACAGTGAACTTCTTATCCTCATCCCACATCTCCTCCTGAGTGCTGAGATTACAGGCATGCAACACTAGGCTGTTTATGTTTATATTCATGTAGTGCTGGGAATTCACCCAGAGCCTCGTACATACTAGGCAAGTGCTCAAAAATTGAGCCACCTCCCAAACCCTAAAATGGCTTTTTGAGCAGTATTCTTCAATTACATATTTTCAGACAAGTTGGGGACTATGCTGTTTTCACCTGGATGGTGCAAAGCAACACTATTTGTATCATCTACTAGAGTAGGGACATCCCAATGTGATAAATTCTTTTCAAAGTTACTCCCAAGTGCTCACTTCAGCAGCACATATACTAAAACTGGAACAATAACAGAAAAGATTCGCATGGCCTTTGCGTGAAGGAATTCGTGAAGCTTTCCAAAAGTTAAGAAAAAAAAAAAAGATTGCTCCCAAAAGTAGTGAGATTGCTGACTTAACTTCAAGCATCTAAAAAGTATTGTTAACAAAATAAATCCTCACTTACCTTTAATCATGTTTGCTATAGGAAGCCATTTCTCTTTCAGTGGATCATAGAACTCAGCTTCTTCTGCCGGAGCCCCTTTTCGGTAACCACCGAGTGCATAGACACAGCCACCCAAGGTGACTGCGCAGTGGTAATACCTGGCATTGAGCATTGGCAAGCCTTCTGTCCACTCATCACTTTCACTGTTATAGATCCACACAGTATCAAGAGCTTCTATGTTATCTGTTCTGTAGCCACCGGTTACATAAATATTGGGTCCTAAACATGTAACACCATAGCTCTCCCTGGTATAATCGGGAATTACTGCTCCCTGAATCCAAACATTTGTCAAGGGATCCCATATGTGAACCTCTGATAAAGGATGCCAGTAATAGCCTCCAATGATATACATTGTGGCTGTGGACCTCTGGGAGATCTCTTTATGCATGGGGTTCAAGGCATTGTATATTAGAGAACGTATCTTATTTTCAGTTAGCAGGCAGCTCCTCTGAAGTCCTAGAGCTGTCTTTAAGTACACGGGATCTATATCTATGTTAATATAGCTTAGCAGACTATACAGGCATTCAATTCGATTTTCTACATCATGAGCAGTCCACTTAATAACTGGCTCTATGACAGCTTCTTCTTTCCAAACACTGAGATTTTTTCTGGACAAGATAAAGAGAAACTTTTCGAGGCTGATTTCCAGAAATTCTTCTTGTTGCCATACTTCCTTAAATCTCGAGCACACAATTCTTCGAGATTCCTTCTCTAGTTCTGGACACACGTGAAACTCCGCAAAGGAGTGCATCCCGATACAGTTATCGATATCCAAGTGCCTTACCAAAAACTGCTCACAAGCCTTCTTGACTGAAAGGAACTGTAGTAGATCGGCGGCTTCAAGCAGGCTCTGAACGTTTCTTTTAGTTATTTCAATTTGGGAAGTATATGCATAATTCACAAGGCCTTCCAAAATATCATGGTGAATGCCAGAGAGTTTTATCTTACTTTTAAACTTCTCTTTCATGTCAGCTGTGAACATTGCCTTAAAATAATTGCTGCAAGCAGCTAAAACGGCTCGGTGACAATGGAAGATTATACCCGAAGGACACTGAAGGGTGATATCAGTAAATAATCCATCCAAGTAAAATGTTCTGAATGCACTCAGGAAATCCACTGGATGGGATGCATCCTTGAAAAGATAAATATAATCTTCTTGTCCTTTCAGAGCCATGGCTGCAATAAATAGGAATAAAGGTGTTTTTAATAGTGAATTAATTACCTCAATCAATGTTTAGCGTTCCAAAGTTGTGGGTTGGCATCAGACACTCCAAACTAGATTAAATTCAGTATCCCAAGCACCAAATGCAAAACTGGTGAGTTGTTTCATCATTTATATGACAGTCCATTTAAATTCAGGATAGCATGAAGCCGGAAATGAAGCCCCCGGTTCTCCAGTCGCCCATCTGAAAGAGTCATTGATTTACTACCCCATTCACCCAGACTCCACTATCTCTCCAGAGCTGGGGCTTCTGGAGGCGATGCCACACTTGCCAAGCCCAGTGTCCCACGGGTCACTCCAAGTGCCGCCAGCCCTTGGGGGCCTCGGCTGGGCCTTAATTGAGCGGTTTTTTCTAGCTCCAGACCTCCTTCAAGTCACATCGGGATGCCACACGTGCAGGACCCAAACGCGAACGAGACACCTCGGGAAAAGGAAAACCGTTGCCCTTCTGTTTAAGGAGAGAAAGGAACGAGGAGGCCCGCGCGCCGCCCTCCGCCCGCGCCCTCCGCCCGCGCCCTCCGCCCAACGCCGGACTTCGGGAGCCCCGCGCCTGGGCCCCGGCCCGCGTTCCCGCCGGGACACCGCCCCGTCCCGGGGCCTGGCGCGAGCTGGGCTCCCGCGCGCCGCCCCGCCGGCCGGTGCCCACCGGCTCGCGCCCCGCACGGCCCGCAGGTGTGGAAGGGCGCCGCGGGCGGCCCCACGCGCCCGGCCCGGCCCCGCGCCCGCGTAGCCATTGTCTGCTCTCGGCGGCGCGGGCGGCTGGGGGCGGCGCGGCCTCGCGGCTCCCGCGCCCGGCCTCGCTCGGGGCCCGGGGCGGCCGCTCGACGCCGCGCTCACCTCGGCTGGCGGCCCGCAGCCGCGGCGCGGGGGCTCCCCGGCTAGCGGCGGGCGGGGGCGGCGGCGCCTCCGGCCTCTCTGACCATCTTTGGAAGCCGCGCGGCGGAGGCTGCCTGCCAATGCAGCTCCAGCCCACGGCGGCTCCGGTTTCGGCGGCTCGGCGGCTCCCCCTCCTCCACCCGGCAGCCCCCCGCGCGGCTGGGGCGCGGGGCGTTGCCAGCCGCTTCCCCGCGGCAGGTGGGCCGGCCTCCCGCGCTCACCGTTCGCGCCGCGCGCCCGCCCCGCTCCCGACCGTTCCGCCGCCCTCGCACCCGCGCGCGCGTTCGCGGGCAACGGCTTCTGCTCAAACTCCGGGAGTCCCGAATGCACTCCGTGTGCCCCCGCGCGTGCCTACCTGTACTCGCCCTCCGTGCCCCGCGCCAGCCGGGGCTCCTACGCGGGCGGGACAGAGAGGAGGTGCGGAGAGAAGGCGGCAAAGCTGAAGCGCTAGGATTGGGGTTGCCTTCAAATGCCAGAAGCGGCAGCTTTCCCACTAACCCCAGCCTGCCTCCTACAGAGCACGCAGGGGCGAGCTTGGGGCAGACCGGCACACCAGGAGTTAACCTGGAAGGTTGCTGGGCTCGGGGTTCAGGCTGCTTGCGTTGGAACAGGAGCAACCGCCAGCCTTCTGGTGACAGCTAGGCTTCCATGAAGATGTCCATGTGCTACATCAAAAAGTTCACTTTCGTGTGCAACAAAAGCCAGTAATAAGTAATACTTATTCTCCAGTAAGACTTTTGATCGACTTGTGAGCACCTCCTAGGATGCTGGGAAACTAGTACTCAAGTGTTGAGAGACCCATGGCTGCCATGGTATTTACTAAAAGAAGTCACCTTTCTGGAAAAAGGTAAGGACTAAGTCACCATCAGAGGATCAGTGTGTTTCTCAATAAAAGTATAGTCCAAGCAACAGTATTCCCACATGAACAGTGGCCCCACTTTATATGATAGAATTCTGAATCACTGAAGACCAGAAACCTAAGCCACAACCTCCACTGAAACTTGACCAGAACAGTAAGGAAGTAACTACTGCCAATTCTGTTTCTAACCCTAATTCTGTTTCTAACCCTACTTCCTACTCAGAACCAACCAGAAAAAGCCAAAGATCGGTCTAAACCAATCACAGATGCTTGGAGCCCACCCCCAGCTTTCCCATGTCAGTCAGATACCTAGGGCACCAAGCCACTGAAGCTTTTTTTTTTTTTTTTTAAGCCGTTTTTACGTCTTACTTTTCTGCTTGATTTGAGCCTTTGGAAAGGACAAGTGGAAAGACAAGTGATGATAACTGACAGTCTTGCTAAGCAAGCTGAATGTATTAGTCAGGGCTCTCTAGAGCCACAGAACCAAGAGAATGAATATATAAAAAGAGAACTGGTTTAGGAGATAACAGCCAAGGTAGTCCAACGGTCCAGTCCTTGGGGGCTGAAGGCTGGAGGATTCCTAAAGAGTTTTCAGTCATGTTGAAGGGTTGGAGGGCTGGAGGATGGGAGAAGCCCCTCTGCAGGTGGGAAGAGGAGTTTGCCAGCACAGGGCAAGAGGGTCTCTCCAAGCAATTCTGTCTCGTGGTTCCTTTTGTCTGGTCTGTTACTGGGAAATTCCGTTTAGATCTAAGGCTGGTCTTTGTATTGCAAATGTATTGATACAGATAAGCTCTTCAGTGGTCAGGCAGCTGATCTCTTAGTTATTGCCAGGCGTGGTCAAGATGACAACCAGGATGAACTTTCACACTGAACAAATGCTCGCTTGTTCTCTGAGTGGTTTTAGTTTAATCCGACTCCTAATGATTGATGGTGGATGCTGGTTCTGTAGAATCTCACAACCTCAACACAAGATATCCCAGGCAGAAACCTAAAAATATTCATTCCAAACCAGGGCAGCAAGTGATTCTTAACAGCAGTTAGTGAGGAGGGGAGGAAACAGCCAGCCAACTGTTTAGTACTACAGACAGAAGGCAAAAGCGACTACATTGAGGCCTAAGGAATGTATCTGTCACTTAACTAACATATAACTCTCAGCAAACTTCTCTGGTCTTTAGTTTTCTGTTCTGTAAACACAGATATAGTATCAATGCTTTCTCAGGCTAACTTAATGTTATTGGAAGGATAAAATAAACAACAATGTGAAAGCACTTGGACAGGATAATGTAAGTGTCAGCTATTGAAAAGATAATTTCCCACAACTTTATTTAAGGAATTAGTACATAAATATTTTTTCGGAAGAACATTGAACTCTTGGGCTAAGGGTGCAGTCCAGTGTCACAGCATTTGCGTAGCAAGCACAAAGTTCCAAATTCCAAAGAAATTATAAACCCTGTAGTTAATTGGAAAAGTGTAATTGTAGGTAGTTGGTTCTATACAATGGATAATGATGTTTTTTGTTAACAATGGCTCAAGGGCATACTTGTGACCACTTGAAGATGAGACATTCTTTCCAGTTTTGTCACTAAGTGAAGATGGCTGTGATTGGAGATGCCAAATTTGATGTGCAGAAAACATTATACACCCCACCCAACTTCAGGTAGGGCTTGTAAACCCCTAACAATGCACAAGCTTGGATAGGATTCACTGCATTGTCATCTGCACAGAATTTTTGGCAGTTATATGAACTAATTAAAACTTTGGCTTCCAAGCTATCTCCCCTTCCCCCGAATTGTTGACACAAGCTTCTAATCCTTGCATGGGGAAGGCTGAGGCAGGAGGATCATGAATTTGAGGCCAACCTAAAGAAAATAGCAAGACCCTATCTCAAAATGAAGCAAAGTTTTGTTTTAATTGCTTAAAAGTTCCCTAATTGCTCAAAAGTAAGTATATTACCCGAGGTTGGAGAGAGAGCTCACCCAGTAAAAACTAGTCCTGTATGCTTAAGGACCTGAACTCAGCCCCTAGCAATGATGTAAAAACCTGGGCATGGTGGTATGCACTTCTCATTTTATGTTGGGGAGGCAGAGACAGGAGGATTCTTGGGGCTTGATCGCCAGTCAACCTAGCCTAATCCTTTAACACCATGTCCTGTGAGACAAACTCAAAAAGCAAGGTTGTCCGGACAGCTGCTGAGGAAAGACATTTAAGACTGACCACAGGCATCTGTTAAGGGCACCGAGACCCCTGGAGGCAAGGGATTGACAGCCATAGTAGTAATCTTATGATTAAGGGGAACAAGAGAAAGGGCTTATGGAAATGCCACTGGGTCCTTATATGTCATCGGAGAGGAGGACCCAGTGGAGAGTTAGGCGCACACAATAAAGGACTCTCTGGGAATTGGGGGGGAGACACTGGGGGAAGGGGAGGGGGGAGGGAGGGAACTGGTAAAAAATTTTAAAATGTATAATTAAATTTTTAATAAAAAAAAAAAATAGGTATGGAAAACAGACAAAAAAAAAAAAAAAAAAAAAAAAGACTGACCACAGGCCTCTGCATACATTACCCACATATGCACCTACATGAAAATGCCCACATCCTTTTTACTTTGCTAACTGATGAAGTGTCAGATTGCCTTCTAAATAATTATGCTCAGAATAGTGCTATTTTCAGTCTTCATCAAGAAGACAGACCCCCTCCACCCATCCAGTGGGCAAACTAGTAACTGGTAAAAATGCTGAGCATAAGTGATGCTGAGTACTTATATATATCACCCCTCCAAGGCTCAGGAAACAGCAGAAGAGGGAGCACAAAGAATGTAAGAGCTGGAGGACAAGGAAGAATCCTGTGAAATTCTGCTTTCTGGACATGACATGGCCTTGCACATATTCACTCACGGGTTACCTGCACAAGACTCCCTCATCAACACTCCCTCATGGGTGAAGAAGGGACTCATGAGGCTTGCCCCTCCCTGAGGAACTGGGAGTCATATTCTCAGTGATGC
Organism: Typhlomys cinereus; assembly: GCA_023101885.1. Classification (NCBI taxonomy): domain Eukaryota; kingdom Metazoa; phylum Chordata; class Mammalia; order Rodentia; family Platacanthomyidae; genus Typhlomys; species Typhlomys cinereus. The sequence continues at coordinate 5,449,410 of JALPQD010000017.1, read as the reverse complement.
AGTCATTAGTAAGTGGCCCTTGCTCAAGTAAATAATACTTACCATGCCGCTCAGAGAAGGTTATTTAAAAGATAACAGCAGGCTGGAGAGATGGTTTAGGGGTTAAGATGCTGCCTCACAAGCAGAAGGTCCTGAGTTTGGATCCCAGGTCCCATGTAAACAAGGTAAACAACAGCCAAGGGGGAACAACAGGACCTGCACTTCTAACCCTGGTGGGCGGAGCCTGGGAAAACCCTGAGCAAAGCAAAAAGGAGGTAGAAGCAATCCAGAATAATTCCCAAAGTCACCCTTGGTCCTCCACAGGGACACACAGTGTCTTCTCTCTCTCTCTCTCACACACACACACAGAGTTGCATGGCACTTTTTCCTCTAAGTAGCCATCTTGACCTTTGCAACAACTGTTATTCTCAGGAAGTTCCTGAAATGGCAAGCTAAGAGGTAGAGCTCTCCCCAGGATGTGGGAAAAGAGTAAGAAACAGCTGGAGGAGGAGAGTCCTGCCAGCCAAGCAGTCTGAAGGAGATTCCGAAGCAAGTCGGGGACTCTCCTAGCAAGTCCTGTAGCAGAGGCATGAGGGATGCAGCCTCTGTGAGTCTCACCCATGCCGGGAGAGGTTTTCTGGTGCCCTGAAGTTGTCCCTGCTTCTGTATGCAACCCTTGTCCTCTCCTGTAAGTATTCCCAGTCAGCTGGTTGGTTTGGTATCACGTTGATCTGTCATGAAATCCCTGTCTGGAGTAGGAAGACATTTGTGTGGCATCTGCCCAGGAAAAGTAATTCACACAACATGCACACAATAAATAAATAACGTTTACAAAAGAAAAATTAAAAAAAAAAAAAGCTAGCAGCTTATTTACCAATGTATGGTAGTACACACCTGTAGTATTTGGCAGGATGAAGCAAGAGGATTAGAAGTTCAAACTGTGTCTCAACATATGTGTATATGCTTTCATGTGTCACACAAAACAGAAGGATCATAAAGTAGTCCTTTACAACTATCTATGACAATTCATTTCTTCCAAGTAAAAAAGAATGAAAGTAAAAGCATAAATAAGCCCCGTGAATTAGACCATTTTGTGTTGGTACAACTGAACCGCATAGACTTACTAGGTCATTTATCAAAAGTGAAGGTCAGGCCAGCAAGACAGCTCAGTGGCACCTGCTGGAAAACCTAGAGACACGAGTTCAATCCCCAGAGGCCCACATGGTGGAAGGAAAGAAACGACTTATGAAAGTTGTCTTCTGATCTCCACCTGTGTGCCATGCCATGCATGTGCCACCTCTCTCTGTCTCTTTCTCTGTGTCTTTCTGCTTCTGTCTCCCACACAAATGAATAAAATATTTTTTTTAAAAAATGGAGGTCCATTTAGCTTGTGTTGTAGAGGCTGGGAATCCCAAGAACATAGGATCTACATGTATGTAGTAAGGGCTTTGCTGTTGTGTCATAACATGACAAACCTGTGCCCAGCAAATATTAACTCAAGTCTCTTCCTCTTCTTATAAAGCTGCCAGTGTTGTCATCTGGGTCCCATCTTGATGATCTTACTTAATCCCAATTTATACCCAACATTTCAATATAAGTTTTGGAGGGGTCATTGAAATCGTCACTCAGAGGCAGACTGGTACTCTTAAATAAGGCAGAGAATAAAGCTCTTCAAATATTTTCTATGTTTAATGAAAGTCAGAGTAATTCACAGTGACTGCCAAGTTCTCCACATGTAGGCTGATTTTTGCCCTCACCGTGAAGTGTACTCCTTTGAATCCCTGCTAATAGCATCCCCTTTGCCCAAGCTGCACTTTAAGCTCACTCCCTTCTGTCAGATATTTGCTCAATGCCACTTCTCTCCTTTAAACTATTATGTTTGCATATGAAATGTTCCCCAAAATTTATATGTTAAAGGCTTGGTTGCTAAAACGATGCTTAGAGGTGCTTTGGAAAGCGATGGGGTTGTGAGGGCTCAGACCAACTCAATAGATGAATCCAGACGTGGAGTCATAATTTGATGACATGAGCGATGGTGGATGCTAGTAATAGAATGGGGGATTCAGTTGGAGGAAATAGATTAGTAAGGACCGTGCTTGTAGGAATCTCCACTGACCCTGTTGCTTGCTCTGCTTCCTGGCAACCAGGAAATGAACAGCTTTTCTCTGCCATGCCCTTGACCGTGATTTCCGTCTCATTGTGGGCCCAGAAGCAACAAAGCCAGCTGACTATGGACTAAAAGGAATCTCATTCCTTATGTTCTTTTCCATTATTTTCTCACAGCTATGAAAAACTAGCACAACCAATTATTGCCTGTCTTGTTGCTGTGATGAAAGACCTTAACTACAGCAATTTCATGGAGAAAGGGCTTATTCTGACTCACACTTCAAGGTACTGTCCTCCACAGCAGAGAATCGATGCAGCAAGAGCTCAAATCGCTGATCACAGTGCATCCACAAGCAGGAAACAGACAACGCTGAATGTGATACCCAGCTTACCTTCTTGTTTTATACAGTCCAAGATCCCCACCCAGAGAGTGGCCCCGCCCACAGTTAAGATGGATCTCCCCACATCAATTAATCTCATTATAGGCTTTCTCGGAGGCTAATCTTAATATAGATAACCTCCCACAGGTGTGGAAGGGCTGTTGACTCTCTCAAAGGTGATTCTAGATCTTGTCAAGTCCAAACCATCTGTAGTCTTATGGCTTTTACTTATCTATTATGTGATTTCTACCAAGAGAGCATCAAGCAGTGATATTTTTGTTACTGAGGATTGAATTCAGGGCCTCGTGCACGCCTGCCACTACATGATGCTCTTGAGCCCTATGTAAGTACTTTTATTTATGTTAAATATTAAGATGGAGCACTCCTTCATATATATTACATATATGCACATATATCACTTCAATAGAAATTTAAATTCTTTCAGGCATTAACTTTGTAAGACATAGTCCAACATTCCTTATACTTCCATTAATTATTGTTTGGTTAATTATACATGTAGGTACCCAAAAGTCACTTGGTGAATGAAGTATTTTTAGCACAAGACATTGTGCAATTGGTTTTTACAGGCATAAATGCAAAAGGAGCCATCAGTAGAGTTCCCCCAAAATACACTTCTGCAAACAGGCACCTAATTTGCTGAGCTATTTTGTTAGCTCAAGAATAGACTTTCCTATTGAGCTGGCCTATAATCCCATCAGCAGGACAGAAGTCACTCAAGTTCCAGGCTAGCCCAGGCTGTGAGGTATAACCCTGGGAAAATGTGATAGCATATAACAAAATTCAGAATGTGAGTGAGTGTTGATAGGTGGGGAAAGTGTGAATGAGCAAGATTTCCATTCTGAACTGATTATAAATTCCCATGTAGCAACCAGTATTTAGTTTTATAAATATTTTTGTCCAGTCGTTTATACATACAACTGAAAAAAAAAACTATGGTTTAAAAATAAAACAGAAACTAAATTTTTGAGTAACATCTTCCATAAACAATGAGAGTTTCTAAGAATTTTTGTGTTAGGAGACATCCATGATAATATTTTGTTTCCATATGAACCATCATCACACAGACATCAGCATAATATAAACAGAAATAGATTTAGCTTTTGGCTTAGAATATATTATTCTATAAACCCCTACAGAGCACATTTAAATATCTGCCTACGGCAAAACCACAATATTCAGCAGGGCATACAAAATGATAGAATATTTGTAAGAGATTGGTCAATTATTTAACTAAATATCCACTCTTCTGAAGATAAATTCTAGGATTATTAGCCATGTAAAGGGCTCTTTCTCCCATGAAAGATCGTTTATTTGATAGTGAGTAGAGAACTTGCTATAAATTCTAGTTCCACTCAAACTCTATTAGCAGGGGCTGGAGAGGTGGCTCAGAGGTAAAGCCTCTGCCTTGCAGGCGGAAGGTCCTGAGTTCGGATCCTAGACCCCATGTATAGACGCCAGCGGAAGCGGGCAGCCTGCGTTTCTGGTCCTGGTAGGGCGGAGCCTGTGAATCCCGGGGCAGAGTGAACAAGGAGGAGGTAGAGGCAGTCCATGGTGGTTCCCGAATTCGCCCGTGGTTCTACACACATACATACATACACACACATACACACACACACACACACACACACGCATACATGCACAATTGAACAAAACTGAAATAAAAAATATATATTAAAAAAAAGACATTTGAAAAAAAAAACAAAAAACAAAAAACAAAAAAAACTCTATTAGTAGAACTACTGACTTTAAGCCAGTGGCTTCCTGCAATTGCCCCATTGATCTATTAGCTGTCCTTTCATACAATTTATGAGATGTTGAAAGAAAGTCTCTAACTTTCCATTAGACACAGTTTTAATAAGGAAATAAAAATTTAAATGCTGTAGGATAAATGAATATGTGGGAGTCTTAGTTTCATATTCCATTGCTGTAAATAATGCCTGATCCCAAAGTCTAGGGAAATGAAGGTCTTATTCAAGCTAAGGATTCCAGGTGACAGTTTCAGCATCATGGTGGGACACTTAGCAGCAGAAGCTGAGAGGACTGGCCCCACCATATCTATAGCAAAAACAGCAAAGGAGCAAACAACGGTGCACACTTGCTTTGAAGCACACCAGCTCTCCAAATCCCAGCCAACTCTCTATCTGTATCCCCCCACCAGAGAACAGTCCCACCCACTACAAGCTGGATGGGTTACACAATTAGGTGACTTCCTACAGGCTTGCCTTAACTTAATAATTCCTCTTAAGTAGACCTAAAGGTTCATTTCAATTGTCAAGTTGATGCCTGAAACTAACTGCTACAGTGGCTATAAAAGAAATCATATTGGGAGGAAAAAGTACACTACAGGTGTAATTACAGCTTGTAATACACATTAATTTTAAAAGCATATTTAAGCTAGAAGATATGCGCCACAATGCATATACAATACTTGGGAAGAAAAAGAAATCTAATGTGCATCTATGATAAGAAGAAGGTGGGCTGGAGAGGTGGCTCAGGGGTTAAGCCTCTGCCTTGCAGGCGGAAGGTCCTGAGTTCGGATCCCAGATCCCACGTATAGACGCCAGGCCGAAGCAGGGGTGGCCTGCGCTTCTAGTCCTGGTAGGGCGGAGCCTGTGAATCCCGGGGCAGAAGGAGGTGGAGGCGTCCATGGTGGTTCCCGATTCGTCCATGGTTCTACACACACACATACACACATGCGCGCGCACATACATACACACACACACACAATTGAATAATAACAAAAAAAAATTAAAAAAAAAAGAAGGTGATTGAGTTGGGTATTGAAATATTAAGTACTCAGATAAAGAGCAGTGAGGCTGTGGACTTAAGAATAAGGAAATTTTTATATAGGGATCTTTAAGACAAGCCAGGATCTTTAGTACTATGTTTCTTATGTCAATATTGACTGGATCTGCAAATAGAGATCAAAGAGTTGTGTGGCTGTAGCTTAATAGTAGAACACTTGCGTAGCCTGTGTAGGCTCTGGGTTCTACAGACAGTACAATCACTCATTCACTCAGTCAATCAAAGGTAAGAACTTGGAGCTAGGGAAATGGCTCGGTGGGTGTTTGCTGCTCAAAGATACGAACTTTCCCCATTTTTGATTGTCATCATTTTGGATGAGAGGAGCAGTTGCTACTGATATCTATCATAGAGGTAAAAATTCAGCTAACTGTCCTGCAATGCATGGGAATTTTGTTCAATATTAAAAAAAAAAAAATTCTAGGACCCAAATGTGTCTTACGCCAAAATCTGCGCTAAGACATGCCAGGTGCCCCGTCAATAGTTTATTTTTATGTCTAATAATTCCTCCTTGGTGATCAAGAGCACAGGAACTGGCATAGCTTATTCTGCAGCAGGTGCTAAACTAATGCTGATGAGATTGAGGATTTCTGAAAAAAAAATACCAAGTCTTTAGCTGCACTAGGCAGAAAGAACTGGCTCTAAGGTAAGTTCCCACAGTCTCCAGCATTGAAGTCAAGTAGCACAGCAATGCTTATTGGATCTAATAAAGCCAGAGAATTTTATCATGAAAATTTGGGGATAGAAGAGACAAGTCATTTGTATTGAACCTACATTGACTGTAGAAAGGGGCAGGATTATACCGAAGTAGAGAAGGCTTTGGGGTAGGTAGGAGGGCGCTCCATGAGAAACAACCTTGTCTCTGGGTTGTTGGACACTGTAATCAGGATGTGATATGACCATAGGGGTTGCTCCAGGATTTGAGTGAAGGTCTTAAAATATTTTTGGAGGAATCTGGAGATATAACACAGTAGTAGAGCAGATTCTAGGATGCACAAGGTTCTAGGTCTTTCGTGTTTGTTTGTTTTCCCCTAGTCTTTCTACTAATTAACACCCCTCTATCATCTTCCTTTCTATTTCTGGAACTTTCCAGTTAAACTGAGGACATTTCGAACTCATCTTCCTGTTTCCTGAATGCATGTGCTCTGTGGCCAGCTGCCCTAGGCTCCTGCCTGCGCCACTGGTGATGGGCTCTACTCTCAAACTGTGAGCTAAAATGAAAACGTTCTTTGCTTAAGTTGATTTTATGGAGATTTCTTTGTCTCCACAAGAAAAGTAATAAATACTGTCAGTGACTGAGCTCAAGAGAAAGGTCAATTTTTGGTTATTTAACAGAAATATACCTCACTGGCAGAGACAGTGAAAGAGATCCCAAAAGCAAGTAAGATTATCGATTTTCATAGTTGACAAAGTAAAATTCAAGTAAAAAATTGAAGAAATATATATATATATATGTTATATATATATATATATAAATGAATGGGACACATTTGTAACAATTGTAAATATATGTATACTGAACATTTGGGTACCCAACTTCATGAAGCAAAAATTATTTTTTCAAGGAAAAAATAGATCTAGATATAATAATATTCCTTTCAGCATGATTTTTAGTCAATAGATAGATGATTCACACATACAAAAATTAATGGAAGCTTCAGGACTAACCAAAGATCAAAACGATTTACTAGACAGTTACAGAATATTTCATCCAGTTTAAAAAATTTTTTTTTTTTGGTGTGTGTGTGGGGGGCATTGTGTATCTCTGTGGAGGACCAAGGTTTCTTTAGGATTCATCCTGGGTTGCTTCTACCTACTTTTTTGCTTCACTCTGGGATTTCCCAGGCTCCACCCACCAGGGCCGAAGTACAGGTGGCTGCCATTTCTGAATGGTATTTTGATGTGGGACCTGGGATCTGAACTCAATACCTGCCAGGCAGAATCTTAACCCCTAAGTCATCTCTCCAGCTCTTCATCCACTTTTTGTAGTATACACACAGCAGTCCATGGAACTGTCTCTAAAATAGATCACAAGTTATAAAGGAAGTAATAACAAATATTAAAACATGAAAATGTTTTAGTATTTAAAACGCTATCAGATCATACTGAAATATGATAGATAGACCATCTTTTTCCCTGATAAATATAACCACAATTTTCAAACAAATCATTCAAATTGAAGGCTAATAGATGGCACAGCAGTTAAGGTTAAAGGTGTGTAAGCAAAGGAACCAGTGTTTGGATCCCCAGATCCTATTTAAAATACTGGGTACCATGATGGCCCATCTGTAATTCCAGCCCTGGAAGGCAGATCATGGGATTCCCCAGAACAAGCTGGCAACCCAGAATAACCCAATGGAAGAATTCTGATTCAATTAGAGAGACAATCTCAAAACATCAAGATAGGGAAGGTTGCCAATATCAACTTTGAGCCTCTGGGGCTGGAGAGATGGCTCAGGGGTTGTGACTCTGTCTCACAAGCAGAAGGTTCTGAGTTCGGATCCCAGGTCCCACGTTAAAAACAAAACAAAACAACTTTGAGCCTCTACATGCATGTGCACACACACATATATATATACACACATGAATGTACATCACACACAAAAAGCACCTTGCATTATTATTAACAATATATTTGTTTCATTAGATTTAATGAAATTTATTGAGATAATAAGCCATATGTTAATTTAGATATGGTCATATTTTATAATTATTATTGAAATAATCAAGCATAAAATTTTGAAAAGATTAATGCAATACAATCCTGTGAAAGAGCAATATTTCCCATCCCAAGTATATTTCTTTGCTATATATTGAGTTTCTAATTCAGAAAAACTTCAGATCTTTGCCAGAACAGGATACCTCTGAAAATCAACCCTTTAACGCATGTGTATTTGGGGCTGGAGAGATGTCTCAAGGGTTAAGACTGTCTCAAAAGCAGAAAGTCCTAAGCTTGGATCCCAGGCCCCATGTAAAAAATAATGCCAGGCTGAACCGGCCGTGGCCTGTACTTCCTGCCTTGGTAGGCAGAGCCTGGGAAATCCCTGAGGGAAGCAAGGAGGTAGAAGCAATTCTGGATGATACCCTTAGTTCTCCACAAGGACACACAGTGCCCTCTGACAAACACACACACACACACAAATAAAATATTTAAAAAAATAATATGTATTTGCATGGCCCTGATGGCTAAGGATGTTGAACATTTTAAAAAGATATTTCTTAGATTTTTTTTTTGTAAATTCTCTGTTCAGTTTCATAACCCATCTTTTAGTTGTGTTGCTTGCTTTCCTGATGCTTAATCTGAGTTTTTTTTTGAAAAATATGTTCTGGACACTAATTCTATGTCAGATGTATAGCCAGTGAAGGTTTTCTTCCATTATTTAGATTGCCTCTTTGTTCAATTAAGTTTTTTTTTTTTTTTTTTTTTTGGTAAAAAAAGAAATTTTTCAGTGGGAGGATGAGGGATGAAGTAGGGACTATGGGGTAAAAATGGCAAATTCTCACTGTATACATGCATGTAGCTGACAAAGAATATACAATAAAATTGTGTGTGTACATACATATCTATCTGTGAGCTTAGCAGCAGATGCCAAGGCTTTGAGTTCCCTTTTTGCCTCTGTCTAGGAAGGGTCTTTCCACATAAAGAAGAGGTAGAGGGCCCTGACACCTGGCCCAGATATTACCACATGTGGATTTGGGCTACGTAATAGATTGGGCTATAAAGACCATGAGAAAGGAGCCTTTGACTGGAACAGCAAGCTTGTCATGAAATAGCACTTGTAAGATACTATATAGTGAGCAAATGCTACTTCATCAAGGTCAGCTTTATTTTATTTGTTATAAGCTTTGTTAGCACAAGAATACATTTATTTTTTGCATGTGTGTGTATGTGTGTCTATGTGTGTCTGTGTGTATCAGAGGGCACTATGTGTGCCTGTGGAGGCCTAAGAGTGACTTCGAGAATCATCCTGGATTATGCTACCACCTCTTTGCTTTTGCTCTGGAGTTTTCTAGGCTCCACCTCCCAAGATCAGGAATATAGGCTGCCTTCATTTCTGCCTTGTGTTTTTATGTGATCCAAATTCAGGATCTTCTGTTCGCAAGCAGAGGCTTAACCCCTGAGCCATATCTCCAGCTCAAGGTCAATTTTATTAAGGTAGTCAGTAAGCAGTTGGGGACTCAGACCTGTTCTAGATATTGCCCAGGAGACCTCATCTGCATGACATGGTAACCCTTGCTTACTGTACACACACCCCCTCAACCATAGCTGCACCACCACCTATACCTTCAGAAGCCCCGGCCCTCTCTGTGCTTTCTAAGATCTATACAAGGTTACCTGACCTTGAGTTTTACAAGTATACATTATAAATTATATGTACTTCTTCCTGTTATGTGTATTGTTAGTCTACTTCATTGACAAAGTTAGCAAATCATTTTTTTAAATTTATTCAATTGTCCGTGTGCGCGTGTGTGTGTATGTATGTGCATGTGTGTGGTTCCAGAAACGCAGGCCACCCCCCCACCCCCCCTTCGCCCGGCGTCTATACGTGGGGTCTAGGATCCGAACTCAGGACCTTCCACCTGCAAGGCAGAGGCTTAACCCCTGAGCCACCTCTCCAGCCTCAAGATTAGCAAATCTTGAAATTGAAAGGAGTAAATGTAAAAATTCTCTACAATATAAAATATTTGTCAAAAATATGGCAGCGGAGCGGGGTAGTGGCACAATGGGTAGAATGCCTGCTTCATGAGGATAAGCTTGTGTCCCCAGTGTCTGCATAAAGCTCTAGATGTGGGTTTGCATACTTGTAGCCTCATCACTAGATTGGGGTGGGGCAGGACAAGGCAGGTTCTGAGAGTTTGCTGGTCGTCAGTCTAGCCAAAATGGCAAAACCGGATTCAGCAAGAGATCCCTTCTCAGAAGATTAGGGAGAGATTGATTGAAGAACCTCAGTGTGAAACCTGGCTTGCACACACTCAGATGTGTAAGCACATACACATACACAAACACACCTACACAGACACACACACGTACACACAGGCACATGCACCAAATCCACATACATGCCTCATGTCAACCTTTGGCCTCCACACATGCATCCATGGGCACATGCACACACACATGCATGCATGCACACACACACACACACACACACACACACACACACAGAGTAACACACACACTATAGTGTTAGCATCCTTCAATCCTTCAACCTCTGGCCTCTACACATGCATCCATGGGTACACGTATACACACACACACTATAGTGTTAGTATCCTTCAATCCTTTATATATAAAGAACTCTGACAGATAAGCAAAACACAAGACTACCAATATGTAAAGGACATGCCCTGAAATTTAAAGAGAAAATAGAAATGACAACCTTAATATAGTAAAAACCACAAATAGCATATTACTTACTCTATAGTATGTGTTCAAGGTGTTGGCATATGAAAAGAATAAAGCTATTATTTTATCCAGGCTCAATTTATTGATTGGCACCTCAGCAGTTGGCAGAACACCATCAAGGAACTTCAAAAAATCTGCATCTCCCTGCACCTATGACTTAATGCTACTAAACCATACATGTGTAGGCTGACGCTTCAGACGTGTAGGTAAAGGATAACTTCAGGAATATAAGCTACACTAACTCCTGCAGTTCCCATGCATCTGAAGAACTCAGGAGTTCCATTAGCCCATGAGAAGGGCTGATTTAATATACTAGGGAACCAAAGAGGAAACAAGAAGGGTAGTTCTAATATCAAGAAGGTAAAAGAAAAAAAGGTGGATAAAGAGATGATTGGCTATGCAGAAAAAAGGTAAAAACCTTCTGTTTTTTGATGCTGGTCTTACAAGAGTTCTACCACTGAACTTCAGCCCATGTCTTAGAAGAGTAAAGTTAGCTCTATGTGGTATGAAATAAGGCAACACTATGAAAAACTGCCATGTCCATAATATTCCTTGATACTGTTCTTTTGGTATGTCCACACATCTTGGATATTACTCCTACAAAGGTAGAACCCGAGTCCCTCCCCTTTAGAGTTAATGCTATATTTTTAAGTGTGTTTGGTGTGTGTGTGTGTGTGTGTGTGTGTGTGTATGCCATGATGTGTGTGGGGATAAGAGGCCAGCCTCGTGGACTCAGTTCCCTCCTTCCACCCTCACATGGGTTTTGGGGATCAAACTTAGGTTTCCAGACTTGTGCCTTTACTCATGGAACCATCTCACCCTGGTTGTGTGTGTGTGTGTGTGTGTGTGTGTGTGTGTGTGTGTTTGTGTGTTGCACTGGGGATTGAGTCTTGGACTTCAAAGACCCCAAGTATGTATTATGTTACAAGGTTTGGTTTTTATTTCTCCTATTTGGGGTTTCTAGGAGCTTTTTATGGTTTAGTTTCAGTTCTGACGAGCTGGCTCAACACTCCTGAGCTCAGGCCGTCGACCTGCTTTCACCTCCTAGACAGCTGGCCTGCAGGTTGGTGCCTTTCTGGTCCAGAAGGATTTTTGAATCTCTAGTTCCATGTCTTCCATTTGTAAAGTTCTGTCATCTCACAAGGCATTGCACATCCTCAGGAATATTAAAATTTATGTTAGATCTCCAGTGGCTCAATTTTTCATTTCTTTTTTCTTTGCGTCATTTTCAATATTTTATTCTACTTGTGTTCACTCACTAATTCTCATTTCAGTTTTCTGTCCTGTCAAACATAAAAAGATTCTCATTTCAAGCTGGGTATGCTTACAATTACAGCACTTGGGAAGTGAGGGAGAAAAGATTGTCTTAGGTCAGCCTGGCCTACAAAGGGAAAATTTAAAAAATAACAAACACCCACATAACTTCAATGCATGGTAATTCCCATTCTAGTATTTACCATGTAGTTTAGGCTGACCTTGAATTTAATGTGCAGCCAGACAGGTTTCAGATTTACTTCCCTGTCAAACCATGCCAAGGGCTGGGGCCACAGGTGTGTATCATGCTAAGCTTCTCCTTTGTTTTTCTTTTGTGTGTGTGTCTGCCCACATGCACATGTGTATATTGGAGGGCAGTGGGTGTCCCCGTGGAGCACCAAGAGTGAGTTCAGGAATCATCCTGGATTGCTTCTACCTCCTTTTGTGATTTGCTCTGGAATTTCCCAGGCTCCACCTTCCAGAGCCAGAATTATAGGCTACCACCATTTCTGCCTGATGTTTTTACATGGGATCCAGGATCCAAGGTCAGTTCCTTTTGCTTGTGAGGGAGAATCTAAACCCTGAAGCCATCTCTCCACCCCCTCCCCACCATTCCCCTCCCATCATCTTTAGCAACACCAGTGCCATATTCGAGGGTCTCTTCTAATCACATGAGGCTATCAACAGAAACATTTAACATGACTTAAGACTGGTCAATTCACAAAGGGAAACTGTCCTTAGAATTCATTCAGCTTATGTTTCTGAGCAGATGTTTCTATATCTTTGTTCATTTGTCAGTTTTTAGAAATTCTTAGCAAATGATAAGGTCTAGGGCTGGAAAGATGGGTATCTCCCAAGCAGAAGGTCCTGGGTTCAAATCCCAGGTCCCAAGTTAAAAAAAAAAAAAAAAAAAAAGCCAGGTTGAAAGGGCCTGCACTGGCCCTGGTGGGAGGAGCCAGGAAAATCCCAGAGCAAAGCAAGGAGGTAGAAGTAATCCAGGATGATTCTCAAAGTCACCCTTGGTCTTCCACAAGGACACAGTGTCCTCTGATACACGCACACACAAATAAAAAAATGATAAGGTCTAAACTACTGGTCAACCATTATTATATTTTTTAGTTCTGTAATTTGTTAATGGCCTCATCATACAAACAAGTGATAATTTATAAAAGTAGATGTATTTTAGCATAAGGTAACCTATTAGAATAAAACAAAGATTTTATTTGTACTTAAAAAAAAGACTGGAGTGCAAATGTTTAACCATTATGTTGAGTATTTCTATTTGTAGATAGTCCCACAATGTGGAAAAGAAAATCCTAATATTAGCACACAGTGAATATTCTTGGAAAAATCACAGCTGATTGGATATTGAATATTGATCCAGTCTCATATTTAAAATAAATCCCAATTTGGTCATGATATATATTTTTTTGTCATATGCTGTCACATTTTATTTGCTAACAACTTAAAGGACACATACATAACTAAAACAAGTCACATATGTATTAAGTATGAATTTCTTAACAGTGAATTGGTTTTATTTAAAAAAACTAAAAAAGTCATGTATTTATAAAAATTATGATCCAGGGGAATTATCTGTTCCAATTAGAGACTGAGAAATCTGAATTTAAAAGACCTTTCAAGTCTTTAAAGATTGCTTTGAAACATTCAGGTATTGTAAATTTAATTTTTAAAAATGTAAATCAGCCAATAACTATTAATTTATTCCCTTAATATTTATCAAGCACAAAGAAAAATTTTGAGGGTCAGTAGACTGCTAATGTTCCTACATGGAACATTGAGTGTTCCTAAAAATTATATATTACACTGTTATGTGAAACAGTCTCTTAACTGTTTATTCACACACATTTATATTCACAATGGGGTTAAAAATAAATTAGCACACTGATTAAACAAGCACACTGAAGCTGAGTATGGTCGGGCACATCTGTAATTCCAATACTTTGTATGCTAAGGCAGAGAATTGTGAGTTCAAGGTCAGTATGAGATTTTCAGAAAAACTCGTCTCAAAATAAGAACAGCACACTATAATTGTCTATGATACTATAATATAAACTTAAAATGAAAAACATTAAAATGTTTTTCACTTCAAAAGGAAATCCTGATGTTGACAAAAACTTCTCATAATACTGCATCCCTATTTTTAAAATATACTGATTTAGTGGTTGGAGTGATGGCTTGGAGGTTAAGACAATCTTGCTAGCAGAAGGCCCTGAGTTCAGGATCCCAGATCCTACATAAAAACATCAGGCAGAAATGGTTGGTCACAGTGAGCCGAGCCTGGGAAATCCCAGAGTGAAGTAAGGAGGTAGAAGCAATTCAGGATAATTCCTGAAGACACCCTTGGTCCTACACAGGGACACACAGTGCCCTCTGATACACACACAGTAAAATTAAAAAATATATATATTTAGAAGGACATTATATATGTTTGAGAGTCTTTTATTTTCATATAAAGTATCAAGACTCTTTTTTTTTCCAGAGAGAAACTAAGGTAGTTTTTTCTTCTTGCATTTGAAATATTCTTTAATGGCATCCTTAACACACTGCAAACAAGCAGTCTATGGAATTTCCTCTTGATTTCATGGGCACCAATCAGTACTGCCAACTTCTTGTCATCAACCCTAAGTTGTTTTCATAATCAGCATGTAGAACCCACACATATATAGACTTCACACACTTAAGACTCTTTGCATTTGTATTCATGCATGCAAAGATGGGGTTTGCACTTGTCTAAAGCTCTGGAAAGCTTGATATTTCTATCTTGGATGAGGATGGTTCTGAGCACCTCTTATAGCCAGTGTTAATGTCCACTATGCATCTTGCAGAACTGCCTTCTTTGGCCACAGTGGTGGGTTATAGGTGAAGTTGAATCTTGAACACACTTGAACTTCTGCATGACTGTGCTGGTGGGAGGATAAGAGACAGCATCATTTTCAATGTTTGTATCAACTGGATATGTATTTGAAATAAATACCCAAGAAGGACACATGGACACTTCTCCAGAATAAATTATGAAATATGACCTAAAAATACTTTTGATATAGACCACAAGCTGCACCTACCTCAGCTATGTATTCTTTTTCCAGATCTTCCTGGGCATATGATCACCTGGAATGAAAACTATTTCCCATCCTTCCTTTTACTTAGGGAGGGCACTGAGTTTAGCTACTAGTATTTAAATATAAGGGTGAGGAACAACTAGAAAAAGTCCTTAAACAAAGGGTTATAATCTCACTGCCCTCATTCTTGCTGGCTTGCATGCTGAGGCTTGATGAGCAACCTGGGACCAGAAGACGGAACCAGATGCTTGCTTGGTAGCATAACAAAGCAGCCTTAAGATAATAAAGGAATTCTTTCAAGTGGAAAAAAACCTACATTTTATAAAGCCCCAAATGTTTGGAATTTCTGTTTTATGTTGCTGGGCCCAATTTTAACACACAATCTTTAATTTTTGTGTGCATGTGTGTATCAGAGGACACCGTATTGTGTGTCCCTGTGGAGGACCAAGGATTTCAGGAAACATTCTGGATTGCTTCTACCTCCTATTCATTTCGCTCTGGGATTTCCCAGGCTCCGCTGTCCAAAACCCAAAGTGCAGGCCATTATCATTTCCACCTGGCATTTTTACGCAGGATCCGGAATTCAAACTCAGGTCCTTCTGCTTGTGAGGCAGAGTCTTAACACCTGAGCCATCTCTCCAGCTCTTAATACACATTTCAACTGTTGGCATGTTATATTACTCCTTTATTAAAAATTGTAAATGAGAAATTATTTCAACACCTGAAGACCAAACTACAATAGAGAATTCCATGAAATCGAGATTTTGTGACATTCTGGAAAGCGTCTTATGTAAAGTATATCCTTTCCGTGGCATGGCAACATCATTCTTCTTTAAAAAGGTTACTGGACAGACATCATTTCCACCATCACCTATGTAAACAATTCGTGCATAGCTCACTCCCTGCTCTAACTGTTTGTTTAAAAATTCTACCAAAACTGCATTTTTGCAAAGATTCTGTGGGCACTTATTGCAAGAATGAGTGTGATGATTTTCCACAGTGAGATACCCATTCCCATCAAAAGCTGCTGGATTTGTAAACACATTATCAAAGACATCGTGAAACCTGGCAGCTTCTAAAACCCAATCTATGAAGACTGAATTTGAATCTGAAATAATGATGCAGTCAAATTTATCCTTATTCTGTCTGATAAAGTTGAAAAGGTCAGCCATCCCTGAAGTGAAAGGCATTGATGTAACTGCTCTTTTCATTTCATCTTCTCCTACGCCTTCCTCTCCCAGATACTTGAAGACTCTGCCCATAAATTCTGTCCAAAATCCTTTCTGGTAAGAATCTTGAAGATCAATAGGAAGTTTTTTGTCTGGAGCACATTGGACAATCCAGGTGTCACTGTTGTCGTCTATGATTGTATTGTCGAAGTCAAACACCAACAAAAGTTTCATGGTTCCAGTAATAAATTAGGGTTGCCCTGAAAAAGAAAAAAGTTTATTCCCTAGACATACTTTCATATCTGATCTGCTTAGAGCTTACTTAAGCATATGGAAACCTGCTTAGAGCTGGGGCACACATATAATCCCAGTATTTGGGGGGGCTGAGGCAGAAGCATCAGCAGATTGAGGCTGACTTGGATACAGTGAGACCTTGTCTCAAAAAAAAAAAAAAAAAAAAAGCTATCAATCTAAAGTAAGGAATTTAAATCAGAAGTTACTGATTAAACATTTTTAGGACAACCACTTCACACTTGCTCCCAGTGCTGGGATTACAGGTGTTCTACACCACATACCTGCACAGCAAGCGTGGTACCCGCCAAGCCATCTCCCTGAAATAATGTCTTATAGTTAAATCGAAAGTTATTAAGACAGAAAAAAACCTTAAGCTACCATCTTTATTATCTTTAAATTCTCGATAACTACCCTATTTATCAGTTTATGATATTTATAGTAATCCTCTTATTAACCAACAGGCTATAAGAAACTATGGATAATTGGTATAGTAATCAAAATGGTGAAGAAAGTATACAATTTCATAAAATGTAAAATAATTTTTAAAAATGGTTTTAGATTAAAATCAATTTCTTTCTTTTTTTAAAAAAATTATTTGTTTTGCGTGCATATCAGAGGGTAGTGCTATGTATCCCCGTGGAGGACCAAGGGTAACTTCAGAAACCATCCTGGATTGCTTCTACATCCTTTTTGCTTCACTCTGGGATTAATCATCTCATTTAATTTTCATATTATATTAAGTAAAAATTATCAACCTCATCTTAAATATGTATAAACTGAAAATTTAAGTGGTTAATATTAAAGATGGAATTTTGGATTCAGGTCAGTTTGGTTACAAAGTTCATGTCTTAAGTATATATATATATGTATATATATATATATATATAACATTCTAGTACTAATGAATAGAATATTAAAGCTACTGTTACTTTAAAATAAACACCAAGTAAGTAATTTTAACAAAAAGATGTTTAATCATGTAAATATATTCATTGGTCTTAAAGTAAAATCAAGCAAAACATACTGTAATCTGAGGTTTTAGAAAGGAGTCCTAAAAAGACTTCTACGAATATTTTAAAAAAGATCAATTAAAAATAGAAAACTGGGGGGGCTGGAGAGGTAGCTCAGGGGTTAAGCCTCTGCCTTGCAGGCGGAAGGTCCTGAGTTCGGATCCTAGACTCCACGTATAGACGCCGGGCAGAAGCGGGGGCGGCCTGCGTTTCTGATCCTGGTGGGCAGAGCCTGTGAATCCTGGGCAGAGTAAACAGGAGATGGAGGCGGTCCATGGTGGTTCCCGAATTCGCCCATGGTTCTACACACACACACATACACGCACAATTGAATACATAATAAATAATAATAAAAAAATAGAAAACTGCACTTAACCATGTTAATTTCTGGTTCATTATAAAAAGCTACCTAGTATTAAAGACAGAATAGAACCCTTGACACATACAAAAGTATTTTGCATCTGTCAATCAACTTAGAATGTCTAGAGAATAAACAATCATCTTCTGTTACATGAACTTATTGGTGATAGTGGTAATGGTTTTTTGAGAGGATATCAATCTATAGCCCAGACTGGGCTTGAACTTGAGTTGATTATCCTGTCTAGTCTTCTGTTTGTTAGGATTATAGGAATAAGCCACCACAAGAACTGTTGTGTGAAATTTACATGACATATAATATTTGGATATGCTGGATCTTTATATTTTTAAATACCTGATCAAGGTGTCTCAGTTTAGCCTGACATTTAAATGCAAAACTAACTTTCCCATACAAATAATGCAGTAAGTTGTAATAAGGGTACCATTTTACTTAAACAGGCTTTATGAACATTCTGAATGTACCAATTTTAAAAAACTTTTCTAGAGTTGAGTATGTAGCTCAAAGGTAGAGCATTTGCCTAACATGTGTAAGGCTAAGGATATGATCCCAGTACTGCAGAAAATACATTTCCCTGAATGTAACTTACCGTTTCATTCCCTGAATGAAATTCCCTTAAGGCCAGGTTTAATTTGCCAGAAATTACTGAAATTCTTGAACTATTAACCTCAAAATAACACAAGACTGATGCGAATACACTTTCAATGCTTGCTTATCTATGAGTAGTTATCTAAAGTCTAGATTTTTCTCTCTAAATCTTTTCCATATGAATTTTTAAAATTAAATACTTACCCAAATTTGTATTTTCAATGCAATTAATCTTCCTTCAGCATAGAACTTAGGTCATTACAATCTTCAGTTTTAAACATCTACCAGTTGCCAGTTGTTTTTAAACATTACTCCATTTCTGAATGCAGAAAGCAAGCTGCTCTGATTCGGAGCAAAGGAACAGAGATTTCTTAGCTCCTAAAATTAATGAAAGTATTTTAAAAGCTTAAAATTTTGTTTCTTAATTATGCTGCTTTTCCTCATGTAATAAAAGCATCTATTGCAGTGGGAGAAACAGAATTTGATTATACAAATATACCTGGAATAAATACAAAACAGAATATTATGTTTTTATAAATAAAAATGTTTTTATCTGAGAAATAAGCATCACAAATGTTTAGCTGATTGAGATTTCCTCAATCAGCTTTCTTTTTTACTAATTAAAGAAAAGCAAAGCACAGTTTTTATTAACAATAAGCATTCAGAGATTTAGTGATGGGCTTAAAATGATTGTAAAAGGAAGTGCACATTCTGACTTTTTCCCCCTCAAGATAGTCTTGCTTTGTAATGCAACAATATGAATTTATTTACAAATAAATTACTAAAATTCACAAAGCAAGCCAGGAATGGTCACTCGTAGCCATGATTCTAGCACTTAGAAGCTGAAATGGGCAAATTGCTGCAAGTTTGAGGTCAGGCTAGGCTCTTGTGAAACCCTATTTCAAAAACAAAATAAAAAAGAAAAGACAAGAAAAATCCCAAACCAGTTATCAGCTATTCTTTCCAAAAGCTTGAGTGCTGTATCTTCAGCATGTGTAGAATATTCTATAATACAAATGCCAATATACTTTTCATAATAATGACAACTAGAATCCACAGAGATATCAAAAAAATGTGGTTTAGCTAAATAAAGTTATGTGTGGATAGTCACATAACAGGACACTTACTCAGCCAATAAACACTAAGACATTCAGTTCAAACTTTACAAGGCATCACAAAAGTGTCTACAAACTAATTTTTTATGGGCGCCCTAGCTCCTCATGGCCCTCTAGTGCCATGGGTCTGTTTCCAGCTGTTCATGGATTCCATGCCTAGGCACTGTGAGTTCTCCAGGGCGCCCTAGCCCCTCATGGCACTCCACATCTGGAGTCCATGAGTTCCAACCTTCCTCTCCTCTAATAAACTCTACCTTAATCCTCAAAAAAAAAAAAAAAAAAAAAAAAAAAAACTAATTTTTTATGTGAAAAGTAAATATTCCCAGGATCTGGGAGACCAAAGGCAGAAAATTGTAGGTCTGAGGTGCCACCCTCAACTACAAAGCAAAACTATCTCGAAGAAAAAAAGAAGAAAGAGGCCTAAGAGACGGCTCAGTTAAAGCAAAGGACCTGAGTTCAGACCCCCAGATCTCATGTTAATAAAAAGGAGGAAATGGCAGTGGCCTGTACTTCTGTCCCTGGGAAGGGGAGGCTGGGAAACCCCAGAGGAAAGCAAAAGGGAGGTAAAGTAATTCAGGGTGATTTCCCCAAGTACCTCTTGGGTCTCCACAGACACGCAGAGTGCCTTCTGATATTCATAGACATATATCCATGCCAAAAAAAAAAAAAAGTTTGAAGTCAGGTATCTGCCTACCTCAACTTAGAAATTACTGACATCATTTCTTAGAAGATTCAATACTTTTGGTAAATAACCTAGTAAATAGCTTGAGGATTTTTTCTGGGAGACAAATCCATGGTGTCTAAAGCACCTGCCTGGCTTCCAATGTACCAATGTACTTAATGCTCACCGCTGGTGTTCACGGA
The DNA here is from genome assembly GCA_023101885.1 of Typhlomys cinereus. NCBI lineage: Eukaryota > Metazoa > Chordata > Mammalia > Rodentia > Platacanthomyidae > Typhlomys > Typhlomys cinereus. The sequence continues at coordinate 5,428,962 of JALPQD010000017.1, read as the reverse complement.
TGTCACTACAGTGAGCAATCCTAAAAGGCTTGCGTGTTGTCCATTGTGATGAGCAGAGTACCTTTCCTGTAATGGGACACACATCACACTCATGTCTTCTTACCCACTCTGTATTACCCTTAGAGAACTGGGGCTCAGAAAAACTAAGACAAAATATGCTGATCATGTGGCTACAACAGTAATTTCATTTATCTTACATTAGCAGTCTTGGGTCTCACAGACTATGGAGAGTGGGCTGGAGAGATGGCTCAGGGGTTAAGACTGTGCCCCACAATGAGAAGGTACTGAATTCTAATTCCAGTTCCTAAGTAAAAATGCCAGTTATAAATGGTGGCAGCCTGAACTTCCAGCCCAGATGGGAGGAGCCTGGGAAATCACAGCATGAAGGAAAAAGAAGTAGAAGCATTCCAGGATGATTCCCTAAATCACCCTTGGTGTTCTGCAGGGCCAAAGTTCTGTCTGCAGACATTTTTCTTAACCCTTCCACACTTACCAGCATTATTACAGTGGAACGTCTGATAGAAAACCTGAAAAAAGCACAACTATGTGTTAGAACTTTTCTTATTAAAAATCTTACTTGCTTTCATTTTGAATGACTTCAATTTGTTGCCTAAGTGTTGCAGCCAACTAGTCAGTAATGGAATCACACATCAATGTGTTAGGTAAGGATCCTTAGAAGCCATGCCCACTACTAACAGATCTTTAAGCTGCTGGAGACCTGACTCGTCCCCCAAACACTCTGAATACATCATTTTACCCAGCAACTTGCTATATATTAACCATGAATATTTACAGCATTTATGCCCTACGAACATCCCATTTTAATCATTCCTATTTCAGAGAAGTAACACGAAAGCCACATCTAATCCTGGTCATGCCCCAGAAGCCAGATAATTTTAAAATAGCTTTTAATGTCAAGTAACGCCTAGGTTTCTAGAGTCAAGTGGGCTTTGTCCCGCCACTGCGGGCTACACACCGAGCTGAGGCCTCGCGTGCACACACCTGCCGGGCCCAACGAGGGGAGGCGTCGGGACCTGGGGTCGACAGCAGCAGGACCCGCCGGGGCCCAGGCTCCTCCCTGCGCCCGCCGCGGTGAGCAGCCGGCAGCCGTTCCGACGTCCGCGCGCCTGCGCCGGTTGGGTCCTCGCGCTCTGCGTACGCGCTCCCTGCCTGCTTCGGCTTCCGTCCTGCGGCCCCCAGGGGCGAGCTCTTGCGCGTCACTTCCCGCCCCGTTGCCGCGCAACCAAACGCCGCGGCAAACATTCCCAGGGCTTGCCGTAGGCTGGGTGGCTGGCTAGTCTTCCCTCCTGCGGTCTGGATGAGTCGCTTCGGGTCTAACTTGTCAGAGATGCAAGTGCGCTTCGGGAGGCGCTCGGGACAGACGAGGGAAAGTAGGGGTGAGCTCACGTGACCCTTTCTCGCACAGGGATGGTTTCGGGAACCCCTGCATGAGGAAATGAAATGGGTTTCCCCAAATGGAAAGCATCATAAGGAAGTTAGACCGACTGGCTTCAGGTGAATGGGCGGAGAAAGGAAGGGCATCCGGGGGTGCGAGGAGAAACTTCATAGGCATAGGAGTAGAGGAAACATAAGTTAGAGACCCGCCCTTATTTATTCACCAAATGAATTGGAATACCCTTTGGAAATATTGTTGACCTGTATAGATACTTGGCTCCAATGCAGACCTGCTGAGTGGTTTTTAGTTCTAAAATCCGAGGAAATGGCTCAGTTCCTAACAAGTGATATCATTTAACTAATGTTAAGTCCTGTCCTAAGTCATATGCTTTGATAAAATGTAAGAAGTATGCTACTTAAAGTAATTCAGGTGACATGTCATAAAATTTGACTTGATCCTAGACATGGACAAGTGAGACTTTTTTTTTTTTTGAATCTAACTCAACCACAAGTTTGTTATCATGGTAACAGCTGGAACCTTGGGAATGTGAATTGTCTTCATGTCATTGTCTAAGTTTCTCTGGTAATAGCATCTCGCCTTCCACACTGATGCACCTTGATAGCTAGTGTGCAGTGAAGATTTTAAGAAGTTTGACGACCCGCTCCAAATCCCATTTCACAAATAATTGCTGTTTATCATATTTAGCAGTTCCTTCACATAATGGATTAAATATAGTAGTGTCTCCCTCAGGGATATTCACATTCCCCCCCCTCTCTCTTTTTGAATGCATAAAATATTTTAGGGTTTTTTTTTTTTTTTTGCTTATGTGTGTGTGTCTGTGTTAATCAGAAGTCACTGTCTGGGCCTATGGAGGCTCAAGGGTGACTTTAGGAATCATTCTGGATTGTTCTACCTCTTTGTTTTACTCTGGAATTTCCCAGACTCTGCCTTCCAGAGCCAGAAGTGCAGGCCACTGCTTTTTCTTTGAGTGTTTTAAATTCATGTAACACAATACCTGGTTCAATCATGTTCAGAAATAAGGAAACACTGATTCATCAGGTTGGGTTGATTAGCCACATTAGACCCTAAATTCTTCCTGTGTTTCTTCTTTGCAATTCCTACTAACAATTCCCTCCAAGGTTGGCTCTTGTGATCACAGGATAACTATCTTTCCATATTTCTTAACTTTTTGTTCATATCTAGTTCAAGGGTCTCTTGAACTTCTCTTTCAGAACAAAGAAAAACTCTTTCATTTCTTGATGTTTAGAGAAATAATTATTGAAAGGAAAATACAAGTGTTCTCAAACTAGACCTGCCCCAAGCCTGGATTCTCTAGATCATATTGCTACTGCTCAGTAGGGGAATGATTATACAAAATCCACCACAGTGTCTATAACCCCTGGGATGAACACTCCCCATATTATTCATTCATGAAGTGGCACATAAATAACTTCGAAGTTGATTTTATTACAAGCTTGTTTAGATGGTTATTATTGATCTGAACCTGAAGACTAAGGAGACCAATATTCCAAGAAGTTGAATGACTTACCTAAGTTTATGCTGGGAGGAAATGAGCAAAGATTGGATCTAATGTCTGATTCCTGAAACCTTATTGTATTTTTCCCTACTTAATCTCAGCTGTTTTAAAGATACATATTTGATGCCATTTCCAGGTTTCAAATAAGCATTGAAATTTATGAAAAAAAATCCATTCATCCCCTGGTACAGTCTTTAATAATCATACTCTAAAATGTACTAGGTATGAGGAACTCTAAAGAAGAAGAGATTCCCTATCCACCTCTCTTACCTAGCAAGGTAGATCTTCGAGAGGTCACTATAATTCCACATCATGAATGGGAAAGGATTCGGGACAGCCTGGATAGGCTGACAAGAGAAGCAGCAGCACTTCGTGCAGAAAGAACAGCCAAGAAAACAATGCATCTACGATCCCAAGAGATAGTGAAACACTGGACTAATACATATGCAGTAAGTGTCACTTTTCCATGGATATACATTCTTTCAAGATTTTTGCTTTTAGTATGATCTTATAATTCTTCTAAATAATTTAATGTTCAAGATGTGTACACTTTCAAGAATTTTAAGTGTGAGTATAGGTAACATTCAATGAATGACCAATTTAAAGTAAGCATTTTATTAAATGTTGGCATATATATCATACTAATTATTAATATTAATAATACCCTCAAATATTATTAATTATACCCTCAAAAGTATAATTGCAACTAAGATTCCAAAAGTCTTATGGGATCCCATTGTATTCTTCCTTGCTTCTCCTCACTCTTCGATCACCACTCATCAATTATTATTATTATTATTATTGCTATTATTCCCACTATAATGAATTGTGTCCCCTTGGAACTGGAAGCCATGTAGATTTCCCTTTCTTCCCTAAGTTGCTTTGATCAAAGGGTTGTTTCACAGCAAAAAGAAGAGTAGTTGTAACAAGTGGTTTCTTAGAAAGAGGAAATTACAGAGGTCAATGAGGGCTGAAGGGAGAAATTCATTGTATATATCCTATATGAATTTTGGACTTTAGATTGTATAAATGCATTACCCACATAAGAGTTCAATTAAAAATTCACTCAAAAGTGTTTATTAATGGATTATGTAAACAATACAAATTCATAATGTCAGTTCAGATTATAACATTGAGATTAAAACATGGGTAAGTTAAACTAAATACAAACAAAAGCTTACTTCTCTTGAGGATGTAGTTTCATAGTAAACCACTTGCCTAGCACACATATGGCTCTAGATTTGATTCCCAATACAGAAAATAAGAGGTTGCTTTTGTCTTTTTAGGGAATGAGAGAACAGAAGCTTAAAGCCAAAAAAAAGCGTGAAGAAGAACTTGAAGCAGAAAGAAAAATTCTTGATCTGGAAGAAGAAATATACAAGCAAGGACAACGAAAAAAGGCCATTGAAAATGCAAGGCAATATCAGTTTTATCAGACAGAAAGAGTGAAAAACTTTCATGTACTATTTGTTCTTTTTTATACATGTTTTAACTTGTATAATTAATTATACTCTGAATAATTACACATAATTTTTTAATAATAGTGCATTTTTTTATAGTCAGGACTCCTTCTCAGTAAAGTTATGAGAGAGCGTGATGCCCAGATTCAATTCCAAAAGGATAATATGAAATCAGATAAAAAATGGGAGGAACAATTGAAACTCAACATTGAAAAAGCTTTTAAAGAAGAGCAAGAAAAATTAGAAAAACAGCACAGAGAAAGGAGAGCCCTTGCGGCAGATCACCTAAAACAGTATGTATACATAGATTACTTTTCTGTACCTTCTTTTTCTTCCTCCACACCCTCCCTGGATGAGGATGAAAGTAATGCATCAAAATGCATGTTAGAAAAAGTGCAAAGGAAAAGGTTAAAAATCACTGTTAGAACCAGGTATGCTGACCCTTGCCTGTGTCCTCAGCACCTGGAGGGCTGAGGCAGGAGGAGCAAAGTTAGAGCCTTTCTAAATAAGGGCTGGACATATAGCTCAGTAGCATACTGAATGTTGTGCATGCATGAAGACTTAGGTACAATGACCATTATTGCAAATACAGCCAGCAATAACAGCAAAAAAAGACAAAAACAAACAGAAAACTATTAACTCCCTCACCTAGAGATTATGTATTGGTTACTGTGCTTAAACATACATACAGTAGGTGTTTGGTTTTTTCTCATGCATCCATTGATTGTGTTAAAGTCGGCTAATCTAGAACACAGCTTCTTAAACATTTGCCACTCACAACTCCTTTTTTGCCTGATAAATTTTCCATGACTTTGGGTATGTAAGTATATAAAGTAGATATATAGATCATAAGTCATAAATAAATTTATTTGAAAACAGTTCTTTGAGGCTGAGGAAATGGCTCAGTGGTTAAAGCCCTTTGTATCCCTACATCCCATGTAAAAAATGATAGATAGGTATGAGCCTGGCTGTGATTTTAGCCCTGGAAGAAGAGTCTTTAGAAACTTCAGAGAAGCAAATTGTCTAGCCAGACTAGTTCTAATATTGTGCTGTGGGTTAATTAGAGATCCAGGTTCACAACAGTAAGATGAAAGAACTTTAATTCTTGACATCACCCTTGGACTTCCATAGACATACATGCGCAAGTGCATTTGTTATACAGGAACACATTCATATTCACCCATCCATACTCAAACACACAAACATACACATGGACATACTCCATGCACACACACACACATTACATGAAAGGAAGAAAGAAGCCTAAAAATATAAAATGAAAAGAGAAACCTTTTTATTTATCATTTTTCCTTTGGCAGTGTATAGCACTAAGGATTTGGATAACTTGGAACAGAACTATGGTAGAGAGGCAAGTATTTTACCAGAGAGTAGTTACCTGTGTTCCAAAAATCCTCCTCCTCCTTTTTTAAATATACATTTTATTTATTTGTGTGTGTGTATCTGTATCAGAGGGCATTGTGTATCCCTGTGGCCCGCCAAGGATGACTTCGGGAATCATCCTGGATTGCCTCTTCCTTCACTCTGGGATCTCCCAGGCTCTGCCCACCAGGGCAGGAAGCACAGACCATCACCATTTCCACCTGGTGTTTTCATGTGGGACCTGGGGTCAGAACTCAAGATCTTCTGCTTGCAAGGCAGAATCTTAACCCCTGAGCCATCTCTCTAGCCCAAGTAGTTTATTTTTTAAGATGACTTCACTACGTGGCCTGGGATAACCCCAGACTCACAGTTCTGCCTCAGCCTCCTGAGTGCTGTGATCATAAGAAGTACACTATCAAGCCTGCTCAAAATCTACTTCTTAGACTGGAGCTCAGAGATGATTAAAAGTAGCAGCCTGATCCTTAACAAGCTACCTGGCTAGTGCTAACACCTCCACAGACTCTTCTCCCACCTACATACTTTATTGTAAAGTATATTTGGGCCACGGATGTATCTTTCCTTGTATTACACAACAGGTTGGAGGTTCAGACAAGTTTAGGATTTGTTTTAGTTGTTTCTTTGATGTGTCTTCAGCACAGTCTAAAACATGTTTGTCAAGCTTTGAAGTCAGCATAAATTCCTTCACTTACTACTCACAGTAGGCTCTGTCCTTGTGGATGGTACCAAGTGTTAAATATACTGGTTACACTCTTAGGCATCTTAACCTTCCCCCTGAATCTCTTGAAAGCTCAAGTATGTGGGCCAGACCCTGTCTTAGTTTCTTGTAATGAACTACAATTTATTGGTCTAGAATTTTTCCCATAACATTTGTTGCATTGTGGAGAATCAGGAGATGAAGTGTACTAGCTCATTTTTATTACTATTACAAAATGCCTGAGACTGGGCAACTACAAATAAAGAAGGCTTATTTAACTCACAGCTAGAGGTCATGGAGCCAGCATTAGGCCATTTGTAATGAGGACCTCACAGGATCACACAGAGAGATCATATTGTGAGGCAGGAAGTCATAAAAAGAGTGACAAGTCAGACTCAGGCTTGAATCTAACAATTTTCTCTGAAAACTAACTCGGTGTTCCCTGAAAACGGCCATGCTCCCATCTGCGGGCAGTGCTCCAGGGCTCTCAGTGATGGCCCGTGGGCTTCAGTCTTTTTAAATTTTTTTTTAAAAAATTGTGTGTGTGTGTGTGTGTGTGTGTGTGTGTGTGTGTGTACCTGCAGGGAGAGAGTCTCCCCGTATGCTGCCAGAATCTGCTGTAACCTGCTGATGGCGGGAGGACATTGTAGGACAGTGGTTGGGTGTGGGAGGCCAGTGGCAGAGGTGGTGTGGAGATAAAGCGTCCAGGTCAGTACATTAAGCAGGACCCCCGGGTATCTCTGAAGGGCTCGTGCATGAGCCCAGTGCATAGTCAGCATCAGTGGCTGCGGGAAGGGTGTCGGCGAAGGCACCAGCCGGGTGAGCAGCTCTCCATTGCTCTGCCCTGGGACCTGCCTCTTGTCCTGGCGTGCAGCTCGTGTAGCCTTTTCTGGAGACATCCAGGTGCTCTGAAGATCAGGAACTTTTCTGTTTGCATTCCCCTCACTGTCACTCAGCTAACTGGCCCCCTCTAAAGAAAAGGACCCTTGAATGTAGGGTGAAGTATTTGTGGGGTGAGGGCTGCATGGTGAAGCCAACCGGCAAGCCTGGGCGGCGCGAGGCTTCCCAGAGACCCACATGTGTCCTGCCTTCAGCTCTGCTTCGTCCAGGTTAGACCCCCGGGCACCTGCAACTGTGGCCCAAAGGTAACTCATTCTTCTGCTTTGATCTCAGTTGCCCTTATGTTTTGCTTTAGAATAAAGGAGCGGGAAGAGGAAGAAGAAAGAAGGAGACAAAGTGATGAGAAAGATGCTGAGGAGATAAAACGGCAGAATTTGCTGCACGAGATAGAAATTAATAAAAGCCTGAAAAAGAAAAAGGAAGAGGTAGAAGAAAGCAGGAAACTATTTTTTGTAAGTTGAAAATGCCAAAGGTCAGCCATTCAAATTGAGACGCCCAGCTTAGGGAAAGGAACAGGGAGGTGGGGACGTGCGGAGCACCCTCCTGAAAGCCATTCTGCTAGGGTCCGCGTTCACTGCGGTTTTCTGTGTCTGTCTTGTGGCATGGACGGAGAGAGTAGTGTTTCTTTTAAAGTTAATTTTCCTTAAAATGAGAGTCGCAAGGAATGGATGGGATCATCTGTGCTTGGTTCTGCTGTGCTGCTCATCTGGGCCAGTCGGCGAAGATGTTATATGTCTGCAGTAATTTCTTTGATGCCATGACTTCTACATTTTTCTTTAGTTTTTTTTTTTTTTTTCATTCTTAAGCAACAACATGCACAGAGCTAAAGCATCTCACAAGAGGCTTAGAGGAAGACAATGCTTCCTGCCTCCTCCACCTTCCTGGATTCTTGCTTTCTGAAAGACATGGATTTGATTTTTCAGTTGTAGACACCTCCTACCTCTTTGTCCTGATAGTTGAGAATTTAGTGCTTTTCCTTTGAACACCCTTCTCCTATTTACCCCTAAACAGTTGGCATACTTAACTCAGTATTGGGATTGTAGAAATAGTCACTCTAAAGACTCAAGTAAAATACTATAGTTTTATTTCTTTAGTGTAGGAATGTTCATTTTTATTTTGTTTTACTTTTTATTTATGTCGAGACAGAGTTTTGCTATGTTGTCCTGGCTGGTCTGAAACTTGTGATCCTCCTTCCTTGGCCTCATAACCCCAGGAGCATATTACATATTATAGGAGCATACCACCGTGCTCAGTATTATAAATGTTTATGATGATTTTTTTAACCTTTTAAAAACTAATTTTAGTAACTTCAACTTTTCACATATTCAGTAAATCTTGCCAAATATGTATGATACTCAAGTCAAGAACCTGCCCATGTTTTTCTTGGAGCTTGTCCATCCAGTCTTTGCTTGTTGCGTCTCCTGCTCCTCTAATGGCCAGGTAGAAGCCAACAGAGACAGGGGCAGTGCCCATCTCTTCTAGGGACCTGGTCCCGTGCCCTGAGGATGTCCCTCCCCAAGGGGTTCTCCTGCTTCCAGCTGAAGGTTCTCGGACCTCCTAATAATGCCATCTGGCGGAGAAGGCCTTTCATAACATGGGCTTTGGGGGACAGCCAGCATCCAGACTAGCGATTCTTTTTCCCTCTTCATTTATTTTCTCTATTCTGGAATCTTTCCTAAACCAATGCTCCACTTGGCAACAGTAGCTGAGTATGGTAGGGGAGTAAGAAGAGGCAGACAGTAAAGAGCAGAAGGATGCTTTACATTATTTATGTTAGGAATATCTTTAATTTTTCTTTTTTCATGTGTGGGTTTTGTAGTGTGTGTGTGTGTGTGTGTGTGTGTGTGTGTGTGTGTGTGTGCACAAGAGGGCACTTGAGTGTGCATGCCTGTGAAAACCCCAAGGGTAACATTGGGAGTCATCCTGGATTGCTCTACCTCCTTATTGCTTTGCTCTGGTTTTTACCAGGCTTTGCCTTCTGGTGCTCAAATTATAAGCCGCTACCATATCCGCCTGGAAGGCTTTATCATCTCTCGAAGCTATCTCCATAGCCCCATATTTTAAATTTTTTAACTATGTGACTTTGCTAAATATTGAGATATTAACTCAAAATTATTTATATTTAGTGTTTTTTTCTGGTCATAAAACTATTTTAATCCTTTATTTTCCTAGAAATGAGACATTTTTAAAAATGCTGGAAAAACATTAAGAATATGTCATTGTCACACACTTTGTTATCTCACACTTCTTTCTATTGTGCATATATTGTAACCTTGTACTTAGATTTGTCAAGTTGGATTATTCTACATGACTTTGTTTTGTTTTGAGAGACAGGGTCTCATTTAATTGCCCAGTCTAAACTGAAACTCACTGTACATCCCAGGCTGGCCTCAAAATCATGATTCTACTGCCTTAGCCTTCTGAATGCTAAGTTTTCAGGCATGTTGGTATACACAACAACTATGAAACATTTTATATTTTGTTCTTCCCAACACTGAATGATTATTTGTATCTTCCATGTCTTTGACATTATAATTTACTTAATTATTTCTACATTATCAAATATTCAGAGATTATTTTCAGTATTTCTCTATTGTAAACTTTTTAAAATTAATTATTTACGTCTCTGATTATTTCTTTGGGATAAATTTCTAGGAGAGAGGGTTGTGGAGATGACTCAGGGGTTAAAGCCTTTGCCTCAAAAGCAAAAGGTCTTAAGTTTGGATCCCTAGATCCCACTACAGTAGAGGTTTATACTTCTGGCCCTAGAAGGTAGAGCCTGGAGAACCCCAGAGCAAAACAATAAGGAGATGGAGGAATTCAGGACTATTCTCAGTGTTACTTTGGGCCTCCACAGTAATACATTCAAGTGTCCCTTGGTACACACACACACACACACACACACACACACACACACACACACACACACAGGCATGGAAAGAAAAGCTGGGTCAGAAGTCATTTGACAAGTTCTTGTTGGATTTGTTGAAAAAAAATTTTGTGACAATATTCATTTACTTTCCCCAGGAACATCTGCATGACAAGAATGTCATCAGAGCTGTGGAACAGCAGCAGCAAGAGGAAGAAGATGAAAAGATCAGGAAATTTGTCAAAGCGAAAAAGCGCCTTCTCCAAATGGGGAAAGAAAAAGAACTTGAGACTCACAAGTAAGATTTTAATGGAGCTTAAATGACCAGCAAAGTTTGAGCTGCAAATTGTTTTTACAGTAAATCAGAAGGTAACCTTTGAAAATAGAAGTCTCACAAATGACGAGGGCAATATAAGGATTTCAGTCAGGGATTTGCGAATTGAGGTATTGTTGGGATATTCTGGAACTTTCTGTGGTAGTGGACTGAAAATACTGGTCCGTTTTAGAAGAGATGGCTCCACTAATCATCACTCTATGTAGTTACTTTTCTCATTATTGTAGCCAAATACATGACAAGAAGTGTCTTCATGGAGGAAGGATTTATTTTGGCTCGTGGTCTGAGGTTACAGTGCATCAAGTGGGGAAGATATGGTGGCCAGGACTGCTCATGGCCATGGAGGGAGAAGCATAGGGCTCTTTGATCACATCTGAATGAATCAGAAAGCAGACAGACAGACACACACACACACAGACATGGGGGGGTTGTTGCTTAGATTCAGTTTGCTTTCTTCATTTTCTCTCTCTTCTTTATTCAGTTCAGTACTCTCAACCCCTAGAAATGTCCTCACAGATATATACCAAATGTGTGCCTCACCAGTGCCCTAAGTATTTCTTATCCCGACAAGGCAACACTGAGAATAAGTGTCATATAAGTGGTAAATAGAGTTGTGGTTATGTGCAGACTCGCTGGGGCGACTAAGCAGCCAAGGTGGCACAGTCTATTCTTAAAGATCTAATGCAGTGGGGCTGGAGAGGTGACTCAGGGGTTAAACCTCTGCCTTTCAGGCGGAAGGTCCTGAGTTAGGATCCTAGACCCCACGTATATACACCGGGTGGAAGCGGGGGCGGCCTGCGTTTCCGGTCCTGGTAGGGCGGAGCCTATGAATCCCGGGGCAGAGTAAATAAGGAGGAGGTGGAGGCATCCATGATGGTTCCCAAATTCATTCGTCTGTGGTTCTACACACTCATACACACATACACACATACATACATACACATACACACGCACAACTGAATAAACAATAAAAAAATTATCTTAACAATCTAATGCAGAAAGAAAGGAGACAAGAGTTTCCAGGCCTTGGAGGAAAAGTAGACACACTCAAGGAAGGAGAGTTTCAGTAACCAGGGAGCAGTAATGGTTGTAGGTGCCAAGTGGCAGAGAGCTAAGGGGATTTTATGTTGATTTCCTTAGTAAAGCATCTGAAATGGAGTGGGGAGAGAAGGGTGGGGCCAGATGGTAGTCAGGAAGTTTCTATGCATTCATGCAAAATCCTCTGGGCTTCATCTCTCTCCTAGAGTTGTTAATTTTTTTCAAGCAGGGTCATACTAGGAAGCCAGGCTAGCCTTGAACTCACAAATCTCCTGCCTGTCCCCTAGGTTCTGAGATTGCAGACATATGCCATGATACATGGCTTTCTCTTAGAGCCTTCACAATGGCTCCCTAAGTTCTATACCCACCACAATTCCCAAATGACTCTGCTTTCATCTACTACATACTATGTTTTCTTTTTTCAAGTTTAGTATATGTGCACATGTGCCATGATATGCGCAGCTGCACTCAGGTACACATGCATGTGTATACATGTGAGCATGCATACACGTATACACCATGAATGACTAAGTACCAAAAAGTAATAATCTCCTATGGATATAAAATATTTTGCCTTTAAAACGAATAGACTAGGTATCTAAATGTTTTATTATAATGTAAACATTTTCATTTAATGTCCGATATATAACTTAGGTTCGATAGATAGTGATTTTTTTAAATAAATAAAATCCAGACATGGCCGCACTGTATGGAGCAGGGACAGGATGATCCCTTGGCTTTCTGACCAGTAAAGAGACACTGTCTCCAAATGAGTGAATGAATGAATGAATGAATAAGGCAAAGAGCAATACAGGAAGACACTTCATGTCAGTCTCTGGGCTCTACATGTGCATTCATGGTGTGCCCGCACACAAAAATGTACATACACACTATTTTCCAATGTGCTGAAGGAGACTTTATACACTTTTTCTTGTACACACACACACCCCGACCAAGTTACATTGTACACATTACTCTTTAGAATACACGCTACTTTACAAAATTTTTACTTTATAAAAATTAATTTCCTTATTTATCTCAAATACCAACAAGTTATTTAAAAGTATAAAAATTCATTTCCACTTGAAACAGCCAATGTACAAAGGAAGCTGTGAGCCTCTTCAACTTTGTAGAAGATTGTAAAATATCTCAGACTCCCTGATGAAATTACACCACTCTGATACAGACAGGTTCCAAAGGATGTGATAAGTGTTTTTGTTTTTGTTATAGGTTGATGGAGGAACGGAGAGAAAGGATTTACAACTACCTGAGTGAACTGATTAAAGAGAAACTTGATAACGAAGACTTGATTCTTAATAGAGATATCGGAGAAGCTGAAGTTGAATGGGAGAAAAGAGACAAAGAAAAATATGAAAAAAATCAAGCCGAACTAAAAGCCATCGCAGAATATAGAGACTTTGTGGTAAACAACTTGGTTGTGACAGATACATTCATGATTTTTCCTTGTCTTCCTATCTCCTCTGCCTCTCTGATCCACAGGAACAGAGATTTGAGAGCAGGGTGTCAATTATTGATGTGATTTAGGAGTACAGGTTCATTCTCTTTGCCAAATAATGAATTGTAAGAAGGGACAAGAGCTGAGCGTGTGCGCCTTTAAAACAGAAAATGGCAGGAAATCTGGAGATCCCCCACAGCGGCCTGGAGGAGGGAGATAGAGCCAGGAAAGCATGTTTAGATTCTGGAAATAAACCAGCCTAGAAGGGGCAAAAAGGAAAGATTTCTCTGAGTCAGGAGCTCAAAGAGCTGGTGGCTTGCAGTCTACATAACGAAAAAAAAGGATGTGCGGGGAGAGGTGAAGAAGGGATTTCTGGGAGGAGGAAGGCACAGAACCCTCCCATCTATTCATCAGCCTCCAGGAGGAAGACTCCTGGCTAGGTGATTGATATGTCAAGCCGAATTAACTGAAGGAAGGAGGCATGCGTCTAAGGTAGCCATAGAAACAGGAGGTGGGGTCTAGCCAAGTCCCCTAAACATTATCTTTTTATATTCTTTAAACCACTGTTTACTTTTAAATAAATGGTTTGGCAGTCAATTACAGATGAGATATTTATGGATGCAAAGTAATAATCTCTTCTTTAGAATCATTTTTTAGGTTTTATTTTGTCATTTAAAATTTTTAAGAAAAGCCACATAAAATTACCTAGTTATGTTTCCATATTTCTTAATCCTAAAAAATATATCCCGACATTATTCCATGTATGACTGTTGTAGCAATGAAATTATATAATTTTAAAGTCTTAACAAGTAATTTTCAGTTGCCAATGTTTATGTTTTAAGATCTTCTTTCCTGAATGTTCTTCCTCTTGTTCCTGTTTTTCTTTTTCCTCTCTTCTTTCTTTTCCTCTTTTGCTTTTCCTCTTCCTCCTCTACTCCAACCCCTAACAGGACCTTACAATGTGTAGCCTGGGTTGCTCTCCAGCTCACAATGGTTTCTTTTATTCTAATCAGAGGGTCTGTTTACTCCTCTTCTGTTCTCATGAAGTATTTTCTACATTCAAGAGAAGAAAACGTGCACAGTCCACCTGCAGCGTTTTGTGCAGTCACACTGCTCCGGACCCTTTGCTTGAGCTCTGAGGGCATTCCTTTCCAACCCGAGCTGTGCGCTAAAACTGATTTTAGTCCTTTTCCTCTGCCCTTAAACATTTAGAAGAAAAATAAAGAGGAAGAAGAAAGACAAAAAAAACTAGAATCTAAAGAACAACTGCTGGAGATCAAGAAAGCAGATGAGATCTTCAGGGAGCTTGAAAAGGAGAAGAAGCTGAAAGCTGATAAAGAGCGGCTGGAGGTCCAGGATGCCCACATCCAGCAAATGGTAACCACGCCCCGCCCCCCAGCTGCCTCCCCTGCGGGTCCTGCCTGGCGCGCGTGAAACGATAGCGTGCGTAAAGATGGCGCGTGTGAAACGATAGCGTGCGTAAAGATGGCGCGTGTGAAACGATAGCGTGCGTAAAGATGGCGCGTGTGAAACGATGGCGCGCGTGAAACGATGGTGCGCGTAAAGATGGCGCGCGTGAAACGATAGCGTGCGTAAAGATGGCGCGCGTGAAACGATAGCGTGCGTAAGAATGCGCGTGGGAAAGATAGCGTGCGTAAAGATGGCGCGTGTGAAACGATAGCGTGCGTAAAGATGGCGCGTGTGAAACGATGGCGCGCGTGAAACGATGGTGCGCGTAAAGATGGCGCGCGTGAAACGATAGCGTGCGTAAAGATGGCGCGCGTGAAACGATGGCGCGCGTGAAACGATAGCGTGCGTAAAGATGGCGCGCGTGAAACGATAGCGTGCGTAAAGATGGCGCGCGTGAAACGATGGCGCGCGTGAAAAGGCGCACATACAGATAGCGTCTGGTCTTCCCTGCGTACCAATACTCCGTGGTGTCACTCGAGCCCTGGCAGGACGGTGCCCCCTCCTTTGTGTGTCTTCCCACCGCTGTTTTCTTTGGGTCTCGGCCGAGCTAGGCTTCCACGCCTTGCTTCCCCCATGTTTACGGTGGTGCCCCCGAGTCCCTGTGCACTGAGCTCTTGTGGGCTTCAGTCTTGACGTGAGAGGGGATAGTAGAGATTTGAAAAGGAGGCCAGAGTTATCTGTGACAGGCCCTTTTGCCAAGTTCCGACTGTGCTATCTTGTGCGGAGGACGAGTGGTTCTGCGTCCTTCCTGGGCGGTGGCACTGTCATCTCGGGATGCCAACTGTTCACCCTTAGCGACAGGTCGCGGCTTCACTGCGGCTCCCTAATGCCTAAAGACAGAGCCAGACTCTGTAATTCGTGCGACTTCTTTTGTGAAACATCTCTTCAAACTTCTTGACAACAGAATTGTTTTTTTGGTCTTGTGGTATAGGTGTGTGTGCAGGGTCTGTACATATTCCTCGTGTGCGTGTGTCTGTGTGTGTGTGTGTGAATCCAGATGTGGAGGTGCAGATATGGGTGCATATGGAGGCCACAGTCAACCTCAAGTTCTGTTCCTCAGGAGTTGTCCATCTTTGTTGAGATAGATTCTCTTGGTGGGACTTAGAACTCACCAATCAGCAAGGCTGGCTGGCCGGCCAGGAAAACCCAAGAATCCTCTTGTTTGCACCTGCCTTGGGATACAGTTTGTCAGCTGTATGTTTGCAAATATTCTCTCCTTATATCTGCCTTTTTATTTTCTAATTTTTTTGTGTGTATGTATGAGTGTGTATATGTGTGTGGGTGTGTGTAGGTATGTGTAGAAGAGGGCGCTTTGGGATTTATCCTGGATGTTCTACCTCCTCATTGCTTTGCTCTGTGTTTCCCACTCTCTGTCCTGTAGGGCACAAAGTATACTGTGCTGCCTTTTCTGCATGTGTTTTTACCTGGGATCTGAACTTAGGTCTTCTTGCTTGAGAAGTAAAGGCTTAACTCCTGAACCATCTCTCCAGTCCTATTTTCATTTTCTTAGTGGTGTCTTCTGGGAAGTGATTTTGTTAAGGATTTTGTTATATTTGTTTGTTTATTTTGTGTGTGTGCACCTGTGCGTGTGCATGTGTGTGTGTGTTTTCTCTCACGTGTGTGTGCCATGGTATGTGTGTGGAGGTCTAAGGGCAACTTGTGGGAGTTGATTCTCTTCTTCTACCATGTGGACTCTGAAGATCTACTCAGGTTGTCAGGCCTAGTAGCAAGCAACTTTACTCACTTTAGCTATTCACTGGTCCCTATTTATCATTTAGTATGTATGTGTGTGTGTGTGTGTGTGTGTGTGTGTGTGTGTGTGTGTGTGTGTGTGTAGAACCACGAACGAATTTGGGAACCACCCCTCCTCCACCACCTCCTTGTTTACTCTGCCCTGGAATTCACAGGCTCCACCCTACCAGGACCAGGAACGCAGTCGTCCCCCCCCCACTTCCGCCCGGCCTCTATACGTGGGATCTAGGATCCCAACTCAGGACCTTCTGCCTGCAAGGCAGAGGCTTAACCCCTGAGCCACCTCTCCAGCCCCACCTATCATTTCGTATTTTATGGTTTGTGTTTTTTATGTCTTGACTGAGAAAATTATCCAAATTAGATCATTTGGATTCTGTCCTTTGTTTTCCTTTTTTGTTTTTAATTTATTTTTCTATTTTATAAGCATACTGAGTACTCATCCCTGCTTCCCTCCATCCCCCTTCTCTTCCATGCCTTTTCCTTCCCTTCATGCATCCATTCCACTCACACCCTCCTGCCTGTCTGCTTCTGTGGACCTTAGGGTTCCCTCTGGTTTGTCTACTGTTATGGGGGTTCAAGCTTCTTGTAGCATACAAAGTTGCTTCTCCTCTAACCACTCCACTGTGTTTTCTTTTTTTTATTTTTATTTTTTGAGTACTTATCCCAGCTTCCCTCCATCCTCCTTCCCTTCCATCTTCCTCCCTTCCTTCCCTTCATCAACCCATACCACTCTTTCCCACCCTCTTGCCTGTCTGCTACTGTGAGTACCAGGGTTCGCTCTGGCTTGTCTACTCTTGTGAGGGTTCAGGCCTCTGTGGCATATCAAGTTGCCCCTCTTTGGGCTACTCCACCGATAGAGGCATTTCCCTTCACTCATCCAGCTCTAGTCCCCAAGGTTTCCACTGTGTGCTCTTATCTCTCTGAGTTACTCTGTAGTCTATGGGGCATGTTGGTATGTCAGTCATTATGTAGGTCTGGTAAGGACAAGTCTCACTGCAGTGAGTTCCTGGATGCAGCTGTTTTCTTATAGAAATGTTTTTACTCTTACAAATGTATATGATCTCTTTTGAATACCTTTGGCTATGTGGTATAAATATGGTAAAGATCAAAGTTCAATTTTTTTCAATACAAATGTGTATTTAATCTAGAACTGTCTTATGAAAAGACTAATTCCTCTAGGGAAGTGATCTGGGACTTTTGTTAAAATGTTGCTATAATCAGTTTCTTCCCTCTGTCCACTCTCTGTGGTTGGGAGTGGGCAGAGGAAGGGCCTTCAGGCCTCATGCACATAAAGCACATGCTGCCACCGACAAATCTGTTCCATGTCTTTTCTTGGTCGATACAACACCATAAATGTCTTTGAAACCAGATAGGACAGGTCCTCTTTGTTTTTGCTGTTTTTTAAGTCGGGCTGTCATATGTTCTTTGAATCACAGTATATATTTCAGAAATCAACTAGCCAGGTACAACTAGCCACATTTTTAATTTTCCTTATTCCTTGGCAGTTTCATATATGTAATGAGTGAATTTAGTCTTTTCGCCCCCAGCTCCCCCTCATCTTCTTCTCCTGCTGAACTTCATATTCATGGGAAACAGGATGCAACTAGTTTAATCTTATTTAGCTATTCCCTCCTGATTTAATTTTATGTGGATAGGTGGGAGCAATAATTATAAGTCTTTTAACCTATATAAATGGCATAACATTTATTATATAACATATAAAAGGTAACAGATATAAATGCTCAAAACAGGATCATAAATTTAGATGGTTGGTTTTTATCTATACTGTGTACTGGTAACAGTTTTGCTATATTTTTTGAAGATAGATTATGAAATCTACTAGATAAAATACATTTGACTGAGCCACATTCGGAGCCACATGTACTGTTTTGTGAAGCATGGAAGAATTTTTGAATAATAACATAATTGTCAAATCAAAATTTGTAAAATATTAATGAATTAAAATAATATATCTTCAAATTACACATATATTGGTGAATAGTTGTTCTTAATACTGTTTTATTTTTCTTTCCCAAATAGGCCATAAATAAGTTTAATGCAAAACAAGCAAAACAAGAAGAACTAGATTACTGCAGACTTACAGAAGATCTTGCAGCTGAAAAAGAGAAAGAATTCCAGAGTTATGCCAGAGAAGTAATTGCATCTGAATCTGAATCAACAGATAAATATGTTTATCCTTTGGTAAAAGCTGTACGGGAAGGATTTGGAGGTGGACATGGACCACCTTTCGTTGACAGAGACGGATTAAGGCCAAGCTATCAGGCAAATGATATTACTGGAGTCCAGCTTCCTTTTTACAACACCCGAGGATCAAAATATAATGATTACCAGAAGTCTAAGAAACGGCTAGGCTTTACATGGTAGAAGATATATTTATTTTTTTGATTGGCAAGATTTATTGTGGCAAATATGAGCTGCAAATATAATACAAATATAGAATTTCTATTAAAGCTGTTCATCTCTATAAGATTATAACTGATTCTTCCCAGTATTTTATTAAGTATATAGAAAAGTTTAAGGTTCATCCAGATAACTTTTTAATTATGGTAAAAGAAGTATCTTTAAATGTATGTGTGTGAGTTAGGGCTCTATCCACCTTAGGCTTTAAGAGAGGGTCATTGGTTTGGAATTTGCCAAATAGTCTAAACTGACTAACCAACATGCTCCAGGGATCTCCCTGCCTCCACCTCCCTAAGGTGCTGGAATTATAGGTGCTTGCCATCACACCCAGCTTTATATATATGGGTTCTGGAGTCAAACTCAAGTCCTTAACTGACCTATCTTTTCAGCCCCATAGTGTAACCTTATTTAAAATGTTTGTTATAAAGTATTATCACATTGTTTTGCAACCATGACCATTGCTTCAAATGCAAACCCTCTACTTATTAATCAGTCTCTCCCAATTTTCCTGCCCACAGCCTTTGGCAACCACTAAACTGATTTGTCTCTATGATGTGTATGTTATTTTCTACAAAAAGTAGTGGACCTTTGTCTCTGCCATATTTCATGTAATATGTTTCAGGGTTTATCCATATTGCACTGTATTACTATCTTATAAAAACAAATAGTTCATTTTTATAGCTGAATGATATTCCACCAGATAGAGTCCTTTACAGAAATCCATATGCTTTTTTGCCTTGTCATTCAGTTCTTGTATTAGTATCAGTTAAAAGTTCCGTATTGTTGGTAATATGATGTTATAGTTAGATACTAACTTCATAGTTGAGGGTTCAAACTCTGAGCACGTTTGTAAAGAATCAGTGGTTGAGTTCTCTCTCCTCCCCACCCCTTGCAAGCCTACAGGAGATTGATTGATGAAGAGGCCCAGCTCATGGTGGGTAGGATTAGTCCATGGCAGATAGATAAGATGGGGGAGCTGGGAAATTTGGTATCCTTGGTATATTTGGCCAGATATGCTGGTCTGGAAAGTGAGATTGTCACTCTTCAGCAGTCCTGTGGATATGGTGTAAACAGTTCCCTTGGGCCCTGGTATGATGTGAACTCCCTTGTCAAGTTGGACAAGGAACTGTTACCAAACAATCATAAATCAAAACAAAACCTCTTGTTCCCTTAAGCCATTTAATGGTCGTGAATTTATTGGCAACAATGCAGGCAAACTGTAGCATATGATTACTGTAATATACATCTTAGACTTCTCTGTGACTCACTTTGTAGACAGTATCTCACTAGTGTCATATTTTGTCATGCATATTGTCATGTTTTGAAATCATCCCAAATGATACATGTAATTTTGTACCTGCATCAACTTGATGCACAAGTTCAGTAGGTGTAATGAATTATATCCCTTTGCCTTTTGAAAATTGTGGTTAAAAAAAAAACAATTTAGTAGCGAGTGTATTCATTCACATTGATGTCACCTTTCTGGACTTCATCTCTTGCACAACTGAAACTCTATATCCACTAAAGCTACCCTTACTTCCCACTTCAACTCCTGTGAACTTGACTAACTGCTCTAGAAATTGCGTAGTAGATTCATACTGCATATGCCTTTTCTTCTTGAGACAGAGTATCATTCAGAATGACATAAAACTCATCATGTAGTTAGCCAAGAACCTGGCCTCAAATTCTCAATCCTCCTGCCTCTGCCTCTTATGCTGGGATTACAGGTGTGCATTAGCATACCTGAGTGCCCCACTGCTTTATATAGCAGTTGTGCCAGTTTACGCTTCTACTAACCAGGCAAATGTTCTTACTACACTTAATTTTTTTTTGGTAGTAGACATGCTAAGTAAGTGTAAGGTTGTGTTTCTGTGTTTTTGAATAACATTTTCCAATGACTAGCGGTGCTGAAACTTCTTTTTTTTTTTTTTTTTTGAATGTTGAAAATCTAACCCAAGGCCTTCTTTGAACCTCTCTAACGCATACTAAAAGTACACCCCAACTCTTTATCAACATACACACTCTTTTTGAGGTAAGGCTTTATGTAGCTCAGGCTGATTTCAAATTCATCTTGCATCAGCCTCCATAGTACTGTAATTACAAGCACACACTGGGCACCCTTTCCTATTGGTGCGTGCGTGTGTGTGTGTGTGTGTGTGTGTGTGTGTGTGTGTAGGTGTATGTACATGAGTGAATGTGCATACCACGTGTATACGGAAGCCAGAGGTGAATCTTAGGTGTTGTTCCTCAGGAGCCAGGATCTTTTACTGGACCTCGAGACTAGTCTGGGCGGTCAGTGAACTGAGTTGAATCTGTTTCTTTTCCCTAGTGTGAGACTACAGGCACACCACACTTCGCTTTTTCTGTGGGTACCAGGGATGAGCTCGGGTTCGCAGGCTCTGTAAGTGTGCTAGTGACTGAACCATCTACTCATCTATTTATTTTTAAAAGCCAAGATTGTATGTGCTTTACTTACACCTCTCACTTGACTCTAGAAATCAGAAGGTAGCAGTGAAATGTGAACCTTTCATTTTTTTTCCATGTGACATGTTGTATATCTAGGTGTTTCCTGTCCTTTACTATTACAATAAAAATTATTGTATGATGTGGACACCACGAACATGGACTGTAGAAGACAACGTTGTCTTCTCTGTACATGAGTTCTGGGGATTGAACTCAGTAACAGACTTGTGCAGAAAGCATTCTTGTTGAGCCATTTCACCAGATACTACAAATTTCTGTAACAGTATTGTATGTGGTGCTTCACGTTTTTGCCAGTGTCCTACAGAGAGGTACATTGGGTAAAAGGGTATAAATCCTGCATAATTTTCTGAGACCAAAATTAACAGTAAAATTGATGTCACAATCCTGAAAATCCTCCCTTTACCAAAAAAAAAATGAACTTTTGCACCTATTAGGCTCCCCATAACCCCCATTCAGTGTAGTGATTGGAACCATACATAACCAAGGTTGTGGTTCTGTATATGAGGGATAGGATAACCACCTACACTTTGAAAAATGACAAGGGATTCTGAGGCTAATTATCTCAAGTTGCTGTTTTTTTTTTTTATTTAATTGTGTGTGTGTGTGTGTGTGTGTGTGTGTGTGTGTGTGTGTGTAGAACCACGGGCAAATTTGGGAACCACCATGGACGCCTCCACCTCCTCGTTTACTCTGCCCTGGGATTCACAGGCTCCGCCCTACCAGGACCGGAAACGCAGGCCGCTCCCGCTTCCGCCTGGCGTCTATACGTGGGGTCTAGGATCCGAATTCAGGACCTTCCGCCTGCAAGGCAGAGGCTTAACCCCTGAGCCACCTTTCCAGCTCCTTGAGTTTCTGTTTCTTGAAGGTTTAAAAAAAAAATTAAATTATGCCTTAAAAGAATAAAGTAACCAGGGGCTGGAGAGGTGGCTCAGGGGTTAAGCCTCTGCCTTGCAGGCGCGCGGGGGGGGGGGGGGGGGGGGGGGGGGGGGGGGGCACGACGATGACTGTTGTTTCTGGCCCTGGTAGGGCGGAGCCTGTGAATTCCCGGGCAGAGTAAACGAGGTGTTGGAGGCAGTCCACGGTGGTTCCAAATTCGCCTGTGGTTCTACACACACACACACACACACACACACACACACACACGCGCGCGCGCACACGCGCACACGCACACGCACAATGAATGAATAAATAAGTAAATAAATAAAAGAATAATCATTTAAAGAACAGTATATATACAGATTCTTTAGTTGTGCAGTGTCCTGAGACCACAACAAACTCATGAAGCGAAAGCTAGTGAGACATACTAAACTTGAAAATACAATATCTGGCACCCACAGATTATGACTTGTCTCAATAGTTCAATATGCAAAATGCAACATTCCTTTGATGAGTCTTTCTGAAGTTGGGTTCTCCACATTTGAAAGAAGAAAATTCAAGTATTACACAAAAATCAGGGTGACAGGAAAAAGGTGACCGTGTCCAGTGATTTCAAGATCTCAGAAATTGTGCTACGACCAATGGTTGCAAAAATTTCGGTAATGAATTATGACTAATAGAAAAGAATAAAAAGGCCCCACCATTTGGCAGACTGATTGGGAAAGTGTCAGTCACGACTTAGTTGTGTACCCACAGCTCTGATCCCACCAGGTTCCAACAGATCAATAGCTCCAAACCCATGGTCATACAGATGAACTCAGTTAAATTGAAAAAAACAACAAAAATAAGATATGAATACAAAAGATTTATATGGAAGGGTGGTTCTGGTAAACAGGGATGATTGAAAGAGTTAAGGTGAGAATAGTCAGTGTGCATGATGTACTGTAGTGAAATCATCAAAGAACTTAACTCTTATCTGCATTCCCAGCACTCAAGAGATTATGGCAGGAGCATATGCATTGAGATGACCCTGGGCTGCAAAACAAAATCTATTTCACCGCCCCCTCACCAAAAAAAAAAGTCTCATGATACTTCAGTTATGCCAACTACTTACTTTGAAACATGATTGCAAGCTATTCTTTTGGCTTAGGGATGGCACTATGGTAAAACTACTGATGTTAGAGCAAAGTGAACCAAGAATGCCTATGAACATGACTATAGAGACTTTGCTCTAAACCAGCTTTATAAAGTACAGCACACTAGGGCCAGCAACTTGGGTCAGGGGTTATGTCTCTGCCTTGCAAGCAGAAGGTCCTAGTTCTGATTCCAGATTCGAAAATGTCAGGTGGTAATGGAGGCAGCCTATACTTATGGTTCTGGAAGGTGGATCCTGAAAAAGTCCAGAGCAAAAGCAAATAGGAGGTAGAAGCAATCCAGAGTGATTCCTGAGTCACCCTTGAGCCTCCACAAGCCCATTAGTGCCATCTGATACACACACGCCAAAATAATTTTTAAAAAAGTACAGCACACTAGTAGTGATGAATAATTTCAGAGTAGTTGTGGTAGAACATTTTTTTTAAAACCAGGACTAGCCCAGGTTTGATCTTTACCTTGCAGGGGGGCACTTTCAAGTTGTAAACAACAAATACATTTACAAAATAGTTAATAGCATGAATTTGTGCACAACCACATTAAAACATCAGACTCGCTAGATTACATGTATAGCTATTTTACTTTCAAATGGACTGGACTTGCTTAGAGATTAATGTATTAAGAAAATTTATGCAAGTGTCTTTAAATTACAAAGTCCTTAACAAAATACTTTGGTGAAAAGAACTGAATTATGGCATTGGACAAACTGGCAGATAGCACGTGCCTGTACTTTGCTAATTTGACCTTGGATTAAAACTTGCAACAATAAATGGCTCAGAGGTTAAGACTCTGCCTCACAAATGGAGGTCTTGAGTTCAGATCCCAGATCCCACATAAAAATGTCAGGATGATCCCTTGGCTCCCATTGCTGGTAAATTTTATCCTATCATAACTATAACCTGAAATCATAAGCTCGAAAAAACATTTTGTTGTTCCCCTAAATTGTTTAAATCATATAAAAAAAATTATCAGCAAGGGAACTATGAAACTAAGACCCTGGATAGGCCAGTTGATGTCAGCTTTTCATTAAAGGCAGCTCCTCTTGAAGCAAAAAGGAAATAGAAGCAATCCAGGATGATTCCTAAAGTGACCTTTGGTCCTCCACAAGGACACACAGTGCCTTGATACACACACACACAGTACCAGATTGGCGGAGATGAATAGTATTCTAAAGAAACACTTGTAGCTCTGTTTGTAGAGAAATGTCGAAATAAGACACCCCAAGGAACTGGAATCTCCCCCAGAGTTTCATGCCAAGCAGGAAGAAGTATGGTGCCAGCCAGAGGGAAATAACTTTATGTGCTGACAACTCAGACCACCTAAAGGAACAACTATAGCCAAGACAATGATAGGTTAAGGATCACGTTTGATTGGGACTGCTAAGAATATCTCTGGAATTCCATTTAAATCTTATCCTCATGTTTGGACCCCAAAGATAGACGTGGAGCATTACTGGATCTCTATGTCCACATTGATTAAGTCTTATTTTTTCTGCTTTTCACTGTTAATTTGGTTTTTCTAATTAACATATGGAGGACAGAAATTTGGTTTTTCTAATTAACATATGGAGGACAGATGGCTGAACTTGACCTATTGGGGCAGACTATTGCCCTACATCCCATACCAAAGATTCTGATAATGAGGGTAAAAATTATGTATTAATATTTAAAACTCAAAAGGTAATAATAATACATTAATATACTTACAAGTGAATTTTAAAGTGTAAATAGAAAAAAACAAATTGGTGCAAAAATTTTAATTTGCAGTTTACAAGCAGCATGTCGTATATTTAACTTAAGCATTTAAAAAATTCCAAACTTTTTAATATTTACAAATCAACATACAAGCCACAAACCAGTTAGAATGTTTTTCACCTATATATATGAAAAAATGCAAAATTTCAATGACTGACTTTAAACTAGGTACATTTTCACCCCTAAATATGTCAAAGTTAAAAAACAAAACAAAACCTAGATGTGTATCATGTTGTATTAAAACTGACAGGTGGCCTTGAGGTCATAATGCAGAATGCTTATCTAACACCAGGAAACCTGGATTAAGCTCAGCACAGTGTAACAGGTGTGATAGTTCAAGCCTGTACTGTTGGTCAGGGACCAGTCTGATGAGGGCCTTAACTGAATGTGACAGGCACTGGATACTGCAGTAGAAAGCCAATAGTAGTGTTCTAGAAGAAAGCCTTAAAAATTTGTAAGGACAAAAAAGGCACATTAAATTGAAGCATTAAAGATTTACTTATTTCCAAACTTGGAAATCATCACCACTGACTAAATTCTTTAATTCCATTGTGTTAAATTCTCTATGTAGTTTTCTCAAAATAACAACTTACCTTTACTGGTACAATGAAATTGTATTTTAGTTGATTTCACTTAACTTTTATACAAAATAAAGGTTAGCTAGTAAAAAAATACAATTCCAAACTTTTTATTATAGTATACTTTATTTAATACAATGTTTAACTATAAAAGTCAATACAGTTCTGAAGTTTAAATTTTGTAAAATGCAATTTGCAGAAAACGGTCCAACAGTTACCAGACTAATGATAAGAGAAGCAGCATTTTTGAAATTAATTTTACAATTGAGAAAACAAGTTTTATTTCTAAATTCCATTAAAAAAATATACATCACAGTGACTTTTGAGCTAGGAAAAGAAGTGCATTAACTTCATTATGTTTCCCCTTCCACGCAGTGCAGCCACAGCTCACATCCCCACACAGAAAGATCCAGTTTACTTATCAATCTTTCAAAATACTATGAACACACAGAGGGGAAATAAAATATACAGCATGTGCTCTTGGTAATATGGAATCTACTTAAATAAGAAGAAATACAATCAATGACCCCACATCTCTCTGCACTAAGAGCAGGTGATCAAAAAACTGGACAATTTCCTTCTTTGATGTTGGCTATTTTTTTTCTAACACATTTGTCATGTAACAGGCAAGTTTGCATTTGCTTGAATCTTGTCAAGCTAGTTGGGAACCCTACCATGGGTAGGTAGGCTTACAGTTAACATTACATGTCTTAGGGCATACTTTAGTTTAAAAAATATATTTTTATAATGAAACCATTTCCTAACTTATATGGAAAGTTTGTCAACTGCTAAAAAATGAATCAGGGGAAGTGGAGGGAGGATGGGATTTGGGATTAAGGGGTAAAAATATTATAAATTCACTATATTCATGTATGCAACATTAAAAAATAAATGAATCATACATGAAGCAGTAACAGTAAACACAACCAAAAGAAGACAAAAAAAAAAAAAAAAAGCCCACTTTGTTCCTTATACCTCTCAGTTAAATCTAAGTGCCCTCTGGTGAAAGGCAAACCCAACCAGTTTCTACAGAAACTTACTAAAAAAAGTCTAGTGAGATGAACACGATTACTACCTGGAGCAAAGTACAACAAACTACTAAAAAAAGATACTAATTTGCTCTAAAGACTAACTAGAAAATAAATTAGAATTATCGGTTAAAACTATTACCTAAAATACCAGAAAGCCAATGTGTACCTATCCTAACTTGAAGCAATCTTCTTGCCTAGCTTCACAACTTCCACTGGGAACAAGAATCAAATATCTTAGCAAAGCCAATGTGCATCTTAAGCAAAGGAAGATTTATCAGATTAATTCTTGGCAAACTGTATTACAGTAACACATTTAAAAGAACTTAGTTCCATAAAAGCACCAACTATAGTGTAATTTAAAAATGTCTCAAAGTAATGCAGAGGCTTCATTACTGGCCATTTCATTAACAATCTCTTTGTGGTATCAAAAGTTTCCATGGTAAATATCCAGAAAAAATTCATAAAACCATTAAAATTTTAAATATGGAAACAATTTTCTTAGCTACTGGAAAAAGCAATAAAGACAAAATATTTTTAGAAGATATTAAGGACAGTTGGAAGTGAATTAATTATATGTTCAGATAGGTATCATTATAAAAGCAATTTGATGGGAAAATTAAAGTTTTGGGGAAAACATGTTAGGAGAGCACAAACACTAACAGCAAGGACAGAGACCACTGGAACCTATGCCATGCAGATGCAAAGGTGAGCCTTAGGGTACAATGAACACAATCAGGTAATTTTCTAAATATTTCTTACATTCCGAAAATAAAATCTAGTTGATTGTCCTCTTTACACCCTCACCCCACATCTTTCCTGTGAAATAACTAAGAAAGCAGTGGTGGGGAAGCCTGTAAGTAATGCTCAGCGCAGACGTGCTATTTTCGAGAACAGGAGTACACACTGCTTTACAGATATTACTAACTTCCCCTCTATGGCTACTTTCAAAAACTTAAAGAGATTTGAGAAGTACTTGTCTTTAATGCTTAACAGATAAAGCTGTGGGATAAAATAACGCAAGTATTTTTACTTAGTATGGACTTTAAAAAATGTTACTAGAAATAT
Source organism: Typhlomys cinereus (assembly GCA_023101885.1). NCBI lineage: Eukaryota > Metazoa > Chordata > Mammalia > Rodentia > Platacanthomyidae > Typhlomys > Typhlomys cinereus. The sequence continues at coordinate 5,401,294 of JALPQD010000017.1, read as the reverse complement.
TTTTTAAATACCTTGAAGCTCAAATAGTTTATGACACAGTTTAAAATGCAATTTACTAAATTTAAGACATAATTGACTTATTTAAAATATGTAATAGATTATACAGCTTGGGTCACTCAGACTTGGCTATCCTTAATGTGGGTTTATGGTCAGTATCTAAGAAATCACCCTGGATTATAATAAATATCTACTGCTTTAACCATCAAAAAAAGTAAGAGTACATTGCAGTTAATAGTTTCAAAATAATCTGAACAACCCTAGGATCATTACACTACTCATTCTGTATCAGCTACAATGCCAAATGTTATCTTACTATAGTAATAGTAATGGGAAAGCATCATGTTAGGCAACACTTATTTTATTATTCAGTACAAACAGCCTTGAGTAGCTACTGGATTTGCCAAGCTACCTTGGTAATAGAGTTAACACTACACTGACAAATATTAAAGTACAAAACTCTCTAAAGGCTACTATTAATTGGAATTTTGAGTTGTTTTTCAAATGAGGCAGGTTTTGTGTTTGTTGGATGTTCAATGTTTTATTTAGAAGAGATGTTACAGAAAAGGCTACACATCACAAAAATAGCAAAATACAACACACAAAATTCTAGATGAATTTTGGATCTGTTTAGTGTTTAACTCTGTAAGTTATTCAAATTTTGTAACTTTCTATTTTATTCTACATGGCAATGTTATACATGCCAAATTAATATGTTAGCAGTAACCTGGTATAAAGCCACCTGAATAGACAAAAATTAGAGTCATAAACATGCTACAACAGCTTATTATGGTACATATATAGAAAAGATGCATTTTCTTGTCATTTCATATTCACAGCTATGAGGATTAGAGAAGTCAGTTCAAGTTCAAAAGAACAACAACAACAACAAAAAACCCATGCACAATTACTCCATGTGATATAGGCTGGTGGTCAAAAATGAGAAATCTTAATGTGCTAATACTAATGGCTTTTAGAATCTGTCTAGTTTAAGAGACCTGCAAGAGTAGTATGTTTTAGTGAGATGTTATTTTTTTAAATTGTAGAAAAAGGTAATAGTAACAATATTCTTAAAAAGCAACAACTTCAATTCTTCACATTAAAACAACTAGAATTGAAAGTTACAGTCTGATCTTCCCAGGTATATTTCCTACCAAACGCTGTATAACAGCAACTCAAGCTCAGTCAGCATATCAACTGATAACACTCATCTGATTTTTACATAGTTCATAGAAGTAGACATGAAAAGTATTAAGTAACAAATCATAGCTGGAATTATAAAGAATATGATATGAAGTATTAGATAATTACCTAAAGCACAAACCACTGAAATCAAGTGATGATTAAGATAAAAAAATAATAGGATCCTGCTTCTGAATTAAAAGAAATTGCCACAATATAAATGAAAAATCTATGCAAAACTCTAGTGACTTCTCAAGTTACTTTAATAAGAAACACAAGCTTTTATAACAATGTATTGCAACCATTAAGTTTATTTGCAAATAGCTGTTTAAGCAAAAGTTAGGTTGCTACTGATTGCAGCTACACAAAAATGAATCCACAAATAAATTTAATATAGCACACGGTATTACACCAAAATGTTTTTCTCATTTCAAGTTTATTAAAACTTTAGCAGTACAAATTATCCAGGTAGCAGATTATCAAAAGATCAACTCAATGAAATCCACATAAAAAAAGGACAAACATAAAATCCTAAAACAATGCAATCAACAAAAAGATAACAGCAAGTATCTAAACTTAAAATCTGAGACAGAAAGCAAGTAAGTTTATACAACTCACTCATCCACTTTTGTCTTCATCTGTCCCAGGACTTGATTCCTGATCAAATTTTTTATTTTTGTCATGTACATGGTCATTTTCCTGACTCTTTGATTTTTGGTTTTCTTTTTCTACTGAGGATCTGGTCTTCTCGTCCTCCTTATTTTTCAAGGTGGAGGACTTCAATTCATTGTCCTGACTGCTTTGTTTCATTTTTGATGTTGGACTTTGATCTCTTTCAGCCTTTTTGTCCCTGTTATCTGAGCTACTATGATCACGACTTTTAGAGTACAATCTTTTGTCACCCTCAGAATTTTCTTTCCTGTGTGAACTCTTACTCTCTTGGTTTCTGTATTTTTCTTTTCTACTTTGACTTTCTTCTCTTTCTGAGCTTCGGGAATCTCTCCTCCTTCTCCTCCTATCTTTGCTTCTGGATCTTCCTGGTGTTGTTCGTCTCTCTCGGCTTCGCGACCTTCCCCTCCTCCTGTACTCCTCTCTGTATCTATGGTACTCCTTGCTTCTGCTGCGGTCTCTATCATGGCTTCGAGTCCGCCCTCTTCTGCTCCTGTCCCTACTTCTGCTTCGTTCCCTGGTTCTACTGTTGTAGCTGTGTTTACTTCGGGTCAGATCGCGGTCTCTGCTCCTAGACTGTGCGCGTCTATCCTTCTCTTTACTCTTGCTGTGATTGTGCTCGTTATTTTTTGATTCTAACTGTTTGGAATTCTCCTTACTTCTACTCCTTTCCTGCTCTTTTCCTTTAGATTCAGGCTGTTTTTCTTTAGCAGGCTCATGATCCCTCTCTTTACTCCTTGACCTCACTCTCCTTTCTTCATGTCTGTTATGTTTGGATTCTCTTTCCTTACTCTTGGATTTCTCTTTGCTCTTACTCCTACTTTTGGATTTGCCCCTTTTCTTCATTTTGTTTTTATTATATTTATCATCTTTTTCTGAATTTCTTCTTATGTCTCTCTCTTTGCTGTCAGATTTGTGGTCTTTAACCTTCTTTTCCTTATCTGTTTTTCTGTTTGGACTCTCAGACGTGTGCCTGTGATCAGTTACTTTCTTCTCTTTTACTCTAACTGGGCTTCTTTGATTTTCTTTCACTTCATTCAACTCACTCCTAAAAAAACAATAGAATTAAAAGATTTTTTTCAAATTTTCTTAGAAAAAGAACAATACAATTATTAATTAGCTAAAGAGATGCTCTATTTTCCAGAAGGTATACAGAATAAAATGGCTACTAATAAAAATAACTTTTCATAGCAATAAAATATACATTTTAGTACATTTGAAGTTAGATCTTACTTATCCCCTTTGATCCATCTTTCACCACTTGACACCCTCATTCTTTGAGCTCTCTGCATCTCCTGCCTCCAATGTGGAGGAGTCTCACTGCGTCTAAATCGATCCCTTGATCTGGATCTGGAAGGAGTTCGATAACGCTTAAGGAAATAAAAAGGGAAGAAAAAAAAGAAAGTACATAAAAAATTAAAAGCAATACAACAATAACTAGGGCGTATATATATTTTTAAGTTGAAATAAAATGTGTGAAATTTCTCTTGCCCCTAAGAGTTTTAAAATTAGGATGCGGTATAAGAATAGGTGACTAGCATACATTAAACCCAGAAAAAAGAAAATCAAATTTCTCAAACTTTCAGGTAGGAAATTAATGTGACAGAGAACCTTTCATCAGTATTACTGAAAATTCCAAAAATAGAAACATCATTTACAGAAACTATCCACTCCTATCTTTCCAGGGAAAAAGACTTATTCAAGTGACACTGGAGTACACTAAGCATATTAACTTACTTATTAATGTATTATGTAGATTAACTTCTATACATTTCCAAGCTCCTTTTAGAATGTTACACATATTTCTTCTTCCAATTTTCAAGTATGAGACAGCGTAAACACATGGGTTCTCTTTATTCAACCCATTTACCCTTATTGTTAGCTCTTAGGATAGCTAACCACTATGGAAAAAACATCAGTAAACTAATTTTGTTTTCCTGAAACTTGTGTTGTACAAGGCGAGAAAAAGCATGCATGGGATATATAACCACATACAAGTAACTATAGTGTAATGAGGATAAAAGGAGAAAAAGTATTTTCAAGGACACAAACCAAGGGGTCTGACCTAGCAGAGCATGTGACCACATGAAACAGTGATAGCTGGAAATGAAAGAATGCTTATGGTGAGTACCTGGTGAGGAGAAAGTAAAGGAGATCAGGACATAAGAGCAAACAAGTTTAAGACACATGAAATACTGAAACGAATGTTCTGATATAGGAAAAGATGGCATTATTTTCAAAATATTCATAACACAGGTCAAACATGGATAAAGCTACAGATTATGAGAGAAAACTAATACTAATGAGATAAAAGCTAGAACTAGACTTTGTGAGATCTGAGGCAGGTGATAATTTTAGATTTATCTCAAAGCATTATCATAAAGAGTAACAATGAGATTTAATTTTCCTTTTCCTCAGTGCTGGCAGTGAAATCCAGGGTCTTCTCAATATTAGACAAGTGCTCCACCACTGAGATAATACCTAGTCCAGATTTGCATTTTTTACTGTTGATTATATTACCTGGCTTTTCCACATCTGACTATTCATTATCATACAGTAGAACAATACAGACACCATGACATACTTTCAGGACTATTTCTTTTATAGTTACTAGAATGAATGCACTGCTTTTGGATTCTTATTGATTTCAATATTTGTCAGTTTTAATTTCTAAAAGAGTAAAAGTGCCTGTAGAACTAAAATAAGCAAAATTCTTTTGGGACCTCATTAAATAATTTTGGTTTAGTTTAAGTTTAGTTAAGTTTAACCTGAAATAAACAAGTTAAAAGTCATTTATATTCCAATGACTAAATAGAATTAGCATGACAGCAAGCTTGATAGCAACAGAGGTATTTCAGAATACTGAGACAGAAATGATATAAGATGGGGATAAACAAGACACAGGATATGAATGAAAAAGAACTGCATAGGTAATGCTAGTCACTAGAGCAGGAACCTAAAAGATGGGATCTGAAGAGTGAATGCTATGCTAAGCTGTATAGATGGTAAGTTTGAGGTACTCATTAGTCACATGAATCTGTGGTGCCAAGGACTGGATGAAAATGTGAATTATCAGCCAAAAGTGTATGAGACTGCCAAAAGAATACTTACAATGTGAAAAGATCTAGAACTTTGATAAAGACAAAGGTCATCAGGTGCTGAAATGTGGAGAAGTGTAAATTTAAGATGGAATGGCTGTGGGTAGGAAAAGATGTGACAAAAAGAAGAGGGAGAGAATATTAAGGAGGGAGGTTAAGTAAAATAGAGATCAAGGAATATTCAATGGTTGACTTGAAACTAGCCCTATATGTTGTTTCAGCACAATGGTGGGAGGAAGAAAGAAAATCTGAAGTACTTGAAGAATGTCTATAAAAGCAAGCTATTTCTAAAATTTTGAAAATTCAAGAAAACACTTAAATTCTAATAAAAACAATCTAATAAAAAGTAGAATAATAAGATTAACATTTACTTATCTTTAGCAATAGCAGAGATATAATGCGTAGGAAATAACAGGAATAAGTAGTAAGTCAAAATACCTCAATCTTTTCTATTGTCTAGTTTTATTATTTATTTGAGACAGGGTCTTATTTTATAGTCAACTGACCTTGAACCCTATCCTAAGTGTTGGGATCATAGGTGTGAGCTTCCACAGTGAGCCTCAATTCCATTTCATACGTAAACATACAATTTATTCATAGCTACATATTTTCAGTTTAGTAAAAATACACAGAAGTTACTATAAAAAACAGTTGTATAATTCAACATGTATATCCTCTAAATTCTAGTAAATTGAATAGTAAAATAGCATTTAAAACACTTTAGAAACATTACAGTGCTGGAGATCAAATCCTGGACCTGTGTATACTGTGTAAGTACTCAACTATACTTCCAATATTCTAAAACATTTTAAATATAAAATCATTAATATTTTGTCAAAGAATCACCTACCCTTGGTCCTCTTCCTTTAATTTTCCTGCCAGACCTAGTAACTAAAAGTCGTCTCTGGTATGAAGCAGGCTGGGAGTTAGGTGGATTACTGGGAGGAAAAAGAAAATTAAAGCACATCACCTTCAAAATAATGAATCTAGGTAAACAGCTTTATTGAGCTAAATTACTAAATTTATAGTTCTTCATATAACTAGGAATTCTTAACACAAAATGCTATCAGACCCTAGTCAAGTATGTGAAATACTATGGGAAAAATTTTTTCTCAGTTATCAGTGGCTAGAAAGTACTCTTGATAATTAGGAGCTCAAAATTCTACTAGATCTGTATAACAGGTGAGGATAAATGAATGATTATCTTGCCCCCAACTGTCAATGTTTAGGCCCTGTTTAGCAACACTGTTAAATATTTATTACTGCCTATTGCTTACCACTGCAAATGTCTAACATCTTGGGGAAAAAAATTTACTACTAAAATGAAGCTAACTGACATTGTTACAGAAAATCAACGTGTAATAATTCAGAAAGGGCAGAAAGAAAAAGAACAATTTTAAAACTTACTTCAAAGTCTCTGAAAACTCTGAGAAGCTGTCCATTGGTAAGACAGATATTAAAAAACATCCATTATGAATTAAGTCAGACACAAACTGGTCTGAATCAGCCAAATAGTCATATTATGACAGACATCAAAATATGAAACTATGTTTTCGCTGAAGTAAACTTCAATAGTTCAAATATGTTCTTTTATTTCCTTAGAAAAATTTTTTCCATACTGGCAGAAAATTAAACTAATCAAAATTTTTCTATTTCAAATAATTCTTTCTTCTATTTTTGTTCTATTATGCTCAGAATTTTATTTCTTGTATGTCACAACTGTATTAAAACATGATTTCAACAACATTTGGAAATAAATACTAAGATATTCATAAAAAATAGAACTAGTTGATATTATTAGTTAAGAATTTATGTAGAAGAATGTTCAAAGTACTCAAATATACTGATCTTTATTACAATGTTATAAATCAGGTAAGGAAAATAGTTCCTCTTTATATAAATTTAGAAAACAAGGTTAATTTTTCTTTTGATATGTAGCATGTATGTGAGTGCACATGTGTTAGATGTGCATGCATATTTGTGTAGTGGGAATAAAGACTAGAGTTGGACTTCAAGTGTTCCTTGGGTGCCATCTACCTTTTTTGAGAAAAGGGTCTCTCATACAGGTTTGGAGCTCACAGACTGGGCTAGAAGCTAGTCAATGAGCCCTAGGGTTCCAACAACCTCTGCCTCCTCAAATCTGGGATTATAAATGGGCTTTACCAAACCAGCTTTTTTTTTTTTTTTTTTTTTTAGTTTTCCAATATCAGTTTATTCATTTAAAATCCAAAAAACAAAAATTATGTGTTTAAATTAGTAATTCTGACAATTGGCACATCAAAATATTTTACGGAATCTGCCCATTTGGGAAGCAATTGTGTTTCTCTCTAGCTGTCTCTATTAAAGTCAGATTTGCCTTGCATCCTCTTCTATCCTTTGGACTTGAACATTTAGATACATTACACTGGGCCATTTTCTTTCTGTCACTCTGATCATCAGACTTATAAGTTGGCTACTAAGATCTGCTTCAATGGATTGCTCCAGTTACCCTTCATTTGCGGTGATAAAATATCCCAATTTTGCAAGATGGTCGGCTTGCCTAGCAACGTGAGAAGGGCTTATTATTTGGACTTAGGATCCAGAAGGGATGGTCTCCATCACAGTGGGAAAGCATATGGTGAGGCAGGGAGGCAGTGGCATAAGGCTGACTCACATTGAGTTTTTCAGAGAAATTTTCTGGAGTTTTATTAATTTATGCTTAACAAATGCTTCACAGTAGCCTTTTTTCCAATACCTAATGACTTTTATACTGGATCAAACCAAATCTTTAGTTGGAGAACTGGTTTTGCTATAGCATGGAATTCAACTCTGCATAGTGCAATTCAGCCTTAACTTTTTCATGCAGACTTAAGTCTTTTCAGTGGATTCCAGATACACTCTGCTCTTGGCATTATGCTTTTCTTGAGATTTCGCATTCCCCTCTGCTTTTTCTTAAAACCCAGCCTATAGGCCTCAGTTAACAAATGCTTCCTAAAAGATTACTACACATCATTAACAGTTCTGATAGTTCAGTCTCTGCAGATAACTTTCCTTATTCTTATCAAAAGAATCAGTTCTCAGCTTTCAATAGTCATTAATGCAACAATGGATTAGTACAATAGGAAGAGCCACACTCAGTTTTTTAACTGTGGGTTCTAGAAATGAAACTCTGGTCCTCATGCTTACACAGCAAGTACTTTACTATCTCCCTTGCCCAAAACGAGTTTGTTTAGGTGTGTAAAAATATGTGTGTGAACAATGTACCAAAATACTGTCTTGTTTAACTAATTTGATGCTACCTCATTATTAAGTTAGAATGCTACCTACGTATATATATATCTTACATTTGTAGAAGTTATTTTCTTAAAATGTGCTTATAAGTTAAATCAATTATCTTTCAGTTTATGCATGTGTATAGCAGAAGGTTTGTTACTACCATCCTAATTTTATTTTTTAAAAGGATTTCAATCTTGGGATAAGGTTACTAATTGAAATGTAAAATAAACAAGTTTTGAAAAAACAAGTTCTGTGGAAAGACGAAAACAGTCTATAAAAACCCACATGTTCACATACCACTCTCTTTCTCTTTCTCTCTCTCTGTTTTTTCTTTCCTTGTCTTCAGCTTTAGGAGGACTTTTTCTCATTAGGAATCTATTTTCGGGAATAGGTGGGATCTCCTCTGGACGGACAGTTGACTGGGGTTGTGCTTCAAGATTTTCAGCTTCACTCTCACTAGATGCACTTAGAAGAGACATAAAAAATGTTTTGTTATCACATAGCTACCTACAATTCATAATTAATCATATACAAACCAACAAAAAAATTATCACATTCAAAAATGCTTTTCCATAAAATGGAGACAAAATATGAAGCTATGCAGCCAATGCATTCTGATAAGTTTAAAACCTAGGTAAAGAAAATTAGTTAATTTTGAAATAATAGGCATATAAAGTTTAAATGTACACGATTATTTCAATCAAGGGTTAGCGAGATGGCTCAGTGGGTAAAGGTGTCTGCATGTAAACCTGGTGACCTGGGTTCTATCTGTGGAACCAATCAAGTTGAAAAAGAGAAAAAACTCCCAGTTCTCTGATCTCCACATGCACACCATGACACATATGTGCCTTCTCCTTCTTTAAAGTAAATAAATTTTTATTTCTTAAAAAGGTGAGGATTACTGGGCTTATGAGGTGGCTCAGGGAATTAACACCTTTGCCTCCTAAGCAAAAGGACCTGCATCAGATCCCCAGATCCCACATAAAAATTCTGGGGAGGGGGCTGGAGAGGTGGCTCAGGTGTTAAGCCTCTGCCTTGCAGGTGAAAGGTCCTGAGTTCAGATCCTAGACCTGACGTATAGACTCCAGGTGGAAGTGGGGGCAGCCCGAGTTTCTGGTCCTGGTAGGGCGGAGCCTGTGAATCCCTGGGCCGAGTAAACAAGGAGGAGGTGGAGGCGGTCCATGGGGTTCCTGAATTGGTCTATGGTTCTACACACACACACAACACACACATACACATGCACACACACACATGCATACACGCACAATTGAGTAAATAAATAATAATAATAATAATAATAATAATAAAAAATTCTGGGGAAATATGGCAGCATCCTGGAATTCTGATCTTGGAAGGTGTAACCTGGGAAATCTCGGAAAAAAGCAGTAATGTGGTACAGCAATCTAGGACGATTCCCAATGTCATCCTTTGGTCTCCATAGGTGCATATACAATCAAAAACACTCTGATAGAGGTTGGAGATGCTAGGCAAGCCGACCATCTTGCAAACTGCTACAGTGGTGAGGCCATATTTAGTGGCAGCCAGGTGGCCCAGCCCGTGACTTCACTCTTTGCTGCATCAACATGGTCACTATGCCGAAGAGAAAGCCCCGAGAGAATGCACAAAGCAAAGATGGAACCAAGGTAACTAAGCAGGAGCCCACAAAACTGTCTGCCAGATTGTCAGTGAAGCCTGCTCCACCAAGATCTGAACCCAAACCAAGAAAAACATCTGTGAACAAAGAACCTGGAGCAAAGACTAGCTGAGGTGCTATGGGAAAGGAGGAAAAGTAAGAAGCTGGAAAGGAAGCTACTGCATGGTCTGAAAATGGTGAAACTAAAGCTGAAGAGGCACAGAAAATTGAATCTATAGATAACGAAGGAAATGGAAAATTGGGGTTAATTTTATGTACTTCTTGGGACAACATATAAAAGCTATTTTTACCAAGTGTTTTGTAAATACTAGTATTTTTAGGACTCTACTAGCTGGCATAAAATATATATAAAGATGAACATTTTACCCTCTTATTAGTAATGCTTTTTGGAGCTTGCCATTATCCACAAGTAAAATAAATATTATTTTAATATTAGAAGCTGTGGGTAAAGGGGTTCAGTGTTCCATGATGTCTTTGTTTTAAGGAGTTAGGCGTGTGTCATACTGTGGTCTTTTTACTGTGCATATCTAAATTTTTCATGCAGTTTTTCTAGAGCAATAATCAATGATACTTTTGTAGCTAGATTTTATGTGATTTTAATGAAACATGGATAGCTGTGGCCATCTGTTGACTATTTATGGTTTAAAAGGTCTTCTTGTCTGCAGGAAAAAAAAACACACTTTCGCATACACACACACACACACACACACACACACACACACACACACACACACACACACACACAGAAACAGATGATGACTATGCCAAACAAAGCACACAATAAATACATAGTCAATATTTGCTTTCTAAGCAAAAGCAATAAGGACAATAAATTTACAGAAAAGGAACATGACAGTCAGTTCCCTATAATTCTCACTTATCTCACAATTCTCCTATAAAATCTAAAAAGCTGGGGCTGGAGAAGTGGCTCAGGGGTTAAGACTGCCTCACAAACAGAAGGTCCTGAGTTCAGATTCTGAAGTCCCATGTAAAAACGCCAGGTGGAAACGTAATCAGTCTGCATTTCCAACTTTGGTAGGTGGAGTCTGGGAAATTCCAAAGTGAAGCAAAAAAGGAGGTAGAAGCATCCCAGATACATCTTCAAATCAACCTTGGTCCTCCACAGGGATACACAGTGCCCTCTGATACACACACACACACACATACACGTGTGTGCAAATACAAAAAAAAAAAAAAAAGACGTTTTTCCTTAAATAAAATATAAAAACCTAAATCTGGCATGGTAGCATGCATTTACACTTTAGTTTTGGAGGGTTGAAGCAGAAAGACCATGAGTTTGAGGCCAGCCTGGGCAATTCAGTGAAACTACCTTAACAAAAACAAAAAATAAAAACCCTGTAATATAAAATACAACTGAAAAGTCTTTTTTTAAAAAAATGAAAATCTAACGACAGCAAATATAAAAACAAATGCTTTTATATAACTGATTTATATTTCAATACTTATAGCTATTATTACAAAAGTAAAGACCTTTTCTTGCTTTTCTTTCGCTTCTTCTTTTCCTTCTTATGTTTTCGAGAATTCTTCCTATGCTTCTTTTTTCTTTTCTTTGATTTCTCTTCAGAAGCACTTTCAGAATCAGAAGAATCAGAGGAGGACTGAGAGTCACTTGAGCTATCTGAGTCACTGGATGATGATGAAGATGATGAGGAGGACTTATGCCTTTTCTTTTCTTCTTTCTTAACTTTAAAAACAAAGAGGTTCAACCAGTAACATTTTTAAAAATTTCCTTTTAAATTTTTCCTATAGATTCTTTTAAGTTCAATATTAAATATTTACTTCATCTGATTTATCCAATTATTTGAACTGAGAGGTACAAAACCTAGCAAAAACCCAGATTCAGAATTAGAATATAGACATGGGTCAAAATTCTATTATATCAAAGAAACTTTGAAAAGTAATTTTTACGTCCAAGATGTAGTGCCTGCCTGGAAAACAAAACCTGGGAACCCTAGGTTCAAAACAGTAAGACAGAAGAGTAAGGAAGATTCCCAACATTACCCTGGGCTTCCACTGGCACACACATTTAAGTGCACTCATGTACATACACACTCTCCTTACACACATACATGAAATAAGGGGAAACATTTTTCTGTTATTCAAATATTTCTTGAAATTCACTTGGTTTAAGCATTTTAGACTTAGTTTTTATTTCTCCATGGCTTCTCCATGGAGCCAGCAAGGTGGTTCAGAGGGTAAAGGTACCTGTGCTCAGCCTGGGGACTGGAATTTGATCCCCAGAGCCCACATGAAAGAAGTAGAGAACCGATTGCCAAAAATCGTTTGACCAACACATGCGGACTAAGACATGTGCACATCTGCTTGCTCACTTTCTCCATCTCAAATGAAAAAATAACATATTTAAAAATAAAAATAACCTCCAGAATATTTTATTTATAAAAACTTCAGAAAAGGGCTGGAGAGATGGCTCAGGGATTAAGCCTCTGCTTTGTAAGCAGACTTTTCTTGAGTTAGGATCCTGGGATCACATGTAAAACTGTCAGGCTGAAATGGCAGTGGCCTGTATACTTCAGGCCCTAGAAGGAGAAGCCAAAGCAAAGAAGAGGTAGTGGCAATCTAGGTTGATTCCTGGCTTCCACAGGCACAAACACTGCCCTCTGATATACACACACACACAGAGAAACACACACACATACAAAAAATAAATAAAAAAGCTTCAGGAAAGGAACTGCTACTTTATTTAGGACTTACACATTTGTATCAATGAATTTCACTGAAAATCTCGACAGTAAAGGAAATATCTAAATCACTGTTGACATTTGAAATATAAAACACAAGTATTTACAAAATGGTGTCCTTCGGAAAATTTTGTATTTTATTCCCTTTTAAATAGCTTCTAAGTTTAACATCACTACTTTGTAGTATAAATGTGGAAAAACTTTTAAAATAAGGACACTAAAAAGGACTGACAAGCCAATGAGATGGTTCAACAAGTAAAGGCATGTGTCATTAATCCTGCCAACCTGTGTTAGATCATTAGGACTCACATGGTGGAAGGAGAAAACTGATCTCTAAAAGTTGTCCACTGACTTCCACATATATACCCCATACCCAAAAAATGCTTAAATAAAAAATCAAGATAGATAGTGCCTAAGGAGGAATGACATCCACAGTTGTCCTCCAGCCTCCAACAGACATGTGTGCATACACACAACCTAGATTTTAAGTATGTAAGGCAGTAGTGTCCCTAGGTTAATTTAGTCAATTTTCAATGTATAGATTTCAAAATATGTTATTCATAATATGTATATATAGTTTTTAAAATATGTAGTTTTTATCAACAAAAATTTACCAAAATTAGAGGGCTGGTGATAAAACTGAATAGGTAAAGTGCTTGCCATAAAAGCATGAAGATCTGAGCTTGATCACCAGAACCCATGGAAAGTAGTACACATTGTTGCACACTTGTAATTCCAGCACAAGGAGGCTTCAGAGACAGGGAAGTGACTTTTAGAGACTTGATGGACAGCCAGCCTAGCCAACTTTGTAAGTTTCAGGCAAGTGACAGACTACCTCAAAAAACAAGGCAGTATGCTTCTCTTGGAGGTGCCCTAGCCCCTCATGGTGCTCCAGTGCCATGAGTCCGTTTCTTGTTCCTTGCCCCTCATGGATTCTATGCTTAGGCACCATGAGTTCTCCAGGGGACCCTAGCCTCTCATGGCACTCCATGTCTGGAGTCCATGAGTTCCAATCTTTCTCTTCTCTAATGAAGTCTTAATCCTCTGCACATGTTCTGGTTTCAATCTTTGACTCTGGAACACAAGAACCCTGTAACATTGGGACGGTTGAGACCATTTCCCTGCAACACCTTGACTCCTGGTAGTGTGGTATGAGCTCTCCTACCAAGCTGGACTAAAAACTATAACCAGAAATCATGAGAAAGAATAAAACTACCTCATTCTCCTAAAAAAACAAAACAAAACAAAACAAAAAAAACAAGGCAGTAACTCCTGAAGAAAGAGACCTAAGATTATCCTACCTAAGATTATCCTAGTTTCCACATGCACACACACCTACTCATAAATACGCATATACAACCAATGTCACAAGAACTGAGAAAATGTAAAAGCACAAAATGTAAGTGTAAATCACAAAACTCTCATAAGCTTTAGTATGAATTTTAAGCCAAAGATTTATAACATCACTGCTGATTTGACTAAGAATTCCCTGAGCATATATCTGTCCTTACCTTTAGATTTGGGAATTAGCTCTCCACAACTGAGTATCCGTACTTCAGCAAATGGTTTGCTAGCTGCATCTGTTTTCTGATTTTCTATCTCTCTTACAACTTCTTGACCAGAAATGACTTGCCCAAAAACAACATGATGCCTGAAAAGTCAAGTAAAGATGATTAAATAAAAGCTTTCCAGTTTAACAGTAACTGAATGTACACTATAAAATTGTAAGATAAACTTTACCCATCTAAATGAGGAGTTGGTTTCGTTGTTCTTTTGGGAGTCATCAGATAGAAGAATAAAAACAAAGTCAGAGAAAAACAAAGTTAGCATCTCTAAAAAGAAAAAAAAAATAAGTGCATTGGAAACAAATAAATCACATGCTACCTTAGCAGAATACTAAGTGCTTTCCATAGTTTTTGAAAAAGTTCTGAATACAAAAGCAATACCTACTTATTGAAACCTGATACACAAGTTGACATTTTGGTGTTATTTCTATTCACTTATATTCTATGAAACCGAGTTCTAAATAAATATTCATGGTTGTATTGACATCATAAAAATTCAGCACGTCATTCTACCAGTTTATGAGTTTTACAACAGTGTCTTAGAACATCTTAAACAGTTAAAGCTGGGAGAGAAATCAGAGGTATAGTCTGATGGTCCAGTTTCATGAATGTTCTAATTAACTGCCAATATTTAAATTGTGGATATTCTGCATGAAAATGAAATTTCCAAATCTCTCTGAAAAATCTGAAAATGCCAGTAGCTAGTTCATGGGAATAAATGACCAGAGGTTAGTATTTCTGTCTTCTTCAACAGAGATCAATAGTTTAGTTTCCTTGGCTGAACTGACTTAGTTTTTTCACCCTTTTATTTTTATTTTACATTTTCTATTTTGTGTGTGTGTGTGCGCGCACATGTGTGTATCAGAGCACACTGTGTGTGCTTGTGGAAGCCCAAGGATGACTCTGGGAATCATCCTGAATTGCTTCTACCTCCTTTTTGTGTCACTGTGGGATTTCCCAAGCTCTACCTTACAGAGTTGGAAGTGCAGGCTGCTGCCATTTCTGCCCAACATTTTTACATGAGATCCACGATCCAAACTCAGGTCCATCTACTTGTAAAACAAAGTCTTTTTCTCTGAGCAATTTCTCCAGCCCCAGGTTTCTTTTGCTACTTGTCTTTACCAGGCTTTTGAGTTTTTTATCTCTGATACACAGTAAAGCTACACAAAAGTTGAATTGAAACTTGAGACAAGGGCTGGAAAGATGGCTCCGTGAGTAAGGCACTTGCTTATAAACCTGGCCACCTGAGTTTATTTCCTGGATGCCTCCATGATATAAAGAAAGAATTGACTTCTTTAGCCATGCACTATGTCGTGCATATGCATGCTTTCTAATAAAACATTTTTTAAAAAGTCAAAACCTAAAATAAGTGCATAGTAGTTCATGCTCCTATAGTTACAGCTACTGGAAAAGCTGAGGTGAAAGACAGCTGGAATCCGGAAGTTTAAAAAACCTAGGAACACAGAGTAACAAACCAACCCAGAATCTACTTTAACACTTTAAAGTAAGCACTTTTTGTCCTATGAATATTTTGGAATCTTTTCTCCCCTAGACCAGTTTTAAAAGATACATGGTTATAAGGCTGGAGAGATGGCTCAGGGGTTAATACTCTGCTTCTCAAGCAGAAGGCTCTGAACTCAGATCCAGGTCCCATGTAAAAAAACACCAGGCAGAAATGGCAGTGGCCTGAACTTCCAGCCCTGATAGGTAGAGCCTGGAAAACTCCAGACAGAAGCAAAAAGGAAGTAGATGCCATCCAGGTTGACTTCTTAGTTACCCTTGGTCCTCCACAAGGACACAGTGCCCTCTGACACTGACACGCACACACACACACAAATATTCTTAAAAAATTATAGAGAAATCAGGCTGGAGAGATGGCTTAGGGGTAAAGATTCTACTTTGCAAGCAGAAGGTCCTGAGTTCACATCACAGGTCCCACATAAAATTCCAGGCGGAAATGGTTAACAGCCTGCACTTCTGGCCTTGGTGGGTGGAGTCTGGGAAATCCCAGAGCAAAAAGAAGGTAGAAGCAATCCAGAATGATTTCCGAAGTCACCCTTGGTCCTCCACAGGGACAGACACACACACACACACACACACACACACACACACACAGAATAAATGAATGAATGAATGAATGGATAAATAAAATAAATAAAAGTTAAAAAAATTATATAGAAATCACACAAAATGTAGTATCTAGCTCATTTTTAAATGTAATGTTTCAACTGCATGTTTCTGTCTGAAACCAAAAATAACCACAAATAATGATCTCTACACAGCAGGTTTCTTTCACAGTATTATGTTATGATAGGTATCTGTCTACGATTTAGCAAATGGGTATGTATGTTGCAATAACCAGAGCCAAGCTTTCCATTATTGAGGATTAATAAATGGTGGGATAGCTCAATGGGTAAAGCACTTAAGAAATCTAGTAAGCTAAAATTCTGGAAGTCTACATATGTAAAGAACTGATTTGTGAAAAGTTGTTCTCTGATTTCTGTGCCATGGCATGCATGAGTGCACTTTCTCTCCAAAAAAAAAAAAAAAAGGCACAGGAAAACACAGAAACAATTCTTGTGGAATTGATAGATAAGAGATGGAGAATCCAAAGCCAAAGAAAGAAATTTTGCCTTATTACTATGATTACAAAGTAATCACTTTTTGGATGACATCTTTTTTTGTATTGTAAATTTCAGTATAATGAAGAACGGTTCTTCCTTCTCCCTTGGTACTTTACATTTACTTACACATTTAAATCTAAAGAATATACTTCCAATGAAAACCTGAAATTCCAGATACTATCGAATAGTGCATGGTTAAAAAAAAAACACCTTTTTTCCCTAAATGTACATCTATGAAAGTTTACTTTACAAAACAGAACATTGAGATATTTACAAAACAATAAACTAAAATAACTATGATATACTGGACTATGTGAGTGTGGTCTCCAAGTATCTAATTGCATTGTATTTGGCTTCTTTTAATGACAATGTGAGATTATTCAATACTTACCTGATGAGATGAAAGTGACGTACATGATGTAGGCATTGTGATATGTATGCTATCAGGTAAGGGTTTGAATACAAATACTGAAACTTGATAACCAAGGTTACTGAACAAATATTGGGCAGGTAGCTTATACAGTGGGATACAGTGAATAAAGGGATGATTAACATGTCAGGTGACTGGCATTAAGACATAATTTAAAACTTATGAATTAAAAATTTTTGGAATTTCCCACATATTTCCCAACTGTAACAAAGACTATGGATAAATAAAAACTGTGGGAAGTAAAACTGCATTTAAGTTGTGATGATTATGTACTCCTGCATTCTTATTTTATCATAACCTAATATTATTTATTTTCATGATCAAATTGGCCTAACTGAATAGTGAAATGCCTTTAAGTAATCTTTTATATTCTCTTGGCTATCTCTTACTATCTGAAATCTTTAGCAATTCAGCTCAGCCCATCCTCCAATAATTCTTTGTTCCTCCTCATCAAATAAGTTCCCTCTCAGGAGTGAGGGAGGGAGAGGTGAGATACAGAAAGAAAAGGAAAAAGGACGGAGAGAGGGAGGGAGAGTTTAGATCATAGTACTTACATGAAAAACTGTGAGCCATTTGTATCCTTCCCTCTATTGGCCATTGACAGCAAAAATTCTTTGTTGTGTTTAACAGCAAAACTCTCATCTATAGAGAAAAAAATTTCAATTGCACTGTAAGTATAATCTCCAAATAGTTCATTTTTACTTCTCTTTATAATGGAAGTACTTATTTGCGTATCTGAGATAGGGTCTTGCTATTTTAGGCAAAGTTTGCCTTGATTCAAAATCTTCCCTTAGACACCAGATATTGGGATACAGGTTTATGCTAAGATGCCTCGATGAGAGTATTCTTTACCTGATACACAACTTAGAATGACAAAGTGAGGTTATAAAGGAAGACAGAACCAAATAGTAACCAATGACTTCTCTCATCTTCTCAGATAACATTTTAATTTTTCTTCCCAGTACTAGGGATTGAGCCCTAAGTTTCATACAGGCTAATAAAGAAGCATTCTACCACTGAGCCAAAAATATTTTTATCTGTTGTTTGTCTGCCATATACAAGGCCTGGGCTAAAAACAAAATAGTAAGAATCCAGATAAGATTCTTTTATTGTTTCATTTATGGGCACAGCAACACATACACAATACTAGCTTAGACTCATAACTTAATCTCTATGTCAGTCAGACTGCAAAGGGAGGAACTTGTCTTTCAACTTTGATGAGAGAATGCAAAATTTGAAACAAAATCTCCCTGACTACCATTTGAGATATGAAAACCATTTAAGTTACTTCGACATGTGCGTGTGGAAGTAACTTAAATGTTTTCTATAAGTTCTATAAGTGAATGGTTTCCAAATGTGAATATCCTGTAAACCAAGTTTTTTTTTCTTCCTGAGAGAAAACTCAAATTTGGAAGAAAAAAATAAGAGAAACAAGATAATACATATATGCATATGTATATGTATACACGTGTGTAAATTTTCAGATATCTAGACTTATTTTACCTTCAAAAAATCCACCATAAATAGATTCTCCTCCTCTTCCATTCCCTAGAAACAAAAAAATGCTCTTTAGAATTCAACACTGTAAACTCCTTTTTAAAAAAATATTTATTTAGGCTGGAGAAATGGCTCAGGGGTTAAGACTCTGCCTTGCAACCAGAAGGTCCTAAGTTTGAATCCCAGGTCCCACATTAAAAAAATGGCAGGTGGAAATAGCCGAGGTCTGCACTTTAGCCCCCCAGTGGGCAGAGCCCAGGAAATCCCAGAGCAAAGCAAAAAGGATGTAGAAGCAATCCAGGATGATTCCCAAAGTCACTCTTGGTCCTCCCACAGGGACACACACAGTGCCCTCTGATATACACACAAAAGTTAAAAAATATTTATGAGAAAGAGAGAGAGCAAGACACATGCATGACACTGTGCATAAGTGAGGATAGAGAACAATACCCAGAAACTGGTTCTCTCCTTCCACCATGTAGGTTTTCTGAGAATTAAAACTCAGGTCACCAGGTTATCAATCAGGCACCTTAACCACTGAGCTATCTTGCCAGCTCCAAGAGTAAACTTGTTATGAACACTCAAGAGGATCATGACAAATTATAAGACAATATAACATCAATAATTATAAGACAACATAATGTCAATAATGACAAGATCCCAAACTACTGCTTTCTTCCATGATGTTAAGAATATATATATACAGATATAGATAAGAATATAACAAGTCTATTAAGATTCATGGGGGGAAAAGAGCTTTCAAATAGCTGTAGAAGTCTTTTAAAAGAAATTAATGGTTTCAAGCAGGAGCCTAAAAAAGTCTTTCTCTGGTCTGTTGGCCATTTCAAAAATCTGCAAATGTAATGGTCAATTCATTAGAAAGAAACATTCACTGGGCATAATCTTAGCACTGTAGTTCCATTCTTGGGAGGCTAAGGCAGAAGGGTTGAGAGTGTGAAATTCTCAGTCTGGCTACACAGCAATATTCTGTCTTGTGGGGTGGAGTTGGTGGGGGAGGGTGCCACAGAAACAGCTGAGTCACTGGTGATAGATGTGGATTGATAATTATTTAGTTTTAATAATGGATTCCAGGATAGCCATATAATGCTTAATCTCTACGTCACTGATTTAATTTATTTATTAAAATAAAGTTGAACCTGTTAACCAAAAAAAAGAAATTAATGACTTTTTTGTTAAAATATCTTCAAAATATAGTTTTGACATGCTTATGAAAGTATAGGAAAAAACTATGCTGTAGAAAGGATTATCAGTTGTGGAAAAAATCAAACATATGTAATGACTTATTTAGAGAACAAAATCTTGGGCCGCAGAGATGGCTCAGAGAGAAGTCTCTGCCTCGAAAACAAAAGTTCTTAAGTTCAGATCCTGGATCCCATGCAAAAGTTCCAGGAAGAAATGGGAGCAGCCTACACTTCTTATCCTGTAAGGTGGAGCCTGGGAAACTACAGAGCAAAGCAAGGAGGAGGTACAACAATCCAAGGTAATTCCTGAAGTCACCCCTGGGTCTCCACAGGCACACATAATGCCCTCTGATACACACAGGAACACATGCAATCAATCAATAGAAGATAATACAATATTTTGTTTTATACCCATAAACCATGAAATTAACTCATGCATCAAGATGATATGGGTTGGAGATACAGAGCAAAAGTATAATTAACTAGTATGCACAAGGCTCTAAAGTTCAAAAATCTCAACAAAGATTACATGAAATAAGAAAACTAGGTTAAGACTTCTAAGGAAGTTTCTGACTTTGAGATCCTTTACATCTAACAAAGGATATAAACCTGACTTTCTTTTTAGAAATCAAAGCCTCACCTTCACTGAAGTCACCACCTTGAACCATGAAGTCCTTGACAACTCTGTGAAAGAGACAACTCTTATAATGTAATGGCTTCTGAGTTGATTTCCCTGTCCCCTTTTCACCTGCAGAAAGAAATAATAGCAGGCCAGTGAGTACAAGAGACATCACAATAAAGTTAAAAGCAAAATTATTTATAAAAGCTTTCTAACCCTGTATAGAATACCTCTTCTTTAAATTATAGACTGAAACAGAGATTTTCGCTGAAATATTTTTTCAAAATTTTATTTAAAAATCACCCATATTTTTCTGGAAAACAACGATCAGAAATAAATTTATTAGTAATTCACATTTCTTTAATTTCTTTTCCTGATTAATTTTATTTTCTGAGACAGAGTCTCACTATGCAATTCAGGTTAGTCAACTCAAGGTATGCTCACAACCGTCTCCCCTCAGTCTCCCAAATTCTCACAGTATAGGTGTACACAATCATGCCTTAGATATATAGACTAGTCTATCTTACTTCAGCTTCCTGAATGTTGGCATTACAAACATTCAGTCCCATGTCCTGCTCACAACTAGTATTTCTAAGCATCATTGGGGTAATTGAGAATATGAACAAACCTGTACAAAGACAACGGAAGTTCTCGCATGTTTTGGGACATACATCAGAAAATAATTCAAAGACAACTCTTCCAGCTGAAAAAAAAAAAAGTAATTGTTTAAAATCTCTTAAGTTTTAACTATTAACATATAAAAGCCAATGAGGAAAATCAGTATTCTTACCAGGTTGATTGTTAATGGCGATGTCAAAAAAACATCGAGGACGCTGGACCTTTATTCCCATGGTTCCACTACTTCAATTTGAGAGTATAATACAGTTTCAGATGAGCAGACTGAAACGGCAAAGACTTTTCATGAATATTTGGAAAAAAAAATTTGTTGCACACAAACTACAAATGTCATTTAAATTTATTTTTATATTTGTGTCCATGAAGAACCCATTCTGATTGTAGATTAGATTGCATTTTGAGGAAAAAAGCTATGTCATTATGACATAATTTCTCTTCTACCAACCACAAAAAGATTACCATCCCAAACAGAAAATTATACTAAGTCAATATGACCAGTGAAATAAACAGGTAAATTACCTTTAAATTGAAAAACAAAACAAAACAAAAATCAAGGATGACTAAGCAAATGCCTTTGTTCCTAAACAAAAAAGACTTCTGATTAAAATATGATATTTAAAAAGAAAAACATTTAAATTTGTAAACTAAACCAAAAATAAATCACATATGAAGGAAGGATTTTAAGGTCTTTGTTTTTAAGACATGGTCTCACACTATGTATCCTTGGATAGCCTGGTTCTTACTATGTATCTCAGACTGGCTTCAAATCTATGGCAATCCTGCCTCAACCACCTGAGAACTGGGATTACATGTGTGCATCAGTACAAATAAGCAGAAAGAAGAGTATTTTAATTATAGTAATATATCAATAAATACCAGATATAATCAGGCATGTTGGTGCACACCTATAATCTCAGCACTTTAAGAGGGGGACTGTCCCAAAAAAGAGAAGTCAGTCTCTCTATATATACATATGCACTCACTGTGGATGATGTTGATGAAGCATTTGTATAGTAATAGATATTAAATAATTATTTCCATGAGTCAAATGATCGAGTCAGTAGAAATCATATCCTCATATATTGAAATTTGTCATCTATTGGCATGGCACAAAAAATACTAACTTCAAACACTGCCATTGTTTAAAGGGTAAATAAACTGACAGACTCCTTTGTCAATTAAGTAACATATATCAACATATATATCAATTCTGCAAATGCATTTACAACTTTTTGACTTAGCAATAGAGAGCTTGCAAAGTGGGTCCAATTCCGAAAAATGATCAGGATCTATTAACAATATAATTATCAAACATAGTCACATAAACTCCCAAGTTTTCAAATTTAAGGAAAAATTTACATGAGGCAAAAATAAAGTAAGGAAAACAGAATTTTTTTGTTTTGTTATAAGATTGGAGGGCTTTTGCCTTATTGTACTTCTCTGTACTATTCTTTAAGAAACTACTATAGGGCTGGAGAGGTGGCTCAGGGGTTAAGCCTCTGCCTTGCAGGCAGAAGGTCCTGAGTTCGGATCCTAGACCCCACATATAGATGCCAGGCGGAAAACCATACATGCATAATTGAATAAATAATAATAAAAAAATTAAAACTTAAAAAAAAACTACTATAAAGTAAAATTCATAATAAAAAGAAAATTCTTGCAGGATTAAAATGTTAATATCTAGCTGGGCATGATGGAGCATGTTTATTATCTCAGTATTTAGGAGATTGAAATAGGAGGATCTTAAATTTGGGATCAGTTTGGGTTATATAGCAAGATCAGTCTCAAACAAACCCAAATAAATAAATTAAAAAAAAAGTCCATTAAGCACTTAAAACACTTAAGTCCAAGATCTTACTTTTCATAGGAACTGATTATAATTACCTTCTCTAAAATGACAAACATGCTTTAAAAACAAAAAGGACAGCAGATTACTATTAAAATTTCCAGTTGTCGTGCATGCCTGCAATCTCAACACTTGGGAGTTGGAAGCAGG
Source organism: Typhlomys cinereus (assembly GCA_023101885.1). Lineage (NCBI taxonomy): Eukaryota > Metazoa > Chordata > Mammalia > Rodentia > Platacanthomyidae > Typhlomys > Typhlomys cinereus. The sequence goes on along the minus strand of JALPQD010000017.1, from coordinate 5,378,150 downwards.
AGGATAAAGAGTAAGATTCATCAGAGTTTCATTTATGCTAATAGCACACTATACCATCCTAAGCCCTCTAACATTGTTTTAACTGGTGCTGGGGCATAAACTCAGGGGCTCACTTAGGCTAGATAAGTGTTCTACTTCTGAATGACACCTCAGCTCTCTCACAATGTTTAGTATTATCACAATAAACAGGCTTGGTTTTATTGCAACAAAATGATGAGAACTTTTAGGTTCTGTGGAACATAGCCAGCACTGAAATAGTCATGTTGTTTTCCTTCTAACTCTGCTCCAATGGGCTGAAAGAAACTTTTCCCTTCACTGGTTTAAAGTTTTTTTCATTTCTTTATTTTTATTTCTTCCTGCCTGGGGTTGAACACAGGACTTTGTACAAGCCAGGCAAGTTTAATGAAGATTTGGGTATCCAAGCAGTATCTCTGAGGTATTCTATCAAGTTCTTCCATGAAGTCATTTTAGTACATTATAAAAGTATGACTTGATTGTTATCTTTTATGTTAAGAAAACTGTTTAAAACATAAGAATTCCAGTGATTGTGTTTGGAGAACCTTTTTTGTTCTGGTTTAAAAATATGGAAAGCTTCATGAATTTGCATGTCACCTTTGTGCAGGGGCCATTGCTAGTCTTCTCTGTATTGTTCCAATTTTATAAGTGTTGCCGAGGCGAGCACTGTTTAGAGAATTTTTTATGTTTTGTTACAAGCATGACAAATGGAAACAGAATTCTTAAGACATTAAAGAACTAATTTGCAAGTGTTAATTTCTGTATTAATTTTTATGTTTTTGTATAATGTATTTCTTATCATATCTTGGTTAAAAAATTTGATGAACTGGCTTCATTTCAAAATCTTTATTTAAAAGTAAGCTTGTGGGGCTGGAGAGGTGGCTCAGGGGTTAAGCCTCTGCCTTGCAGGCGGAAGGTCCTGAGTTCGGATCCTAGACCCCACGTATAGATGCGGGGTGGAAGCGGGGCGGCCTGCGTTTCTGGCCCTGGTAGGGCGGAGCTTGTGAATCCCCGGGCAAAGTAAACAAGGAGGTGGTGGAGGCGTCCATGGTGGTTCCCAAATTTGCCCGTGGTTCTACACACACACACACACAAATTGAATAAATAAGAAATAATAAAAAATAAATAAATAAAAAAGTAAGCTTGTACCTTTTATGATTTGTAAGTGTACCTGGAGTTAGCATTACCTGTGTTCATAAAACTATCTTGGATATTTTCATTTCTGGACTACACTGTAGCTAACTGTTTTCATTCAATCTTAGGATAATTTAAATTAATAAAATAAGTATCTCAGTGGTACTGTCAATAAAGAACTGAAAACATTTTTAAAAATAAATTTTGCTTTCTATGTGATACAGAATCCACAGGACATTACAAGTTTTATCGTAGGTTAAAAAAAAAAAAGGAATTCAAGGTTCACAGTAAGCTCAAGATCAGTCAGTGGTATGAGACCTTCTCTAAAAATCCCCCGTCTCCTAGAGTGAAATTGCATGACAGCTCTGTCTCAAACCAATAAATAAATTTATACACAAATCCTTTTAGCACGTAAATAACCAATCTAATACCAACAGCTAATGAAGAAGAACTGTAGCACAAAAATGATTTATATACGTCTTATGTTATTAAAGTTCTATTAATCACTAATAATTTCTAAAAGCTTAACAATTACTAATCAAAAACAATATATTTTTCCTTTATCCACAATTTCCAGATATCATTTAGTAGTATCTAAAATGAGACACAGTAAGACAAATATTTGGATAACTTTGTATTTTTCAAGGAGAAAATAAATCTAAGATACAAACAAATAGAATTCAAGGAAAAATTAAGCCCATAAAATTTTCAATGAATAATAAATAATTCATGAAACTGGACATGATCACTCAAACCTATATTCCTAACGCCCAAGAGGATGAAGCAGAAGGATCTTGAAGTTCAATGACATCCTGGTCAAATGGCAAGACCCTTCTCTTCGGAGAAAAAAAATTAGCAATTACCTTTATTAAAACATTAGAATGCAATCAGATCAGCCAGATAGTAATTTTCTTCCCACAAATTTGTTCAGCCTTAATCAGTTACAGCTATATCACAAAAATCCAGACTTGGGGGCTGAGAATGGTAGCTCAGTTGGTAGAGTGCCTAGCAAACACCCAGCCACTGTGCAAACCAGGCATAGTGTGATGTTCACACTCATAATCATAGCACTTGGGAGATGCAGGATGATTATGAATACAAGGTTATCCTTGCTACAGTGACTTTAAAGTTAGCTTGGACTAAACAAAATCATGTTCTAACAATAACAACAACAATCTTACCCATATTTGAATTTTCCTTGAAAAAATTAATATACCTGGCATAATACCTTATTTCTGTACAGCCACGAGAATATCCTGGTCCTATTAGATGAAATATGTATGTTCTTCTTTAACCTAGTTTCCACTCTTGCCTATGAACTGTTACCATTTATGATCTACATGACTATATAAACTCACCGTGCCCAGCTGACCTCCACAGAAATTTCAGTAATATCAAAGTTAATTAACTTTTCTCATCTTGAAGAAACTTTGTTTTTGAGACAGGGTTTCTCAATGTAGCTCAGGTTTCAATTCTCAATCGTCCTGGCTTCACCTGCTGAATGCTGCAATTACAGGAATATATCATGATGTGGAAATACTTTTAGTAATAAGCAATGTAAGTCAATAAGCTCACCCAAAAGAGTAGGACATACAAAATCCTAACATCTGTAACTTTTAATATTTTTATCATGTTCTACCTTTTGCTACGCAAATGACTACAATGTTTGAATGTAGGCTGGAGAGAAGCCTCAGAGGTTAAGACTGCCCTGAAAGCAGAAGGTTCAAATCCCAAGTACCATGTAAAAACACCAGGCAGAAATGGTGTCAGCCTACACTTCCAGCCCTGTTAGGCAGAGCCTGGGAAATTCCAGAGCAAAGCAAAAAAGAGGTAGAAGCAATCCAGGATGATTCCCAAAATCACCCTTGGGCCTCACAGGCACACACAAGTGCCCTCTGACACAGACACACACAATAAAATTTTTAAAAGTTTGATTGTTTATAGATACCAATCATTTTACATTCTAATAACAAAGTAGTAACAGAAATATGAAATGCTAAATCAAATACATTTAAGAAAAATCAGTAAGAGACCACAAGTTGATCAGGTTTTACATATAAAACAATTCTCGTGTTTACCTAAAATAACATGACTGAAGGGTGCCAGGAAAAATACTTGATATAGTATTATTAAATTATATGGTTAAGGACATGATAGTTGTAATTAGGCAATGGTATAGTGATTTTAATACATTCAAAGAGTTACCTGAAGTTTCAGAGTCAGCATTGCATTGACTTGCAACTCTTAAAAAAGTAGAAAATGAATTCTTTACAAACTACAGAGACTGTTCTTCTAGTGAGTTTCTGTGTCCTTTAAGATTCAACTTACTCTCTGGGAATTTCGATCTGATTCTCCTTTACTGAATCTTATTTACATTATCATAAACTTATCTGCAAACTTTGCTGACTCAAAACCTTTAAGGCTTCTGGTTGTTTTTTTACTTTTTAAAAATTGTGAGACAGGATCTCCCTAAGATACCAAAGATAGCTTTGAATTCACTCTGTAGCCCAAATAGGCCTGAACTTCAAAGTATTCCTCAACCACTCAAGTACTTGAGATTATAGACTGTGCTTCAAATCCCCTCATCTTTTGCACCAAGCACAAGGTACAAAATGTTAGTTAACAAATATGCCTGAAACTAGTGTGTTTTTTTTTTGTTGTTTTTTTTTTAAACAGGGGAAATCGCGCACGCAGTCCCCCACTACCACAAATTATGCAGTCGAGTTTCCCACATTTGGGGAAATCGCAGGGGTCAGCACGTCCGGAGTGCAATGGATGAGCCTCACCCTGAGAAAACCGCCTTCGTGATCGCGGTATTTCCCCTGCCAGGTAAGTTTTTTAAGTTTTTTTTTTAAATGAAATCTTATTAGTCCAGTCTTGCCTCCAACTCACTACGAAGCTTGAGGATGACTTTAAACTTATCCTCCCTTTTTTACCTCCCCAGTACAGAGATTAAAGTGTGAAACAAAATGTACAATTAAAAGTGTGTTCATGAAAGTTAGAAAAGCTATAGCAGACTTTTAAATAATTTTCTTCACAAGTATAAAAATTATAGCAATAAAACAGCAAAAATAATTAAACATTTCATATCTAGAAGCAATATAATTGTGAAAGTGTAAACAATCCTTATTACTAATAAGAGTAAAAGATTTTAACATGTTGGTATTGAGCCACAAATGTAAATACTAACTTAGAAATCTCTGCTAGTACTCTTAATGTTGTATCTTCAATAATCAAAGTTCTTCAATGGTAAATTTATCTCTCTTTAGAGATATTTTTACATTGTTCCAACCCCATGTTACTCCCTAATTTTTCAATTTTTTTTCTTATTTCTCTTGCATATGTGTGTGTAGAGTGAATGTATCTTAAGAATATTTGTGTTGTGTGTGGATATCCAAGGCTGATGTGGGGATCACTTTTCCACCTTATTCTTTTTGAGACAGGATCTCTGATTAAATCCACAGCTCAACAACAGGACTAGTTCAGCTGGCCAGCTTACTCTGAGGATTCCCAGTGTCTGCTTTTGGAAGATATAATTAAAAGTAGATGGCCATGCGCACCCATCAATAATTTTATACGGGATCTGGAGATCCAAACTCTGGCCCTTTTGCTTGAGGTGGCAAGTACTTTAACCACCAAGTCATGTCTCTAGGCATCAGTACAATTATTTTAGATAACAAATTTGCAGACTTTCTGCCATATGTTGGGACTCTACAATCCCAACATTATGGAGATTGAGGCAGGAGGAATTCAGGCTAGCTTATGCTACATTACATCTTTCACCAGAACAAAAAAACAAAGACAGAGACAGACAGGCTGACTTTTTAAGAGTTTGAAGGAACCTTAAAGAGATAATTTGGATCAATATTATGACTTTAAAGATGAATAACAAAAGGACCAGAGACTTAAAAAAAGAAGACTGCTTAAAGATCACAAGTGGAAAAAAAAAGCAAGAGTTCCAATCTAGTGTATCTAGTTTATCATTGCGGCATTTAGTTACAATAATCCAGATGATTTATTTTTTTTACCATATCAACATAATACAATGATTTACTTAGGAATGACCCTCAAGTTAAAATACATACATAATTAAGAGTAGCTTAATATATAAGCTATGTTTTATTCATTAAAAAACAAACAAAAAAGTCAGGTGGAAATGGCACTGGCCTACAGTTCTAGTCCTGGAAGGTACCCTTGGGCCTCCACAGGCACACATACTTACTTCACTTAAGTGTCCTCCAGCTCAGGCACTTGAACACACCCAACACTCACAACCAAAAGAAAACAATGGATTTAGGAATTACTATTTTTTTTTGATAATTTTAGTTGCCTTTATAAAAAAAGTAGGAGGAATTACTATTTTTAAAGTAAGTATTTTAATGCCAAAGACTAATGTTTACATTTGTTACATAAATTTCAAAAAGTCTGTAATCATTTTAATAAAAAACTACCAGTCTAACATAAAGCAGTTTCCCTATCAGTAGCATTCTCCTCTTAATATTTCAAGTACTGCCTATAATAAACTTCAATGAACTGTGAACCAAATAAAATTTCCTTTCTCCCTTAAAAAAAACTTTACAATGCAAATTTTAGCCTACAGAAATAAAAATACTGAGCTCTGATAGCCAATATAATATTGATCTCCAAATTCCCAAAGCACCTAATGAGAGAGAGAAAGAGAGAGAGAGACAGACATATATATATACATCTTAAGAAAAATTACTAACATACTGTTATAGTAAAATGAAAAATGAGGCTTAGTGCTTCTATTAATAAGCAACCCCCCCACAGAACACAATGTAGCAGAAAGATTAGCAAAAAATTAATGATTTATAGAGTCCTACTACAATGACATCTGTTCAGTAGCATACAAAATATAGATGGCATAATTTTGTTAAGTATCTTAACTCATAAAGGAAAAAGGAAAAAAACTAAATATTTCCTAAAAGAGGCAACTACTGAAAGAACTGCAGGTAGTGCTATGATAAAACTGTTTCGCACTTCTAATATGGTTACTAATTTTCCCTTATACAAAGAATCGATATTACTTGAAACACAAACAAGATTCTAAAATATGTAGTCCTACCTATGAGGATCACAATAACAAGCATGAACAAAATGATCTTCAAGATGAATATACTTTACTCACACAACCCAAGTAATGTCTGAAAGGATATTTTATACAGAATTTTTACAAACTGAATTAATTTTTAGCCTAGAGCTAATGACAGATGGAAAACAAAACAATTTTGTTTTCCAGATTAAAAAACTAACAACTTGAAAGATTGCTGGACTAGACTAGAAAAAATGCACACTTGCACACTCTTACTAGCACTAGAAGGTATCCCTGACAATTGCCTGAAAAGAAGATTAAAAAAAAAACAAAACTGGGCTGTATTTACTGAGCACCTGCCTAGGATATGTGAGGCCTTGACACAGAAGAGAAATAGAGACAGAGACTGATTCATTAGTTGGCATTACAAAACAAATAACAAAACACAACGAAGCTTTAAGAAATTGTTAAGCAATTCATTTGTTTTTAGACTTTTACCCCACATATTTAAAATGAAGGGGCTGGGTCCCTCAGTCTCCAATAGTTTTTGTTTGTTTGAGACGGAGTCTTAGTAAGTAGCCCAAACTGGTTTGAAATAACTGTAGTAATTCTGCCTCCATCTCTCCAATGCTGGGACTGTGGGAATACGCCACCTTATCAGGAGCTAAATTTTTAGATGTATAAAACAACAATAAAAAACAAACAAACCATTCTATTTGTGGAGAGCACCTTTAAAACATAAAAAATGTTCACATCCACCCCCCCAATCAACGTTATAAAGTAGTAATTATTGGCCGACGTCCTTTAAAAATGGAAATAACATAGGCACAAACATTATTTTTATCCTTTCTGGTTTTAGCTTCTGAAAGTTAATATCGACCTCCAAATTCCCAAAGCACGTAATTATTTTTTTAATGTATTTGTGATCAAAACGACAAATAAAAAAATCGGGTGGTGCACAGAATGTACTCGGGAAAAGAAATTCAGCTCGGTGCACGACACGGTGCTCTCATCAATTTCCGAAAAATACGAGTCAGTACCGTGGTCGCACACGGCCACTCTGTTGCTGAAAAGACTAAACCTCAGCCCGCCCCGGTCCGTTTCTCTTTAATGAGTACAGGGCTTCGGAACTGCCAACGTCCCCCGAAACGGCAGCTTCCTCCTAAAAGGCCCGGCCAGGGCGGCTCGCCCCGTACACACGCGAAGGCGCGGGGCGCCGTCTCGAGCCCAGGGGCCCCTCGCGTGGTCCGTGGCACCGAGCCGGCCCGGCGGCCGCCGTCCCACGCAGAAAAGGTCGGGACCAGGGAGGCTGGGAGTCGATCTGAATCCCCGCGTCTCGGACTCTCGCCCGCCACCCTCTCGCCGACACCTGACAGGTCACCGGGCCGCGCCCCCTCCTTCCCCACCCAACAGCCCACCTACCCCGCAGGAGCGCCCGCCTTCGGGGTCTGGATGCATCCGCAGCCGCGCTAGCCGCCCCGAGCGCAGGCCGCCGCCGCCGCCATGTTAAAGCCTGTGCGGCAAAATGCGTCAGCGAGGGAGGCGTGCGGGGAGGCGGGGGCGGGGAGCAAGAGTCGCGTCCTGCGCCCCCGGGCCGACCGGGCCCGGGGCTCCCGCGCTCGCCGCCGCGCGGCCTGCGCCTCGGGCCCCGGGGCCGCCGCGCGGGGCTCCCAGACCCGGAGAAAGACGGTTACCTGGCCAAGGCCGGCCACGTCGGCTCCGCCCCGCTCGCTAGGCCCTTCCCGCTCGCGAGCCCGAGGGAGGCAGCCAATAGACGCCACCCCGACCCTGTGCGGGCCGAGCGCCACTTACCTGCGCCCCTCGGGCTTCCTGCTGCCGGGACCCCGTCCTCTAAGGCGCTTCAAATCTACCGCCGTCGGAAAAGGCGCTAAAACCCGCTAACCGCCTCCCTCCCCCACGGCCCGATCCCGGCGTGGAGGAAAGGCGTCGCGCCGGAAGTACGTCACGCATCGCTGGATGGCGGCTCCCGGCGCTTCCTAGTGACGCCAACACCCACCCCTTGAAGCTCTGGGGAGGGGGGTGTCGCTTCTTTCTAAATCATTACTTTGTAGGCAGCGCGATGCTTTCTGTGAGTTCGTTGGGTACGTGAGTGTATCCGTCAACATTCCAAGACGTTGTCGAAATAAAGTACTTCGTGTATAGATACTGACAAGTTCTGTCAAAGTATTTTGAAGGGCGTTAGGCCTTCAAGGAGCTTCTTATTTCCATGTAAAGGTAAACGCTGAAGAACAAAAGACAGTAATAATAATAATATAATAATAACAATAATAAACTTGAAAAAAGGGAAGGAAATTTCAGTCAGATGACACTAATGTTTGTCGTGTTTACTTCCCACAGCAACCTCATGATATAGATTAGTAAGTTGCATTGCATCCGTCTGTGAAATCCCCGACTTTTCCGAGTTGAAAAGAAGTAACTTATTGCAACAAAAAGGAGATGTTGTAATCCCCAACGACAGTACGGTTTCCAAGAATTTCTTCCTTAGATAACAGACAACGGGTGATTTACCCCATTTAGAGGCAGCTCTTCCCCATGTAGTTTTTAAAGATTTGAATTCCTTCCATCATATTTGTGCAATATATAACAGGCTCTTATTTCATAATGAGAATATGTTGAACTGGGTTTCAGTTGGCAGGACGAGAAAATAAGAGGCGATGTTTTAAGGGTTAAAGCAGAATGCCATTTTGGCTCTAATTCTATCTATGAGAACAAAATTACATAGGCAAGGGGCTGGAGAGGTGGCTCAGGGGTTAAGCCTCCGCCTTGCAGGCGGAAGGTCCTGAGTTCGGATCCCAGATCCCACGTATAGACGCCAGGCGGAAGCAGGGGCGGCCTGCGCTTCTGGTCCTGGTAGGGCGGAGCCTGTGAATCCCGGGGCAGAAGGAGGTGGAGGTGTCCATGGTGGTTCGCGAATTCGTCCGTGGTTCTACACACACACACACACATACACACACACACACGCACATGCGCACAGTTAAATAAATAATAATAAAAAAAATTAAAAAAAATTACATAGGCAAAAACAAATTACAAAGAATATTTAAGCTTGGCATATGCCCAGAACAAAAAGACATTTCAGTGAAAAATTAACACAGTCTAGCTCACACATCCCATTAAAAGACAGTAGGCACAGTGGTTCATGTCTTGTATCCCATCATTTGGAAGGCTGAATAGTGAGGATATTAACTTGAAATCCAATTAATTCTATATAGGAAATTCCAGACCAATATCCAGTGCTGTGTGGCAAGATCTTGCCTCAAAAGCTCCAAAAGAAAAGGAGAAGGAGGAGCCAGGGGAGGGGGAAGGGAGAGGGAGGAAGAAGAAAAGGAATTGCTGCAGATTATGGTGGGACATGTCTGTACTTCCATCAGTAGGGAGGTAGAAGCAGGAAGGTCACTGCAACGTTGAGGCCAGGCCTGTCTACACACTAAGTTTCAGTCCAAAACTACATAATAAAGCCCTGTCTTCAGAGAAAAAAATTTAAAATATTATTTACATAAAAACATTTTTCTAGTAACCAAAACAGATACTTCAGGCTAGAGAGATGGCTCAAAGGTTAAGACTGTATTTTGCAAGTAGAACATTCCAGGTCCCACGTAAAAAAAAAAATCAGGTGGCCTTCACTTCTGGCAATGGTTTGTGGAGCCTAGGAAATCACAGAGCAAAGCAAAAAGGAGGTAGAAGCAATCCAGGATGATTCCCAAAATAACTCTTGGTCCTCCACAGGGATACATAGTGCCCTCTAATATACACACACACATACACACACACACTAAATAAATAAATACAGATATTTCAAGTGTATTTTCAGTTATGTCTTTCTTTTTAAGGTGAGACTTTAAAGTTTGACATTTATTCCTAATTTGTAAATATAGCTTAATACTTAAAAAAAACTAAATTAGTATCCAGAAATAACCTCTCCTAGATTAAGACAAAGAACAAGGGCTGAAGAGATGGATCAGGGATTAAGAATCTGTCTTAAAAGCAGAAAGTCCTGAGTTCAGATCCCAGGTCACAAGTTAAAAAAACAAAAACAAAAACACACCAGGCAGAAACAGCAGAGACCCACCACTTCTGCCCCTGAGTAGGTGGAGCCTGGGAAATCCCAGAGCAAAGTGAAGAGGTAGAAACAAGCCAGAATGATTCCTGAAGTCACTGTTGCACTGTTGGTCCTCGACAAGGACACACAGTGCCCTCTGATACACACACACACACACACACGCACACACACACTAAAAAAAAAGACATAGAACAAGAGTGTTATCAGCAAAATTCAGAAACATCACCCTATATTCCTTCATATTAATTCTATCATTCCACCAATCCTGGAAAAGAACTTTTTAGAGTTCAAGTAGCATACATTTGATGTGCCTATATTTGAACCATTACATTAATGGAATTATGCAGAATGTACTCTTGATTTTTAAAAGTATGAGAGGGCCCAGGGGTCAAGACTGTGCCTGGCAAGCAGAAGGTCCTGAATTTGGATCCCAGGTCCCACATAAAATCACCAGGCAGAAACGGTGGCAACCTACACTTACGCTCCTAGTGGGCAGAGCCTGGGAAATCCCAGAGTGAAGCAAGGAGGTAGAAACAATCCAAGATGATTCCGGAGGTCGCCCTTGGTCCTCCACGGGGACACAGAGTATTCTCTGATACACCACACACACACAAATACAGATACACACACACACAGGCATGCATGCATGTAAAAGAAAAATAAAGTAAAAAAAATATTCGAGACAGAGAGAGAGAGAGGCATGTCATAGCACTCAGATGGAAGTCAGAGGATAACTTTGGAAGCCACTTCTTTCCATCCACCATGTGGGCATCCAGGAATTAAGCTCAGGTCACTAGTTCATCACAGGCATCTAACCTGAGGTATCTTGCTGGCCCACTGTTCTCGTTCTTAAGCTTGTGTTATAATGAATAAACTTTTTTTATTATTTGCACGCTCATGGGTGTGTGTGTGTAGAACCATGGGTGAATTTGGGAACCACCATGGACCGCCTCCACCTCCTCCTTTTTACTCTGCCCCGGGATTCACAGACTCTGCCCTACCAGGACCAGAAACGCAGGCCGCCCCCGCTTCCACCCGGCGTCTATACGTGGGGTCTAGGATCCGAACTCAGGACCTTCCTCCTGCAAGGCGGAAGCTTAACCCCTGAGCCACCTCTCCAGCCCCTATAATGAATAAACTTCTATGAGCATTCTATAACTAGTGTGAAAGGCCACATATAATTTGCACATGTGTTGGAAATAAATCTGTGGATAGAATTGATAGGTCCTAGGGTGGAGCTAGGCTCAACTTTTATAGTGTCAGTTTTCTAACGTGGTCATACCAATTTTTAAAAAAACTTTATTCATTCAATCATTCACTCAGTGTGTTCATTCTCTTTTCCATTCTCAAAGATTGGTCTAAGGAACTAGGGAAATCTAGGGAAAGTAAGTAACTCCAAAGATTACAAAGGGTCTGCAGAAGGTCTTTGAACAGGCTAGCATCTTTCAGACTTATCTTCCTCTCTTCTGTACCTTAGCAATAGGAACTGAGTTAAAACAACAGAGAGCTAACAGTGAAAAGAGATGCTGTCCCTATTCAGAATCTGCTTGTTTAAAAAATAGCTTTATTTTAAAATTCTAATAACTATGAATGTGTTTTATCCCATTACCTTCTCCCACCAAGCATCCCTTCCCACCCTTCCTATTCTCTTCCCCCTCCTCCCCTTTTCCTCCCTCTCCCACATCTCCCCACATGTGCAACTGGGTCACATCTAGGTGCCTGCAGGAGTTAGTGCTTGGGCACCTGTCAGAGTGGAAAAGATCCAACGGTAGGCAGACTGTAGAATACAGAGGCTCCCCACCTCTTTTGTCTAGCAGCAGTTCCATACAATTCCTCAGAGTAACATCATGGGATCTTGCATGGTCCATTGCAACGTATTGTTAGGCCAGCAGGTACTGTCTGACATTACTCTTCCCTGTCTTCTGACTCTTACATTCTCACTTCCTCCTTTTCCATGAGGTACCCTGAGCCTTGGGATGGAAGATAATTTAGATGTCCTGAATGGGGTTCAGTGTCCACAGTTGTTTTTACTTAGTATTATGGCCACTCGTGGCTCTCTGCATTATGCAGCTTTATCACACATGTGTCTTTCTTGTCACAAATCAGTTGCTGGCACTCATTTGCTTCAGATTTCTAATCAAAACATACACGTTTCAATTATTATAGAAAAGACTAGGTAAAATTACAATTAGCCCTTAGAACAATGTATGAAGCGTTAGAAAAGTATTATACACATACCAAAAGAACAAGCTATTAAAGTGCTAGTCAAAGAATTTTAAGTCAGTGGTTTTCAGAAATATAGCCGATGAGTGAACAATGTTGGAAGAAAATGTGTGTCTCATGGGGTCCTTTCCACCTCTTTTCTTCGTTTCCTTGATTCGAACACTTGTTCTTCTGGGAGAAAAATTAAAGTGCTCATACTGGATTTTTAAAAATAATTTAAAGTTGTTACATCTGTTAATTGTGTATGTACACACTCGTTTTACTGTTTTTTAGCCACTATCACAGGCGAGGAGGCTGGCTAGTAGATTTAACATAGAGAATACAGCGTCACAAGTCAAGTTCCAGAATCCTTTTATCCTGTGAGTCCCTGGCCCCCAGTGGACTCTAAGCATTCCAATAGACACACATTGCTTCAGGGCACTTCAGAGTGTGACTCCCACTTTTACTATGAAAAGGATTTTGGATTAAGTGTGAGCAACTTTTTCTTCTGTCAAGAGTAGATCTCCATATCAACTCAACCTCAAGTCTTTAATGTGAAAAAATTCAAGACTCATGAACTGTCTTCATTAGACAGGTCTAGAGTGGCCACGCTGGGAGTCCTTGGAAGGTTCTTGAAATTCCTAAAGGCCACACCCCACTGCTGAGATCACCCTGAAAGGACACCCCCTACTAAGGAACCCACCCTAATCCTCCAGAGATAAAACTGCCAACTTCCCCTGATCTTTGCCTAAGAAAGGATAGGGAGACCAGCTCTCCCACATCAGATAAGCTAAATCCATCTAAAACAGCTTGATCTCCAGCCCACCTGGAGACGGGCACAGAATCAACTGGGTTAGGTCCCCAATGTGAGTTAACCAAAGAGGAAAAGCCATTCCTTTCTCTCCCCCCATCCCTTGCCTAACTATGTAATATACTTGACCTTGGCATCCATCTTTGGCACCTGCCCCTCCTTGCACCCACATCTGGAATCCATGAGTTCTCCAGCGCGCCCTTGCCCCTCTGCACTCCAGGTCTGAAGTCTGAGAGTTCCGTTCTTTTTGTCCTCTAATAAACTCTCCCTTAATCCTCTACACCGTTTGACTCCCCACGCAAGAACCCGGATACACAGACTCCTAGAGAGTCACTCCACAACATTAACGCAGAACAGGAGCAGGAGTCAGGAGGTCAATCAAGCCTTCTGGGGCATATGATCAACCATCAGCCAAGTACAACAGAAAATCTCTTTTCAAGGAGGGAGGGGCAGCTTCTTCCCCAGAGAGGCAGGAGAAAGTAAGAGTGACATTTCCAGTTTTTTGAATTAATTTTATTTTTATTATTAAATAAAATTAGCAAGCACAATAAAGAGATATCCCTATCCCCTCCTTTCAACTTTCCTCCCTCCCTTCCTCTACTTCCCTCCCACCCTCCTGTCCATCAGTTTCTGTGGGGCTGAGTTTCCCCTGGACCATCTGTCCTACCGGAGCTTCAGGCGTCTGTGGCACGTTCCCAGGGTTGATGTCTGATTTCTGACAAGTTTTTGAGTTCTGCGAGCCACCCTTTGGAAGAGAGGAATGCTCTACAGGCAAGGAGTGGGGCGGCTCCTCTAGTGTTTGCTGCTTGAGCTCAGGCTGGGTACCCTCTCCTCTCTCACCCTGTGGGACACAGGACTCTGCGGGGGTTCCCGCGGCTCTAGTGGGAGCTGCACCCCTGGGGCAGCCTGGTGCCTGCCTCCCTTGGCCAGCCGGCCTCACTCTGTCTACAACCTCTGCGGCTTTGGGATCCTTTGAAACTGGAACCAGATCTTCTTTGACTTCGGTCTGATTTTCAGAGGCCGTGGCGGGTGGGCAGGGCGAGGAGGTTTCCTTTCCACGGAAGCCCTGGGCCAGGAGGCGCGCTGTTCGCATGCATGCAGCAGGCTGGCCCAGGACTTAGGCTTGCTGACCGGCTCGGTGGCGGGGCTCGCCCTTTGATCAGGAGGTGACCCGTTCCTGAGCTTCGCAGGCTCTAGTCTTTCCACCCCTTGGGCGGCCGTACCCTCACCCGAGGAGTCAAGTATTTTTTGACTAGGAATTGCAATGTTCTCAGTAGGAGGGGAGCGGGCACAGGGCTGGGCCACCTCTGCGCTCAGGCGGCCCGTAGGCAGGCAGGGCTGCTTCAGGGCGATCCCAGGGCAGCTCTTAAGCGACCCTGCAGCCCCAGTCCCGCTATCCGAGGCTCTGGGGACAGGCCTGTCAGGCACAGGGTCCCCGGGATCCGCAAGGTTCCCAGGGCTGTTACCAGTCGTGGGCCTACCTGAAGGAAGCTCGTGGGCCACGACCTCCGCGTCCTTCGCTGCCACGTTGCTGCTGACCGCCGAGCTGGTGTGGCTGTCGGACGGGGCTCCGGGAGAAACACTGTGGTCCCCGCCATCCTGCAGGTCACTGTAATATCCAGGGGGCCGCCGCTTCTTTTTACGTTGTCTTCGTGGAACACCGCCAGGGACATCGATGTTCTGCAAGGCTTCGGCCTCTGCCTGGCAACCACCGGCCGGGGCAAGGGTGGGGCCAGGGTCCTGGCAGTCCACGCGGCTGCAGCTCACTTGTTTCTGGAGGCCATCGGGGATGTTTTGGGCAGTTGTACCACGGAGAATAAATTCAGGGGCCCAAGGATTCAACGTGCTGGAAAGGCTACAGCTAGGTGCTCTGGGCGAAGCAGCACTTGGTTGGATGACTTCTCCGACTCGCAATTCAGAGCTCTGGCGTTCTTGTGCGTCGGGCAGTTTATCCACAACAGGAGTGCCACGGTGCAGAGGGAACTCAGCTGAAGAGCAGGGCGTAGCAAAGAATCGATTGAATTCTTCCGCGCTAAAATCTCCAAAAATATACTGTCTGTGGCCCGCGGTGCACATCGGGTCCCCAGGAAGGCCGACGAGTTCCTTCTTCATTATGGAGGTCATTTTCTGCTCGTTCTTTCACCTATTCACCTGTTGAACACTCCACAAACCTTGCCCAGGGTTGGAAAATTAAAAAACAGATAAGTAAATAAATGCAGTTCTTAAGAATGCATGTTGAGCTGAGTAGTGGCCGACGCTGGAAATCTCTGAACTCTGGAGGCAGAGCAAGATAGTGGAGGGAGGTCTCGTCGCTATGAATTCCTCGCCAGCAATACCTAACGGGTCAGACCTAGCCAATAAATAGACAAAACTCCGGTGAACGCATTTGATCTCTGAGGCAGCTACACCTTAGAGCCCATCTAGAATCTTCTCTAATCTGCCACCTCAGATATTTAGCCACCTCTAGACTAAATAGGGAGATGGGATTACATTCCTAAATGATTGTTTTATGGGCAAGGGATTACATCCCTAAATGATTGCTTTATGTCCTGTCCAAAACTCTCACTAACTGATCAAACTCAAATTTACTACCCTATGAGTCTATAGATGTAAGGGGTTCTGTTTGTTTTGTAGGTTAACTTCCTGCTGCAAGTGGTCCCTGTTAATAAAAGACATGATTATATGAATTTCTGTCTTAGTATCTCCTGGATTTTCTTTAAGAAAAGAAATTGGGGGCTGGAGAGGTGGCTCAGGGATTAAGCCTCTGCCTTGCAGGCGGAGAGTCCTGAGTTCGGATCCCAGATCCCACGTATAGACGCCATGCGGAAGCGGGGGCGGGCTGCGTTTCTGGTCCTGGTAGGGCGGAGCCTGTGAATCCCGGGGCAGAGTAAACAAGGAGGAGGTGAAGGCGTCCATGGTGGTTCCTGAATTCGTCCGTGGTTCTACACACACACACAGATACACACGCGCACATACATACGCACACACGCACAATTGAATAATAATAAAAAAAAACACTCCAGAAAAAAAAATAAAATAAAAAAAAGAAAGAAAAGAAATTGAGGGGCTGGAGAGAGATAGCTCAGGGCTTAAGATTCTGCCTCATAAGCAGAAGTACCTGAGTTCCGATACCAGTCCCAAGTAAAAACACCAGGCAGAAATCCCGTGTCCTGCACTTTTGGCTCTGGAAATCCTAGAGCAAAGCAGGGAAGTAGAAGTAATCCAGGATGATTCCAGAAGTCACCCTTGAGCCTCTATAGGGACACATAGTATGCTCTAACAAACACATACACACAATAAATAAAAATATTAAAAAAAGAAATTGAAAGCTTGGAAAGTGCACTTTTTTTCAATGAAGATTAACCGTAAAGGTGAAAAATATAAATGACAAATTGAAGCTATTGTTATTTGACTTTATTTATTTATATTTTTGATAGAAATTTTGTGTGTGTGTGTGTGTGTGTGTGTGTGTGTGTGTGTGTGTGTGTGTGTGTTAGAGGGCACTGTATGTCCCTGTGGAGGAGCAGAGGGTGATTTGGGGAATCATCCTGGATTGCTTCTCTCTCCTTCTGGCTTCATTCTGGGATTTCCCAGGCTCAGCCCACTAGACAGGAGGATATAGACATAGTGAGATAAAAATCTTAACATGTTGAAAAAGAGATAGAAAGTGAGGATTGTCCCTCTTTCTGCTGTTACATGGATATGGCATGGCTGGTAGGAATGAGCAGGGAGGTAGAAATTGAGGTGGAACGGATCTAGATATCCCTCAAGTCTGATCTTCGCTGGGGAGCAAAGGGAAAACCATGGTTTAACTTGCAGACTGGGGACTTAATCATGATCTGTAGAGGAAATTATGATGATCAAACTATTATTATACACTGGGAAAACTTTTTTGCATGTGTATGTATGTACACACACATATATATATATATGCATGTTCAGATGTGTATGCATACATATGTTCAGATGTCTGTGTGTGTTGTGTATATGTGGTGTCTTCCTCAATTGCTGCCTATTCACCAAGGCAGGGTCTTTCAATAGAATCCAGAGACTCATAATAAATATGGCTGTTAGCCTGGATGTTGCTGATATATTCATGACCAAATTACTTAAGAGAGCAAGGGATTCTATTTTAATTTACAATTCTTGGTTACACTTCCTGTCCATTTTGGCAGGTGAGCTCATAACCAACACCAGGAGCTGAGGGAACTGGCCACACCATGTCCACAGGACCACTAAAAGAGGGACGATCCTCCTTTGTCAGATAGGCATGTCTGGTCAAGTATACAAACGAATGCCAATTTCCTTAATCAGATCCTTCTGTCTTAAGCACCTATCCAGAAACTAGTTCCACCCATCATAAGACAGATCTTACCTATCAAGTAGACAATCTCCTGCAGATTTGCTCAGGGTCTAACTCAACTACTAAGTCTGCAAATGAGCCCAGAGCTTGAACCCTCAACTGTCAAGTTGACACCTGTATCTAACTATGACAATAAGGCTTGTCTGGCTAGCTAACTTGCTCCAGGAATTTCCCTCTCCACTTTTTAAGCACAGAATTACAGACAAGCCACCACACCCACTTATCATTTATGTAGGTTCTAGGGATCCAAACTACAATCTTCCTGTACAATATCCTGAGATATTTCCACAGCCCTGGGAAAGACTACTAAATGAGAAGTGAGGTCGAGGGACAGGAGGGTGGACAGGATTATTCTTAGTACTGTGTGAAAGTGAGAAATATAACTGTTCATTCCTCTTTGAGACAAAGGTTGCATAGTCTGAACGACATGAGAGAAATCAGTTCCCAATGGACTGGCTTATACATGCTATTAGGAACATTCATTATCGCTGGATGAAGTCCCATGAATATCAGGGACTGGAATGCAATAGAAAGACAAACATTATTGAGGGAATTGGACATGAAAGGGGTGGTGTTTGATGTGCAGTTCACCAGGCTAGGTAGAAGAGTTGAGAAAGAAGTTAATTCAGCAGGGACCTCAGGATTCATTTGGGATGTTATCGACTTCATTGAGACCACGTGGGACATGATCTTCATGAGACAGGAGAGGCTCTGATAGTTCTGAATGATTTAGACTAGCTTGTAAACTGGGCTCATGAGGTACTAAAGCATTCAGGAGGGGCTAAAAAAACAAGAAAGATAGGTGATAGGGCCTGTCTGCATTGCTTGAAAGCAAATATGGCAAGATTTAGTTCAGCTAGAGATCCAAATGAAAACAGTTGATCAGAAGTCAAATTCAGTGAATATTTTGGTGACACAGATGCCTTTGAGTCACCCCTGCTCATGCTCTTGTAAGTAAACCAAATAAACTCCGCAGCTTACCAAGTCTAGCTTGATGAATTGAGTAGATTGTTTCTCTGGTCTGTTGTTGGTATAGTCTTTGGGGGGTGAATAAATGTTTATTTACATTTCAGGAAAAATAGCCCAACAAATAGTTCTAGGCTATATAGTCATACCTTAAACATACACACAGTTGGTTTCTAATATTCTATTTCTCTTCCTATCCTTCTTCTTTAGATAAAAAATGGAATTGTATCATACATATTCTGAAATATGCTCTTCTTTTCATAAAATGTGTCATGGGTGTTTTTATATGAAAATATCATGTCATAGTTTAGATATACTATAATTTATCCAGCTATTTTCCCACTAGACATTTTCTTTTATTTATTTATTTATTTATTTATTTATTTTTTTACCACTAGACATTTTCTTTTTTTCAAGTTTTGATTAATACAAAGATACTGTAATAAATATTCTTTTCCATTGATGATACTTATCTTCAGACAAGGTACCAGGGTGAGATGATAAGGTCATATACACTTTTTTGTTTTTGTTTTTCAGACAGCTACTTTTCTGTTACTATAATAAAATACTCTGACAAAGTCAATTTAGAGAGAAAAAAAATTATTTTGGTTCATAGTTCAAAGGGTACAGTTTATTGTGGCAGGAAAATCAAGATGTCAGGAGCTTAGAGCATTGTGTCTGCAGTCAGGAGGAAGAAAGTGATGAATGCTTGTGCTTAGCTAGCTTTCTCCTCTTAACAAAGTGCATGACCTCAAACTCAGGGATGAGGGAGGCTGATCTACCCCGTGATTTCAGATACTATCAAGTTAACAATGGATACAGACACCACACAGAGATTCACAATGTGTCCTTAGCTGGCTTGGACTTGTTATGCAGATGAGGCTGGCCTCAAATACCTAGATAATTACTTGCCTCTGCCTCCTGGATGCTAGGATTAGAAATGTGCACCACCACATCCTGGTCTAGGTTACACAAGTTTAATTGTAACATGTAATGCTAGATTAGGATCTCCAAAGGTTGTAGTACAGCAAGTTTCTATGAATGTTTGCTTCCTCCTAAAAACTTTTTACAATATTTTCAGTTTTGCCAATATATTAGCTAAAATAATAATATCCTTAAATTCCATAAGTACTAGTAAAATTAGTCATTTAAAAAAATTGAAGTCTTTTCACAGAAAGACAGACGTCATATGTTCTCCCTTATAAGTGGAACCTAGTACATAATGACATGCTCAAGGGGAAATCTCTAAAATATCCATTATAACTGCAAAGGATCATAACTGGGGACAGGGGAAAGAAGACTCCAAGAGAGTGGAGACAAAGAAACAAGAAACACAGTTAAATAGATAAATAAGGTCACTGTTAAGAAAAGTCTGTAACTACTGAGCCATCTGATCCTGTCCAGATCAGGGGGTCAGGGGTCAGTAAGCAGGTGACTGGTTACCTCACTCTCTAATGTGTCCCAATCCTGATCTCTCTCCTTTAAGCCTTTTCTTATACAAAGGTCTTAAAAAAAAAAAAAGCTTTTTATGTTTAGCTAGGAGAAGATCTCAGCACCCAGACAGGATGCAG
Source organism: Typhlomys cinereus (assembly GCA_023101885.1). NCBI lineage: Eukaryota > Metazoa > Chordata > Mammalia > Rodentia > Platacanthomyidae > Typhlomys > Typhlomys cinereus. The sequence continues at coordinate 5,357,954 of JALPQD010000017.1, read as the reverse complement.
CCTAGTGCAGTAGAAAAACAATGAAATAGATACAACAGCTAATCAGAATGCCGAGTACTAGAGATCCTTCAGTGTTCACCTGGAATCAGGCCAGCCAAATCTCTCTCCATCCTAAGGATCAGGGAACAACCTGGCAGAAGAGTAGGGGGAGGGAAATTAGATTGTAAGAGCCTGAAGATGGAAGGTCCATCACTGGATGTGACATTCCACTCAAGACAGAGCAGCTGCATCCAGGAACTCTCTGCAATGAGACTTGTCCTTACCAGACCTGCACAATGACTGACAAATCATGTCCACATAGACTAATGAGAATCTCAGGAGGAATAATTTCAAGCAGTAGAAACCTCAGGAGCTAAGGCTTTACATGTGAAGGGGAGAGTCCCATCAGTGGGTGTGCCCAAAGAAGGGTCATTTGGTCTGCCACAGATGTCTGAACCCCCACCAGAGCAGATGATCCAGAAGGAACCCAGGGAATCGTAGAAGCAGATGGACAGGAGGGTGGGACACAGTGGGATGGATTAATAAAGGGAGGGGAAGGAGGGAGGGAAGCAGGAAGGGAGGATAGAGGGGAAAAAGCTAAGGGGGAGGAGGGGAGCAGGGAGTATTATTTATTGTGCTTTTACAACTAGGGAAAAATAAAATTTAAATTAAAAAAATTGAAGTCTTTTAAAAAATAGTCAAGCTGGAACAATGGTGGGTGACTTCAGTCACAGCTAAACTGAAGCTCAATAGTCAGTTAAGCAGAGTTAGAGGTGATCCTGGGTAAAAAAAAGAAGCAAGCCAGGTGTGGTGGGTCACACCTGTAATCCCAGCACTTGGGAGGTGGAGGAAGCAGGAAGCTCATGAGTTTGGGACCAAGCCAGGCTACATGGTAAGATTCTGTTTAAAAAAAAAAAAAGAAGAAAGAAAGAGAGTTGGAGAGATGACTCAGGTTAAGCTTCTGCCTTGAAAGCAGAAGGTCCTGAGTTCGGATCCCAGGTCCCAGTGTGAGAAACAGTGGCAGCCCGTACTTCTGGCTCTGGTGGGCAGAGCCTGGGAAATCCCAGAGTAAAGCAAGAAGGAGGTAGAAGTAATCCAGGATGATTCCCAAAGTCACCCTTGGTCCTCCATAGGGACACACGTGCACGTATTAAAAATAAATAAAGGGGCTGGAGAGGTGGCTCAGGGATTAAGCCTCTGCCTTGCAGGCAGACGGTCCTGAGTTCCAATCCTAGATCCCACATATAGAAGCCAGGCGGAAGCGGGGGCGGGCTGCGTTTCTGGTCCTGGTAGGGCGGAGCCTGTGAATCCCGGGGCAGAGTAAACAAGGAGGAGGTGGAAGAGGGGGTCCATGGTGATTCCCGAATTCGTCCGTGGTTCTACACACACACACACACACACACACACACACACACACACACAATTGAATAAAAATGAATATAAATAAATAAATAAATAAATCTAAAAAGAAAAACTAAAAAGAAGGAAGAGCAGCGGGAAAGGGGGCTTGGTAAGAAGTTGGAGACAGGCTAAGTCATATCCTTCACAGAGACAGAGAGCTGTAAGACGCCAACTCTAAGAGCAGGCCTCTCTATGGAAGTAGGGTGGAGCTAATCTACCTCAAAGTCCACTCCCTATGACTGCCTTTATCCTGAAAGACTCCACCTCCTAATGGTGCCATGACTTTCCCGAACACATGAGACTGTGGGGGACACATTTAAACCATCACACACACAATACAATTATTAATTTTTCACATGATCAAAGCATGAGATATTCAACAGCATTATTCACAATATTTTTACATACAAATCTTACATAAAATTTCATGGTTTACAATTTTACTTTTACTCTTTTCAAAACGTATCCATCTGGGGCTGGTGAGATAGCTCAGTGGAGAAGATGCCTGCTCACACACCTGGTGACCTAAGTTTGATTCCTGGAAGCTCGCATGGTGGAAGGAAAGAACTGACTTGCAAAAGTTGTCCTCTGACCTGCACCCAATCGTGCACCGTGGCACGATTGTCTCTCTGAACTATGAGCATTGCTTGAAAAAATATTTCTGTATATTTGGCTAGGACTCATAATTGGTGAGGACTGCTTGCAATTTTACATCACCAGAAGCAGCAACTGGAGCAGAAATGATCAGTGGTGAGAACCATCAAGGTGTTTGGATTTTACAATGTTCTAATTATATGGCACTGCTGGCACAGGGAGACATCTTGGAAAACATGGACAACCTAAGGTCCATCAGCTGACCCAATTATAGGGTAAATAAACCCATCATATATATGTTCCAAAATCAAGCCATTCCTGTGCTACATTATGTACCTTTCCTCCTCATAGAGTAATTTTGCCAGCTAAACACAAGGATTCAGTTTGGCCTTCTAGCTAAACTCCTCTATGAGACTTTAAGGGGATAGAAGGGAAAGCTGTTAGACTGGACCCCTGAGACAGCATGGCCCCTAAACTTCCTAAATCAAGCACCTGTCTCTATCCTAGTATTAGCTCTCATGAACTTATCAAACCATTTTTACTGTATGTATTGAAGGGAAACAGCCTGAGGTTTTGAACCGAAATCATGCGGCTTTCCCAGGGCTAGTCACTTATCTTTCAAGTCATTAGATCTCATGCCCTGGGACTGGTTCCTTGTCTCCTGTCACTAGCAGCTGTGTGACTCTTCTTATTTGGAAGGTCTCCAAATTAACCCTGAAACAAAGCATGATGGCTTACATGCTCCACCAGTTAGATATTCTCGGCTGTATCTCAGACAGCAGAACCAACAAATGCCAGACTCTTCTACAGACTCCACAACTTACTATAAAACCTGGTTGCAACTTTAAATCTTGCCATGTGCCTTTGAGGCTCTAGCCATGCAGCAGCTCCTACGGCGTTTCTGTATAAGAAACATTGATCTTACCATTTGTACTAGACTAGAGCTACAGGATTCTCCACTTTATCCTGTGGCCATGTTCACAGATGGTGTTAGGATGGCATGACATAGACTTTTGGAGTATGTAGTAATAGGGTTCACAGAAGTCACGGAATCTAAGCTTCTTCTATGTAATTCTATGCCAACCTGAAAAGCAGAACTAATTGCCCTCACAAGGATTCCCCTATTGGTGCCAGGAATGAGACTTATCATTTACACAGATTGAGCCTGTGCTTTCTGTTTGACTCAAACCCATGCACCCCCTGTTAATATTCCCTTGATTAGACATGCTTCTGAGGTTTTGGCATATCTATCAGAAACCGCTGGGCTTCTGACTCAGGTGTACTGCAGGGTACATGAAAAGACTTCTCCAATATTTCTTCGGGTGACAACCAAACAGATCAACAGGTTAAAACATGCAACTTGGCTTCTGCTTCACACTTTTTCGGTTCCAATGCCATACTCCCATGTTCTGTGCCCCCTGAGAAACCTAAATAACTTTAGGTCAAGGGCTCCTAGCACTCTAGAGTGAGATTACAAATAGAGAACAAGCTGTTATTATTCCCCATGTGTTAATTCCATCTTCTTGTTGCTGAATGAATACAGAACTCAAACAAATTTAGGGGAAAAAGGTACTTATTGGAGTTTATGATTCTTGGTTATACTTCATAAGCTTGGCAGGATAGTTTATAATGATGTCAGAAGCTTAGGGGACTGACCACATCCTATCCACAGGAAGAGCTAGACAGGGACATACTTCCCAACTTGCAAGTCTGCCAAAATACAGAACCATCCACCTGCCTAGGGTATGGTCCTACCTATTATGGGATGTGTCTCCCCACATCAATTAGGTAACCTTCCACAGGGCGATCTAGCCCCTCATGGCCCTCTAGTGCCATGCATGAGTCTGTTTCATGTTCCTTGCTCCTCATGAATTCCATGCCTAGGCACTGTGCATTCTCATGGGCTCCCTAGCCCTTTATGGCACACTAGTGCCATGAGTCTGTCTCTTGTTCCTTGCTCCTCATGAATTCCATGCCTAGGCACTGTGAGTTCTCATGGGCTCCCTAGCCCCTTATGGCACACTAGTGCCATGAGCTCTGTTCTACTTCTGCTTCTCATGGAGGTGCCCTAGCTTCTCATGGCACTCCATGTCTGGAGTCTGGGAGTTCCAACCTTTCTCTTTTCTAATAAACTCTACCTTAATCCTCAAAAAAAAAAAAAAAAAAAAGGTAACCTTTCACAGACTTGCTCAGGGCTTGCCTTAGCTATGCAACTCTTATGGGTGTGAGTAAAGGCTCAATTCTCCATTGTCAAGTTGATTCTTATATCTGAATGGTGCGCTCTGGGTCTTCCTGAAGGAAGATCCTTAACAATTGTCATTTGGCCACATATTTGGAAGCCAAAGCTCTCCAAATTAACCCATTTTTAAAGGCATGGGAGTTCTTTAAGCCTTATGATGCATTTCCAAAGAATATTCCACCTGTTGTCAACTGCTGCTGTTTGCCTGTATGTTGCTGATAAATTCATGACCAACAGGTTAGGAGAACAAGGGATTTTATTCCTTCTTGTGATTCTCCATCACAGGAGATCTCATCACAGGAGGGCTCATACCAACAGTAGGAGCCAAGGGAACTAGCCACACTAGATTCACAGGAACTCAAAATATACCTCAGTAGTGAACCAGCCCCCTCTATCTTATCTACCTGCCCAAGACATGGTCCCATTCACTATGGGCTGGGCTTTCCTACAACAAATTAGATAATCTCCTGTAGGCTTGCTTAGGGCTTGTCTTAATTTTTCAATTTTTCAAAGATGTGCTCAGACTATTTACAATAGCAAAGTCATAGAATCAACCCAAATGCCCAACAGTGGGATAAGGAAAATGGGTACATTTATACAATGGAATACTACTCAGTCATCAAAAAAGATGAATTAATGAAATTTGCAAGGAAGTGGATGGAATTAGAAAAAAATATATTGAGTGAAGTATCCCAGACACAGAAAATTAGACACCATATGTACTCCTTAATAGGTGGATCCTAGTACTAAACCCACTTGATAACATATTCAAAGATAAATCTCTGTAATACACAAATACTCTGTAATTGCAAAGATTAAAAACAGGAGGGAAGGGGAAGGAGGGCCCCTCCAGAAATAAGGAGTGAGGGGATCATGCTTCAGTAGAGAAAGTAGGTCACCATCAAATATTGCTAGTATGTAGGGAGACATCTGGTGAAGCTCACTCTCATTTTCCTTCCTGGGTACTTGCGACTGAGGAGGTTTGATCTCACCAATCAGGGAGAGTATAGGAACTGGCAGATAGATGGTAACCATCCTGCAAATGGGACACTGATCCCCCCCTCACTGCAGTCTCCTACTCCTATTCCATCTACCTTTGAATCTCCTCTTACAGTGAGATCTTCATTTAAACAGCTTTTTATCTCTGGTTAGGAGGTGACCTCCAATGCCAATCAGGATGGAGCCAAGGGTGATGCAGGAACAGCAAGACTGAAAACAATAAACTATAGTTCAGAACACATTGATAATCTGGAACCAGACTAGGCAAATCTCTCCCCATCCTAAAGCTCAGGGAAACTTGTGGAAGAGGGGGCGGCAAGATTGTAAGAGCCTAAAGATGGGGAGAGCCAACAATATAGCAATATGCTCCACACAAGTTAGGGCCACAGTAGCCATAGTCGGACTTTGCATGATCTGCACAATGACTGACCTGTGTGTCGATGACCCCCCAAGGTCTAGCATGGATCACAGGCAGTGGGATCCTTAGAGGCAAGGGATTAACAGTCATAATAGTATTCCCATACTAAGGAGAAGTGTGCGTGGGGTGGGGGGGACTCTGGGCTATGCCACTGAGTCCTTACATCCCACTGGAGTGGAGGACTCAGAGGGAAGTTTAGTGTTCACACAGGGGGATGCTCCATGGGATGGCAGGGGGGAAGAGGGAGACACTGGGGAGGGAGAGAGAGGGGGATGAAAGGAAGGGGAAGTGGGAGGAGGGTACAGGGGGATTTTGGGAGGAGTGGAGGGAGGGAGAGAACAAGGGTACTGTCATAGTTAAGCACAGGTGTCAACTTGACTGTTGAGGGTTTGGGCTCTGGGCACAGCTGTAGAGAGTTGATGGATGAGTTAAGCCCAAATCAAACCTTATAGAGGGGCTCAAACAAAGTCCAAATCACTATTTATCTTTATCCCAGTATTACATTTCTTATTTAGCTCTCACCTCAATTGATCAAACAAATATGAAGCCTTCCCTGTGTTGTGTAGCTCAGCAAAGTAATCCTGCCTTCAGCCTCAACAAGGCAGCCACACTTATTTATTTTAAATTTTTTTTTATTATTTATTTTTTATTCAATTGTGCGTGTATGCATGTGTGCGCATGTGTATGTATGTGTGTGTGTATGTATGTATGTATGTATGTATGTATGTATGTATGTGCGGGCGAATTCGGGAACCATCATGGACGCCTCCACCTCCTCCTTGCTTACTCTGTCCCAGGATTCACAGGCTCCGCCCTATCAGGACCGGAAACGCTGGCTGCCCCCGCTTCCGCCTGGCTTCTATACGTGGGGTCAAGAATTGGAACTCAGGACCTTCTGCCTGCAAGGCAGAGGCTTAACCCCTGAGACACTTCTCCAGCCCCAGCCACACTTATTACAGCCAATATATCCACTATAATTCCTGCTTGGGATATCTTCAGGTGTGTTACTAATCTCAGTCATTTTGTACCTATATCCATCTGGATGGCACTAAAAGTAGTTCTCAGAAACAGCTATAGTTCTTAGAGGAAGAAAGACTTATGCTATTTGCCGAATAGTCTATCAGTTTCCCAAAGCCTGGGAAAAGACTCCCAGCTTTCAGTCCCTAGCAGCCCATTACTAAGGTGGTCCATTACTCACCCAATATAATCTGACTTCTGGGTCTCCATGAGACTTCTCATTATTGTCTTGTTTTAACTCCACTTCAGTGCATAAGGCTTGTACCCCACTTGAGCACTTGTTTCTATATGGACTCAAAGCACATTCTTATCTTATGAAAGCAATCCCTGTCCTCTCCTTGCAGATCATTTTGTAGCTTACCCTCTCATAGATATTACTCAATTCAAAGTACGATGCTCTTGGGCCTCAAAGAATAGGAGTGATTATTCACAATATCACACTATCAGGTCAAAATGGGCCCCTGGATTAATTCTTAATGGGACTGAAACAGCTACTGGGTTAGCAGCCTCTTGGATTATATTTACTTACATTGAAGTCAGGCTAAGAAATCTAACTTACACCTTAGAAGAATTAGCCACTAATAGCAGTTAGGCCCTTCCAAGCTTCTGAGAGTTACTACACGCATTAGTTCTAAACAACTGAATGGCCCTAGATTGTCTCCTTATCAACCAAGGAGGACTCTGTACAATAATTAATAAAACTTGTTTCACTTAAATAAACCATTTAGGCAAAATCGAAATAGATATCCAAAAGGTTTATGAATATCCCCCTAATTTTGGTCTTTTAACCAAGACAATAACACCATCTGCTTAATCATAAAGTCAGTCATATATAACATTATTTACTTCCTACCCCTTCTGGGTCTCATCATTATTATGGTACTTGTGTTCGGACTCTGCTTATCTAATGTGCTAACAAATTTCATATTTCCCAGGCACCAACACATCCAATTCCAGACAATATCACACACACATCTCCTGCTTGCAAATTTGTTATCTAGTCTCTTTAGAGATCGCCTCCTAAGTTTATGCTGTTAGGCCTGGAACCACCATGGTAGACAGGGAGCGCCAACTAGGGCACCATGAGGCTCTTCTTCAACTCTGAAACAGTTGCAGAAAACGATCTTCATCCTTTGTCAGTGATTTGATCATGTTGATCTGTCAGTGATTTTGACTTAAGCTTCCATTTATCCCAGTTTCCAGTTCCTTGGCCCACTTGTAACTTCACTCAGTTTGCATAGACAGGTAAGGATCCCTGGGTGCTTTGGTGAAGAATGATAAACTTCCTTAAGCATTTTTACAGAGTGCATGAACACAGCTGGGGATGTGACTCAGTGGTAGAGCACTTGCCTAGCTTGCACACAGCAAAAAGAGCGTGAAGAGACATGTTCTTTTCCCTGTTTGACCTTTTGATTTGTGACTCTTTTGCTGAAACTTTGTAGTGTATTTTAATAAACCCTCTCTTTTTTCTGTTCTTTTCCTGGGTAAATATCTGTCACGACTACATCCCCCCACGTGTACTGACCTTTCCAGAGGCTGTTTCAGACAAGGCAGATATGACAGATAAGGATCTAAGTGCCTAGTACTTGTTTGTAAGTGCAGAAACTAAGAGTAAGAGGTTTGACATTTCTATAACTACCTGATACAGTCATTTTGTTGCAGGAACAGTCTTTCCTCTGTTAGTCAAATATCCCCTCTGGGTTACCAAATGTTACAAGGTCCCTGTTCAGGGGCCAAAGGTTGCGGGAACGACTATCCCAGTGTTGCAGGGCTCTTGTGTTTGGGTGTTGAAGATTGAAACCAGAACACTTGTAGAGGATTAAGGCAGAGTTTATTACAGGAGAGAAAGGCTGGAATTCGTGGACTCCAGACATGGAGTGCTATGAGGGGCTAGGGTGCCCCAGAGAACTCATGAACCCCAGGCATGGAATCCATTAGAAACAGGCAAGGAACAGACTCACACTACTAAGTGCCTTGAGGAGCAAGTGTCTTAGATAGCTGCCAGGATCAAGCATATTTGTACATATTTGTACATATTTTCCCTAGGCAAGCTTGGGAAATTGGCTTTTTCTCAGTGGTTAGCTCTCATTGGAGCCCAACCCAATTGTTCCTGGGCCCACGTGGGCTAGAGATCAAGTTGTTTGTTTGATATAGAGAGCTCCTCTCCATAAACCTTTCATAGGGAAGTTGGCCATCTTATCTCTGGGAGGGTTGAAGTCAGTTCCTAAACTGGGGTGTTCCTTCTGGGTGATCCCAGCTGTGGCTTTCAGGAATTACGAAAGACTTTCAAAGACCTTTAAAGACCAATCCCAGCATAGCTGCTCTAATCCTGCTTTAGTGTTTTTTTCTGTTTGCTCTTTGGTCTTCGAGAAAGGATCCCTCCGTGTAGTCTAGGTTGACTGGAGCTCAAGATTCTTTTGCCTTGATTGCCACTGTAGCTGCCCTGGCAGGAGAAGAGCTAGCCTAAAGAGACGCCTGTGTCTTCACCCTTAGGTTTTTGGACCATCAAAGCAGTGGATCCCTAAAGAAAAAATCCCATGCTGGGTAAAGGGGAAGACTGAAGTCCAGATGCCAGTCAGAGGAAAAGTCTGTCTCTCAGGATGAGATTTCACACAGTTATGACAACTTAAAGGAACTGTTTGCATATTTCTTGACTTTTTTTTTAATGTGTGTCTCTGTGTGCCCTTTGCGTGCCTTTGGAGGTCCAAGGGTGACTTCAGGAATCACTCTGGTTTGCTTCTACTTCCTATTTGCTTTGCTCTGGAGCTTCCCAGGCTCTGTCTTCCAGGACCGGAAGTAGAGGCTGCCATTTTCACCTAGTGTTTTTACATGGGATCTGGGATCCAAACTTAGGACTTTCCGCTTGTGAAGCAGAAGCTTAACCCCTCAGCCATTTCCCTGGCCATTATTTCATCTTTTTTTTTTTTTTTTTTTTAACGTGGGACCTGGGATCCGAACTCAGAACCTTCTGCTTGTGAGACAGAGTCACAACCCCTGAGCCATCTCTTCAGCCCTATTTCATCTTTTCTATATAACCATATAACTGCTAAAGAAAGGCAAAGAGAAATTAGACGGTCCTCCTCCAACCTCATTTAGCCAAAATTGTAAATACACCCATTTTCCTCTATCAATCTGTCTTCTAATTTTTTTGTGAAGTACTAGGTTTATGAATCTGAATGCCCACTTACAACACTGAGTACTGAGATTATGGGTATGTATTACTTTTCCTTGCTTATGTTTTCTAGTATCACTTAAAATACATTTTGTGCATATTGCAAATATCTCATTGCTCCAAGAACTGAGAAACCCCTAGATTAGTAGTCACTCTCACAAGGTCCCTGACTTTTCTCCAATCTGTAGAAATTTCTTAGCCAGGCGTTGTCAGTGAGGAAAAACTACCAAGCCCAGAATTCCCTCGCACGCCTGGGCGACTGCTCACGCGTCACGCGGAGGCCTCTGGGATATGTAGTTCCAGCCTTCCGCCGAGCACGCTGCTCGCGGGCCCTCATTTTCGGCTTTGAGGAAGAGAATTGCCGCGGGAAAGACGATGTTTCTCTAGGAAAGGCTAAGTACCCTAGGATGTGGAGGGTGTGCCCTTGCTGGCGACTCCCAGGCTGTCGCTAGCAGCTTTCTCCGAGGGTCCCCTTGGAAAGGTGAGGGGCGTGGAGGAAACTTGCGGGTAAGTCAGGGCGGGGAGTGGCGGCGATTTTTATTTCCCGTCCAGCGCGTTTTCGGGCTGGAGACTCGGTTCACCTTAGACCCGGGGATCTCCCGGTGGCGTTGGGTTCTGCAGAGGGCTGGGAAAGGCCGAGTCCTTCCACAGCCGGCTGGAGGAGCCAGATCCACACTTGGGGGGCTGTTCTGCGGGTGGGCGCAGAGGTACCTGTCACCGGCACAGCCCGCTGGGGGTAGCCCTGCACTGTGCCTGTGCACCGCAAGCCCAAGGCCATCGCGCGGGGGGCCACACTTGTTTTATTAGTGTAATTCCTGAGAAGCTTCCATTTCATCTGTGGGCGAATAGTGTCTGCAGGTCCCTTAGCTTTGGGCGTGTGTGTGTGTGTGTGTGTGTGTGTGTGTGTGTGTGTGTGTGTGTGTGTAGATATGCAAATTAAGTTTGGATGTTGTGTTGACTGCCAAGAAATAAAAGTCACATCCTTCTCTCCTCCCTTGTGAATAGGCTTAGAGGGGCTGAGGCTTACTTTTAGTAATATAATCATACTTTTGTTGATGTAAGGGGCTCGTTCAAGTGGAGAGAACCGGGTTGTGATCGCAGCTTCAGTAGAGCCGTTTTAACTCTTTTGAACCTGATTTTCCTTATTGTAAAATGGAAGTGATGTCTACCTGTAAGGCTAACGGGAAGCGTTTAATGAGATAATGTTTTGAAAAAGTTGTTTGTAGCCTTCTGTATAAGGGTTTGATTTTGGAGGCTTTGGAGGGGAGTTCTTTGTAAATTGTGAAAGTTGCAGAAGTAGTCTGATGAAATTTAGTCCCAGCCTAACCAATTGTTGCTTCCCAGTTATAAATATCTTTAAAACAAAGTGTTAGTTCCACAATAAACATTATGTATGTATGTATGTTTGTATGTATTGATGCTGGGGATTAAACCCGGATCATTGAGCATGCTGGGCAAGCACTCTATCTCTGAGTTATATTTCCTGTCTTTTAAATATTTCTTGATTGCTGTACACCTAATTAAAACCATTTTAATTATAAATTATTCTAGGGTACAAGAAGAAAAAAGCAAGGGATTATTCTAAAACCAATTGAAATGCCAGAGAATGTCTTACTTTTCTAAACCGTGGCTCTGAATTAATGGCTACTGTCTTTAGAAATTTTAAAGATGATATATATGTTTTTTTTTTTTTTTCCAATTTTACTCCCTTATTTAAGGAGGTTGGACATATAGCTCAATTGGTAGCCTAAGCATGTGGTATTCCATCCTGGGTTCTATCCCTAGAATGGTATGGTGGGTGGGGGGTAATCCTAGAATTAAAGAGGTGGATGCAGGAGGATCTCAGGTCAAGGTCATTCTTGGCTGTATAGCAAGTTACATGAGATACAGTTAGAAAGAGAGAAAAGAAGAAAGGAGAGAGAGAAAAAGAGAGAGAGTTTTGGGTGGGGCATTGTGGAAATTCCTAAAGTCTAGCGCAGAGGTAGCTGATATAGGAGGATTTTGGGTTCCAGGCTAGCCTGGGCTACATAGAGCAACTCTGTTTTTGCAAGCATGTAAACAAATACATACCCAAGAAAGACAGTTCTGATGTCTTTCTTCTGGTAAAAAGCAAGCATTTTAAAAAAAATGTGCAGAAAGAGGGCTGGAGAGATGGCTCAGGGGTTAAGACTGTCTCTGCAATCAGAAGGTCTTGAGTTTGGATCCTAGGTCCCATGTAAAAAATTCGAGGCAGTAACGGAGATGGCCTGAACTTCAGGCCCTCGTGGGTGGAGTCTGGGAAATCCCAGAAGATAGCAAGAACGAGGTAGAAGCAATCCAGGATGATTCCGGAGTCCACTCTCTTGGTCCTCCACAGGGACACATAGGGCACTCTGACACACGCACATGCACGCACACACACACGCATACGCACGCACACCCAGGCACACATGCACACACACGCACACACACACATGCACACGCACAAAATAAAATATTTTTAAAAATGTGTAAAAAGAAGCTCTTTTTTTCTGATCATTTCATTTCGGATCATATTTGCTAATCTGGTTCAGACTAAGAATAAAATCTCTAATGCAGAACAGAACTTGTTGCTTGAAATTTGAATTTTGGAATTAATTTAGTATTAACTAGATAAAAATAACCAATACTAAGTCAATTTTTTTACAGATTTTATTGGGATGGATTTAGAGCCAGCAAGATGGAGGAAAAAACCACATGAAGGCATGCAGGCCATTTTCCTTCTGGCATACTGCACCTGACTACTAGTCGAAGATGACTTTCTTTACCAAAGAAAATTTGTGATATAAAGGGAAAGAAGCTTTTTTTTTGTTCCAGACTCGGTTATAAATATGTTTCGTCTCAGAGGTATTTCTCAGTTCTCTTGGAGAGTGTTTCAGTTTCGACCCTTCTGCTGTGAACCATTAACTGTTCAGATGAATAACTGTACAGATGAACAGCAAGTATTTGACCTTATTGAAAGAAACAAAGCCACACTTTCAGAAGAGCAAATGGGGTGTGCATTTGATGTCCTTCAACAGCTGCAGAAGCAGAAGACCACCTTGTTAAAGAATGTTGAGTATGTTAAAGACCATCCCCAGTTTCTTACTCTTCGTAACTTAACTCTAAATAGCATCACATCCATGAATGACGACATCTTGGTGAAAGTGCTATACAATTTGCAGCAGTAAGTTACTTTGATATTTTTTGGAAATTAGTTTAATTTTCTAAATCTCTTTTTAAAAATGAAATACTTTTTCCCCAAGATATGATTTCCTGACAATGTACTTTTAGAGATGTTTGAAGGATGTTCCCTGATACTGATTAGTAGTACAGTTTTAAAAATGAAAATAGGGGGCTGGAGAGATGGCTCAGGGGTTAAGACTTTGCTTCCTAAGCAGAAGGTTCTGAGTTTGAATCCCAAGCCCCACATAAAAAGTGAAGGGGAGAATGGCAGCTGCCTCACTTCTGGCCCTGGTGGGTGGAGAAACGCAAGAAAGAGGTAGAAACAATCCAGGATGATTCCCAAAGTCAACCTTAGCCTTCCACAGGGACACACAGTTCCTTCTGTTACACACATACACACACACACACGCAAATAGTTTAAAAATATATATTAAAAAAAGGATGCAGAAGAGAAGGTATTTAAAAAATAAATAGAAATGAAAATAGAAGTGGTTAGCTTTGGATATATGAGACTGGCTGGATTATTGTAGTGATGTAGAAAGCCAAAGATGATGATGATAGGTAGGTAAAAATTAGACTTTAATTAATGTCTACCAATAAATCATCAGTTAGTAAGTTTTTGTTGTTCTGTGTGTGATCTTTTCACTTTCATAATTGTATTTGCATTTTTAGGGGCTTTTGGTACAAAAGTTGATTTTCTAAGTAATAATTTTATGTTGTTGAAACGGAATCTCATGTAGCCTGAGCTGATCTCATATTTTCTATGTAGACAAGGCTGCCTTGAAATTCTGATCCTTCTACCTGTACTTTCCTGGGGTTACAGGCATGAACCATTGCACCAAGCTTAAAGTTTATTTTTTCATTGTATATTTACTACAGGATTTGTTTCATTTTGGTTTTTGAGGCAGTCTTGCTATCTAAACCAAGTTGCCCTAGAATTCAGTATTCTCCTGCCTCAGCCTCTCAAATAGTAGAAATTATGCATGTGGGTCACTATACCAAACTCTGACTGTGCTTTTACTAATTTTGAAGTGCTAACATGTGGTAAATGATTTTCTTTTGTTTTTGTTGAGATTTGATGTTGAGGCCCATGACCCGCTAATTGGAGCTCTAATTACAGAAGCATGGAAAAGACTGGAAAGGCAAGTACTCTGAGTTCATTTTCTGGGGTCAGGGTTTTCTTTTTCAGGGTTACCAGAGTTGACTCTTATGGGAAAAGAATGGGAAATTGCTGCTTGTCTATGAAAAGTCATTAAAAAAAAAGATACTTAACTGAATTCCGTTTAAGGGGTTTTGATTGTGTAATGTGTAGTCTCTCTTTAAAAGAGACTCAAAGGAGATTCCTCACGGTTGTAGTACAAATGATTTACCCAGTGATCTTTCTCCTTAGCCAGATAGAAGGGTTTTAAAAACCACAAAACATTCCTCTCTCACTCAACCAAAAAGAAACGCAGCCTGGAAGACTAAGATGGAGGTGCAACAACAAACTATTCGTAATCAGAGATGATCCAGTCCCTCTTTCCCTTCCTTCTTCCTTGAGATAAGTTCTTGCTAGGTAGCTCTGAGTTAGGCTATTAAAGGCATATTTCATTCATTGTCCTTGTTTCTTTCCCCATTGCTGTGATAAAATACCCTGACAAAAATACCCTCCAAAAAAGAAGGCAGAGCAGCAGGAGTTTAAAGCAGCTGGTCACACTGTGTGCACAGAAGCAGAGAGCTATGCATGCACGTGTGCTGCTGCTGAGTCTCCTTCATTTACATATCCACCCACAGAGGGTTGGGCTACCCACATCAGTTAACAAATTGAGATGATCTCCCACAGGTATGCAAGAGGCCTGTTTCCTAGGTGATTGTAGATTTTTGTCAAGTTGACAATTAATACCAACCATCATATCAACCATATTGGTGTTTTTTTTCCTTTTCAGTGTAGTGCTTCTAAAAGGTTTAACTAGTTCTTCAGCTGTAGATATACATGGGGGAACACTAAAGGTATTTGCTGTACAGGCTGGTTTCATTTAAAAAAGAGTCTTCTGGGTTTAGAAATTCTGCATTCATCTATCAGGTTGTGACTTTAATGACATCATCTGCATCCGTTTGTCTCATGCACTTGAGTGCCATATGTTCTGTCTGTAGGCCTATCTTGCATGCAGGATTCGTGGAGTTATCTTACTCTATTTACTTTCAATTAGAAATATCTACTTGGATCCACATGGTTTAGGTTAAATTTGGTCATTATTTGTACCAAGTCAAGACTTTTCTCTTCAAAACATTAAACATGACATGGATTATGTAGTTTAAATGCATCAGTTACAAATTCCAAATATTCTTCCCAGAGAAGCAAACTTTTCTTCTTAATTTTTTATTACTGCTATGGTATCACATATTGTAATCTCAGCACTTGGGAGGCAGATGCCAGAGGATCATCACACGTTCAAAGTCACCCTGATTAGCATACCAAATTCCAGTCAAGTTATGCTACATAGTAAGGCCAACTGAAAAAGAAAAAAAAAAATCGAAGAAGATAATGACTTTGATCTGTGTGGTATTTTTTTTTTCTTGTGGGAAAAGGTGTGTGTGTGTGTGTGTGTGTGTGTGTGTGTGTGTGTGTGTGTGATTGCCTGGGCTTTAGTTAGTGATCTTGATTTTTTTTTTAGCTTCCTAAATAGCTGGGACTACAGGCATGTATCATTATGCCCAGTTAAGTATTTTTTTATAATGCCTTTTTTAAATCTTTCATGTATGTGTGTATGGTCTGTGTGCATGTAATTTTGCATGTGTGTGTATATGTGGGTATGTGTACTCAAGTGCACTTGAGTATGTGTGCCTGTGGAGGCCCACAGGTGATAATCTGGAATGTTCCTCTGTTGTCCTTTTACCATATTGTTATGAGCCTGGGTCTTTAATTAAATCCAGAGTACTCCATTAGAATTAGTCTGGCTAGCCAGTTTGCTCTAAGGATTCCTAGGTTTTGCCTTCCAGGGCTGGAGTTACAGGCACCTGCCTTACCCACCTGGCATTTTTATGTAGGACATAGGGATCTGAATTCAGATCCTTTTGCTTGAGAGGCAAAGGTTTTAAGTACTGAACCATCTCCCCAGTTCTTATAATATCATTTTATAAACAAATTTAAAGCTCTTATAGTCCATATATAGAAAATCTAATAAAATTATAGATTAGTTACTAATTTATGTTATTTGTTACCAAATTTATGATATAATAGTTGTTATAATCTTTTTTTTTTCGGTAAAGACTGCTTTATTGTTGGCAGTTAGTCGAGTCAATAAATATTGTTCCCAAGGAAGAGTTACTCATCAGGTTACTGGTCCACACAGCTGAATGAAGTTGAACGGAGGGATGACTGTGGTCAATTCTGCTTCTTGGGAAAGGCAGCCCAAACCAAAAAATCCAAGGCATACGCTGTTTGGGGAAATGTAAGAAGCATGGTGGCCCTGTACAGCAGGGCATCAGATGTCCCACCCTTCAGATGCACTGGGATGCCATTATCCTCCTGAAACAGCTTTTGCTTTTCCGGAACTTTATTTTCAAAATGCCTGCGTGAGGCGTTGCTGATGGTCCTTTCCGCAATCTGACGGAGGGCCAGCAGATTGTGCAGCATCTTGGCGCGGTTGCTGCGCTCCAACATGTTGTTATAATCTTAATAAAATATAAATATATGTTTTATAAGTATAATGATTTAGGTGAGATAGATTATTCGGTTGGTGGTATATGATAGGTCATGGCCAAGACAATTGCCTTATCATAGTTTTAAATCTTTTTTTTATTATTATTTATTCAACTGTGTGCATGTGCGTGTGTATGTGCGCACGTGTGTGTGTATCTGTGTGTGCGTGTGTCTGTGTATGTGTAGAACCACGGACGAATTCACGAACCACCATGGACGCCTCCATCTCCTTCTGCCCCGGGATTCACAGGCTCCGCCCTACCAGGACCAGAAGCGCAGGCCGCCCCCGCTTCCGCCTGGCGTCTATACGTGGGATCTGGGATCCGAACTCAGGACCTTCCGCCTGCAAGGCGGAGGCTTAACCCCTGAGCCACCTCTCCAGCCCCATAGTTTTAAACATTATAAAAGTAAAGGCCAGCGTAATGAAACTTTTGTATACTCATCATCAAACCTCAACAGTTATCAGGTTAGGTAGGTTTATCTGCGCTACCTCTTATTCACTCCTCACCTTTCACTTTGTTTGTTTGTTTATTTTTGGATTTTTGAGACAGTCTCATTACCTAGTCCGAGCTGGCCTCCAACTGATAATCTTCTACCTTAGCCTGCTGAGTGGTGGGATCACTTAACACTACCAGACTCTGTGTTTTTTTTTGTTTTTGTTTTTTTTTTAATTTTTTTATTATTTATTCAATTGTGTGTGTGTATGTGTGTGCGTGCATGTACGTGTGTGTGTGTGTGTAGAACCACGGACGAATTCGGGAACCACCATGGACCGCCTCCTCCTTGTTTATTCTGCCCTGGAATTCACAGGCTCCGCCCTACCAGGACCAGAAACGCAGGCTGCCCCCGCTTCTGCCTGGCGTCTATACGTGGGGTCTAGGATCCGAACTCAGGACCTTCTGCCTGCAAGGCAGAGGCTTAACCCCTGAGCCACCTCTCCAGACTCTGTGTTTTTTAAGTTTTAAAAAAAATTCATTATATACATACTTTTGGGATTTAAATGCACTAAAAATACATATCCATAATACCTTTATTATATGTATTAGAATAAGTGAGAATTCCTTAATGTCACTTAATACCAGATCTGCATTCAGGTTTCCTTGATTATCATTTTTTCCATCTTGAACTGATACTTCTTTTAGGACATGTCATATCAAAATACAACAAAAGAGTCAATCCTTGCTTTTAACAATAATCTTGTCTTATAAAAGCCCTTTACTTCTTCATCTCATCTGAATATGAGTTACAGGGCACGTGAGCTAGTGATTATCTGAAAGCATCATTCTATTGAGATCCATCGTCCGAGGGCTCTCTGAGTATCACAAGGTGATAGTACATGGAGGAGGAAGAGGACAGAGGGGACAAAGTTTCCCCAGAAGAGTTTTGTAGCAGTGAGATGAAGAAATACAATGTCATCTGTGTTGTCTTTTCACTTTATACTATGTTGAGTAATTCTTTTTTTTAATATTTTTATTCAGTTGTGTGTGTGTGTGTGTGTGTGTGTGTGTGTGTGTGTGTGTAGAACCACTGACGAATTCGGGGACCACCATGGACCGCCTCCACTTCCTCCTTGTTTACTCTGCCCGGGGATTCACAGGCTCCGCCCTACCAGGACCAGAAACGCAGCCCGCCCCCATTTCCACCCGGCGTCTATACGTGGGGTCTAGGATCCGAACTCAGGACCTTCTGCCTGCAAGGCAGAGGCTTAACCCCTGAGCCACCTCTCCAGCCCCAATGTTGAATAATTCTTACAACATAAATTCAGCAGACTTTTTCTGAGCTGTAAGTCAGACTTTCTTTCTGACAAGGGTATTTACAAATGCCCTTGGTTGTCCTAAAAGAATCTTTCCATAGGTAGTTAATTCAGATTCTAGACATGATATGTCTCAAATTATTCTTTCTTTCTTTTAATTTATCTGGTGTATCTGTGGAGTATGTGTGGTATACGTGAATGCATACACCTATTGGCTTGCATCGGACACCAGAGAAGGATGTTGAATGTCAGATATCTTTCTCTATTGGTCTTTACTTCTTAATTCCTTTGAGACAGGGCCTCTCATTGAATCTGAGCCTTGCCATTTTGATCCGCTAGTTGGACAGCAGGCTTTCTGGACCTATCTGTCTCTGTCTCCCAACACCGAGGTTACAGCCCTGTGTGGCGATGCCCAGCCTTTATGTGGGTGCTGGGGATTTGAACTCAGGTTACCGAGCTTGCACAGCAAGTGCTGTTACTGACTGAACCATCTTCTCAGCCTTTCTCTTTTTAAAAGTAGACACTTTATTGGAGAACATTGTATAAAATTACATGAATCACAAGTATGTAACATAATGAATTTTCACACACTGGTGATACCTTTGTATCACCTAGATCAAGAAACAGTATTCTGGATATGGTGGCTCATGACTATGATTTCAGCACATGCTAGGGAGGCTGAAGCGGAGGATTGTCACACATAGAGATCAGCTTAAACTATGTAATGAGTTCCATACCAGCCCAGGCTACCTTATAAACATTTTTTTTTATTATTCAATTGTGTGTGTGTGTATATATATGTGTAGAACCAAGGGTGAATTCGGGAATCATTGTGGACTGCTTCTACCTCCTCTTTTGCTCTGCCCCGAGATTCACAGGCTCTGTCCACCAGAAACGCAGGCTACCCCGCTTCCACCTGGCGTTTGTACATGGGATCTGGTATCCGAACTCAGGACCCTCTGCTTGCAAGGCGGAGGCCTAACCCCTGAGCCATCTCTCCAGCCCATAGCCCAGGCTACCTTATAAGAACCTGTCTCAAAAACAAACAAAAAAAGAAATAATATCAATTCTTCAGAAATTTCCATCATAGTCTTTTCAGTTCTGCCCTCCTATTCCAAAGGGACCTCCAAGTCTAACACCAATACTGGTGGTGTTTTTACAGAAATGAAATTCTATAATATGGATCTTATATGGAGTTTGCACAGTATATTTTAAGGGTTCATCTGTAATTTTGTGTGACACAGTAAGTTTTTCTTTTTATTGTTGTGTAGTATGTTCTGCAGATATATGCAATTTACTTGACGAACTGTAAAGGAATACTTGGGTTGTTTGCAATTACTGCTGTTGTGTATTACACTGCTTTTAATAAACTGAAGAAAATTAAAAATTTAGAGCCTGGAGATATACTTTAGAAATACACTGTGTGTCAAATATGTAAAAGACTGGAGTTTGATCCCGATACTATGAAAAAAAGAAAACAAGGGAAAGGAAAAAAAAAAACACTGAAATACATTAACAGTTCTTTTTTGACTTGTCATTTATTCGTTGACAAAATTTTGACAGTTTTTTTATGGTTAAATTCTACTGAAGCTTTTTTTTCCCCCAGAATTGTTTTATTTGCTAATATGCAAATGAGTCACAGTTGTATGTCACCTCAAAAATAAATGATTCAAATAATTTCATGTGAGTTTATTCTCTCGACTCTCGTGGAACTATCGGATTTAAACAACTATGATCATTCAGTATTTTTACAATAATAACCCATCTTGAAGGATAATTTATCTGCTGTTTTTGAAGTGATAAGAATCAAAGCACATGCTAGACACATCCTTTTGGATTACTTCTTCAGCCCTTGAAAAATCCATAGTACATTAATAATATATTAACATTTTTGTTGCATTTTATTTTGGAATGGCACCATATGTTTTAATTAATACTCATGATCTCATTTCTATGTTTTTAATAGGCTTGATATCAGTGTGCTATCATTGTTTTCCATTTGCATATCGGATCAGAATTTGAATTCCAGTCCATTAATGGGAAAAATAGCTGATATTGTAAACAGGAAGTTGGAAACCATACAGGACTTAAGGTAAATTTATTTAGGGAATCTTGTAAAGATCCTGGGATTTGGATGGAGACAGAGATTTGCCAGTCATAATTACTTAACCTCTTGAAATTCATCATCCTTTGTAAATAGGAGAAGTGATACCTTCTTTGTTTTTGCCACCAAATTCAAGGCCTGTCTGTCACATTTTCATATATGACAGCAGAAAACACAGCACTCCTGGGTTCTTAATTTTATTATACAAGCATCCTTCAAAAGATAGTTCTGACTAGAGCTAGTTAGTGCATCTTCATGTAACATGTATAGAAAATTGAGAAGCTCATATAGAATTATCTCTCAGTGTCTGAAGCATAAAAGTTTCTCAGTAATTGATAGTTACTATTATCACCCATTGAAGTAAATCCAATAAATATTACATGAAATAGAAATTTGCAAATTTTACATATAATTAATATCCTCCTACTCATCTAGAAAGATTTTCTTTTTACTTTTCTGAAGGAAACCAGGTAACTACTAATTTGAAAGTAAAATTTGAGGATTTCTCTGGATTTTAGACAAATAGTTTATAGGAGTTTCTGTTTGCTTGTTTCTAGCATAAGGTAACTTGTAGTTCACCTGCTGATAAATGACCATTAAAGAGCTTAAGGGAACAAAGGTTTCTTTTCTTTTTTTAAATTATATTTATATTTTCCCAATCATACATGCTTAATAGGTACCCAGTCCCCTCCCTCCCCTTCTCCCAGTCTCCCCCTTTGCCCTTCCCATTCCCTGGAACATCCTTTTGTGTGCATGTCAAACTTCCCTCTGAGTCCTCCATTCTAATGAGGTGTAAGATCTCAGTGACATTGCCCAGAGCCCTTTCTTGGGCTTGCCTTTAGTATGGGAACACTATTATGACTGTTAATCCCTTGCCTCTAAGGATCCTACTGCCTGTGATCCATGCTAGACTTTGTGAGGTTGTCGACAAGTCAGCCATTGCGCAAGACATGCAAAGTCTGATTATGGCTACTGTGGCTTAACTTGTGTGGAGTATCTTGCATATTGTTGCTCCTCCCCATCTTTAGGCTCTTACGATCTTACCACCCCCTCTTCTGCAAATTTCCCTGAGCTTTAGGATGGGGAAAGATTTGGCTGGTCTGGTTCCAGGTGATTAATGTAAGCTCTGACATTCTGAATTATGGTTTGTTGTTGTTTTCAGTTTTGCTGTTCCTGCACCACCCTTAGCTCCATCCTGATTGATATTGGAAGTCACCTCTTAACCAAAGATAAAAGGCTGTTTAAATGGAATCTTACTATAAGAATAGATTCAAAGGTAGATGGAATAAGAATAGGAGACTGCAGTGTGTGTGTGGGGGTCAGCCTCCCATTTGCAGGATGGTTACCATCTGCCAGACTCTATACCCTCCCTGACTGGTGAGATCAAACCCCTTCAGTCGCAAGTGACCAGGAAGGAAAGTGAGTGAGGTTAACCAGATGTCTCGCTACTTACTTGCAATACTTGATGGTGACCTATTTTCTCTATTGTAGCATGATCTCTTCTCTCCTTATTTCTGGGGGGACTCCTTCCTGTTCCCTCCTGTTTATAATCTTTGCAATTACTGTAGGTATTATAGAGATTTATTTTTGAATACGTCACTAAGTGGGTTTGGTACTAGAATCCACCTATCAGGGAGTACATAAGGCTCTTAATTTTCTGTGTCTGGGATACTTCACTCAATATAATTTTTTCTAATTCCATCCATTTCCAGGCAAATTTCATTAATTCATCTTTTTTGATAGCTGAATAGTATTCCATTGTATAAATGTACCATATTTTCCTTATCCACTTGTCAACAATAGAAACTTCATCTCTGGTGGTTCAATAGGGTCAATATATGGTGGCAGTATTACTTTTAGATCTGTTCAGTGTAAGAAGAAGTAGGGTTAAAAGGAGAGCCAAGAATGATAGCTGACCTCAAAGACTTGGAAAATATTTAGAGTAGATGCCACAATATGTAAGACTTTTTTTGTTGTTTTTTGGCATGTGTAAGTGTGAGCACAGAAGACTGTATGTGTGTGGAGGGCCAAGAGTGACTTTGGGAATCATCCTGGATTGCTCTACCTCCTTATTGCTTTGCTCTGGGGTTTCCTAGGCTCTGCTTTCCAGGACTGGAAGTACAGGCTGCCACCATTTCAGTCCCAAGTTTTTTGCTTTGGATCTGTGAATCTGAATTTAGGTTCTTTTGCTTTCGTGGCAAAGGCTTAACCCCTGAACATCCCTCTAGCCCTGGAAGATTTTTTAAGTGAACTAAAACAAGTATAGGATGACAACTCTAGATTCTATTTGTGTGAGGTATATAGAAATCATGTTCAAAAAACAGAAAGAATTGTCATTGACAAAATGACTGGAAAAAAGAAGGAAATAGAATCGTTATTACCAGTGTTTGTGAGAAGGTTCAAGAGACACTTGGGTGATGGGTAAGTAGCTTCCATGAGGCAAGATGTCAAGGTTTTCAGGTGGGTGATGGATGGCTGCATAACAATGAAAGAATTTAGCATACTGAAATGCATATCTATAGTTGTTAAGACAGTTAACTTCTCCCTGCCCACATAACAAAGTAGCTTTTAAAAAAGGAGTTAATAGTGGCTGAGGACAATGCTTAGTCTGTAAGGTGCTTGTAGAACTGAATTTAATCATTACTACCCATGTTTAAAAAGATGGATTTATTAAAATGTATATTCTTAAAAGAAGCTGGGTGTGGTGGCACATGCTTATCATCCCAGAGACAAGGAAATTCTTGGGGTTCATGGACAGCCAGTCTAGCTACTGGCCTGTGTCTCAATTTAAAGAGATAGACAGCACCTAATGATAGCTAGGGCGATCCACTGACTTTGTGCTTACACAAAAAAATAAACATATAAACAGGGATGGTAATCGCTGTGATTTTTGTTCAGCCTTTAAAAATTCTTTAAAGCCAGATGTAGTGGCTCACATAATTCTAGCATCTGGCAGGTAGGGTGATTATAGCAAATTTGAGGCCAGTTTCAGCTATAAAATGAGTTCCAGGCCAGCCTGGGATGCAGAATGACATACTAACTCAAAAACAACCAATCAAAAAACAATTGTTTATATCCCTTTGAGAATCAGAAATCTGAATCACTTTCCTACTTCGAAGTGCAAGTCCAAATGTATATACAATTTAAAAAGTTCATTTCATGGGGCTTATGGTTTTAGGTTAATAGTTAATGTCAATACCATTAGTTTTAAGTATTTCAATTAGAGAAGCCCAAGTAATATACAGCAGAAGATTCTAAAAACAATTGCTTCTGTTTCAGCCTCTCTGGTGCTAGATTATAGGTGTGCCTAAGAATGTTTGATAATATTCTCTCTCTCTCTTTGTGATAAAATACTCTAACAAGACAAAATTAGCTTAAGGGAGAAAGCGTTTATTTTACAGTGTTTACAGTCAATGTAGTAGTGCATTCACAGGGAGGAAGCAGGGGGAGGGTATACTGGTGCTTAGATCCATTTCTTCTTTTTATTCAGTCCAGGGACTGGTGGGTCTTCCCACCTCAGTCAATCTAATCTGTATCCCCATAGGCCTGTCTCCCAGATGATTCTGACCGCATTAAATTGACAGTTGAAATTAACTACCATGCTGGGAAAACTGAGTTCAAGTATGGCATAAAATATTGTTTATCACTTCCTTTCCACATTTAGTCATTTAATTTAGAATTGGTCATTTTTCTTTAGTATTTTAAACGTCTTTACAATTCTTTTCTTCTTCAGGGCCTTGTCCGTCTTGATGGTCAGCATATCTTCTCTGATATCCCAACGTTTTCAGGAGCAGCTAGTGAACAAAACAGAACTTCTATTTGACACTGTAGAGTCTTCCAAGGTCAATATTGCCAGAAGGATTGTACAGTTTCTTCGAAATGTTAAATACAGTTATTTCCCACTGTTAGAGAGGTGTAATAGAGTGTTTATAAGCAACGAGAACTGTCTCAATTTGGATTCCATTAGTAAAATACTTGGTCTATATCAGTCTCTTCAGTTCCATAGTTTTGATTTTATGACAATGGCTAAAAGGAGGCTAACCGAGATGATTCCTGCAGCCAATGATCCTGCAAACTTTGTAAAATTATTTGCCACATTGGGACCAATGGCAGGACCTGAAGAAAAGAAACAGTAAGTTTAATTTCATTTTTTTTGCTTTTCTTGATGAGAATATATGGATTCGCTAGACTTTGTTCTCCTTGCATTTCTGGAGCTCATGACAATCACTCATGAAATTGCAGAAGGGAAATAATTTATTAAGTTTGCTCTTTGATTCTTCTTTTGGTGGGTTTTTCGTTTATACCTCCAATTCTTAGACTGCTGGTGTGCACTGTGAAGAAGCTGACAAATCCTGATGCTGGACCAAGAGAAGACCAGTTTGAGATAGGGTAGTAAACCCTGTCTTAAAAAAACAAGACAAAAACAAACAAACAAAACTTGGGCTGGAATTGGCAGCCACTTGTACTTCTGGTCCTGGAAGGTGGAGCCCGGGAACTCCAGAGCAAAGTAAAGAGGAGATAGTACAATTCAGGGCGATTACTAAAGTCACCCTTGGGCCTCCACAGGCACACATAGTACCCTGTGATACACACACACACACACACACACACACACACACACACACACAAACACACACAGAATAAAACTTCAAAAAAACAAAATACTAAAAAAGAATTATTATCTGCCAATATTTGGGGAGAATATTGGAATTATGCATAGAATTCAATATTTGTTTTCTATATATTACTACAAAACTGCTACTTAAAACATTGAAAACTAATTTTCAATTTTCAGTATTTTTTTCTTTTGCTTCTAGGCTTAAGTCAACTCTATTATTGATGTCAGAGGAGCTGACCAGCCAGCAGGCCCTGGTGGTGGTGGTAGCAATGGAAAACATGGAAAGCAGAAATTCACATTTGATTAAAAAGTAGTGTTTCCTGCATTTGTGGTGTTAAACTTAGTTGTCATTCATAAGTACTTTTGGTCTAATTATTGTTTCGAGAAATAAGGAATTAACACTTAAGGCTTTTTCTGTATTCTAGTTTGTTTCAAAATTGAAGTAGAATTGTTTCTAACATGTTTCATTTCATTTGTTGCTGCTGTTCAGCTCAGGCAGAGCAAGGACTGGCTCTCTCTCTCTCTCTCTCTCTCTTTCTCTTTCTCTCATGTGTGTGCATGTGTTATCAGAGAGTACTGTTTGTGCCTATGGAGGCCCAAGGGTGATTTTGGGAATCATCTTGGAAGGTTCTATCTCCTTTTTTTGGGATCTGGGATCTGAACTCAGGTCCTTCTGCTCTTAAGTCAGAGGCTTAACCCCTGATCCATCTCTCCAGCCCTAAGACTCTCTTTTCAAAAGGACAATTTCTGTAGAACAGTTAGTATATGTGGAGTTGTATCTCATACCAGTGTTACTTATAATGCCATGCGTTGGCCCTTTTCATAACTTGACATTTAAGAAGGAAAATAATAAGATTACATTCGCTTACTCTACCTTTTTTTCTTTTCTTCTTTGTCTTTCTTACTTATTTTTAAAATATGAGAAAGGAAGAGGGGGAGAGAAAAAGAGAGCGAGAAGAGGCACATTCATGCTGTAGCATACATGTAGAGACAGAGCCCCACTTTCAAAAGTTGGTTCTTCCTTTCTACCATGTGGTTCTAGAGATCAAACTTAGATCACCATGTTTACATACTAATGCCTTTAGCCACTTTCCAGCCCCACTTTTTGCATAATACGTAATTTAATTGAGAGAGGGAGAAAGAGAGCAAGAGAGCAAGATGTCTGTGGTGTGTGTGTGTGTGCGCGCGCGCGCGTGTGTGTGTGTGTGTGTGTGTGTGTGTGAGAAAGAGAGAAAAAGAAAGACAGAGAGAGAACAACAGCTTTTGGAAGTTGTTTCTCGCCTTCTACCACTATGTGGGCTCCAGGAATAGAACTCAGACCATGAGTTTTCCAGTCATCTTTCTCTACCTGCCAAGCCATCTCCCTGGTCCTGTTTATCTTATTATATATTCCTTATTTTAATATTCTTCTGTCTCATTTCTTAAGAACTTAATTCTCCTCTACGTTCTCTTCCTCCTCTTCTTCCTATTGCTCTTAAGCATACACACTTGAGGGCTAGTTGATTTAAGAAAGAAACTTAAGTTAGTATTGCTAATTTAGTTATGGTTATTAATTATAAATAATTGCTAGTAATTATACCTCTTGGAAAGATGCCTTTTCTTTTAATTTTGGAAGCACAGTTGTGTTTTACTCTCTTTATAACTGAACATTATTTCAAGTTTGTAGTTTATCAGTTGCTCTTACTTCTTATTATTTTACTTTGGATATGTTTTTCTCACTTGTGAATCTTTAAAAAGTAAGTGAATTAGCTCATTTAATGTGTTTTCTTCATAGAATTGCTTCAGTTCTACATAAACATTTGGACAGCTATAAACCAATAGAGCTACTAAAGATAACTCAAGCATTGATCTTTCTGCATTTTCAAAGTAAAGAGCTTTTTGTGAAACTGAGAGAATTGCTTCTTAGGTAAGATTTAAATAGATATATTTATTTACTTTTTCATTTTGTAATCCAGGCACATGTTTGTTTTAAGTATGTAAGAAATGCTAGATGTTTTGAAAACAAAATCAAGTTGCTTATTACTACAGGTGCTGAGGCCAGTGCTTTAGCTCAGTGGTTGTGTGCAGTTGTACGAACCCTGGCTGTGATAGGAATATCACCAAATAAACAAATGTGCACTGATAATGATAGTGAAAAGCATTTTTTTCATATGGAATTTTCCCTTTGTAACTAGGAATTTCTTTCTTTTTTGTGGATATGACATTTGTGTTTCAACTAGGATATCACGTAGTTTCCCATTCACTTTGATTAGGCCAAAATCAGGTCTTATTAAAGTTTTTAAGTCTTATTTTAAAGATTAGAAAAGGGACTGGTGAATGCAGCTTGGTAGATGAGTATCTGTCTAGCAAACACAAGGCTGTGATTTTAATCCCAAGCACGAGAGAAAAAAAAAGTTAAATGACTAAAACAAGGTTGAAATTTGATTAATCTTTCTCCCTCTGTTTTCTGTAATGACTTTGGCTATTCTTTTGATTGCTTAAGACCATAGCGAGAAGATTAGATTCTTAGTTCAAAGGTTGACATAGTTTAAATTGATTTTTTTAAGATTTTTTTTTAAATTTAGTGTGCGTGCGTGTGTGCGTGCGTATGTGTATGTATCATGGGGAACTATGTGTCCCTGTGGAGAATCAAAGGTGACTTGGGGAATCATCCTGGATTGCTTCTACCTCCTTCTTGCTTTGCTTTAGGATTTCCCAGGCTCCTCCCATCAGGGCCAGAAATGTAGGCTCTGCTGTTTCTGATTGGCATTTTTTCACCTGGGACCTGGGATCTGAACTCAGGACTTTCTGCTTTCAAGGCAGAATCTTAATCCCTGAGCTATGTCTCCAGTGCGAAATTGATTTTTTAAATAATTGTATTTATTTGGGAGAGAAAGGGAGAACGAGAGAGTGGAAGTCAGAAGATATTTTTGAAGGCAGTTCTCTCCTGCCATGTGGGTTCCGGAGATGGGACATAGGTCATCAGGCTTGGGTATGGGTTCCTTTAACCAACTGAGCCATTTCTTCAGCCTTGAAATTGATTTTTACGTATTCTATCATGGTTAAGAAGGATTTGAAATGAGAAGGAAGAATTAACATTTGTTCAGATAAAAATGAATTAACATATTAGGAGCTTTATAAGAAAGTTTGTCCTTTAAAATTGTGTGTGTGTGTATGTGTATCAGTGGGGACTGTGTGTGCCTGTGGAGGCCTAAGGGTGACTTCGAGAATTATCCTCGACTGCTTCTACTTTCATTTTGCTTTGTTCTGGGCTTTTCCAGGCTCACCTTCCAGAGTCATAAGTGCTGGCCACTGCCATTTCCACCTGGCGTTTTTAAATGGGATTTGGGATCCAAACTCAGGTCTTTCTGCTTTCATCTACTTTTTTTTGAAAGAGAGAGAGAGATCGATCATTCCTGTGTACACAGGCGTGTGCTTCTGGAGGTCAGAGGACAATTTTCCTAAGTCAGTTCTTTCCTTATACCATATAGTCTCTGGGGTTAAACTCAGGTCTCCAGGTTTGCTCCTGTTCTGTTGCCACTGAGCCATCTCCTAGGCCTTACTCCTTCCTTGAAGAAGTGCCTTGGTTCTTATAAAGGTGATGATATATATGCATGCTTACTCTTCAGCATCTTTCTTATTCATAATGTGGAATCTGAGTATTGAGAGCCCATGAGTTGTAGTTTAAATTTTATTAAAAAAAAAAACAGCAACTTTCTTTTTTGTGGTGTTGGTAAACAAACCCAAGGCTTCACGAATGCTAGGAAGACACTTTTGTTTTTGAATCATTATCTAACATTTAAAAATTTTACAAAGTGATATAAAATTCATAGATGCTTCAAAATTATCTTCCATCACATCAGTATCCACAATTTCAAGTCAGTGTTAGTAGGATGCAATCTAGCCGAATTCATTCATATAAATGTTTATATAAACTTTTCCTGAAGTAATCTGTTAAAGACCCAAGAGTTTGTGTGTGTGTTAAGGTTGAATTCCGTCTATTTATTAAGAAGTTAAAAAAGGAAGCAATAATATTGAAGATCTCTTTGTGTCTAGCCTGTGATGCGATTGGTCATATTAGAAATGGAGTTGGAATTCTTCCTTAGCAAAACCACTGGAAATGTTGTCCCAGCCCTGACTTTTTGTTTGCTAGGGACGATGGTTTATTTTCCATTAAAAAAATTTGAACCATGCTTTATGTCCTCTCAGACTTCCCTTAGTAACCCTTCATGACCTGTCATCTGTGAATTTATCCAATCCTCTGCAATTAACTGGCATTTTAGGCCTATCTCACCTATTATAATCATTAAATGTGAATATTTTAATTAATCTGTTTTGTGTTTTGCTGCTAATGTGTTATTCTTTTCATACCCTCACACCCCCTTTTCCTTTACAGTTACTTGGAAACTAGTGTCACACCCAATGAGATTTCCATCCTGGTCTGTGGACTCTCCATGTTTCCCTTTCCTCACCTCAGTGAAGCGGTCATGTCCCGGATCGACTCCATCTTACCGCAGTGCGAGCTCAAGGAACTCAGCGACTTGGCTGTGTCTATTTTAAAGTGGATTCAGTATGAGCATGTGTATTTGAGTACTGCTGGAAAGCAACTGCAACTCCTTAAAAAAATAGATCATTACGGTCGTCAGCGATTACGACAAAGCAGCAGTTTGGATCTATGCTGGGAGGAGCTTAAGTCCCTGAAAGGAGATTGGTTTCATGACTCTCTTCTAGAAGAAACAATTGCCACTTTACAGCGCTTTGTGGATGAAATCAATTACAGCAACGTGGCGAGGGTTGCATCTTTTCTTTCCAGAACTAACTACCTAAGTACCGTGCTGCTTGATAGGATAGCTTCAGTGGTGGTTCAACAGATCGACAAGGTAAAATTCAAACATCACCTTTTCAAATATTAAATATTACAAAGTGGTCAACTTCTTGAAGCTTACCATTTTGAAATTATAAATTTCTGAAGAACTTGAATTAGAATTTGAAGGTTTTGTTTTGTTTTTATTTTGTGTGTGTGTGTGTGTGTGTGTGTGTGTGTGTGTGTGTGTATTGCTTCTATCTCCTTCTTGCTTCACTCTTGGATTTCTTAGGCTCTGTCCCAGTAGGTAGAAAGTGTAATCCGCCACCATTTCCTCCTGGCATTTTTTAATGTGGGTTTTGAACTCAGAACCTTTTGCTTGTGAGGCAGAGTCTTAACCCTTGAGCCATCTCTCCAGCCTTAAGAGTTTGAAGTTTAAGACTGAAAATCAGTTTTAGGAGTATATTTGATATTTGAGTTGATACTAGAGTTTGAAGTTTAAGGCTTAAATACTGATTTTTAGTTCAGCGATGTGTTCTTCTTGCTTTAAGAGCCTCTTTGGAGCAAGGGGTGATGGCTCATGCCTTCTCAGCATTTGGAAGGCAGAGGAGGAGGACTGGCAAGAGTAGAAGGAAG
The DNA here is from genome assembly GCA_023101885.1 of Typhlomys cinereus. NCBI lineage: Eukaryota > Metazoa > Chordata > Mammalia > Rodentia > Platacanthomyidae > Typhlomys > Typhlomys cinereus. The sequence goes on along the minus strand of JALPQD010000017.1, from coordinate 5,327,376 downwards.
GTCAGCCTTCCTTAGAAACAAAAAAGCCACTTTGTTCTTTCAACATCACAGATTTGGGGAGCTCAGGAGTCATTCTTTGTTTCCTTCAGCTGTGAACATCAGTAATCAGGATTCTTTGACAAAAAGGAAGTATTTAAATGATATTATATATGTTTGTGTGGTAGAGTGTGAGTGATTTTTTTTTGTCTTCTGTTTTTTTTTTTACTTTCTATAATCCTCAGTAGCACTGTAAAAAAAGTTATGTTGAAAAGCATGAGATATGCATAAAGGTTGAGAAAATTATACGGTATCCACTGACATCATTATTCCTAAATTGCCAATGCCTGAATATTTATTTCTGAAATTAATGTAGAAAATGTTGCTTAGAAACGTGACGAGGGGCTGGAGAGATGGCTCAGGGATTAAGCCTGAGTTCAGATCCCAAATCCCATGTAAAAACTCCAGGTGGAAAAGGCAGAAACCTGTACTTCTGGCCCAGAGCGAAGCAAGAAGGGGGGTAGAAGCAATCCAGGATGATTCCTGAAGTCTCCCTTGGTACTCCACAGGAATACACACCCTCAACACACACACACGCACACAATAAATAAAGTTTTAAAAAATTGTTTAAAAAAATAGATATGTGAAAAGATGCTCATTGAAGATATCATTTATATTATTAGGACCTTTATACAGATGAAATATTTTCATTTCACAAATGAAAATAAAAGTTATTTGTTTAGCTTGGTATCTGACATCATTTGGATAAATGAGTAAATAATGAAATAATAATGAACAAGATATAGCTCAGTCACTGAGTGATTGCTTAGATGCATGAATCCTCAGGTTTAATCCCCAGAACCACACAGACACAGGAAATATTGAAATAAAAATCACAGATCTGCCAGGTATGACTCCTGCTTGTAATTCTAGCACTTGGCTGGGGCAGGAAGAAAAATCTTGATTTTTGAGGCCATTCTGGGCTACAGGATAAGACCCTATTTCAAAAAATCAAGAGGGTGGGGAATGAATGAAAGAGAACTAAATGATGAGGACTCTAAATTGAGAAACTTCTTTGTTTATATAATGATTCTCAAAATGCGCTATCAAAAATAACTGGTGCTATTTCCTATTCATTTTTTTAAACTTTATTTATTTTGAATGTGTATGTGTGTGTGTGTATCAGTCAGAGGGTACTGTGTGTCCTTGTGGAGGACCAAGGATGACTTCAGACTTCGGGAATCATCCTGAATTGTTTCTACCTCCTTGCTTCACTTTAGAATTTTCTAAACTCTGCCTACCAGGACTGAAAGTGCAGGTCACCACCATTTCTGCCTGGCATTTTTTTTACACGGACCTGGGATCTGAACTCAGGACCTTCTGCCTTCAAGGCAGAGGTTTAAACCCTGAGCCATCTATCCAGCCCAGTTCTATTTATTGTTTAATAGATAATAAGTTCTAGAATAGGATTTTACACCTAACTGAATTAAACTGACTTATTTTTTTTCCTGCATTAGCATTTTTATAGTTACTAGTAATTAGTTCCAAGGTCAAAGAAAAGATGACAGGATGGAAAAATTGACAACCAAATGGATGCATTTGTCGTTTTCTTTAGGTGTGTTAGAAATAATCTAAAATGATAGGTTAAAATTTATTTTGTTTTTGCTGAAGCTTAAAGTACAAATTTTTGTTTTATTCATACAGATCCATCCTTTTTCTGTCTTTGCCATTATTCTTCCATTCAGCACCTTGAACTACGATCCACCCCAGAGGGATGAGTTTTTAGAAACATGTTTGCAATGCCTTAATCCTTACTTAGGTAGGTAAATTGTTAATGTATTGAACAAGTAGAAGAGAAGATCCTTTATGTGAATGTGAACTAAGAGAGGGCAAGATGTTCCTCTGGACTGTTTTTTACAGTAGCCATGAATTCTGAAGAAAACCACATTTTGAACTGGGTGCGGGGGCCAGGTTTACTATACTAGCACCTGCAGAAGCAGGAAGCTTGCAGCCTTGAGGCCTGCTTGGGCTACATAGCTAGTTTGAGGGTAGTCTAGACTATGTATGTTACATGATTCTGTCTTGAAAAGAAAAATCCACTTTTGAAATCTTTTTAGGATAAAAATATCAAACTTAATAATGTAGAAGTTGAACAAGGACCACTGCACATTCTGTGTACATTCAGGAACGTTAACATCTTGTATTTATCTGTCTCTTTTGTTCACTTATTTGTGAATTCTAAAGTATATCATAGGCATTGTGATCTGACTCTGAATCACTATAGCGTGCAGCTATTAAGAATGCTGATGCTCTTGTATCAGCACACTGTTAGCACCCAAGAAACTTGGTATTCCCCAAATACCTAACTTATCCATATTATTTTATTTTGTTTAAAATTTTTTTTATTTGTGTGTGTGTGTGTGTGTGTGTGTGTGTGTGTGTGTGTGTGTATCAGAGGGCACTGCGTGACCCTGTGGAGGACCAAGGGTACTTCGGGAATCATCCTAGCTTGCTTCACTCTGGGATTTCCCAGGCTCCACCCATCAGGGGAGAAAGTGCAGGCCCCCGCCCCCGCCCCCGCCCCCTCCCTCTTTTTTTTAACTTTTAAAAATTTTTTTTTTATTCAATTGTGCGTGTATGTATGTGTGCGTGTATGTATGTGTGTGAATTCGGGAACCACCATGGACCGCTTCTACCTCCTCCTTTTTACTCTGCCCCGGGATTCACAGGCTCCGCCCTACCAGGACCAGAAACGCAGCCCGCCCCCACTTCTGCCTGGTGTCTATACGTGGGATCTAGGATCCGAACTCTGGACCTTCTGCCTGCAAGGCAGAGGCTTAACCCCTGAGCCACCTCTCAGCCCCCTGCTGTGCCAGCTCTTTACATGGGTCTTGGGAATCTGAACTCACTTCCTCATGCTTGTTCAGCAAGTGCTTTATCCACTGAACCATCGCCCCAAGCCCTGACCTCCAAACTCATGATCCTTCTACCTCAGGCAGCTCTTCTGGGGACTGAGGCAAGTTCAAGACCTCCCAGAAAAGACCTTCCTAAAAGTGAGTTCAAGGCCAGCCTGGGCAACTTCATAAGACTGTCCTAGGATCAATAAAGTAAGGAAAATTTTAAAAAATCAAGCAAAAAGTGAACTGGGGAGTTAGCCCAACAGTTGAGTGTTTGCCTAATATGCTTGAGGCCCTATGTTTGATTTCTAGAACTGAAATAAATTCATAGATACATTTTGAATAAATATGATAGAGTAACAATTTCCATGTATATATATATATAATGTATTGCATTTGGGGCTGGAGAGGTGGCTCAGGGGTTAAGCCTCTGCCTTGCAGGCGGAAGGTCCTGAGTTCAGATCCTAGACCCCATGTATAGATGCTGGGTGGAAGTGGGGGCGGCCTGTGTTTCTGGTCCTGGTAGGGCGGAGCCTGTGAATCCTGGGGCAGAGTAAACAAGGAGGAGGTAGAGGAGGTCCATAGTGGTTCTCTCTCTCTCTTTCTCTCTCTCTCTCTCACACACACACACACACACACACACAAGCACAATTGAATAAATAAAAAATAACAAAAAATGTATTGCATTTATGTATCTCGTGTGTCTGTGAGTATGTAATGAAAGGGACACAAGTGCCTCTCAGTGCATGTGTCAGAGGACAAACTGTGGGAATTGGTTTTCTCCATCTACCATGTGTCTTCTGGGAAATCAAAGTCAGGCTCCAGGACTGGAGGCAAGTGCCTTTACATGTTAAGCCATCTTTTCAGCCCTGAAGACTGGTTTTGACAGGGTAGTTTTGTAGATTCATTTTATTTATTTATTTGTTGTTTGTTTGTTTATCTATCTACCTACCTATTATATATTTATTTATTGAGGCAAGTTCTCATGTAGCTGAAGCTGATTTTAAACTCCTAATCCTCCTGCCTCTACTTCCCAAGTACTGAGATAGTAGGTGTGTGTTTTCTGCCTTGTACTTGCTGTGACTTTGGCCGGGAATTTCTTTTATCAGTGCTTCCCTGCTCTCATTCATAAGGCCAGAGGTATGCCTGTTCTACTGTGCACAGAAGCCGGGTTGAATGAATACATACCAAGTTCGCATGGTGATCCTCAGTGCATTCTGAACACTGTTACCATCATCAGACATGGGCTGGGGTCACTTCTTTTACAATCTGTCACTGTCCTTTCAAGACAGCTTTTTAAAACTTTAAAAGTATAACAATAGTAGTTTTGGATAACATTAAATTTGCACAGCTGGAATTACGACTATCCAGAGGAAGAGACAGAATTGCCACAGCACCTTTCTCTGGTTCTCCTTTTTTTTAAATTATTATTTATTATTTATTCAATTGTGTATGTGTGTGTGTGTGTGTGTGTGTGTGTGTGTGTGTCTGTGTCTGTGTCTGTGTCTGTGTCTGTGTGTATGTGTGTGTGTGTAGAACCACGGACTAATTTGGGAACCACCATGCACCGTCTCCACCTCCTCCTTGTTTACTCTGCCCCGGGATTCACAGTCTCCGCCCTACCAGGACCAGAAATGCAGGCCGCCCCCGCTTCTGCCTAGTGTCTATATGTGGGATCTAGGATCCGAACTCAGGACCTTCTGCCTGCAAGGCAGAGGCTTAACCCCTGAGCCACCTCTCCAGCCCCTGGTTCCCCTTTCTTATTCACCCCGCACTCAAAGGTATTATTGATGTGTCATAATACAATTTTGTGAATGCTGTGTTTATGCTATTTTTCAAAGTGGATTTATCTAAGCAAATTATGTGTTTCTATATGTGTAAAGTAGTTGTAAAGTGTGTATGTATTTTTTTTTTAACTTATTTTTTAGGTAAGTTGGATCCTCTCGTGTCAGTGTTTCTTGGTTTCTCTTTGGCCACCTTGGAGTATTTTCCAGAAGATCTGCTAAAGAACATTTTTAATATTGAGTTCTTAGCCAGATTAGATTCTCAGCTTGAAAGTACGTACCTGGCTTTTATTTTTAAGATTTATCATTTGCATTTTATATTCAAGTTGTAGTCAACATACAAGTGGAACACTTTTTTTTTAAATTTTATTATTATTATTATTTATTCAACTGTGCGCATGTGCGTGTGTATGTGTGCGCGTGTGTATGTCTGTGTGTGTGTAGAACCACGGACGAATTCGTGAACCACCATGGACGCCTCCATCTCCTTCTGCCCCGGGATTCACAGGCTCCGCCCTACCAGGACCAGAAGCGCAGCCCCCCCACTCCCCTCCACCCCCCCACTCCCCTCCACCCCCCCCACTCCCCTCCACTCCCCTCCACCCCCCACTCCCCTCCACCCTCACCCCCCCATCCACCCCCTCACCCCCCCCCCCGCCCGCTTCCGCCTGGCATCTATACATGGGATCTGGGATCCGAACTCAGGACCTTCCGCCTGCAAAGGGGAGGCTTAACCCCTGAGCCACCTCTCCAGCCCCACAAGTGGAACACTTAAAGACCAATAACATTTTTTTCATTTGTTAAAATGATTTCTTAATCGACCAGGCTGTGTTTTAATGGTAGCATACTTACCTAGCATTTGTGAGCCTCTGGGTTTCCTTCCTAGCATTGAAGTGTGTGTGTGTGTGTGTGTGTGTGTGTGTGCGCATGCACATATGCAATCGTGTACATGCTTGGGTGTGGAGGTCAGAGGACTACTTGTGGGAGTCAGTTTTCTCCTTTAACCATATGAGATCCAGGGATTAACAGTTCATCAGGCTTGCAGCAAGTGCCTTTATCTGCTCAGCCATCTTACTACCCAGATTCTTCATTATTATAAATAACGAATTGTTACACAAAAACATTGTTTTCTTAGGATAAGTCCCCAAATATGGAATATTGATTGATTAAAAACTCTTGGTAACATTTTAAAAAATACAACTTTAAAATTCACAAAATATGATATTTTGCTAATTATGTTATCAAATGTAATAATTTCAAAATGTAAAACATTTGTATAAATATGAAGTGCTTCTTACTGAGAATAGAAGCATCAACCAACAGTGGAGGTAATGATATGAAAAAATTGTTTTTGCCAGATATCAGTTCTCAAAGTCCATTAGTGATTTCTTTTTAATTTCAGTTTTACCTTCATCTCTCCGGACAAGAGTTAAGTTTCGTCTTATGGAATTAAATAGAGCAGTCTGCTTGGAGTGCCCCGAGTTTCAAATTCCTTGGTTTCATGATCGCTTTTGTCAACACCAGTACAATAAAGGTTTGAGGGTTTTTTTGTAAGATTAACTCTAAAGCAGATTAACAGATAATTGTTATTGTCATCAGTAAGTTGAAATATGACCCTTGGGTTTCCAAAGGAATGTGACTTGTTTAATATTTTAAGTGATTTTTGTAGATGGGATTTGCTTTCTAGAATTTCTTAGCTGTGGAATTAACCTCTTGTTTTCGAGCAAGAACTCATCTCCTATTGAATTTAACATTTTTACATATGGTATTGTTTTGAAGCTTCTCCTGAAGATACTTTTTACTTTTCAATTTATAAAATTGGGGTGATTTTATTCACAGACTTATTAAGTAGACTATTTCTATTTTCTTCAAGATACTGGCGTTTTAAATGGAGCCCAGCAGCAGATCTATGAGATGCTGGTGGAGGTGCTGGGGGGAATCAGCTGCGTCAGAGCTTCTGTTCTTTCTCCCTACTACTATGCGCTAGGTAAGTCATCCTCATAAGCAGCCACTTCATAGGATCAGACTAGCTTAAGCAGAGTCTTCTGGTTAGTTGGACGTTAAAAAGAAAGGGTTATAATTTCTTTTAAAATTTTTATTGGGGCTGGAGAGGTGGCTCAGGGGTTAAGCCTCTGCCTTGCAGGCGGAAAGTTCTGAGTTCGGATCCTAGACCCCGTGTATAGACGCCGGGCAGAAGCAGGGGCGGCCTGGGTTTCTGGTCTTAGTAGGGCGGAGCCTGTGAATCCTGGGGCAGATAAACAAGGAGAAGGTGGACACGGCACATGGTGGTTCCTGAATTCGTCCGTGGTTCTACACACACACACACACACACACATACACACACACACACACACATGCACGCACGCATACGCACATGCACACGCACACAATTGAATAAATAATAAAAAAATCTGTTAATTTTTATCATGCAATTTTTCAGAGATAAAAATAGGCAAAAAATCACAATCTTCAAGTTCATGCCGATGGTACAGCTTTGATAACTATTAACATTTTGCTAATTTTCGAGAAGGAAAAAAAATTTAAGGTCAGTCTTTACTGACTCTTAGTAAAAACCCAGATTGAGATCCACTGAACACTTAAGGGTTTTAGGAACTTCTGTGCTAATGGGGTATGGGGTACAGTGGCAGGTGTCTGTAAGCCCAGCCACTTAGGAGGCCAAGAAGGGGGAGCTGAGAGAAGGCCAACCTGGGCTACATAGCAAGACTCTCTCTCAAAAACAAACAAATCAAAGAAAACACAAGAAAGAACTTTGGGGAGTGCATAAGCATTTCTTGCCCCTTTCTGTACTTCACTCTACTGCTCTAGTTTTTCCTGTGTTGGGGGGTTGCTAGATCTTTGGGAAAAGCAAGCACCCACATTTTATTTGTGAAAAAAACAACAAAAACTAATGATTTAGTCTGCAAAGCAGAAGTTTTTGAGAGTATCACATTTAAAATGTTTGCTCTAGTGTTCAAAAAAGGGAAATAAAAAAGTAAACAAAACTGAAACAAAATACTCAAAGGACTTTTATTTGGAAAAAGACCTAGATATTTCTATTTCAAGGATACAGGGGAAAAAGTAACATAATAAATGGTAAAAGGTAGCGGAAGCAGCTGTGTATTTGTACGATTTTATGTTAGTCAGGATCTGGTTTGACCAGGAGGAAGAAAAGTCCAAAAATATCTGGAACTTGAATTACGAATGCATTTCCTTTTCCATTCATGTGCTGTTCAGGGCCGGATGGCAGCTCTGCAGACTTTAAGGGTCTCAGAGCCTTTCACTTCAAGTCCCAACAGCTGCTCTGGCTTCAGCCACTCTTGCAGTCCAAAGCAGAATAAAGAGGGAAGAAAGGGGAAGGGGGCTCGGAAGCTGAATATTTCATGTTTGATTTGCCACACCAAACTGCTACTAAGTTTAGATTTGGTGTGTGTGTGGAATCTTACTCTGTAGCCCAGGCTGGCTTCAATCCTCAATCGTGCCTTAATCTCCAGAGCGCTGGGTGTGCTGGGTTCAGGAGTAGCCATATGCCTCTCCTCTCCTCCCACACTTCCTCTTCTCCCAGCCTCCCCTCCCCAATCTAGCCATGTCCCTCCCACCCTTCTGTTGCTCTGCATGTATGGATCACAGGGTTCCTTTGGGCGCCTGTGCTAACAAGGAACCAGTTCTCTGTATATAGGTCCTTCAGTGGGCAGACTCACACATGGGGAAGGTTCCTCTTCTCTTGTCCAGATCCTGTTCCAGAGACTCCCAGTGCAGGCTGTTTCTCCTTGCTGGTCCTTGGGAGAAGGTTGATATGTCAGCCACTGTGTAGATCTGGTGGTAGAAATTCTCACTGCCGTGAGCTCCTGGCTCCTGGGCATAGCAGCCCTGTCTGCTAGAGTGTCTTGGCTGGCAGTACACCTCCCCACCTTTAGGCTCTTACTGCCCTTTTCCACAAGGCTCTAGGAACCTTCGATTGGGAAAGATTTTGATGGGCTGATTAGGGCTGAGCATTCCAGAGTTGCTGATGTTGTGCACTCTGGCCACTTGTGGTTTTCTGCCTCACTAGTATTCCTTGGTAGGATGCATTTTGGTTGAATGTTGTGTGTGTGTGTGTGTAATGAACTTCTTTATTCATTTATTTGAGGGAGTGAGTGAAAGAGAGAGTGGGAGAGAGAGGAAGAGATAGAACATGCGTGTCAAGGCAATGGACTTTATTAGGTTCCATGAGACATATAAGTTATAAATGAGGAAATGGAGCTCCAGAAACAATATTTTTAAATTCACTTCTTTTTTAGAGACAGGGAGTGTGTAGATGGTCTGGAATCTTCCTGCCTCAGTCTCCCAATTGCTACATTTCACCTGTGCATCACCATATCTGATTATGAGTCTTTTTATTAAAGCAAATTTTCAAACACATATAAAGGCAGTTAGTGTGGAACACACTTGCAGAAAGATAACTTGAACCCAGCAGCTCGCGGCCAGGCCAGTCGGGCCACATAGCATGACCCTGGCTCAAAAAATATGTCTATAGAAAATGTAATGAATCCCATCTAGAGTTAATAATTATCACCTTTGTTTACCAGTTCACCTGATTCTTTTCAAGCAAACCCCATATAGTAAGTGCATCCTTTTAGGATACATAGCAAAAAATAGGGTGGCTTCAGACACGTACCATCATCACCTCGGTGTAGCCTTTTGTGTGTGTTTTTATGTTTTTTTTTTTTTTAATTTTTTTATTATTATTTATTTAATGTGCATATATGCGTGTGTGTGCATGTGTGTATGTGTGTGTAGAACCACGGACGAATTCCGGAACCACCATGGACCGCCTCCACTTTCTCCTTGTTTACTCTGCCCTGGGATTCACAGGCTCCGCCCTACCAGGGCCAGAAACGCAGGCCACCCCCGCTTCCGCCCAGCGTCTATACATGGGGATCTAGGATCCGAACTCAGGACCTTCTGCCTGCAAGGCAGAAGCTTAACCCCTGAGCCACCTCTCTAGCCCCAAGGGAAGCTTTTTTTTTTTATATGGGACCTGGGATCCGAACTCAGGACCTTCTGCTTGTGAGACAGAGTCTTAACCCCTGAGCCATCTCTCCATGTTTGTTTTTTTTTTAGTTTATTTGTTCAAATCAGAACCCAAACATTGCTTTTGCTTAGTTTGTCCTTTTTTAATTCTATTTTCTTCATTTTTTTCCTTGTACCAGTTTATTGAAAAAAGTCACAATCCACACTTTACTGTTGGGACCCTTTGGTATCGATTAGCATGCTTATTTGTCCCTATCATTTTCTGTAAGCCAGTAGGGAGAGGTGTATACTTGACTGAACATTTTGACTGGACTGCCTCAGAGACTGTGGGTATTTTTTGATACATCCTATCAAAAAACATTACTCATCAGTGGATTTTTCTGTTGTTAGCTGACTCATTGGTAAGCTTTTCACTTACTAATTTTAGTAGGCATTAACTCTCCTTGCCTGAGCCCAGCATTCATTTGGTGTGCCAAAATAGCAGTATTTTGCATGCATTATTCCTTCTTCATTTACTACTCCATTTTGTCTAAGAAAAACTTTGCCATATCAAATTAAGTTTCTTTATGTACAGTTCACTTTGGAAAGACAAAATGCTGACTGAGTCTTTGTCTTTTAGTTTTCAGATGAACTGTTCTAGCTTCTTTCAAATGTGACCAGGAAACATAATAATATTCAAAAAATTTAAACTATTTTTATTTATTTTGTGTGTGTGTGTGTGTGTGTGTGTGTGTGTGTGTGTGTGTGTGTATTAGGGCACTGTATGTCCCTGTGGAGGACCAAGGGTGACTTTGGGAATCTCCTGGATTGCTTCTACCTCTTGCTTTTCTCTGGAATTTCTCAGGGTCTGTCCAGTAGGGCTGGAAGTGCAGGCTGAAGCTGTTTCCATCTGGCGTTTATATGTGGGACCTGGGATCTGAACTCAGTACCTTCTGCCCCTGAGCAATCTCTCCAGCCCTTTTTTTTTGTGTGTGTGACAAGGTCTTTAGGATGTTTCCATGTACCTGAATTTATGATCCTCCTGCCTCAGCCTCCCACGTGCTAAGATTACAGGCATGCATCATCATACCTGGCTAAAAACAAAACTGTAATATGATTTGGCCTACCTCGGTGCCATTTATAGTCAGCCATACATTGTAGTTTATTGGCACTTTGTTGTTGATTTATATAGACTGATTTTCAAAGCAATTGCATTGGTTGGATTTTATAAAATAAGTTGGGTAATCCAGGAGATTTTTTTTTTAAATTTATGTTTGTGTGTGCACACATTTGTATCAGAGGGCACTGTGTGTCCTTGTGGAGGATCAAGGGTTACTTTGGGCATCATCCTGGATTGCTTCTACCTTTTTGCTTCTCTCTGTTCACAGGCTCTATCTTCCAGAACTGGAAGTGTATAGGCTGCTGCCATTTCTTTTTTCTTTTTTTTTTTTATTTATTCAATTGTGAGTGTGTGTGTATGTATGTGCGCACGTGTGTGTGTGAATGTCTGTGTGTGTGTAGAACCACGGACGAATTCGGGAACCACCATGGACCGCCTCCACCTCCTGCTTGTTTACTCTGCCTGGGGATTCATAGGCTCCGCCCTACCAGGACCAGAAGGGCAGGCCTCCCCAGGCTGCTGCCATTTCTACCAGACAATTTTATATGGTGTTACAGTTCACATACATTGTTGGTGATAAACTCATTGTCAAACTGTTTAAGGGAAGAAGGGGTTTATTTTTTCTTACGATTCCTGGTTACAGTTGCCAGCTTGGCAGGAGAACATGCACCATCACCAAAGGGCTGAGGGAACTGGCTGCACTATATCCATGTAAAGCTCAGAGAAATATTCTTATTTGCTAGACCAGCATGTCTGGCCAAGTATACACAAGGATGCCTTCTTTCTCAAACAACTTCCTCCATTTTATTCACCTGCCTAGGGAGTAGTCTCACTCACCATGGGCTGGGTCTTCCCCATTCCCCATCCACTAGACAATCAACTGCAGGTTTGCTCTGGGCTTAACTAATTCTACAAATATTCCCAGAGCTTGAACCCTCAACCACCAAGTTGATACCTGTACCTAACTAGACATGTGGGATCTGGGAGTTAAACTCTGTTCCTTCTGCTTGCAAGGCAGAGTCTTAACCCCTGAGCCCTCTCTTTGACCCAGTCAAGGAGATTTATCATTCTTTTTTGTGTTTGTATGTATGCATATTAAATATATATGTTAATACATTTAAACTATAAATATGAATACTTTTAAAATATACTTAAAACTTTTGCACTCTAACTTATACTGTTGATTCCTTTATTTCCTTAAGATTTTGAATGTATCTTGGATAAAAGAAAAAAGCCTCTTCCTTATGGAAACCATAGCACGACTGTGGGAAAACCACCAGGAACATACTGGGAGTCAGACATCCAAAGAGTTGAGCCAGGCCTTCCACCAGGAGCCAAAAGGTGATTTATCTCTCAGTCTTTGGGCTTTGCGTGTCATATTTGCACTGTATCATAGCCTCTTCTCATCAAGGATTGATTTCAGCATGTTGCTCCTCATACATCCCATGCCATTTATCCCTGTGCATTTGCCTGTTTGCGGCTCTTGTCTTACTGGCCTCCCTCCACCTGTGGAAGCCTCGCCGCCCCTGTCACTGAGGTGATGATGATGTGGTTGTCCTCACCTGGAAGTAAATAGCCTTTTTGTCGTGTGTGTGTCCCCCAGCCACTTATACTGCATCATCATCAGTGTGTCTCATATGTTCTCGATCATAAGCTGGTGTGTTACTTTTCTATTATTGTGCTAAATTACAAATGACAAAGGCAACTGAAAACTGAAGAAAGAAAGGCTGATTTTTTGCTCAGGATTCAAGAACAGTCCATTGTGGTGGGGCAGGAGTTTGAAGCTGCCAATCACATTTCTTCCAGTCAGGAAAAAGAGAGCAGTGAACACTACTGCTCAGCTAGCTTTCTCCTTTGTGTGCAACCCAGGATCCAAGGCCGGCTACCAGCTTGTAGGTTGGGTCTTCCCAACTCAGTTAACCTAGTCAACATAATCCCTCACCAGTGCCCCCGAGCTTTGTCTTCCAGGTGATTATACATGCTATCTCGAGTTGAGAATCAATATTAGCCATTATAGCTACTCTGCTTTTTCTTTATGTGTAAGTTCCTTATGTAAAAAGCCACATACTAAGTACATGTTGGATGGAGAAACAAATCTAAAGCAAGGGTTTAATAAAGAGGTTTGAATGTTATCAGTTACTGGTAGTTTATTAAAGTAGAAAAATACCTGGAGCTGGTTGTGGTGGTTAATGCCTGTAATATCAGCACTTGGGTAGTGAAGATCGGAGGATCAAGGCCAATCTGGGTTACATGTGATCTTGTCTCAAAAAAAATACAGAAGCAAAATCAAAACTGATATTATACTCATTTGACTTTTATAATTTATCTATCTATTGTGTGTGCGTATGTGTGTGAGGACACTGTAGGTCCAGTGGAGGATCAAGGGTAACTTTGAGAATCATCCTGGATTACTTCTACCTCCTTGCTTCGCTTTGAGATTTCCCAGGCTCTGCCTATCAGGGCCAGAAGTATAGGCTGCTACTAGTTCTGCCTGGTGTTTTTACGTGGGACCTGGGATCCAAACTCAGGACCTTCTGCTTGTGAGGCAGAGTCTTAACCTCTGAGCCATCTCCCCAGCCCTCATTTGACTTTTGTTAGTTTATAAAGATATTCTTTTTCCTGAGGGATTTGTAGTGTTCTCATTTTGGCTTTGGAAATAATACTTTTTTTTAAATTTCATATAGGATTGCTTTTGAATTTTTGGATGTAAGAGCTTTTTGTGTAAACATCCCTCACTTAAAAGGAAAATCTGCAATGAAAAAACGACATTTGGAAATTTTGGGCTACCACGTTATTCAGGTATGAAACAGGTGTAGAATCCAGTCTCCAAAAGGGCATAATGGCACAGGTCTGGAATCCTGTACTTTGAAGACTGAGTTTGAATTTGAGGCTAGCCTGCTCTACAAACAAATTGAAGACTAACTATGATTACATAATGGGACTTGAGGAGATAGATGGCCCCGTGGATAAGGCAGTTGTCCTGCAAATGTGAGGACTAGTGTTTGGGTTTCTAGAACTCACATAAAAGCTGGGCAGACATTCTGTCCTTCGGGAGCCCAGGACAAAATCCCCAGGGCAAGCTGGCTAGCTAGCATAGCTATTGCCGAGCTCTGAGTTCAACAGAGAGGCCTGTTTTAGGAATAAAAGTGGAGAGTGATTGAATTAGACACCTGACATCAGCTTCAGGTCACCCTCTTCCCCCCACATACATGTATACACATCCTTCCTGCCAAATACACATAAAACACAAGCTACATTGAAGTACCTCTGAAACAGAATAGCTTTTTTTCTTTTAGCAGACTAAGAGTAAAGGTCATTTAATTGTCTTTAGAAAATACTTACAGATTTTCTGCATTGTGGACTTGGATTTTAAGAGGAAAAGGCTAATGTATGAATATGTAGGAAAAATGTCTGTTGTCAGTATTGAAGGAGTTCTGAAGAAGAAAAGATCTTCAGGCAGTGTCAGGAAGAAAGAGCCATTTGACTTCCAGAAGCGTTCGAAGGCTGCGCTTCAGTCAGCCTCCTCTCGGGTTCCTGCAGCTCTGTTCAGCAGTGCCAGTCTTCCCTATGGCTTCTGTAGTGCTTAATTTTTTATGTTGAACTTCATATATAAAGTAATTTCATTTCAAGTAAACATTTTACATAAAAACAAAATTCTTTTGATTTTTTTACATCTACTGTATCATTTAAATTTTTTATCATAAGATTTCTTCAAGATTTGTTAGCAAAAATATGTTGAAAAAGCGTTTTTCAGGTGAAGAGATAAATACAGGTTTTTCAGATTTTATTACAAGAATACATAAAAAGTTAATAAAATTTCATTACTGTGTGAGCTGTGGGAATCAGCAGTGTTTTGTGCAGACAGTGCTAGCATTTTTATTAAGAGCATGACTGACATCAGCGGACATTTCATACCTAAATTTATCCTGTTATCTTTCCCTTTTCAATATATGTACAGTGTTAGCAGATTAGGGTCCAAGAGAAATGCTCAACACCTTCTACCCAACAACAAAATGAGAATTCAGCAGAACTCCTTAAAGGGAGATCTTCCCAGCCAAGAGTCTGCAATAAAAGCTGTAGTTTCTCAGCAATTGTAGAAAGCCGATGTATGCCTTCACTAAGCAAAGTCGAAAGCTGCATCTAATGGTGGTGAGATGAAATTTAAAAGGGGAAAGTACCTGTCGCTGCTTTAAAACTTTTATTCAGATCCCATTATTTACTTTGCAGGTCCCTTACTTTGAGTGGAACTCTATGGCACGGTCAACAAAGCCTGCTCGGATGGATTACCTGAGGGAACATATATTTGGAGAAGGAAAATCATGATTGTAGTTTTCACTTTAAATAATTTGTATTTGCTTTACCTGGCCCACTCAACTGAAAGAAATACCAGGGGGAAATATAATCAGAGGTCAGAGCATGCTGGAGGTGTTTATAACAACAAGGAGGGATCCATTGTGGCTGGAAGGGGATGAGAGTATAATAGAAGGTGGAACCAACAGTCAAAATGTATAACTTCATAGTTTTTGTGAAAGAAATGAGAAGCCGTTGTAGGGTTTTAAGCAAGAAATGGTAAAGAACTTACATATTTTATCTTAATTGAATATTTCTACACTGGGGAGATGGCTCAGAGGCTAAAGCCTTTACCTTGAAAAAGGACCTGAGTTCGCATGAAAAAATGCCAAACAGAAATGGCAGCAGCCTAGTCTGTCTTCCCAAGATGATACATTTGTTCTCAGTGGAAGGCCATGGTAGGGATGACCTCATCTGCCCTGCAGCCTCTGAATGTGTTGGCCATCTGAAACAATTTTCTTTTGACTTCAGACTTGGTAATTCACTTATGTCATGAGCATCCTTTTAAAAGGTGTGTCCTTCATATAATTTGCTTCCAGTTGGGGTATGGTGGCACATACCTGAAGTCTCAGCACTCAGGAGGCAGAGGCAGGAGGGCAGCCTGGGCACTCAACAGTACTTACTTTAAAACAAAGCAAAGCAAATGCAGGGCATGTAGCTCAGCTCCAGCTGTGTGCTTACCCAGCACGAAGCTCTGAGGTTGATCCCCAGCACTGCACAAAGCTTGCACAGTGGCATACATCGCAATCCTAGAACTCAGGGCTGGAAGCAAGAGTCCGTTTGAAGCTCTTGTCTCAAAACATTTAAATTGTCCTTTTAATTAGAAGGAAAATTATTCTTTTCCCAGCTTTATTACCTTTAATCTTTTTGATTTTCTTTTTCCCATTCATCCATTGAAGTTATATCAGTTTCCAGTAATTTATGTTTATTTTGTGATAAATTCTTACTTGAATACAGTGTATTGTCATATTCCCCTCCCAAATTACCATTTATTATCCTTTTCCTCATCTGTTGATCCTCTTCGTTCCTAACTAGTCCCCCCTTTTACTTTCATGTCTCTGTGTGTGCACATAACATAAGCACATATGTCTTATCAAGTGGTCTCACAGTTGCTGTGTGTTTGTGATTGCAAAAACCATGTCATATTCAGAAGATGGCTTTTTGATAATACTTTTCTCCATCTGGGGTTTTACATTCCACCCCTCTTCTATCCTGTTGCCTGGGCCTTGACAGAGATATCTAGTGTACTTTGCAGAGTGCCTTTTTGTCAGAGTTTTGAGTCTGTTCACCATTACTAAAAAGAAGCTTCACTAAGGCTGAGCGCTCCAGTCTATGGATATAAGTCTAACATTTAGAAGGTAGCTTAATAATACATCCCTTTAGCAATATATCAGTCATAAGTTCCCCCACAGGGCCTGTATCCTCCTAGTCTTTTGACCACATTTACAATCCAGGCATAAATTCCCTATCATGGAGTGGACCTCTGATATAATTTGTTGGTTATTTCTGGAATAGTCATACCACTATTGCATCTATGAATTGTTTTTTTTCCCCTCTTTTTTTTTTTTTTTTGAGACTATTTCATGTACCCAGACTGGAATTGTTTTTTTTCCCCTCTTTTTTTTTTTTTTTTTTGAGAGTATTTCATGTACCCAGACTGGAATTGGTTTTTTTTCCCTCTTTTTTTCTTTTTTTTTTTTGAGAGTATTTCATGTACCCAGACTGGCCTTGACCTCCTGATTGTCTTGTCTGTACCTCCCACGTGCTGGGATTGTAGTGTGTGTGTGGTAGAGAGGCTTTTAATATGAAATATTAAAACTATTTCCCAAATGAAATGTTTGTTTGATAAAGGGCTTACCAGTGTTTTATAGAGGCAGAGAATGGCAGGTAGTCTTGGATTACAAACTAATAAATCTATTCTATGTTCACTCCATCTTTAGAGTGTCAACATAAGTTGGTTTTCTTGAAGACTTTTAATAAACTTACAGCACATACAATTTTTCTATGAAGAATGATACATTCATCTAGCAAAAAGTCAAATCCCTAGTCTGTTTGGCTTGCAATAACAGAAATGCCACATATTGGGCAGTTTAAGCACAAAACACTTTTCACAATTTAGGAAACTGGAAAATCCAGGATCAAGGTGCTGAAAGATTAGGTGTCTGCTGAATGCATGCCTTCTGGTTCACAGACAGACCTCTTCTCATGTGTCCTTACATTGGTTGAAGGGAATATAGAATTCCCTAGACTTTTTTATTTCCTTTCATTACCTGTATATGGGGTGCATGAATGTGTGTGTGTGTGTTTACATGGTGTACATAGTGTATATGATGTACATATATGTGCAGATGTATGTATACAAGGACACTTTAATGTGTGTGCCTGTGGAGATCCAAGGGTCATATTGGGAATCATCCTCCATCACTCTTAGCTGTGAGCCTGGATCTCGAATTGAATCAGACCAGGTCATTAGAGCTAGTCTGGCTAGCCAGCTTGCTTTGGGGATTCCCAGGATCTATTTTCTGGGGCTAAAATTACGAGTGGACTGCTACAACCTTCTTGGCTTCTTTTTAAGGGCACTAACCTCATTGTATTTTCTCTGAAATATGTATTTTAAATGTCCTGTGAGGTTGATGAAGAACCTCTTTCTGTCATACATACACACACAATCTAGTGACTGACTAGAGCCCTAGTGCTTAGTGATTTTGCATAAGTGAACTTCATAAAAATGTAATCAGGATTGTAAGCAAGTGAAAAATACTCCTTGTAACCATTCTTCTCCTGAATTTTCTCATGTCTTTTGGATATAAATAGTTGAAAATCCAGTTATTGTATACGTGTGTGTATCTGTGTATGCGTGTGTGTGTGTGTGTGTTTGCATGCGTGTGTGTCTCAGAGGGCACTGTATGTCTCTGTGGAGGACCAAGGGTGACTTTGGGAATCATCCTGGATTGCTTCTACCTCCTTGTTTCTCTCTGGGATTTTCCAGGCTCCGCCAGGAAAGGGCCAGAAGTGCAGGCCACCTCAGTTTCCACTAGTGCTTTTATGTGGGACCTGGGATCCAAACTCAGGACCTTCAACTTGTGAGGCAGAGTCCTAACCCCTGAGCCATCTCTCCAGCCCCGCATCATATATTTTTTAGTAGAGAAGAGTAATCAGGATCCTATTTCAGAGAGCTGAAAAAAATATTATATTTCCATACTTACGATAGAGAAAAATAAACTTATACAGACACATACAGTTGTTCTTTATGTAGCTGACCTGACAATCAAAGACTGTTCCAAATAAGCTTCAAATCAGGTTTCTCAGAAAATAATAAACAGAAGTCAAATGCATGTGTGAGAACTGTGTGAGGTCTGTACACAGAGGTGATGGTCATGACTTGTATTGAGTTGGAGTTGATTACAGGCTGACCAAGGGAGTCCACTTGCTATCTATACACAAGGACAGTGAGTGTAGTCTTATATTCCTCAAATGCAATCACACAGGCTTTTTTTTTTTTTCTTTTTTCTTTTCTTTTTTTTGAGATGGAGCCTTACTCTTTTACCCAGGTTGAGTTCAAACCTGTGTTCAAGCACTCCTCTGCCGAAGCGTCTCAAGAGGCTGGGATTGTAGGCACATGCCACTATGCCAGGCTCAGTCATTTTTCTTGCTAGTAGAAATTTAACAAATGGCAGTTCTTTTAAGGAAAATAAAGATAAATTTGAATCAATGAGCCATCTTCCCCAAAGTTTAAAGAGTCAATTTAAATGTTGGTCTCCACTCCATCCTGCACACACGGGTTTTGTAGCTGGTGGTGTGAAGATTTCGATTTACTGTCTTTAAAACATTTTTCACTGGGATTGGAAATAACAAATAATGTCAGTGTCACAAAAAGAGGAGGAGAAAAAAATGGGCCATTGGATTTGACTACTTTTACTTAGAGAGTTTCCCCTTTCCAATGAGACTCATTGGGGGCTGGAGAGATGGCTCAGGGGTTAAAGTTTCTGACTCCCAAGCAGAAGGACCTGAGTTTGAATCCCAGATCCCACATAAAAATGTCAGTCAGAAATGGTAGGGGCCTGTACTTCTGGTCCTGGAAAGTGGAACCTGAGGAACTCCAGGACAGAGCCAAAAGGAGGTAGAGTAATCCAGGATGATTTCTGAAATTACCCTTGGTGCACACACACACACACACACACACACACAAAATATTAAAAAAGAAAGACAAATGAGACATTGATTATATTCCCTAGATAATGTTTCAAAATCATCTTATGTCATGTAATCTTTAATATATAATGCACAGGATTCCTGTCATAGCTTGGAACATGAAGGAAAATGTTTCTTGTTTAAGCATTTCCTAAAAATATGGACATAGGTATTTCATTTACAATAGAAAACAAGTGTAAATGTATCTTAGCAACAAAAAAGATTAGTAAAAATAGCTCAAAATTTAGAAAGCTCCTTTACATTTCATTGAGAAAGGCTAAAAAAGAAATACATTGCTCAAGCAAATACTAAATTTCTTAGAAAATGGTTTTATACTCTGTTACCTTGAAAGATCAGTGACAGATTTTGATACACTATTCACCTCTTAGACAGTAACTTATTGAATGCTTTTCTACATGAATCTCTGTACATGCTTAAAAAAATAAAAGCCCCTAATGTGCAAACAAACCACCTCTCAAACTATTATATATATCATTTATAGCTTAGACAACTTGAAGAGATTTAAACGTGTTGCTAGGCAACTAGCTCCAGAAGCATAACGTATTTCCTTCAACATCCCAGCCCATTCTTTTTTATCATCTTCGTACCTAGTAGAGGAAGAAACAAAACAACACAATAAATAGCTTTAGTGAGAGAGTTCTGTCTTTGAAAAAAAGCAAGCCTATTGGCTCTTAGCCAGAGAAGATGCCTATCTGAAAGACTACCACTTGAATTTCTTTTAAAATATGCACACTCTGAGAATATACCAGAGTTACGGCCAACAGGATGTCTAGCAGTTTGACCTCTGGGAATCAAACTGCCTAGAGAAAGTAAGCTGAGCAAAGCCGATAAAGATTGTTGGTATCTGTACATTGAGGCCAAGATGTTTCCTTAAGAGGAAGAATTAGGGGAAGAAGCCAGACCATGAGCCTTAAGTCTGATTCCAGTAGCTTTCAACTCCTAGTGCTTCCTGTGGTACCAGACACAGGGTTGACTCCTTAGAACTCCTTGGTTGTTGAGAAGTACTCTTGGACTTTGTGCTTGCTCTTTGGTAAGAATTGTCTCCACCTCCAGGTACTCAAGGTTTCAGCATTACAGGCCCTTGGGTTCCCTTGACGTGTGCACCTGACATGTCTCTTGTCTGGTCTGCACTGCTCTCCTGTCTGAGAAACTGCTAGGCAATGACTTCACTCAAACCTTTCTTGACCTCTGCAAGCAGCTTTCTTCCATTTTTCATACAGTTTTTTTTATTATAGCATTTATCACAGCAATCGTTCTATCTAAATTTTTCTTCCTGTTTGTGTCCTTGACAAACCTAGAGGTGCACAAGGACAAAGGATATAGATCAGTGGCCCTCCACTTGAAGGGCGTTTCCGAGTCATCTGCGAAGGGCTTGTTAAAACAGACTGCTGACTCCCACTCCTAGATTCCAGTTCTAAGATAGGGCCTGAGAATTTGATTTCTGACCTATTCAGGTGTTGCTGATGTTACTTTGGGAACTACTGCAGTGAGTTTGAGATCACTGGATCTCAAACTTGACTATGCAATGGAACCACCTAGAAATGCTAAAACTGTTACAGCCTGGCCCACCCCAGAGACTGAAGTCACGCCCTGCAGTGACTTCAACAAAGTCTGTCTGAGAATTGACACTCAAGGGACCATTAGTTATTACCCTCAAATAGAAAATAACAGCTAAGTAAACAATGATAAATGCAATCTTTTTTCCAGTTGAGTGGCTTTCAAAATTCTGCCTATGTAGAATCATTGAAAATTTTTGAAATGATCCAAGCCCAGGCTAGAGCCCAGACCAATGAAATCATCATCAGAGCTGTGAGAGAAAGGTCATAATACCATTTAAAGCACCGTATGATTCCAGTGTACAGGCAAGTTTGGAAACCACTGTCATAATCGTATAATAAAGTACAGAGAACTCCTATTCCAGGTGCACACATACAAGGAGTGCTTTTCTCAGGAGATGCTGCACCTTCATCATCACTGACGACTTCCTCCTTTGGGGCAGCATGGCTTTTGACTACCTAGGAACCCAAATGACCCCTGTGAGGTTCAGCTGATGAATAACACAATTCTTCCCATCAGGATTTCTCAACCTTGTTTGCATGCTAGATGGCATGAGAAGGTGTCAAGGCAAACTTAAGATGCTCAGTTCCTTCCTCCAGAAGCCTGGCAGGACTGGTCTGTGTTAAGGCCCCAGCACTTGCACATTATTAAAGCATCACAGGAACTTCAATGCATAGTCAGGGATTAGGCATCACCGCTTACTTTCTCTTGGCACCTGGATGTGGTTTCCAAAAACCTAATCCCTCCATTATTTTCTTCTGTTTCCGTTCAGTCCAGTCTCTAAATCTTTCCATCTTGCTAATTCTCATCTTGCTCCTTACAAATCTCCATGCTTATTTTATTATCTTCTTTATTTTATTATCATTTTGTTGTTGTTGTTGTTGTTGTTGAAGAGTGAGATTGTAAACTACCTTTTATAGTCACTTTTTCCTGGCCCTCTCTACACTGTTATGACCCATAAGGAAATGGTTTTGGGCGGTGGGCACTGGAAATTGAACCTGGGATTTTTCAAGCACTCTGCTACTGAACTATATCATCATCTCAGGAGGAAAATGTCTGATGCATGTTTACAAGCCTTTCAGAGGCTGTCTCTGTGCTCTCTCTGTGAGAGAGCTGTCTCACTACGGTGCTTTAAATGGTATTATGATCTTTCTTTCACAGTTTACCACCTGGGAATACAGCATCTGCTGGTTCAAATATAGAACAAGTAATAGGCACTTTCTACTGTTAGGCCTAGTGTGACCTGCCTTCACTGAACAGGTATAAACTTAAGTGCCAAGCAAGTCTTGCTGAAATGCCCATTCTGATTCAGGAGATCTGAGGTGGGCTCTGGGATTCTGTATCTCTAAGTAGCTCCTTGTCCCACCAACTATGTTTTAGGTAGCAGAATTCTGACAGTCTGCTAACAAGGCATATGAAGGCAATCCAGCAGGGCTGGCCTTGAAGCTGACAGGAGAGACATGTAGAGTGGCAGTTTCTGAGTGAGTATGCATCATGATCTCTCAAAGATCTACCTCCTGTAAGTTAGATAAGCAGTCACAGTGCTTGGGCCAAAGGCAGCCGGGACTGTTGAGTGCTATCCTGATGGTGACTTACTATCTCCATTATCCTACACCAGACTTTGTGTCTCCATAACAAACGTCTGCTCCTCCGACCTCCTGGATACACGTTGTCACTGTTTGCTAGTTACTGTAGCAGACACTATGGTAAAATGTGTTCCCTGCCCTTTTAAAATCACAATTGAGTAACATCGCATACTTGGGAGAACTGCCCAGCAGCTGTCTGGGGAATTAGTAAAATGAATTGCTACTTTCACCTTTTTCTTTTTTAAAAAAAGCTTTTGGTAACTGAATCATCAAGCAAATGGGAAAATAAATTAGACTTAATGAATTCGTGGAAAATTCAAAAGGTTAAATATTTCTTCTGTGCAGTGTTTTCTTAGGAAATAAGCTACTCTGATGGAAAACGAATTGCTCAACTAGAACATTATACTTTTAGAGCTAGAAAGGGGCTTAGAGGCTCAACAGTCAAACTCACTCTACAGATAAAGAAACGGGTCTGGATAAGGTCTTTCCTTAAGCTCGCATACTTGGCCAAGTAGGGAGCACGTTCAAAAGCTAAATTTGGCTCCAAGTGTTTAGTCCACTACCGAGAAGTAGCTTGTATGATGGGAAAGTCTGGTTTATCATCTACTATAAAACTACTTTATCAGTTCTGTGATTTAATACTTGGCTCAAAGAAATGGATTGAGGAGAACTTACTTCCAGATGTCATTGACTTCAGTGGGTGCAAACTCTTTAGACTCCAGCTGAATCATGGCAAAGCCACCAATGGCATACAAGGACCCGGCCAAGCAGACCAAACTGATGGAACTTCTTTCTTGGGGAAATTCCGTCATTACTTCCCACCTACATATTGAAAATACAGTCAATGTTAAAATCTGAAGAAATGCTAAACATATTTACTGAACAATTATAGGAAGTTATAATTCAAGTAGTAAAAATTCAGATATCCATACACAGCATTTTAGCATAATTTCGTTATTTTAAAAGGATTTACATATATAAATCTAAAGAGGTATGAAACTAAGAATATGAACTATTTACAATTTAGTGTACAGATTTATACTTTACACATCAGAGTGCTTACCCATATGAGAGAGTCATGCTTAAGAACATCATTTTCAATGATTATTTAAATGCTGCCCCATAAAAATTTCTTTGTGATGGTAATTTGTTTCATAATTACATATATGTGGTTTCTCAAAAAATGTAACAGCTCTGCTCTATGTTTTCTCGTTACTATGCTAGAAATATAGAATGTGTGTACTCAGCCAGATGCAAAATTTTTTGGAAAGATTAAGTTTATATAGAGTGTCAAGTCAAGTATATTTTCATATTAACCAAGCCAAGAAAAACTTGAAAGTAAAAAAATTTGAAAAAGTTATGAAGAACACAAAAGAATTCAATTTCTGAAGCATTCATACTTCACAAATGACAGATGTTAACTAGTTAAGATCCTTCAGTAATTAAAACTACACATTCCAAATCAGTTTTATTAGAGATGTATTACCTTTTTGTGAACAAATGCATAAAGTTAATACAAAATAAGATAAAACAGAACATGCCAACATTAACTTAATTGTCACATGTTCCAAACTGCAAACATGTATAATGAAGAAAACAATTTGGAAAAAATTCTTCTTCAAATCTGTCACTTTCTGCCTTCCCTTCTCCATGTTAACTGCTACCCAAATGTTAACAATTAAAATACGCAGTGATTCGTAAACTGTAACAGAGGAACTCACTTATTAGTTTTGAGGTCAAAAGCTTCAACTGAGGCTGAAAGGCCATCTTCAGTAACGCCTCCTGCAATCACGATCCTTCCTTTATGGATGGCCACTCCAAACATGGACCGAGGGGTTTTCATTGGAGCCAGGTCTTTCCAGTCTCCTTTTTTGGGGTTGTAGATAAACACCCTATTGGTACACTTTCTATAAACATAAAAAGACAATAAATGTTCTAAAAACCATATTTTTCTGTGAAAGCAATTTAGCTAATACTTTGGTTTGCTTTTGGGTAAACTGTACAGTACTTCATGTAAAGAAGTTTGGAGCTGTCTGGAGCTAGGGATATAGCTCAGTAGAAGAGTGCTAGCATGGCCTGTACTAGGCCTTGACAAGGGGCCTGAGTGAGTATGCATCATGATCTCTCAAAGATCTACCTCCTGTAAGTTAGATAAGCAGTCACAGTGCTTGGGCTAAAGGCAGCCGGGACTGTTGAGTGCTATCCTGATGGTGACTTACTATCTCCATCATCCTACACCAGACTTTGTGTCTCCATAACAAACGTCTGCTCCTCCGACCTCCTGGATACATGTTGTCACTGTTTGCTATTTACTGATCCTGGGGAAGTAGGAGATGGTGAGTGGGGTCAAAATGAGTTTGCCAAGTGAGGCTGGCATGGTCTACATAAGACTGTCTCAGAAAAACAAAGCAGGCTGATAAAATGATGAAAAGTTTTAGGTGCTAATGCTAGCAGAAACATTCAGATTCAGTCAAATTATTTTTAGTATGTATCTGGCTGGCTCCTTAATGTTGTCCATAACTGAGTGAATGGAGTTTAGGACTCCCAATAATAACTAATTAGGGGGGATCAGTTTTGTGATGCAAACCAAAACCTTTAGTGAGGATAACTTTTTCTTCTAAAAGACAAGACACCTGGAGGGAAAGCTTTTCCTCTGTTATTTGGCTATGGGTGTCACTGGGAAATTTCTAGTAAGAACGTGGAAATCATGCTCTTTACATTCATTAGTAACTAGTACAATTTAGCTATTTTTTATTTTATTTCCCCAGTACTGAGGATCAAACTAAGGGCCTAATGTACAGCCTAGGAAAGTACTCTGCTATTGAGTGACATTCCCAGCTTTAGTCTTTACTTTTAGGGAATGATTCATTTCCAAGTTCTTGACTTTGATGTCTGTTATGCAATGCTATCCAGGTCACCGGATTCTTTTGACAAGACCTGCATGCTTCTTACTGGCGTATCGATTTCCTAGTTGCTAATGCTACTTGGAGGAAACAATTTAAATCATTTGGCCAAATCCCAATGTTTCAAAAGTCAGAAAATACGTAATAGATATTTTTTTCATTCCATTTACTCAAGGAAAAGGTACAAAGATTAGTCATGGAGTGTATTTCTAATATACATTCCTTAAATATTCACTTGGAAATAACAAGGAAGACATAAACATTCCAGGCTACATTTTTTTTTTAATATGAGCAGATCGGATAAAAAATTATTGCCTTTTAAGTCAGAGGGAATCCTGAGGTCCATACAAATGGACAGGCAGGAGGGTGGGAGGGAGTGCGATGGATTGATAAAGGGAAGGGAGGGGGCTGGGAGTGAGGATGATGGAGGGAAGCAGGGAGAAGTACTCAATATGCTTGTAAAACTAGGAAAATAAAGAATAAAAATTATTGCCTTTTAAGATACATTTTCTGTGCTGTATTTATCATTTTAATTGAATAAAATTATTAAGAATATCTTACTTTTTTGTATGTGCATGTTTTGCATGTGGGTGGGTAGGTGTACATGCAAGTGAGCATGTGTAGAAGAGGGCACTTGAGTGTGTGTGCCAGCGGAGGCCCCAGGGTGATATCAGAAATCATCCCGAATTGCTCTACCTCCTTCTAGCTTTGTTCTGGGGTTTTCCAGGGTCCATTCTCCAGGGTCAGAAGTACAGGGTGCTGCCATCTCCATCCATTTTATATGGGACCTGGAATCCGAATTTAGGTCCTTTTGCTTGTAAGGCAAAGGCTTTATTTAACCTGTGAGCAGAGGTCTTAAAACATCAGTCTGTATTTGATTGTGGTCCTTGCTTTACTTCTGTAATCCTTCTTGTGTTGTGAGATGACATCTCACTATGTTGCCCATGTAGTCTTGAACTCTTGGGCTCAAGGGGTTCTCCAGCTTCAGCCTTCTGAGTAGCAGAGGATACAGGCTCATGCCACTGTGTCCAAATATTTCCCTTACAATTTCTGATTACTTTTCTAGAAGTGGACACTCGTATAAATCAAACAGCCTGGGCAAATGATAATAAAACAAGTGGGGCAGTTTTCAGGGACTGGAGATCACAATATAAACTGAAGGTGAGCCTTTGGCCAGACGGCTTAAAGGACCTCTGGGGCGCCTATCACAATTGCACATCTCATCTCTGTGGGTTGTGAGATCTCTTTTCAACTAACTGTTGAAGATTGAAGGAAGGAAGAAGATTGTGTAGGAAACAAGTCAGGTTTATATGTGAAACTTCATTCGGGTTTTCTGCCATGAGACTAGAATCTGTGCTGGGCGATCAGTGTGGAGTGTCACTCGAACGGCCAATATGTTGTTGAGGAAATAACGGTACACAGTCACTGTGCTCCTCATCCTCGAGTTAACCTGAATTCTCCCCCTCAGGAGCATAAAGAACAAACCGACAGCATTTTCTATGTGATATGGTCTTAGTGGATATATTTTTTATGCTATGTTGAAGAGTATATTTAAAATTTTATCTGTTTATGATTAATTGGGCAAGAAAGTCCAGTTACCATATTGAGTATGGTAAGATGTTTATATGTCAGCTAAATTCAATTAAATTATATTAACTTAAATTATTCAGTTAAAATGATAAGACTTGACTATGTTTAGAGGCTGCTTTTCCATTGTCAGGATGCTCATGACTGAGGTATTGTGCTTCTGGAAGTATGCTACTTATCTGCCTATTTGCTTTACCAACTTCTACATTTTTTTTCTTTAGAAAAGTCATGTAATAACCTTGAATAATCATTTTTGTAATTTTCTTTTGAAAGTCTATTTGCAAAATAAAATGTGAGACTCAAGTCCTAGCTCAATATGTCCTCTCAAAAGAGGAAGAAACGCGTGCGCTGCTTCACTAGGATAGAAATCATGAGGGAGCTTCAGGGCACTTACTTGTCGTCTGTCTTTCCACCCAGACAATATATCATCCCATTGTGTGAAATCACGTTATGGCCATAGACTTTGATAGGAAGGTTTTTTACTTCACTCCATTTTGCAGCCCTAAAATCAGATGATGATAGAAGTTATGTTTTCAGTAAATTCCAAGTTGAGAAAACATGGATTTGTTGCAAGCATGCTTAAGGGAGAGAAACATGTCAACTTACACGGGATCATAGCATAATACTGAATCCAGCGAAGCCTCTGTCTGAAGGTCTTTGCCAGCGACGACATAGATTTTGTCATCTACCTCTCCCAGACCAAAGAGACACCTGGCTGAAGGTAGAGGTGGGAGCCCAACCCAGTCAGATGCTACGCTATCAAGCTGGAGGGAAAAAAAAAAAGAAACACACACACACACACACACACACACACACACACACACACACACACACAAGGATTATGGGTGTTGGTGGAAAAAAATTACAGGTGAATCAAAAAGTATAATATGCTCAATGGCGTTCAAATTTTACTGGGACTTCCAAAGATGTAAATTAAAGACTAACATTCCAAAGTATCATAATTTAGCCCAGAATTACTGAGAGAGAGAGAGAGAGAGAGAGAGAGAGAGAGAGAGAGAGAGAGAACCTATTTGGCCTACCAAAATAAAGTACCAAAAATCAAGATTTCAAGAATGGAAAGAAAAACAAACAAAGCAGAACAGAACAGCATCCACCAGAGATTAGAAAGAACTGCAGGTCTTGATGAATTTCTTAAGTTATCTTGTTCAGCTTTGAAATAAAGACACTTAACACTTAGAGGACACCAGGGAAAGATGGATTGATGGGACGGAGGGTCACAGTGTGTGAATGACCCTGAATGCTATATTTAGAATGTCCCCATAGCCAGCACCCAGGACAGCTGGACCTGTCGCTCAGTCCACAGACAACTGGGAGACTAGGCAATATCATTTTTCACTCTTTTTTTCAAGTCTTCTTTGGAAATCATTTGAAAATATAGTAAGAAGTAACTTGGCCGAAGCCAAGCCTACAGTGGCCCTGTTAGTACCCACGCTCTGAAGTATGTGTTTCTGGCCTAGCTGGGATTCATCTTGGCACTTACTAGTAGTAATCTTAAGATTTTTCCATTGCATTTTTGGATAAACACACGCACGCATGTACACACACACACAATCTGTAGCTATAGATCTATCATTTTCTAATTGCTACTTATAGGCATCAGAATATAAATATAGAAATCTGAGATTCTTTAGATTCTGTGAACAGAAGAGACTGGTTTTAACATGGAAGGGTGTCTATGGTAGCCTCTCTATCTGGTACAGTAGTGTCATTAAAACACTAAGAGCAGATGACATCACCAGACATTGAGGCTCAGTCCCGTGTGCATTGTTAGCTTTGCATTCACTAATTTCAGCATTGAGATTGTGGTCCCATTATGTTTTCATTTTTGGAAAATAAAACCTTTGGTCCAGAAGGTAATAGAGGGCAAGGGATGGGATAAGCTCCATGGCAGAGTGCTCAAGCCAAGGTTTGATTCCCAGTCTATTGATATATGTTTATATGTAAGATATATGTATATATATATAGTCTATACTGGAAATAAAATGTTTAAGGAATGATAAATGTTTATGCTATGGAATTTTGATTCTGAAAGGCTTTGTACAAGATGCTTAGACAGGTAATCTCATTTGGTCTTCCAGGATAAACCCTTTTATCATCTTCATTTTACAAATGAGGAAATTGAGGCATAGCAAGAGTAAATAATTTGGCCAAATTCACATAGTTTGTTTTTTGGAAAAATAAAAAGCAGCAACAGCTATGATAATCCCACACCTGACTGTGGAGTGCCTGCATTCCAATTGTTTCCTTTCTACAGCAGACTGTAGGAGATTGCCAACCAGACTTTTGTGCCATAGCTGTCAACTATTTAACAGCTTCTGCTGTTTTCATTGTTAAATTAGGTTTTACACCTAGAATGCTTCCAAACCTTGTGCTGTCCAAAAATCTGATGAATCTATTAATTCCATGGAAGAGGAAAAACCTTACAAAGGCAAAAATTCTCAAAGTCTCTTTGCAGCATATAATCAAATGTCAAATTATTCCTAAATGAATATATTTTTAAACATGTAGCTAAGCAGAAAAAAAAATGAAAATCTCATACAAATATTTTCTGGTGAGTCAGAACTCTCTTGTATGCTGAAATGTTTTAATCCTAGTCCCTCTCAGAAGTGGCAAGGTACGGGGAGGGAGAAGGGAGGTGACCTTCCAACTTTGAGTAATTGTTTCAGTAGCTTTAAAGAATATCAAGCAGATTGTCTGAACCACAGATATGAAGTCATATCAATAAAGGTAAAGGGAAGCAGTTAGATGAGAGAAAATAAAGATTAAAATGAACCCTTGAAGGTAAAGAGACTTGGCTATGGATATTTTTTAAAAGGTGTGTGTGTGTGTGTGTGTGTGTGTGTGTGTGTGTGCGTGTGTGTGTGTGTGTGTGTGTGTGTCTGTATTGGGATCAATCAGAGGACCCTGTGCATTCTAAATAAATACTTTAACAGACTTCAAAGTAAATGTGAAGTGGAATCAAATTGGGGGAATTATTCTATGTTTATGATTATTCCTTGGATTTATGATTATCATCTATCTACCTATCATCTATGTTTTGATATTTTTACTTTTAGATATATTTATAGTCTTTTTCATTGAATTTACATTTTCTTAAGTTAACTGAATTTGAAATTAAGGCTTAGGAAAATTTCTGGAGCCTATATTCAAATACTTGTGATAACATTTTTCCCTTCAAACTTTGAAAATTAAGAAACATTAAGAAAATGTATTATTATGACTACCTTTTCTAAGATTAGAAAAATGCATATATTATGTACTTTGAGAGTACATTTTTGACTGTGGTATGACATTCTATACTTGTTTATTTTGGACTTATCCAACAAGTGCCCTCTAGCCCTAAACCATGATTAGCTATGACTTAACCAAACTCTACTGAGGTAGCTACAAGCTACAAAACATTGAATTGCCCTTACTGAAAGAACAGGCTGGGTCATGGATGCTTCATAAACTGCATTGGTAGTGTGAAATAAGGTCCTTCAAATGAACTTCAAAGAGCCTATTACTTAGAGAACTTCCTGGTTATACAAATTATTAAATTATAATTAATGTCTAACTTTAACTTTTGTACAAATAACTGTAGTAGCATAAATAAAACCTCCAAAATATCATTCAAATTAATGACACTTCTATAAGATGATCCAAAATGCATAGAACATGTACAAAAATCCTTTCGCTTTCAACAAAAACATTTTATACAGTAACCATAAATCAGAAATGAACTCCTACCTCTTGAGAATTTCAAATTAAAGAAAAAAAAATTTAGAAAAAAAATAGGAAGTTGAATCACTTACTACCCCCCTGTAATGTGTAAGAAACTTTAGTATAGGGAAATAACTTGGCTTAGAGAATGATAATCTATTTTTAAGGTAAAACTGTTGAAAATCATATATTTAGTTTTTGCTAAATGCTGAACTTTGAAGGATTATAACCCATCAACTGTAAATATGACATTTGGGTTAAAAAAGTGGAAAGAAAATCTTGACTTAAATATTGATCAGAGTCTCTCCCTCCATACTTTTTACCAAATAAACAAGCAGTCAACTTGAGTATTTCTGTCAATGCTCTAACTGTGCAAGGACATTGATTAGAATAAAAATACAAGCAGCTTGAATTACAAATGGGCCCGGGGACAGTGACTGACAGCCTTCCTTCCACACCTCCACCGACCCGCAGCCCTCACCTGAAAGAAGTATGACTGCAGGGGCTGATCCTTATTTTCCTCATCCACGTAGAGTCCTCCCACCACATAGATCTGATTGTGCTGGGTGACAATGCTGGAATGGTTCCTCGGGATCTGCTCGGCCAGCGCAGTAAGGTAGCACTCGTTTTCCGTGGGATCATAAGCCACTGCAGCGGTGTCGTTCACCAAGAGGATGAGATCTTTCACGAACATTCCGTGCCTGGGAATATCATTCAGGTAGCCAGGGAGTAAGTCCTCGTCCCCAATGTCACCGTTCACCTCCCCAGCCCCGGTCTTCTCTGCATTTTTGCTGGGTTCTGGGAGTTTGCCTGCAAAAGCATCTTTGAGAACTTTGATTTTCTTCTGCAGTTCTGGGTTGCTTTTAATGATGTCGTCTTTCTCGACGTGATCTTTAAAATACTTCTCCGGCATGAGGCGAAAACGAATGCAATCGAACACTTCGCTCAGACTCTTCGCCCGGTTTTCTTTGTCGGTTCGCACCCACTTCATCACTGCCTCGAAGACGGCCTCCTCCTTCTCCACGTTGAGGCTGTCGTTGGAAACCACGGAGATCAGTTCCTGCGGGGACAGCTGCATGAAGTCCTCTTCCTTGCAGATCTGCAGAAAACGATCGGACACGAATTCCCGGGCAGAAATGGCGAGTCGCGGGCAGTCCAGGAGAAGTCCTAACCTGAGGATGGCGAGGCAGTTCCCCGGGGCCAGTCTCTTCTGAAGGTAGGAGACGCAGACGGTGAACACCGAGGGGATCTGGAAGCGGCTGGCCAGCGCGAAGATGTCCTGCACGTTTCCGTCGTTGAGATCGATGCTGGCCGAGTACAGGTATTTGATGATTAAATCCAGAACGGCGGCATCCACGTTATCCAGCACCACCTCCTTCTTCTTCTCCTCCTCGATCTCAGACAGAAAGTACTCGCGGAAGTAAGGGCTACAGGCCGACAGGATCAGCCGGTGGCAGGGGAGACTCCTGTCACCCGCTTTCAGGGTGCAATCGATAAACTTCTTCTCATCCAAGAGATCTTTCAGACCGTCCTGAAGAAGGGTGGACTGGTAAAGCCGCAGCTCCTCCGCGAGTTCCCGCTGGGAATCCATTTTAACCTAGGTAAGGAAGGGGACACTGAGGGCCGAGGGTCCTCGCGGCACACGGGTCTAGCTGGGAAAAAGGCAGATCCGTGTGCTTGGCGCAGCCTGGAGCCTTTGCAACTTAATCCCCCTGGGCTAAATATAGACACCCGCTCCAACAACCGGTATTTAGGAGCGCTGGTTTGGAGAGGAGAGTTGCTCAGCTGTTGCAGATTGAAAGTAGCAACTGGAACTTCTCGTCACTAAGGAAAACTTCAGGGAAACAAGACGTTGGCGTGAAGTGGGAGGCTTCAAACCGCAGAAAGCGATGGGATGCATGTTAATAAAGACTACCTGGAGGATAGGGTCACTGAACTCACGGGAAAATGAATCACAAAATGACTCACTCCTCTAAAACTGGGCTGGTGGCAACTAACTTGGCTCTCCGAATTAATGACGTAAAGGTCAGGAATATGAAGTACATTCATTTGAATTCTCATAAAGGAGATCCACTTTCCAATAATTTAAAACACCAAATTCTACTTTCTACCTAGGATAGCAGGATACAAATTAAATTTACAGATATTTACTTACATTATGTAGTTTCGTGACTCCTTTTAAAAGATTTGTGCAATGACAAGGGTT
The DNA here is from genome assembly GCA_023101885.1 of Typhlomys cinereus. Taxonomy (NCBI): domain Eukaryota; kingdom Metazoa; phylum Chordata; class Mammalia; order Rodentia; family Platacanthomyidae; genus Typhlomys; species Typhlomys cinereus. The sequence continues at coordinate 5,294,486 of JALPQD010000017.1, read as the reverse complement.
GAAGTACAGAGAAACTAATATCCTAAGATAAATTATCACCATTCTTAGGTCAGAAAACGATGAGTATTGAGTCAAATTATAAAAACAATTTATTCACACTGTCTTGCCATACAAAGGATTTGATGTGACAAATAGTAATATGAAAAAGTAAAATAAAGGCAACGGTTTAGAATCAAGATCAGATGAAAAAAGTTAAAAGTCAACATTAGGGAAAGACACACACACACAAACATGGTCACTAAGGATACTGTGTATTTTATAAGTGTTGAAAAAAATCTTTCATTAAATAATTAAAAAATACCCCATGAGAATAGTGCTATCTATACAGCAAATCAAAGTGAATGGTCACATTACCCTTACAACTTAGAAAATAGGCCTTATTTTTAAAAATATGTACACTAGAATTATAATGTGAGTTTCTGATTCTAATGGAACACCATATTAATTTTGGAACACCACAGTTGTGAGCCTATAGGATCAATTGTATTCAGCCATGGTGGTGCTCATTCCTAATCTCAGCACCTGGGAGAAGGCAGGAGGATCAGAGTTCAAGGTCATCCCCTACTACATACTAAACCCAAGGGTCAGCCTGGTCTACATGACATACTGTCACTCCACCAGTGGTCCTTTCTTTACATATGGATGGTATCATACAGTTCTTCATGAAACACTGGATTAGACAATCATGTTCTGACCTCCATAGGGCCTCAGAAATGTTATTGCAAAGCTTAGTATTCTTAAATGTGCTCCCCAAACATAAACTCCAGAGCACAGCACTTTTGTTTCTGTCTGTAGGTTCCCCAAATCTAGGAACTCTGTTTTCAAACTTCAGATTCTGTGTCCATGAGTAAGATTTTACATCTCAGTGAATGGTACTGTCAGCTGCTAAAATAGCTGACAGAAGAGCTCATTGATTCTTTTTCCATTTTTAGATGTCATTAAAGGTGATAACACACTAGAAATAAAACTAGCAGCTACTCCCTTGTTCGAACAATACATGATTCATTTTTCTGTCCATACAACACCAGACATTGGAAAAGATAAGTGAGTCAGATTAGGATATGACATTCTGGCTGTTTCCTGATTAATGGCAAATTTTATATTCTCATTTGCATGAAAATCAGTAAATAATATTTATGGTATCATTTCATTTGCTATCTCCTAATACTGGTTACTATGGTTCTACCTTCTCTATATGGAGAAATATTCTTCCATTTAAATGAAGAAACCTACTTATCACCTCTGCTCATTGATTTTAATAAACTCAGGGTAGCAGTGGGCTGTGTTACATGTCTCCCTGGGGATGTACACATGATTGCATCTTATTCAAATGTATTTATATGCTCATTCCTTTCTCGCTAGTGAAGGAGGAGTCCTTCGGCTAACTTCACTTATTTGTCAGAAATTCTGTATGTTTTCTAGACTCACAGCAGTCCAAATACCTGAATGATGGCACAAAAGTCACCAAATTTTATTTAACCAAGAAATCTATTTTTGAAAGCTTTACAAAAGTCTCAAAGATTACAAACAAGAGGAAACTCAATAAGTGAAGAAAACAAACTCTTTATAAAAATAAGTGTATTCTTTGTAAAGCCATAGTAAAAATTATTTAGACTAACATTTGAACTATTACATCATAGCTGTAATTTTTATTTTCACAAAGATCCTTGAAGAATAACAAGAACAAATTGTATTAGTCTGGCTTACAATTGGAGTCTTGTGATAATATATTCAAGCCAAATGTTTATAGCTAAGGAATATTTTGATTATATCATAAGAATGGCATTTCTTAGTCTTTTAAATAATACTTTCAAAACTCTAAGTGGTGCTGCATAAATTCTTTATTAAGCCCAACATGATACAGTCACATTTAATATCTGAAAACTAACACTTTACAAGCATTAGGTATAACATAAACATTCACAAACCAGATACATTTCAGTTAACAATTTTAAATATAGCTTTCAGAAAACTGCTAGTTTTCTCAGTGAATTTTTTCTTAGTTATTTAAAAACTTTCTTGAATCTTTAAATACAGAAGCTGTAAATATAAAAAGTATTCCATGCCTTATAGAAGGCAACTAGTCTCTTTAATCTTGAGATGTCTTTAAACAGAAATCCAGCTTATCTCAAGATCAACTCATTACTTCCCAAAGTCCCTGCAGTGTGAATCCATCCTTCAATTTCTCTATTGCAAGCCCCAGTTCTTCTGAAAATACAGGTTCACGATCTTGTTGCTTTGGGGAAGGTAAGAGGATGAGATGGGAATAGAAGGCAGGCAAAGAAGAGAAAAAAAAAAAAAAAGATATGTTTCATGTAAGTTAGTGAATGCTAAATGCTGGAATACAGAGAATTAAGAAAAACTGTATAAAAATGTTTTTACCTTATTTCCATCAGCAAAATAAGCCTATAAGACAAAGAAAATTTTATTTTATATGCATGCTTCAGGGTCCTAAGGAGCAGGTGATCAATCTACAGCATGTTTTGCTATGCTTCACTTTCAGCTGCTATGTCCTCACATATCTACAATGTTGGCATCAGAATTTATTTCTGCCTGAACTAATGTCTATAAAGTTAAACAAATGAAGCTTAATAATTAATGTATGACATTATTCATTTGGCCTATTTTTTCTTATTTTTAGTGTGTGTGTATGTGTTTGCACCTGTGTACAAGAGGACACGTGAGTGTATGTGCTTGTGGAAGCCCAAGGGTAACATCAGGAATCACACTGGATTGGTCTACCTCTTTATTGTTTTGCTCTGAAGGCCACCTTCCAGCCCCAGAATTGCAGGACACCACTATATCCGCCTAGCAGTTTAATGTGAGATCTGGGATCTGAATTCAGGTCCTTTTGCTTGTGAAGCAAGGGCTTTAATCCCTGAATCATCTCTCCTACCCAACATTGTTAATTTGAAATAAGAATGAATGACTTAGGAGCTATAAAATTCTCTACTGTGGACTGGGAACATTGTCAAATGGGAATAAGGGCTGTAATCCCAGCACTAGAGTTTTGAGGCAGGCAAGTTGGGAGTTTGAGGCCAGATTTGGCTACAGAGAGTTCATGGCCAGCCTGGGATAGCTGTAGACTATTCAAAATAATGTAGACTGCAGGAAAGTCAGATCATAAGGATTAATTATATAAAGTGGAGATGTTAAATCCATTTAGTTAACTATGATATATTTGACATGTACCTTGTCATCCAATAATGCTAATCCTGTAAATAAATGCTCTCAAAGTAATTCCTAAATTGAAAATTTAAAAGTGTTTTCACAGAAGAAACTCTCTCATTTAAAGAAAACCCTCAAACTCCTGTCAGGGGTCTCAAAGTTTGCAAAGCTTTATACATTTATACTGTTACTTAATTATGACTCAGATATAAATCACAAGAAATTTAATGATTCTCACCACAAAGGCATCTGTGTGATCATCAGATTCTATTTCCACATCATCTTGAATTTGTTCAACTGTCAGCGCTTCAAGAGACTGTGGCTAAAAATGAACATGTCAAAATGAATCAGACATAATATTAAGTAATCATTTTAGAAATATGATGGCACTATGAGAACTGTAAATACTTGTAAAGGGATAACAATGATAATTACTCAAGCCCTATAAAAATCACCATATAATTTATTTTTATATTAAAACTAATCTGAGTAAGATTAAACTTAAGCCCTTAAATTTAACATTGACATCATTAGGACAATTAAAGTGTTAAACTTGCACATTTTTAATGTACTCAGAGATAGTCTTAAATCAAAAACTCTTAATGACCCTAATTATTTCTTTCAGACAGAAAAGGGATAGTTAGAGGTGGCCTCCCTGAAGACTTTTAACATGAGGGGAGGGTGAGTAATCATGGCTAACTATCAGTGCAAGTTGGATTGCAAGGAAGGGAGAAGTGAATGCCCAAGAGAATAGTCAGAGCAACACATATTACTGAGTGTCGACTGGAAAGATGGCTCAGGGGTTAAGAGCCTTAAGACTCTGCCTTGAAAGCAGAAAGACCTGAGTTCCGATCCCAGATCCCATGTAAAAAAAACAGGCGGAAATGGTGGTGGCCTGTACTCCTGGCTGTGGAAGGTGGAGCCTGGGAAATCCCAGAGTGAAACAAAAAGGAGATAGAAGCAATCCAGGATGATTCCAGAAGTCACCCTTGGTCCTCCAGAGAGACATGCAATGCCCTCTGATGCATTTATACACACACGCAAAATACTACTGAGTGTCTCCCATGTGCTATGCAGTTTATGTACACATAAAAGCATAAAAATGAGAGAGATTACCTCCATTTTTTAATTAGAAAACTAAGTTCAACTGTGCATACATACGTAGTGAATTGGGGAGTAAAATTCAGGTGCCAGAACTCATGCTTGTTCTTAGGACATTATTCCTCAAACAACAATTGAAGTTTAAGAGAAAGAGACTGGTATAATTTAATGCAAAAATAAGATAATGGATAAAATGAAGGAAATTTCCAAGATCTTGAACACAACTGACTTTGACAATGTTAGAAATAAGTATTTAAACAGTAAGTCAGGTAATGCTTGATACTTTGTTTTATATTAAAGCTTTAGAATATCTTATGTCATTTGAATTCATTTCTAATTAAGCCTTAGGCTAGCTTCCATTGTTGTTTATGTGCAAGACTCTAATGGACCAAATGATGTCTATACTTTCTGTCCTTTAAAAAAAGTTTTAATTTTTCTAAATTTGCAATCTAAATAAAAATGAAAGAAAAAAGGTAAGTCCACTGCATTTGGGAAAAAAAATGATGAGATGATGTTTGAGGCTTAATGCATCTTACTGCCTTGTATGTAAGTGATAAATTACTAAGATAACTCTGAAACAAGCAATTAATTTTCTGTTATTTGGGACACCCATCTATGTGACAATATTCAAGAGTATTTGGAACCAAGATAATCTAAGAGTGTGTCACAATTCAAGGCAGATGTGAGGCACCCACAAGAACTAAGTTAAAGGAACTGGAGGTGTACGTTATGTTCTCACGGAATATGCAGAACTGGAGAATGGAAGGCAGAAGATCTCACTGAAGTCAGGCACGGCTGTACTGCACTGCCCTGCCTGCTTCCTGGTCCCTGCTCACTGTTGTGGTCCATACACAGAGGCAGAAGGACTTAATAGTTGTGCTGTGGCTTAACTGTCTGAGTACCAGCAAGCACTGGCGAGAGGAGATGGCTAGAACACTGTGTGACGGCCAGAGCGCAGAGCAGAGCAAAGGGCACCTGTGACGGGGCAGGCACGGGGGATGGACACCAGAGCTAAAGCCAGTGGCAAGGTAACCGGCACAGGCAGGATACAAGTCACAGATCAGATGAGGAGGACTTCAGGAGAGGAGAATCAAGCCAAAGAAAGCGGATGTTCCTAGAGAACAGGGACTGAAGCCGCAACCAGAACAAATGAGGAAGGCCGAGGGCAGATGTATGGGCCAGGACACCCAAGGTATTTAAAGTTAGCTGCATGCAGTGTGCGTATCTGTGGTTCCAGCGCTAGAGGCCGAGGCGGAAGGACTGCTGGAGCCTGGGCACGCGAGCACCAGTCTGGCAACACAGCAAGACCCCATCTCAAAACCAAGTAAAAGGACAAGACAGACCTATGAAATATTTCAAAACCAGTGTGTCAGAGGCACTGATGGATAGGCCCATGAAGTTTGACCAAACTCAACTAAAGCTAATAATGAAGACAGGTGGAAGCCACCATTAGAGATGGTGCTGAGTCCGTGCTCATACAAAGTCTATCTGAGTAGTTTAAAAGCTGAGTTGAACACAATGAATGTGCCTGTATCTCGATTTTATAAGCAGTGTAAAAGCAATTCGGAAACAGCATCACTTCAGATAGGGAGCAAGTTACCTTTTCTTCCATTTCATAATTCACTCCAAATATAGGACTGGCAGAGTAGACTTTGTGTAGTGAATTGATCTCCTTCACTGACTCCTGTAGCTTTTCCACAGGATCGATTTTAAAGCCAAGAACATATCCTCCACTCTAGAAGAACAACAGCAAAACAAAAAGCAAGCCTGAAGAATGATATTTATAAGACATAATGAACTATAACTCGAATTATCCTTATTTTGTAGCATAATGCCTAAGTTGATGCTTCGAAAAATTAAACTCTGTGAGAAATTCTCCAGTGAGACTCCAGGTGTTATCACAGAGTCTCCCAGGCAGTAACAGGTGGTCGGTCAGCTTTTAGCTTCTCCCTCATGCGCCCAAATCCTCACCTTCCTCAGGATTCTTATTTTATTTTATTATTAATATTTAGTCTTCTTAATTAAAAACATAATGGGTGGTGTCCCTTACCCCTCTCCCCTCCCTTCAGATTCTTTTGAAACACATCCTGATGTCAAATAATTTGATCTTTAAATATGAGCTACTTCCCAAATCAAAAATAAGCACTGTGGATTGTGAAGGCCAAGAGAACTAAGCTTTCTTGCATAGGTCTTGCAGAGAAGTACACCACACATTAAAAGTGCTGTAGCTGAGGCTGTCTCTTTGAAAAGCCTGGGAAGAAATTTGACTATGATTGGCTGGCGCAAAGAAGTGTTGAAAAAAATTAAGTAAAACGTCATAGTCTGTCTCCAAAGGGCACATGCTTTTGAGTTCAAATTCTGGTTCTACCGCTTAAAATTGCAAGTTATATGATGTTGAAAAAAATACTTTCCTTACCCTTTTGAAGGCTCAGTTTTCAAAACCATGAGATGTTCATTAGGTTGTTGTAGTAAACAAGATAAAATATGTATGACAATTGGTACATTTCCTGGGACGTAGTAGGTACTGAGCAAATGGCAGCAATAAGCCAATGGATAGAGTGAGCAGACATTCAGTTTTAAATTCAGCAGTGATTTATAAATCGCTTTTGTTTCCTTTCAAATCTCAAGCATGATGGGCAAGCTATAGCTACAGGAAGGAAGAACAACTCAAAAAAAGTACTGTAGGAGTAGGAAACTAGGGAGTAACTAGAATACTGCTCATTATAAGTCACTTTAAAAAAGTATTTTAGCTAGGTGTAGTGGCCTAAGATGTCTATTCCAGTACTTGAGGGGAGGCAGAGGCAGGAGAATCACCAGTTCAAGCCAGCCTGGTACATAGAAAACTCAAGGCTTACACAGTGAGACCTTGTCTCAAAAACATACAAACATACATACATATATACATACACACATAAATTTTAAATGTATTTCTATGGAAATATAGCACAAGAGAACCCATTTTTGACATGTCCTCCCTGCCTGCTGCACGGAACAGTTACTTTAATTCTCAATAAAATTCTGCTTGCTTGCCCTTCAAAAAATAGCATAATGTGTCTGTAGAAGTTTATAATTAAATCAGTTTAATCTTTGAGAATATACAATTTTAGTGTGTGTGTGTGTGTGTGTGTGTGTGTGTGTGTGTGTGTATACATTTTTTTTCCCCTCTACATATCTACTTCTCAAAGTGTTGTGAATCAGCCAGACCTGGAAATCTAGTGCCACCACCTACTAGCTGTGAGACCATGGGCAAGGTCCCTAACTTCTTTGAGCCTCAGTTTCTGGGACTGCAAGACAGGAGAAAAATAGCAACTGTTTCACAGGATTGTTGGATTGAGGTAACACATGAAAGGGTTTAGCCAGCACAATGATTTTATTCTATCACTCCCAGTAAAAGTGATGATTATGACAATAATGATTATGTCTATCCAATAAAGAAACTAAGGCAGAATGGGGTGTGTTAGCCCATACCTATAATCTTAGCATTTAGGAGGTCGAAGCAGAAGATTCTGAGTTTGGAGCCAGTCTGGATTACACAGTGAAATCCTGATTCAAAACAAACACACAGGTAATATTCTTCCTATGGTGTCAATTACTATCTCACTTCATACATCTTCACATTACAGCCAATACTTTTGGATGTAAATGATTACTAGATACATAAAACTAAAAATCTAGTTCCATCTTGGTGAGATAGCTCAATTGGTAAAGGTGTATGCGGCTGGTTCGGATGACTTGAGGTCCATGCCTGGGACCCACATGAAGGCAGGGAGAGAGAAGTGACTCCAAGCTGTCCTCTGACATCCACACGTGTGCTGTGATGGATGTGTGCCTCTCTCCCAAAAGATAAGGAAACCAATGTAATAAAAAGTTCGAAAACTAAAAATCTAGTCACATAATTTTAATATTTACCAAAGCTTAATAAAAATATAAAATATCTTACCTGTTGAGAGCTTTCTATGACAAGTGCTAAACCAAATTTTGAGTCTCTAATCTTTATTGAACGCTATAGAAGATGAAAAGGAAAAAAAGGCATGTTATTATCCAGTAGCAAGTCTTAAGTCTTTATTTGTTTTTATTGCATTATATTGCATTTTTGGTTTTACATCAGCATCTTACACTATAGCCCAGAATGGCTTTGAACTTGTGGGAATTCTCCTGCCTAAGCTTCCCAAATGCTGGAATTATAGGTGTGAGTTTACCCAGCCTGGCAATAGGCTTTTAAACTTCACAAATCTAATGTATACAGTCTGAAAAACAGAATTCCCCATTTTTACTCCCACACCCTGGAGATGAAGTAAATGAACCAGACTCATCTGAAAATGGGCGGCAAACTTTCGAGTTGATTCAAAGATGAGAGACCTGTACAAAGCCATCTGATTTAGATATTTGCTATGTCCAGAAGCCAACAGTTTTCCAAAGGTCAACAATCTTCCAGTTACAGGGAGCCAGTGACTTCTGGGGCCTCTGAGGCAGGATTAGTCTAAAGGTCACATGCAACCTTTCTGTTGTCCACATTACAGGTGACTGAATTCTAAAAGAACTCAGTTTTCGCTAGCATGCTTACCATCAAGCTATATCCCAGTCCTTCAAAAAGACTTTGTTTTATTTTTTTAAGCTAATGGGTATTAATCACTGGGCATCAAGGAAGACTGGAAGAGGCTGCTAAGTGAACCACAGCAGGGGTGCCAGTGGCTGGGAGCAGAAAAGGGATGAAGGCACAGCTGCCACCCTGCCCAAGGAAGAAGCTGCAGAACCCTTGCTGGGGGGGGAAGGGGAGAATCACAAAGATCTAGCACTAACCAGTGGACCACAAACCCAGAGACAGTCATCTGGGGCAGGCCAAAGCAATCACACTCCTGAACATATGGATGTAGGGAGCTGAGAGACAGACTGAAAAAGAGAAAGACTTGGGTGGTGTGATTCTTATGAAAATTCGGCCTTTCCTCTAAAGACTTTAACATTCCACCAGGGGCTAGAGTCAGTTTGGAGCCACAGAACACTGGCATCTTGGCTGTTGTCGACAGGTACTCTAACTGGGTGACACAGGCTGGTAGGACAGAAGCAATGAGAAGGTGCCACACGTAAACACACACATAGACATATAACAACACAGACACACACACATCCACAGAAACATACAAACACACACATACATGCAGACACATATATGCAGACATACACACAGATACACACACATACAGAGACATACAAACACACACATACAGACAGATAAACCCACACATATATGTAGACACACACACAGAGACATATGGGCAACACAGACATATACAGTCACATACATAGATACCCAGACACACACACACAGACATACACATAGAGACACACACATATACAAACATGCAGACACATAGAGGCACACACACAGACACACAAAGACATGCAGACATACACGCGCAGAGACACAGATGGAAAACAGATACACAGACACATACATATAGATAGACACACCCGTACACAGATATGCACGCAGAGACATACAGACACACACACAGTGAGTCAAGGCAGCTGGTGAGGTGCACAGCTGAAGTTAGGGTATGACTACTGCAGTGACACGCTGCAATGGTATCAGATTACACGAGCTGTCTGGGTCAGGCTGGATCCACTCCAGAAGCCAGATTTGGCAATTCTATTCTTAAAGAACAAAAAATATTCTATTTGAAGAGTAGACAGCACAAGGTTGCTTACTACTCGATAATTATTCAGCAGTAACCTAGCATTGTGAACATGAAGAAACCTTGTTCCTTAAGTTACTGTGTCATGTTTACATCACAACAGGAAAACGAGACTAAGAGACATATATACAGCGTCTACTCAATAGATACTAATAAAATTGTTTAATCTTTGGCCTACTTATATCCTATAATAAGATGACCATCATAGGATTTTTATTAACTACTTCAGTGTTCCATCTAACTTGCACTAGAGTTCTGTAAGTAGTTTCTTTATTTAAAATAATCTTTTTCTTGTTTACTTTTTGAGATAGTATCTCCTGTAGCCAGGCTGGCCTCACGCTTGCTATGTAGTCAAGGATGACCTTAAACTCCTACCTCCACTCCCCAGTGCCAGCATTCAGGTATGTATGGCAGTATTCCTAGCTAAAATGTGAGTGTATGGGAGATACGTGCTCATCATGCGCATTTGGAAATGCAGTAGGCCAGTTGGATGTCTTCCCCAACCATTCTCTGCCTTGACACACGGTCTCTTGAGGAACCAGAAGTTTACTGCTTCAGCTGGGCTGATATTGCAGCTTACCTGAATGTTGCTGATAAATTTGTGATCAAAAAGCTGGGATTACACATGTGCACCATGATACCAGGCTTATAAATACAATTAAGTCTTTTCTATGGGAAATAGTTAAAATATGCTTTTAGCTAACTGCTGCAATAAGATTAAATAGGTAAAACCAAGACTCATCTAATCCCAAATAGTCTCTTAATTGTTATTTATTAACTATATTATTTATTTTTCACTTAAGGTAACCAAAATGCAGGTACTTACAATTTGCAGATATGGTATACTGACATTAAAACTGTCGTTCATGTTTGCATGCCACACAATTCTCACATTGGTAATAAAAAAAGTTCCTAAATTTCCCTGTAAAAGAGAACAATGGGAGGTAAATCAGTGATGTTTATATATCCAGAGTGTAGGAGTGTCCCATTGTTCAGTGGACGGCAGGAATTTGCAAAACTCTTACAGATTTTGTTTCATTATTTTTTGATAAATTCATGCTAGGTTGACCTAACACCATTTATTTTCAATAAAAATATATCTTATATTCTCCTATCACTGGTCTATATGTCCAGTTCTCATGAGGGTTTATCTAACCCTTCATAGAGGAACTCTGATAACAGAAGTGGGTCTGCACATGAGAGACGGCCTTGCTGTAAGGCTGCTATGGTTCCTCAGGTGACTCATTCTGCTTAAGACAAATGAAGAACAAAGGCTGTAACAGCCTTGGAAGGTGACACAACCCACCACAGTTGAACATGGGCAGCCATGCTGCTCTACTGGTGAAAAAGGAGGACAAACACATGCTGCCTAGACCTATTCTCCCCTGTGAATCATCTAACTGCATTTAAGAGTCAGGCAACCTATAGGATATATTTCTAGAGTGATTTCCATTGCTAACCTCTGCTACTCATGTGGGTGTACTTTGTTTCCAGATAGGACTGGAAACTCATAGTTGCACACAGGAATTGAAAATATGCTTTCCAGTGCCGGAGAGATTGTTCAGGGGTTAAGTAAGACTCTGCCTCAAAAACAGAAGGACCTGAGTTCGGATTCTATTGTGGAAATGCTAATGGTCTATACTTCGGTTCTGCAAGGTAGAGCCGGGGAAATCCTAGAGCGAAGCAAAAAGGAGGGAGAAGCAATCCAGGATGGTTCCTGAAGTCATCCTTGGGCCTCCACAGGCACACACAGTGAGCTCTGATATACGCAAGGACATATAAACACACATACAAAATAAATACTTTAAAAGAGAAAATAAAATATGCTTTTCAACATATTATCCTCAAGGAAATGAAAACAGAAACAATAATATACAATTACATTTTTAAATGTTATGCACTACAAAATTGTCACCACTAAATGTCAAGGAGAATATGGAGCAACAGAAATGCTGAAATGGAGAAGGGTGATCAAGTACCACTTCGTGAAGGAGCAACCACTTAACAGAATGTTCTGGAACTACACCTTCTACATTCGTTTTAAGATATCCCAGGAAAGTCAAACATGTGACATCTTTCTAGGACATCTATCTACCTAGCTATCAAAGTCTCTGTGCCTGTTACTTTTTTTTTTTTTTTTGGCTTCCCTTAATTAGTCAAGATCCATGTTTTGTTTTGTTTTTTAAATATAAAATTTAAACGATGAAGAGTCATTTCAGAGAGGACCTCCCCATGTTCTACAGAACTTTTATGATAGCTTAAAATCAGAACTTTTTGGGCACCTGCCCCTCATGGCACTCCACTAGCAGAATCCGTGAGTTCGTTTCTAGCTCCTTGCTCATGGATTCCATGCCTGGAGTTCATGAGTTCTCAGGGTGCCCTAGCCCCTCATTGCACTCCAGTCCAGAGTCTGTGAGTTCCATTCTTTCTCTCCTCAAATAAATTCTACCTTAATCCTCTAAAATATTAGAACTTTTCAATAAGTCAGCCAACTTACAATGTCTACTTGATTTAATGCTTGCCAATAGCTTTACGTCAGTGGTTAGCAGCTCAATTTGGGCTGTCACACAAATTCTGAGAGCTGTTCTTAGAAATTGTCTCTAGAAATGGACATTATTGATTCTAACTATTGTTGACATGTTCTAATTGGTCATAATTTCAAAATCAATGAAAAATTACAATAATGGACTAAAAGAAATTACCAGGAGAGTTGAGTCTAATGGCGTGAGTTTGCAACCCTGGCATGCAGAAGACTGATTCACGAGGACTTTGGGCTTCAGGGTGGTCTGAACTATGTAAGACCCTATCTCGAACAAACCAAACACAGAAAAAAGGTTTCCATCAAGTGGGATGCAGTGATTCACAACTGCAGTCCCAGCACTGAGGAGGTAGAATGGGGAGGATCGTCACACATTCCAGGACAGTTGGATCTATATAGCAAGGTCCAGGCTAGTCAGGGTCACACAATGAGACCCTGTCTTAGAAAGAAAGAAAGAAAAAAAAGACTCTGAGAAGCCCTACATCACAATTCTTCTCTACTAGTGTGAGTTACCAAGGGCTGGGGTTCTGCCGGAGAGTCATACATGGGGATAAGTAGGGCTCTGCTATGAGCTCTTTAGGATGTATGTTTCTCATCTAGGAGCCGAGGCAGGCTGAACTAGATGGTCTTGAAGGTCCACGGGAGTTCACAATTCTACACAGAACAGTAGCTGATGAAAAGAGAATAAACCATAAAAATCAGATTATTTTGGTATCAAGAATTATAACACTAGTTTATGCAGAGATATAATGCTCATGTTAACAGAACTGAGTAATTGCACAAAGCAATGATGAAAGGAAAAATGATGGCTAGCGGGTTCAAAAAGTTACGTCTTTGCACAATACCTGATCGCTGGATAAATTCCACACTCCATTAATCTTATCATATATGTGCTCCTGAGGTAGCAATCTCAACTGCTTGTTTTGAATTATTGCACTTCTCAATTTAAAATCTCGATACATTTTAGAAGTTTCATAGGCTCTGTGGAAAAGAACAAATGAAAGACCAATCTTACTGAAAATGTGTTCTTCTTAGGTCGTGTTTATTTACTAAAATATGTAGCTGTTAATATTTATGAGCATTGCACAGATGACTATGGTAAAATAAAATTTTTTTCAGCTGGTTGCAGTGGCACATACCTATAACCCCTTCATTTGAACAGCTAAGGTGGGCATCAGACAGGTAAGAATAGGAACAGCTTAGGAACCTGGGACTCCCACCCCACTCTTGGTAAAGCACTTGGCAGCTTAAATCCTTCACCAGCATGTACTATGCTTACACACTCCTCTCCTAACAATGAATCTAGTAATCTGCATCAAGTAACTACCCAGTCACCCAACTCTAGACAAAGGAGTAAGATTTCTCCCTTTAGAAACTAGCAAAATTAGACAGTTTCTATTTAGATGGCATCTGGTAGGAATAATAGACAAGCTGATCTTGCTTGAACTGGTTTTGGGTGCATGCCAATCAGTCTATAAAATGTACCCTCAAGTTACCTTTTAGGGAAAAAACCCTTATTTACTATCTTATGCCTATGCATAACTTGATGTGCATATGATTAAAATCAGATGCATTGTGAGAAGGTACATAGTGAAGGAGAAAATGACTAAATGACGTATCAATGAAGATAAGAGAACTACCCAAACTTTACCCTTCAGCAGCCAGCCCCTCCTTTCTTTGCACACATTAAGAGACCCCAGGCAACAACCTGGGACCCTTGAGTTTCTTCATTTCATTGGACTACTGCTCTCTTTCAGTGTACCCTGACTTTACTATTGCTGAGCTTTGAAGAAATGTTTTCTTTACTACGTTTACAAATCTGTGTGGGTTTTTATTTCAATCGAATAAAAAGTCTAAGAATCTATAAACACTCAGCCTAGACTCGGACCACTGGTCACAGGAAGACTGAGAATTGAAGGCCAGCCTAGGCCATGTAGCAAAACCCTGTCTTAAAAACAAAATAAGCTGGGTGTGGTGCCAAGCATGTAATTCCAGAGCTTGAAAAGTTGAGGCAGAAGGGCCACCACTAGAGACTATCCTGTTACAAACTGAATTATAGCCTAGGCTATAACTGGAAAACTCTGAAACAAAACAAAACAAAACCTCAAGACAAAAATATTTTTTTTCCAATAGGTGTATGATCAGTGTTCTGTTGGAGATGTCACTGTGGTATCATAGTTATCCATATGACTTCAGTCATTTATTCTTCATTTCCCTACTTTAGTTAATGTTATCATTACACTTTTGACACAAACAGAAGTACTCCTCTTATGGTGACCTGGAAATATGCTTGTGTCTACCTAAGTATAGAAAGAAAAAAAAAAAAGGATGACTCTAGCTAGTTTCAAAGAGGATCTAGGACAGAGAGAGAGAGAGAGAGAGAGAGAGAGAGAGAGAATCCCCTTTCAATGTTTTACTTTATTTAGGACTCAATGTATTAAGCTGTGAACATGGTGTGTATGGTCTTCATTCCCTTTAGTGCGCTCATCGATGTGTAATTAGTGGAAAATATGGAACGACTTGTGCTACAAATTAGTTAGGGGTGAACAGAATTGGCTCTCTCCTTTCACCAGGTGGGCTCTGGGGAGCTCAAGTCACCAGGTTTGGGGCTTGTGCCTCTGTCCACTGAGCCATCTCAGGAGCTCCAATGTTTTTACACAACTGAAAGAAAACAGTACTGACGCTTCTTTCATACACCACTTAACACTTTTCATCTTATAGTATTTTTTTTTGAGACAGATGCTGAGCTGGAACTTCCTATGTATTCTAGCTTTGATCATGGAGTACTTCTTTTCCTTTATGTCTCTGTGTTTCTGTGTTTGTATGTACCAGAGGACACTAGAGTGTGTGTGCCTGTGGAAGCTCAAGGGTGACATCAGGAATCATCCTGGATTGTTCTACTTTCTTATTGCTTTGCTCTGGAATTTCACAGCCTCCACCCTTCAAGGCCGGAATTACAGACCAGCACTATTTCTGCCCAGAATTTTTACATGGGATCTGGAATCCCTGTCTTTTGCTTGTGGGCCAATAGCTTAACCCTGAGTCATCTTCCCAGCCCTCAGAATAGTACTTCTAGTTCCGTGCGTGTGTGTGTGTGTCTGTGTGTATGTGTGTATCAGAGGACTTCAGGAATCACCCTGGATTTCGATACCTCCTGTCTGCTTTTGCTGTGGAGTTTCCTAGGCTCTGCCTTCGGGGCTGGAAGTACAGATTACTGCCAATTCTGCTTGGTGTTTTTACGTGTGATCTGGGATCCGAACTTGGGCTGTTCTGTTTGCAAGGCAGAGGCTTTAATCTCTGAGCCATTTCCCTGGCCCCAGGAACAGTACTGCTTCAGTGAAGCGGGTAGCTAAAGTTTAGGTGTATGTCCATAAAAACAAAAAAAAAGTAGGCTGTTGTTTGTAGAGCTATGGACGGAACTCAGGGGGCTGAGACTCCAGGAAAGTGCTCGGTCACTGAGTTGTACCCCTAGACTCCCAATCCTGAAATACACGCGTAGAGATCAACACTAGTACAGTGTTCACAGCTGAAAAATGGAAACAAGTAAAATATCCATTAACTGATGATCAAATGAACAAATTGCTGACACAATGGGATATTAGTTAACTATAAAAAGTAATCAAGTTGGGTTGATGAGCTGGCTTGCCGGGTCAAGGCGTCTATGTGCAAACTTGGCGGTCCTGAGTTCAATCCCTGGTGCACATGGTAGAAGGAGAAAGAAATGACTTCTGAAAATTGTTCTTTGACCTCTACATGTTCACTGTAGCATGTGTGCACTTGCTCTCTCTCTGTCTCTCAAAAAAGGAATGAAGTACCACTGATATATTTTATAACATGGATAGTCGTACAAAACATTAAAGGAAAGAAGTTAGACACAAATACATAGATAAGAAGTTAGACCAAATACTGTATGGCTTTGTTTTTATGAAATATCCAGAATATACAAATCCAGAGAGTTGGAAGATAAGTTAGTAGCTGCCAGAGGCTGAGGGGAGATAGGAATGATGAATGATTACCACGGGCACAGGGCTTCTTTCTACAATGCAAATACTGTGGATGTACATAATAGCAATAGTTGTGCAAACTTAGGGATAATAGTAGCAAGTTATGTGTTTGATTTATCTACTTCTTTTTTGTTTTTTTAGATAGGGTCTTACTATGCAGCTCAGGTTGGCTTCAGACTGGCAGAGAGCTTCTTGTTTTTGCTCTGCCATGCCTGGCTTCCATACTGTATATGTTACAGTAAATTTCATGTTAGTAAAATTGTCCTGTGAATTATATGCCAGTACAAAATTAATTCATCATACAAATGAAAAGATTAAAACATTACAGACTCATATCTGTAATCCTAATACTCTAGAGGTTGGGCGAGAGGATGACAAGAGTCCAAGGCCTGCCTGGGCTCTAACTGGTGTGGCACACAGTAAAACTGTCTCAAAGAAACCTAAACAAAAAAATTCACAAAATTAAAGAAACACTTGTCGGGGGTTGGAGAGGTGGCTCAGGGGTTAAGCCTCTGCCTTGCAGGCAGAAGGTCCTGAGTTCCAATCCTAGACCCCACGTATAGATGCCAGGCGGAAGCGGGGGTGGCCTGCGTTTCTGGTCCTGGTAGAGCGGAGCCTGTGAATCCCAGGGGAGGGTAAACAAGAAAGAAGTGGAGGCGTCCATGGTGGTTCCTGAATTCGCCCGTGGCGCTACACACATATATACACACATACACACACGTGCACACATGCACAACTGAATAAATAATAATAAAAAAATTAAAA
This sequence comes from Typhlomys cinereus, assembly GCA_023101885.1. Taxonomy (NCBI): domain Eukaryota; kingdom Metazoa; phylum Chordata; class Mammalia; order Rodentia; family Platacanthomyidae; genus Typhlomys; species Typhlomys cinereus. The sequence continues at coordinate 5,277,216 of JALPQD010000017.1, read as the reverse complement.
AAACACTTGTCACATATATGACAGATAATAGCATAATAATGAAATTTACAATAAAATATACAAGTAGACAAAAATATGTAGTATGTGAAAAAGTTCAACACTGCCTGAAATAAAAATAATATGAATTAGGTTGGTAAGATGGCTCGCAAGTCTTCAGTCTTAAAAAAATTTTTTTGAGAGTGTGTCTTGTTATGTAGCTCAGGCTGGCCTGAATTCCCAATCTCCTGCCTTAGCCTTCAGAGTGCTCACATTGCAGGCGTGACCATATGCTTGGCACACGTCCTGCAAAGTGCTTCAGTGCTTATTAGTATGAGGATGAAGCCGCGATGCCGGGAGGAGACACTATCATCTACCCAAGTCCTACCCTCTGAACCCTGACGTCACAGAAGGGACACACATGCACACACTCCGAGGATCACTGTACCTGTGCACAGCAATCACAGAAGTAAAGAGCCTTGGGCTTCCAGGAACCAAGTTTGTGAAGATGAACTCAAAGCGGGTAGCATTGCATTTCGTTAATATATAAAGAGCTTCTGTTTGACCTCGTAATTTCTGTAAGGACAAATTTATTTAAAAGTTCACAGTTGAAAAGAAATTTCTCCTTTAAAGTGAAAGTAAACATTGACTTCAAATATCTAATGTTTCTTTACACTACATCTACTTTGATAAGATTTTCCAGACTTACCGAGTTAGCAGCTCTTGTGGTAATATTCAATATGCAGTTGTACCCGATAGCTAAGATTCAAAACCAAAGAACTTAAGGAACATGATACAGTAAACTAAGAAAAAAAATTACAGCACTTTAAACTATTTTAAAAATAGTACATGAGCAGAAATATACTTCAAATTTTTAAATGAAATTATTACAATGGAGGCTAGGAATATAGCTCAGTTGGTAGAGGGTTTGCCTAGCATGCATGAAGCCTATTCCAAGTACTGCATGAAGCAGGTATGGTGGTGTGTGCCTGTAATTCCATCTTCTGGGGTCACAGGTAGCAAGGACCAACAAACATCTTTTCCTCCAGAGAGGTGGCAAAGCAAAAATGTCACTTCCCACAGAGAAACAAGGGAAAACCATCGTGTATCACATATCTGGAAGTTCAAGGTCATTCTCTATTACATGCTGAGTTTGAGGCCAGCCTGAAATATCTGACAGGCTGCCTCAAAAAAAAAATTTTTTTTTAGATGAATTATTTAAAGGATTAGGTAGTCAAATATACTTTTTAAAAATTATTTATTTTGTGTGTGTGTGTGTGTGTGTGTGTGTGTGTGTGTGTGAGAGAGAGAGAGAGAGAGAGAGAGAGAGAGAGAGAGGGCACTGTGGGCTCTATGGAGGACTAAGGTTGACTTTAGTAATCATCCTGGATTGCTTTTACCTATTATTTGCTTTGCTCTGGATGTCCCAGGTTCTGCCCACAAGGTCTGGAAGTGCAGGCCCTTTTTACATGGGACTTGGGATCCGAACTCAGGACCTTCTGCTTTTGAGGCAGAGTCTTAACCCCAGTCATCTCTCTGGCCCCCAAATATGCTTTTTAGAACAACAACAACAACAACAAATCCTAACAAGGAGATTGATTGATTGATGATTGTAATGGGAAAAAGGACAGCCATGAGTTTGAGGCCAACATGTGCTACAGCCTGAGAGTCTACATGAAACAAATGAAAGAGAGAAACAAATTTAAAACAGCCTAGATCTCCTTCCCTTTAGATTTTCTTAAGATTGGTTTTCAAAGATAAGCAAAAAATAAAGACAAAAAACCAAGTCATGTAAATGTACTAACCTCATGGGTACAAGACACAACATGGGACAGATTAAAAAATAGTTATTTCTTTTTTTTATTTTAATAGTTATTTTTCATATGATGTGGTCTGTGGTTAGTCCTGAAGGTCTCCCCCCCCAATACCACCATGTATTTTGAGGTATAACTTAATTTTTTTTTATAGCATTGGGGGTTGAACCCAGGGCTTTGAACATGCTAGGTAAGCTCCACAACTCAGCTCTACTCCCCCCTGCATCTCTTTTGCATCATAATTTATCATCCAGCCCTCCTGAAAAGGCAATTTTCTTAGCCTTTTATCTAAGAAGGATACTTACAGAGATTGACTCTGGGTAATGCCAAGGAGTGCCAGATAATTCTTAAATTTGTTACCAAGAGTCTACCTACAAGCAAAGAGACAAAGGAAACGCTGATCAGTTCCAGTAAGCTCCATCTTCAGAGCACAATGCCAGGAAAGGCTCTCTTGGCTCAGTATCTGCAGCCACACCTCGGGGGTCTCCACATAGGCTCTGAAGGCAGAAGAAGGGGCGCAGACATTCACTGCCAACAGTTCGACCTGACTTGACAAGAAGGCTGTTGTCAGTTTTTGCCTGTGTTCAAGGGTCTCCACAGGTCGACCTTGTCCCAGTAAGGATGAGTACAAGTTGCTGGAGATGTGCTCAGCTGCTAGAGTACTCCTCCTGGCAGGAAGCCCTGGGACCCATCCCCAGCACTGAACAAACTGGATGTGGTCACAGATGCCCTCAGGGTGGAGGCAAGGATCAGAAGTTCAAGGTCAACCTTGGTGGCATAAGAGTTTATGCCTGTGCTGACTGTGGAAAAAAGAACCAGTAGGGAGCACGTCTGTAACCCCAAGAGGGTAGGGAGGAGGGGCTATTTTGAACTTCAGGCCAGTCTAATGTTCTTTTTTTTTTTAATTTTTTTATTATTATTATTATTTATTCAACTGTGCGCATGTGCGTGTGTATGTGCGCGCGCGTGTGTCTGTGTGTGTGTGTCTGTGTATATGTAGAACCACGGACGAATTCAGGAACCACCATGGACGCCTCCATCTCCTTCTGCCCCGGGATTCACAGGCTCCGCCCTACCAGGACCAGAAGCGCATCTATATGTGGGATCTGGGATCCGAACTCGGGACCTTCCGCCTGCAAGGCGGAGGCTTAACCCCTGAGCCACCTCTCCAGCCCCAGTCTAATGTTCTAAAAACAAACAAACAAACAAAATAAAACAAGAAAACAAACAGTCCCAAACAAAACTCACTACCAGGGCCACCATTAAACAATACAAAAGCTAGTAGTTTTTTACCCCTGTCATTGCAGCCAAGGAGGAGGACACGGAGAGAGGTTACACAGAGCGGCCAGCCCGGGACACAGGAGACCCCATCCTAAAAAACTAAGGACAAAATATGGAATTTTTTTTTAAATTTTTTATTATTTAATTATTCAATTGTGTGTGTGTGCGCGCGCTCACGCGTGGTGTGTGTGTGTGTGTGTGTGTGTGTGTGTGTGTAGAACCACGGACGAATTCAGGAACCACCATGGACCCGCCTCCACCTCCTCGTTTACTCTGCCCCAGGATTCACAGGCTCCGCCCTACCAGGACCAGAAACGCAGGCCGCCCCTGCTTCCGCCCAGCGTCTATACGTGGGGTCTAGGATCCGAACTCAGGACCTTCCGCCTGCAAGGCAGAGGCTTAACCCCTGAGCCACCTCTCCAGCCCCCAAAATATGGAATTCTTATACGCACACGAATCCCTGATTGTCACCTTGGCTTGTTGACGAACACCCCGGGGATAAGTGAAGCACACCTTTGATGTGTCTAGATGGCATTACCAGAGGGGACTGGCTGAAATGGTGAGACTGTGCAGGGCTGTGGTCCAGGACCGAACACAAGGGAGGAAGCAGAAAGGAGCTGAGCACCAGAATTCATCTCTCTCTACTTCCTGACTGAGGGTGCCTTGCGCTCAGCACCTCATGCACCTGCTGCCATGTTTTCTTTGCCAAGATGAACTGTGTCCCACAAACCATGAACCAAAGTAAACCGGTCTATCCTCAGGTTATGATGGTCAGGTGTTTTGTCACAGAAATGAGAAAGTTAATACACCTGACACTCAACGCTCTTTTAACAGGTCTCATGTAAATGAAGCATGTACTTATATTTCCAGTTTTGCTATTAACTGAGTAGGCTGAAGCCTACTTCGGGCTTTGTGTTTTCCTATGTTAGCATCAGCCTGATGTTCTTGCATAGAAATACAACATAGATTTACTTCTTCTCTGAAGATGTTTTCCTCAGTGGTATGCCCACTGATCTACGACACTTACTGGAACATGAATCTTGTCAGTCATAACATCAAAGATAAACCAAATGAAGCACAGTGGGCCGCAAGTGAAAAAACATGAAAATAGGAGTGCATGTGACAGGGGAGATGAAGGATTATCAGGGGAAAAGGAGGGGAAGGGGATGGGAATGAGGAAGAAGGTGAGAGAAAAATAAAATTATCACATAAAGAAGGTATTCTTCGGCCTGGAGAGATGGCTCAAGGATTAAGACAGAAGGTAGGACCTTCTGTAGTTCAAATACCAGGTCCCAAGTTAAAAAAAAAAAAAAATGTCAGGTGGAATCCACTGTGGACTGCACTTCTGGCCCTAGTGGGTAGAACCTGGGAAATCCCAGAACAAAGCAAAAAGGAGGTAGAAGCAATCCAGGGTGATTCCCAAAGTCATCCTTGGTCCTCCACAGGGACATACAGTATCTTCTGATACTTCTTTTCTGAAGATATTTTCCTCAGTGGCATGCCCACTGATCTATGACACTTACTGGAACATGAATCTTGTATCACACACACACACACACACACACACACACACACACACACACACACGAAATAATAAAATAAAATAAAATAAAATAGAATGATTTCTCAAATGAGCGCGGTGGCAAACAGCAGCAATGTCAGTGCTCAGAAGATGGAGGCAGGGGGATTCAAGCCCAGCCTGAGCTACACGCGACCCTGTCTTAGTTAGACTTGGAAAGACAAATACAAACCCACTTGTATAGGCAAGAAAGGTTGCTTGTGGACAAAGGAAGTTCTTCAACGCTAGACCAAGAAATTTGGAATTAGGCCAGTAGCAGTGGGGCTGAGCTGGAGTTTAGGATTGTCCTGGGGAGGACTAACTTTTCTGAAACGAGGAGAACATGACTTAAGCAATTCAGAAAGCAATGTAGACAGTCACTTTGTCACTGAGCTATGCCTTGGCAAAGTTAAGTCACCGCTCAGTGCCTTGGTCCCCTTGTGAGCAAAAAAAACCCGGTTATATCTATTTTGTATTGTTCAATTTTTTTTAACTATTAAATCAGTGGTCAGAGGACAGAATTATGGAGTCGTTTTCACCTCCCATTTGCACTACCAACCTTTTTACCTGCTGAACCATCTTGCTGCCTAACTTTTTTTTTTTTTAAGGTGGAATTCCACTTTATTGCTAGTCTGGTCTCAAACTCAAGGGTTCCAGTGGCACTCCTGTCACAGGACTCCAAGTAACCTGATCTACAGTTGTCTACTACAATTCCTGGTTTAATTTTTTAAAAATATTTTATTTATTTATTTAATTTTATGGTGTGTGTGTGTGTGTATGCGTGTTGTATGTATTGTGTATCCCTGGGGAAGACTGTTATAGTTAGGAACAGGTGTCAACTTGACTGCTGAGGATTTGAGCTCTGGGCATATTTGTGGAGAATTAATGGTTGGGTTAAGCCCTGAGCAAACCTGTAAGACATTGTCTGTCTGATGGGGAAGGCCCAGGTGGGTGAGATTAGACCCTGGAATAATAAAATACTGGGAGCTGGTTGAGAGAGTTGGCATCTTTGTATACACTGGGCCAGACATGCTGGTCTGGCAAGTAAGGATTGTCCCTCTCTCAGCCATTATGTGGTGACGATGTGGCCAGTTCCCTTGGCCCTCCCGTCAAGTAGAACCTAATGGTAGTTAAGATTTAGATATCAAGTTGACAATTAAGAATTGAGTATTCAGACACACTTAGGAAGAATTATTTACTGAAGAAATGCCTGTAGGAAATCGTCTAATTACATAATAGGGGAAGAACCCAGGCCACAGTGGGTGAACCCACTCCCTTGGCAGATGGATAAGATGGAGAGAGAACTAGATGGCAAGTTACAAGGGCATGCTTCAATCCTTGGCCTTTTCTCAGCTCTTCTTGTGGATATGGTGTTGATCAGATCTCATGGGAACTGCTGGTGACTCTCTTGCCGTAACGGTCTATTGAACTCAGGAATAAGTAATAATTAAAAAAAAAAATCCAGGCTGGAGATATGGGTCAGTGGTTAAGACTTTGCCTTGCAGCAGAAGGTCCTGAGTTCAGATCCCAGGTCCCACAAAAAAGAAAAAAAAATGCCAGGTGGCTTGCACTTCTGACCCTCTTAGGAGGAACCTGGGAAATCCTGGAGCCAAGCAAAAAGGAGGTAGAAACAGTCCAGGATGATTCCCGAAGTCACCCTCGGTCCTCCACAGGGGCACATAGTGCTCTCTGATAATATACACACACAAAATAAATAAAGTGTTGTTTTTTTAAAATTATTGCTCCCCAAAACTGGGTCATGTATTCATTACAGAAATGGAATATGAAACTAAGACGATTTGGTGTTAGAGAAATGGGATGTTTCTATGAACAAAAACAAAACTCATGCATGATCCTTGGCAAACAGTGTCCTGGAATTTTAATCATTGCACTGGAAAATCTAAGTCAGAATGAGGATTTACTGATGGGCTGAAGTTGAGAGAGAATCTGTGTTCCCTGGCTACATATACAGGTTTAACACCTACCTTTTATTTAACTTTGAGAAAATATGGTTGATTTAACTCTTCTTACAATATTCTGGTTAATATAAACCAATATAAATTAAACCAAATAGAAATACTTACCTCTATCCCCATTATTTCCTTTGGTGTCTTCAATTGAATCCAGACAATCAATAAGGACTTCCCCAGGTCTTGTTTTCATCTGCCTAAAATAAATACACAAGTTTTGGGCCTGTAACAACTGCATGGGCTTACAAACTATTTTGGGAGAAAAGAGAAATATGTCTATAAAACAGTGAACAGTATAAAAGATGCAGTACTAAGTGCTCATGCATTTGAAAATAAGAGTTCAAGGACCTCCAGAACCTGACATCGGTGGGGTCTGGAGTGGCTACTTGGGAGACAGCTAGAACTAGAACGAGTGGGTAGGAAAGCTAAAAGGGAAAGGGAGAAGAGTCCATGATTAAAAGCCAGAGTCAAGAAGAGAAATGTCAGGAAAGAAGAGTTAGAGTAGTTGGGTGGCCGAAGAGACAGCAGATAAGGAGAATATAGATCCCCTCCCCAGTGTGGTAGGTGAGGCTCTTATTCTGTGGACAGTGAACAACCCCTAGAGATTTGTAAATAGAGAAAAGGACGCCAGGCAGCTATGGAAAAAATTGCTTAGAAGAGTTGTATGTAAAATAACCTTAGTACTTGGAAAATCATGCTACACATCACAAAAAGACACAGAATGAATAGCTTGCTAATGGATACATTCTGGAGTGCTAAAAACAAATACTTCTGTAACCTAGCACTTGATATGTAGAAGCAGGAAGATCAGGCATTCAAGGTCATCCTTGGCTACTTAATGAGTTCAAGGCTAGCCTAAGTCACATGAGACTATCGAAAAGAAAGAAAGAAGGAAGGAAAGAAGGAAGGAAGGACGGAAGGAAGGAAGGAAGGAAGGAAGGAAGGAAGGAAGGAAGGAAGGAAGGAAAGAAAGAAAAGAAAGAAGAAAGAAAAGCCAACAGATTACCAAGTAGAATCTTCTAATAAACTTCCCAGAGTTGATTTAAGTAGCTTCTGAAAACATTAATATGATCACATAATTTCCTGTTTACAAGTTTTCCATATCATCCAACCACTGAGAAGTTGAAAGTCCAAATATTCAATTGAACTAAACCTCTAGCTAACTGGTCATTCTATTTGTACCTCCAGCTCTGCCCAGCTATAAACCTTGCTCTCTATCCAGTAGGTTGTACCTGCAGATCCTGGAAATCCTTTCTCTATGTCTACATGCAGGCCCTGCCTAGCCTTCAGGTTCTAATTCTAATACTATTTCTTTTTTGAGACTTCCCCCAGATACTAAGAACTATTCTGCTTCTGATTCCCAGGTCTCTGCTCATTTTTCAGAATAACACTACATTTATTATAGTTGCCTATGCGTATCTCATGCAGTGGAATGAGAGGAGTGTGTAGTAATATCATTCCTCACTCTCATAGCACAGTAAACCATCATGTGAGAAATGGTTGATAAACTCATGAAGTCTGGAGTTTTGTTTTGACTCACAGAAAACACCAGACGTGGTGTGCAGTGTGTTACTATGGTTTGTAATTTACAAATCCCTTCCCAGCTTCTCTAATACAATGCTATTCGGGTATTCAGCTCCAACAGAGCCTGGGAAATGTATCTCTATTTCACTTTTCCATCTAAGGACGTATTATCTATGTAAAGAACCTGAAGTGACTGGAAATTTCATGACATTAATCCATGCATTTTAGCTCGAATGTTTTTCAACATTCAGCATCCCAAAGGGCTTTCCCACTCCTATCCCCAGCCCCCAGGACTTCAAAGCAGGAGATTTCTGTCTGACTTGACTTTCCCTGGCAGCCTCCAGTTTGCTATGCCAAATACGAACACAGTTAACTGCCCCGACCCGAAGGCAGGAAAGTTTCTCCATTTTTCTGGTTAAAACATATTTTCCAAAAACGTGCTGGAGAGGGCTGGCTCTGCTAGCTGGTGATTTAGGTGAGTGGCTGGGAGAAAGCTTAGCAAAAACACGAACTCAAGAGGCTAAGAATTCTGGAGCATGATCTCTCCTCGCCTCGTCTCACAGGGGAAGACACTGGAACCACGATGCCGAGGCCCGCGACGCGCGGCGCCGTTCTGGACGACACGAGAACCTGCTTCCCGTGTCTGACCCGGGCCCTCGGCCACTGGACACCTGGGTCCCGCAGGCCCTGCTGCAACTCGCGATCTGTTGGGGTCGCCGGCGGGCGCAGCCTCGAGACCGCCCGGGGGCTGTCGCGCGGCCCCGCGGCCCCGGGCTCCGCTCTGCGGTCCCGGGCTCACACCGCGCCGACCCCCGCTGCCCCGGAGACTCACTGCGAAGACACATCGAAGCGGACGTCCCGATCCTCCCAAAGCACGTCCAGCACAGACATGCCGGCCCTGAGCGCCCGCGAGCGCTGGCGGTAGTAGAAGGCCAGAGGCGTCCCTTTGGTTCCAGGGCAACGCACCGCCCACACCGCGGAGTCTACGGCGGGCGCCGAGGCCCAAGGCTTTACGAAATAGTGTGCGCGCTTTCTCTTGTCCTGCGGGGTCGTGGAGTCCACTTGAGGGCGCTGGCCCGGAGAGTGCTTGGCTTCTTGCTTTGGCTTCTTGTCTTGGAGTAGATTCGTAGCCATTCCACCTTTCCTGCTGCTTTCCTACACCTTTAAAAAAAATTTAGACGTAAAAACGAATTTCTTTCCTGGGTCCCTCGGGATCTGCTCCTGCCACCTCTCCGACCCAGACAGCTCTTGCTTTCTCTGGCTACATTCCAGTCTCGCAGGCACAGAACCTTCCGCAGGCCCTTAGTGGATATGGAACACTGCTTCCTTAGATGTGTGCATGGCCAGTCCTTTGTCACAAGTCTCAGTTATGCGTGGGCTCTGGCGGTCCCTCTATTGTGAGCAAACAAAGGACAGAGTCTACCTGATCCGTCGAGTCCATCACTTTCAGCGACGCCTAGCACAGAGTGGCTCACTTAAATCCCTCCTGATTGTTCCAGACAGTGTTTCAGTTTGCAACCCAGGTTAGCCTGGAACTTTTAATGTCTTAGCTTCCGGAGTGCTGGAATCCTAATGCACCTAATTCTGCATATTTTTGAACGAATAGAAACTTTTTCGTCCTCTCCACACTTGGCAATGGTCTATTCACAAAGAGTGATCTGGAGTCTCCTGGACATACTCAAAATCCTTTTGGAAGAACCACAACATCAAACTATAACGCATAAAAATGTGATGACAGTAGGTGTGTGTGAGATGGATCAGGCTGTTTCAAAGCTGGCAACTTAAGCTGCCCTCCACAGTGCAATTCTCTCTCCCTCCCTCTCTTTAATAAATAAATAAAACAAAACATGTGAAAACATTGCCCCTTTTAAGTTTCACTGCATCATGAAGGTGTATGATGTATAATGTAATTGAATGTGGAAGTATATATATAAGAATCCAGGCTGCTTTTTGTTTTTAAGACAGGGTCTCACTTTGTAGCCCAGGCTGGCACTGAATCCACTATGGAGACTACAGTGGCCTTGAACTCAAAAACAATCTTCCTGGCTCAGTCCTGTTCAGAGTGCCATAATTAACAGATATGAACTACTCCACCAGCTATTTTCACTAGTTTGATTAATGTATAAAGTATTTAGATACTTTGTTTTTAGATTTTATTATTTAAATCATGTTAATATTGTCAATCCTCCTGCCTTAACCTTTTTTCTTTTTCAATTTTTAAAAATTATTATTATTATTATTATTATTATTGTGTGTGCATGTGTGTGTGTAGGTCAGAGCCAACTTTGTGGAATTGGTTCTTTTCTCCATCTATATGTGGGCTCTGGGGATCAAATTTAAGACCAGGTTTGCACAGCAAACACTTATATGCTAACTTGGATCAAAATATGCAACTCCTGTGTAACAAGATTTTTACCTTAAAATTTAGAGGGAAAACCACATTCTCACCGGTTTCAATTTCAGCCCCTTGAGTGATGAAATTACAGGTGTAGCAACCTTACCCAGCCTTTTCCTCCCCTGGAGATAAGGTTTTGCTATGTAGCCCAGGCAGCCTTCAACTCACGATCTTTCTGTCTTTGTCTTCTAAGTGCTGGAATTACAGATGTGTGTCACTGTGCTGACTATTTTTACCTAAGCCATACACTACCAAGATCTGCAAGAATGTAGAACAGGATTTAGAAACTATTTACTTAGAAAGTAATATACAGGGGCTGGAGAGATGGCTCTGGGGTTAAGATTCTGCCTTGAAAGCAGAAGGTCCTGAGTTCAGATCTCAAGTCCAACATTAAAAAAATGCTAGGTGGAAACGACCTGGCCTGCATTTCCCCACCCTGCTGAGCAGAGCCTGGGAATTCCCAGAGCGAAGCAAGGAGGAGGTAGAAGCAATCCAGGATGATTCCCAAAGTCACCCTTGCTCCTCCACAGGGACACACAGAGAAAATAATTTATATGTATATAAAGAAAGTAGGGCTGGAGAGGTGGCTCAGGGGTTAAGCCTCTGCCTTCCAGGTGGAAGGTACTGAGTTCAGATCCTAGACCCATGTATAAACGCCAGGAGGAAGCGGGGGCGGCCTGTGTTTCTGGTCCTGGTAGGGTGGAGCCTGTGAATCCCGGGGCAGAGTAAACAAGGAGGAGGTGGAGGCAGTCCATGGTGGTTCCCGAATTCACCTGTGGTTCTACACACACACACACACACACACACACACACACACACACACACATACACACACAGGCACAATTGAATAGATAATAAAAATTTTTTTAAAAAAGAAAGTAATAGTAACAGTAGTATACAATGAGTCCTTCTCACTCTCACCCCACACTGCTAGGGATTGAACTCAGGGCCTCATGCATTCACAGACAAGCTATCACAGTGTGCATATACTAAACGAGTGATAAAATAGATTCCTCTTTTTTTTTTTTTTTTTTTTACAATACGGACTGCAGATGTGTCTTTACAATGTAGAATAGAAAAAGTATTTCTATCTGTCCCTCTTGTCCCCCATCAATAGGACTCAGTCTCAACCAACTGGAAGGAATACTTTGTTGCCTTCTTGGGGACCTCAGCTGCTATGATATGGAGGTCAGAGGCCTCAGGCCTGAAGATATAAGGAACTGAAACCTGCCAATGAATCTGAATGTATTCCGAAGCAGATCTTCCCCCTAACTGAGCTTCTGATGAGACCACAGTGCCAGGAAACATCTAGGTTGCTGTACAAAGACTGACCCTTGAGGCAGAGAATCCAGATTAGCTGTCTCAATCTTCCTAACTGCAGAAATGGTGAGATACTAAATGTCCGGTTTTGATCTGCCAAATGTGTGGTAATCTGGCATGCAGCAGGAGAAAACTGATACAAACATAGGGCTGACTTTGGATTCTTTTGGTTGTACTATTTGGAACACATGGTTTCATGTAGCCCAGTTTGACCTTAACTTTGCTACATAGTAAAGGGTGAGCTTTACTTGACTTGAGCTCCTGACTCTCCTGCCTCTGTCACCCAAATGCTGAATTCCAAGGCGTGTGCCACCAATTCAGGGAAGCGAGGCTGACTGTGGAACCAGGCTGAGAAAATGACCCACCTGCCCACATGTGCTACGTTTCATGAAAGGACAAGGATGGTGGCTCAGAGGACTGAACCAAAAGGCAAACTGGAAGCCAATGGTTTTCCCAGATCTTTTTAAAAAAAATATTTTATTTATTATTATTGTGTGTGTGTGTGTGTGTGTGTGTGTGTGTGTGTGCATCAGAGGGCAATGTGTGTCCCTATGAAGGACCAAGGGTGACTTTGGGTGCTTCTACCTCCTTCTTGCTTCACTCTGGGATTTCCCAGGCTCCACCCACCAGGGCTGGAAATAGAGGCCATGCCATTTCTGCCTGGCGTTTTTACATGGGACCTGGGATCTGCTTGTGAGGCAGAGTCTTAACCCCTGAACCATCTCTCCAGTCATTTCCCATATCTTTTAACAATAAAAATCCAGCATTTGCCAGATGGTGGAAAGTGAAAACTGTTTTTACATTGGTAACTCAAGAGGTTTCTGCTTATTTTCTTCTTTGTCTGTGCTGCCAGAAATGTTTGGTCCAGGCTGACCTTAAATCTCGGAGCTCAGCCGCCCTTTCCCTCAGTCTCCTGAGAAGCTGATCCTGCCTGCCTCGTTTTTACCTTCTACTCCCTGATTTTGAATTGAATGTCTAAAACGGTTACCCTATGGAACGTAAGTGAGTAAGCTGGCTCCTAACTCTCTGGGCTTCGTCACCAGCTATAAGGGTCTGCTGTGTAAGGCTGGCCTGGACCTCACTATGTAGCCCAGGCTGGCCTGGACCTCAGTATGCAGCCCAGCCTGGGCTAGAACTCTCTTTTATCTTCCTCTTACCTCAGCTTCTCAAACTCTAGATTACAGGCATGTATTGCCATGTCTAGCTTTTGTCCTAGCCTTTGAAAGGCTGGATTCTCTGGATAATTATGCTGATTCTTATCATTATCAAACTAAGTTACCTGAGAATTTTGGGCTTAACCCCTACCTATTTACCGATTGCCAAATACTAAACCCTTTGTTTACAGTATACATGCTCTTCCTTTTCCATTTCTCAGCCAAGATACCACATTTTCCTTGTGTAAACCTATTAGACTATTCAGTAATATTCCTAACTTCATATTTACGATATTATTCCAACTTCCACTTAGAAAGCAGACTGGTCTTTCTATGTTGACCTTCACATCCAGGGTAGTCCCAGCCATACCGAGTACAGCATTTATTATTGAACTACTGTGTACTGCACAGAGTGTGGCCTTGGATCCAAACCAATGTACATTATTGTCCTGTGTTGTGTCTGTTTAAAAAAGAACAAGGAAAATTTCAATTTATATGCCATTCTTAATCATTTTTAGACAACATCTTACAAATATTTTCAACTCATGCCTCCAGAGGAAATTTACCCTAATGTCCAGTTATTTTAATAACATTCCATGAATAGAACAATAGCAGCAGAGTTAGAAGGCTATTATTTTGTCATGCAACATGATTTGTATCCTCAAATTGAGTCTTAATGCTCAACAGACTGATGAAACTGCAGTTCCTCACAGCATTGAACATAAACATTATGAGGAGAATCTGTTTAATCATTAGTATCTTTCCATGCAGATCTCCAACACCAAAACAATCTGATGATGTTAGAACTATTTGCAGTACATTAACCATCAGGTTAAAATTTAAAGATTAAGGAGGTTGAAGCAGGAAGAAAAATATTGTCTATTTCTCTGAATTTATGTTATCTATTGATTATACCACAGCTAGTCAAGCTTATAAAAACCCATTTAGTAAACTCTAATATCATCTGTACTGCTAACAATCCGAGCAGTGTGAACAATGGTTGCAACTGAAAATTCAAGGATCCTTGTGGTGCAGGGTGGGAAAGGAAAGAGCTGAAGGGGGTTCTGGTGGTCTCGGGGATGCTAAAGAGAAATGGCAATTTCAAAGCGTTATAGGAAGCTCATCTGAATGAGGCGGATGTTGACTCTCTCTCTCTCTCTTTTTAATGACCTGAAGGTAACTTATAGTGTGAAGCCCATTCAGCTCACAAAATTGTGAGTAAATTCTGCTGTCTGTGCAGGGGTCTTGTATGACTGCTTTTCTCTTGCGAAAATCAAGTACTCTGGGATTGTCCCGGTTCCGCCCACCAGGGCCGGAAATTTCCACCTGGCATTTTTATGTGGGATCTGGGATCTGATCTCAAGACAGAGTCTTAACCCCTGAACCATCTCTCCAGCCCCTTAATTTATTGTTTTTATTAAGAATTCTCCTTTTATACAAACATAAGGCGTGGTTGTCCCACCCACCTCTCCCCTTTCACTTCCTCCCCCATTGCTTTCCCTTCCTTCCCTTCACCAATCCATTTCTCTCCCTCCCACCCTTGTGTCTATCTTTGTAGGCCCATCGGGTTCCCTGTTCCCTTCGGGTTCCCTGTTCTAGTGGGGGCTCAAGCCTCTGTGACAGTTTAAGTGGCCCTTACTTGGGTAGACCCCCCAGATACGGGCAATCCCCTTCACCTGTCTAGTACTTACCCCTAAGTTTCCCTACGTCTATAGTTATTTCTCCTGAGTTCCTCGCTGGTCGGTGAGGGAATGTTGATATGTCAGCACTGTGCGGGTCTGGTGAGAACAGGTTCATTGCAGTGAGATCCTGAATAAGGCAGCCCTGCCATGTCTGGTGTGACCGGTCGCCAGCCTTTTCACCTTCCTCCTCACCTTTGTGCTCTTACAGTCTTACTGCCCCCTCTTCTGCCAAATTCCCTGAGCCTTAGGATGGAAGGAGGTTTGGTTGGTCTGGTTTGCATCTAACCTTTTCAGATGGCAGATAATCTGCACGCTGGTTGACTGTCGTTGTCTATTTCATTGCTCTTCCATTGACATAGGCTGAATCTTGTTTGGGTTGTTGAGATCTTTTCTTATCTAAAGACATAATGAGAGGTGTTTAGATGGTGGTTTACTATGAGGTGTTTTCGGTTAGAATTGGGACATCTGATCCTGTCTAGTGTCAATTTTCTCGTCTTTTGCTGTTGTTTAAATTGATTTATATTACTGGACATGTGTTCCTTGTCATTGAGTGGGGGTTAGGGCTAATAAGCAGGTGGTTAGTAACCTGGAGGCTAAATCCTACTCCTTGCTGTGTTCTATTCCTATTCTTCCCTCCCCTTTACAACTTTTCTTACATAAAAGCCTTATTTAACTGTTTCTCCAAGCTCTTTTGCTTCCACTCTTTTGGGATCTTCTTTCTCCCCCGCCCCCCCAACTACTTTGCTCCTTTGCTTTCCTGGATGTTGCAAGGGTTTTTTGTTTGATTACATAAAACTAAAGGTCTAATGCTAGGATCCATTTATTAGGGAGAATACAAAGTGTCTTTCTGCATCCAGGATATTTCACTCAGTATAATTTCTTCCAACACCATCCATTTACTGGCCAATTTTGCTAGTTTGTTTTTCTTGATAGCTGAATAGTATATATATGAATACTATATATATATATATGTATATATACATGAATACTATATATATGTATATGTATATATATATAATTTTCATTAACCATTTGTCAACTGCTGGGCATCTAGATTGGTTCCATTTTTTTGCTATTGTGAACAGAGTTGCTATAAACATAGCTGTGACTCTATTGCTAGGTGTACTGTCCTTTGGGAATATTCCCAGGAGTGGTATAGCTGAGTCATGTAATATTTCAATTTCAAACTTTTTAAGGAACCTCCAAATTGATCTCCAAGGGGGGGGGTAAAGGGGTTGAATGAGTTTACATTCCCATGAGCAATACAAGAGGGTGCCCTTCTCCCCACAACCACAGCAGCATTTGCTGTTGTTTGTGTTTTGGATCTGAGTCATTCTGATTGTAGTGAGATGATATCTTGGGTGGTTTTAATTTGTATTTCCCTATGGCTAGGGAGGTAGAGAATTTTTAAAGATGTTTGTTAGACATTTGAATTTCATCTTGTGAAAAGTTTCTTTTCAGTTTTATAGCCCACTTTTAAAATTTGTGTGTGTGTGTGTGTGTGTGTGTGTGTGTGTGTGTGTGTGTGTCAGAAGGCACTATGCGTCCCTGTGAAGGACCAAGGGTGATTTCCAGAATCATTCTGGACTGCTTCTACCTCCTTGCTTCCCTCTGCTCTGCCCACCAGGACCAGAAATGCACGCCCCTGCCATTTCTTGCGAGGCAGAGTCTTAACCCCTGAGCCATCTCTCCAGCCCCTATAGCCCATTTTTAATTGGATTGTTTATTTCTTTGGTATTTAATTTTTTGAAAATTTTTTGTGTTCTCTGGATATTAGTCCTCTGTTGGATATCTCCACCACACCACCTGTTTTATGTGGTGCTGAGAATTGAACTCGGTATCTCCTGAATGATAACCAAGCACTGTCACAACTGAGCTAATTCCTATGGAGACCATGTCTTTGAAACAAAAAGAAGGAAGGAAGGAAGGAAGGAAGGAAAGAAGGAAGGAAGGAAAGAAAAAATAATTTTATAGCATGTGAGTTGCAAGTTAAAAATACCCAAACACTGTTATAAAACAAAAACATTGGCATAACTGTTGCTGGTGTTTTTCTTGTATCCCTCCATGGAACACGGAAGAAGTCACGGTTGGGTGGACACTTCCCAGTGGCTGTTGCTACGCACCTTAGCCATGGCACGTGGATCTCACCCCTGGCAGCAATGTAGGATAGAGGATTATTATGACACCAACAACACATCACTGTTTGGGGTCACCAGTTTTTCTATAGAGGTCCTTGACCAAATGCTCACTCAATTGCAGCTGTGAGCTAGGGGTCTACTGACCAGAGCTGTTGTGCGCATGAATCTCTTGCAGAATGTGATGTACACAGTGCCGGTCACGTAGCAGATGTTGATGAGTGGGTACATGTAAATGAATGATTGAAACTTGTCAATCGTACGGGTTAAACTAAGTCTCTGAACTCGAAGAGTGCTTGCATTTTTTCAATACCAGTCACAACTCTGAAATAAGTCGACCCAGTATTTTTCATAAACAGTCAAATATAATGAAATACATTGTTTTGTTGGAACCGAAGTTCCTCCAAGTCACCCGCCCCGACCCCAAAAGGAGACACGAGGACCGAGAGGCTGATGCAATGGCAATAGGCGAGTTTATTCTGGCATGCCAGGACCCCTCCCCTTGCAAGCAAGAGAAGAGCGGCCCCCGACTGAGGTCGGGGTAGGGTTTTTATAGGGTATAGGGTAGCAAAACATATTTTCTATAGCACTCTTTGGCCACAGTTTTTACAGCCACACAAGGACTTGAGTCAGCCAAGGGTGACCATCAGATGTCTGGTCGAAGGTCGTGGGCAGTTCGTGGTGGGCGATGGTCCCGGTCAACACATCTGCAGCAGGGCTGACTTGTTTGGCAAGATAGCAGTGGGCTGGGGTGAAGCTTCGGTCATAGTTACAATAATAATACAAAGGCTTTGGTGGTATTTGCATATTAGACCTTGAGAGGGGGAGCATTCCCGGAGTTCTGTGTGGGGAGGGGGCAAGCGGGCTTAGACGGCACCTGGACATACTGAAAACATTTCTCCGAGACCTTGAAGGGGGAAGATTCTCACAGGGACCTTGAGAGTGGGGATGTTTTCAATATCTAGCCGCCCATATTAGACTTTTGTTTTTAGAACTCTGAAAACTGCTGACCACCAGGCTGTTAGTCATAACCTCATTATTTGTCACAATTTCTGTAAAAATTCCTTTTCTTCCAGAGTTTCATGTTCGCTGTTTGTTTTTTATGCCTAGGCTAGCCTTGGAACTGGAACTACAGGTGTCACACACTGTTCTTGTCTATGAATGACGTCAATGTCGTATTTATTAAGAAACACACAAAATAGGTGCTGGGATAAGATATATTGTTCTTTCCAACATCATTCCTTACTTTAGTAGGCACGACTTAGTCCTGTTAAAAGGATCTCTGTGGATGTGGCAAAAGCACTTGTGAAATTTTCCCCTAGATCCACAGTGACACCCTGTGGCCAGCCCTTAGAACGTCAAGCAGTGCGAGAGCAGTAGCTACATACAGGAAGGCAGAAATCTCTGCTGGCGACATCTATCAGGTTGAAGTCAGTTTGGCGATTTCCTGCACAGGAGATATGTATGCCTGTTCTTTCATAAGTAGTTTTCTAATATGTTTATATTTTCTTCAGATGGTTAGGGGCTAAACTGATTCTTCTTCTTTTTTTTTTTTTTTTTTTTGAGAGGTTAAATAAAGCAGGGATTTTATTGAAAATGAGAGAAGAGAGAAGAAACTCTTGGATGCTTTGTCCGAGGGAGGCAAGGAGGAAGCCATAGCGTTAAGGTGGGAGAGTATTAGAGCAGAGGACACAGCTGAAGGTCAGAGAGAACAGGGAGAGAGACATAAGCACAGGGCTAGAAGAGGACAGAGTCGCCGTGTGGCAGGGAGCAGGAAGAAGGGAGCTACTTCTGTTTTATATCATAGAGCAACTTTACATTTGTATGAGAGTACACGAATACTTATGTATGTAAACATTATTAGGGAGTTCCTCCTGGTTCTCCTGTGTGTGTGTGTGTGTGTGTGTGTGTGTTTCCCAGGCTCCATCTTCCAGGAATTGTAGGCCACTGCCATATCCACCTTGCATTTTTACATATAATCTGGGATTCGAACTCAGGTCCATTTGCTTGTGAGGCAAAGGCCTTAACCGTTGAGCCTTCTCCCCAGTTCTCCTTTCACTCCCCCATTTTTAAGATGAACTTTCCTTTGTAACTCAAGCTGGACCATTGCCTTCTAACCTGCCCTCCATGGATCCTGCGACTGCCATAATACTTGGTGTTGCTAGCTGACGGCATGCTCTAAGAATGTCACTGGGACAGACTTTGAACCAGCCTCAACATTTTTCCCCTCTGGAAGTTGCCATTGTTTCTTGCAAGCCATGTTTGCCTGGGTTAAAAATAACAGCTTTAAATCCCTGTTCCACGGGGACACACAGTGCCTTCTCTCTCTCTCTCTGTCACACACACACAGAAAGAGAGAAAGAGAGAGAGAGAGAGAGAGAGAAAGAGAAACACAAGATATCAGAGAGTTGAAAAGGTGATCAACTTTTAGGTTCAGCACCAAAAATACAATCTGTGAAAGAAAAAGTTGGCAAGCCAGACTTTATTAAAATGAAAACTTTTGCTCAGCAGAAGACACTGTTAAAGAAATTGAGAGAAAGCCACGGAGAAAAGTATTTGTGAAATACATTCAATAAGGACTTGTATCCAAAATATACAAATCCACTGAGAAAAATGTATGCTTAGAAGCTTAAAAAATGATAGTGTGCTAAACAAACATAGTACTTTAACTTCCAACACTTACATTCTTTCTTGAATGCAATATATAGGTATCTATAAAATAAAAACGAGGGGCTGGAGAGGTGGCTCAGGGGTTAAGCCTCTGCCTTGCAGGCAGAAGGTCCTGAGTTTGGGTCCCAGACCCCACGTATAGACGCCGGGCGGAAGCGGGGGCCGCCTGCGTTTCTGGTCCTGGTGGCCGGAGCCTGTGAATCCCGGGGCAGGGTAAACAAGGAGGAGGTGGAGGCGGTCCATGGTGGTTCCCGAATTCGTCCGTGGTTCTACACACACACACACACACACACACACACACACACACACACACACACACACATACATGCGGACACATGCACAACTGAATACATACATACACACGTGCACACATGCACAACTGAATAAATAAAAAAAAATAAAATAAAATAAAAACGAGCTGGTCTGGTGGTACATGCCCACAATCCTAGTACTTAAGAAGTGGAAACAGAGGGGCTGGAGAGGTGGCTCAGGGGTTAAGTCTCTGCCTTGCAGGCGGAAGGTCCTGAGTTCGGATCCTAGACCCCACTTATAGACCCCAAGTATAGATGCCCGGCAGAAGCGGAGGTGGCCTGCTTTGTGGTCCTGGTAGGGCGGAGCCTGTGAATCCCGGGACAAGTAAACAAGGAGGAGGTGGAGGCAGTCCATGGTGGTTCCTGAAATCGCCCGTGGTTCTACACGTACATACACAGACATGCACACATGCACAACTGAATAAATAAAAAAATTAAAAAAAAAAAAAAGAAGTGGAAACAGGAAGGTAAGGGATTTCAGAACAGTCTGGG
Source organism: Typhlomys cinereus (assembly GCA_023101885.1). Lineage (NCBI taxonomy): Eukaryota > Metazoa > Chordata > Mammalia > Rodentia > Platacanthomyidae > Typhlomys > Typhlomys cinereus. Next base: position 5,256,934 of record JALPQD010000017.1, on the reverse strand, counting down.
ATACATGACACAAAAGACAAATCAATACGCAAAGTGAAATGAATATAAAGAAAAGAAAAGAAAAAGAGTCTGTTATACTCGTAACCCCAGCACTGGGGAGACTGAGCAGAAGGATCACAGCTCCTCAAGGTATAGTCCACCCTGGGCTACATAATGAGCCCTGTCTCAAGAAAAGAAGAAAATAAATTTTAAAAAAAGGAAAGATTAAAAATCTCATTAGTCAGTAGAAACAACTGTTAATTTTTCATATATTTCTTTTTCTTCTTTTCTAATGTCTTATTTACCTATTTGAGGAGAGAGAGAGAGAGAATGTATAGACCATGAAGCAAATCTCCTTCTATCATGTAGCTCTGGGGATCAAAGTGTGTGTGCAGACACCTTTACCCATTCAGCCATCTTGCCAGCATCTCAAACTCTACTTTGAGACTGATGCTGTAAGTCCTCAAGCATAGATCAATCAGATAGGAGGTGAGGTGGGTGGTGGTGGGGGGATGGTCCAGCTTTAAGAGGTTATGAGGTAGGAGTTAAAGGTCAACAATGAGACCCTGTTTCAAAGAATCAAAATAAAAACCAAACAAATGAAAACTCCATAAACCAGACTTTCATCCCCCCTAGAGGCCAGAGGCTATACATTCTTTATTACTCTTTAGCTTTTTCGTTGTTTTTCTGCATTTTTCTTCCTAGTTGCTGGTTGGAAACCACAAAGCAGCCTCGAACACTGTGGCGAGTGGGTAGTGGTTATGAGAGCTGTCTGTGGGGATTTTGCAGGCTGTCTGGGCATAAACTATGGCATAATAAGTCCTAGGGAGTTCAAGACACACACACAGGGTAAGGGTGATTTACGATGTCATTTATCATGCAAACTACAGGAGGTCGAGTTGGAAGGAACCTTAGGGGTTAAGTAGCTCTGTCTCCTGCCTAGTGAAGTAATCCCTCCGACAATAACCTTGACATATGGTTGTTTAACATCGGCTTGAATGTTCTTGTGATCTCATGCAACAGTGAGAAAACAAGCTTGCTGCTTCTCTAGGCAGGGCCTTTTATTTATTTTCAGATTTTTATTTGAGCCTGACTTTTTGGAACTCATTTCTTTCTTTGGGAGTTCAGTTAACCACTGGGAAATCTTTCTGGTATAGTAGATTTCCACATGGTAATTGTTTCTCTTCTCCAGACTAAATATGTCCAGTGCTTTCTATCATCCACTACTACCATTTTTACCCTTAGCATTTGGGCCACCTTCTTAGAGAGTGTTGATCATATGAATGTCCCAGTGGAACAGATTCTACAGTATATTTTTTAAAGAATCTCATGTTTTATACTCGATATGTAGCCAAGAATAACCTGTCCCTATCCATGGCAGGGCTAAAATTTCCAAAGCTGTGTAGGGTACTGATCAAGAGTCATCTTATTAGCATAAGCTCAGGTGATTGGGAGGTGCTTATAAGGAAGGACATAAAATGTTCCTAACATTTGAGGAGTTATAGTGTTAGAAGTTTATGCCAGGAAAACCAGGCACACAGAAAAATAGATGTGTATTTCTTCTCTGTGTGTGTGTATGTGTGTGTGTGTTGTATATGTGCACATATGTATACTCATGTATGTTCATCACTTGAATGTGTCGTGTGTGTGCATGCACGCACGTGTTGAGACCAGAAGTTGACGTTGTATGTCTTCCTCAACAATTTGTCCATTTTGTTTTTTGAAATAGGGTCTTTCATTGAACCTGGAATTTGCCATTGGCTAACCTAGTGGGCTGGTAAACCCATGGGATCTACTTGTCTCTGATTCTGTGTGTGTGTGTGTGTGTGTGTGTGTGTGTGTGTGTGTGTGTGTTGGGGGGGGGTTAGAGACCTCCATGGACATGTCCTACTTTACTTGGATGCGGCTGTTCTGAACTCGGGGCCGCATGTATATCTAGGTCATCTCCTTGACTCACTTAATTACTTACTGTTATTTCGAAGCAGTCTTTGGAAATCAATGTCTCTCACACAGTATATTAGTTTAGTAACTTTCACACAGTATATTAGTTTAGTAACCATTGCATGTATCTGTCTGGCTGGTGTGTTATCAGTAGTACAATGGTAAGTAAATTGTGTGTATCAATAGGTTACTCCCTTTTTTATTACTAGGAACTATTCCATTTCATAGATGCATCATTGTTTTCTTATTTATTCATCATTTTAAGGACATTTGGTTATTTCCAGTTTCCATGTAAGATTATGGCTTCAATTGTTTAGGGTCAATAATTAGAAGTTCTACTGCCAGAATTTATCAGAGTTTACTAAAGAAAGATAAGACATCTGTCAAATGGTTTTCCAGAGTCTCCATACCATTTCACATTAACACCAGTGATATGTACATCCTTGCCAACACCTTATATTATATCTTAAAGTTTAGTCATTTTAATACATGTTTAATGGTATTTCATCTTAGGTTTCCTTTCTTTCTTTCTTTTTTTTTTTGAGACAGAATGTCACTATGTATGTCAGGTTAGTCTTGAAAATTCATTGTACAGCTGAGGCTGACCCTGAACCCAAAGCAACCCTCCTGCCTGGCCCCCCAAATTGCAGGTGTGCACCACCATGTCTGGCTTCAACCTGGTTTCTGTTTTTTCCCAAATGGCTACGAATGTCTTCCTATACTACTAACTCAACTTCCATATATCATTTTTGGGTGAAATGTCTATTCAGATCTTGTCAACCCTCTGAGTAGAATCCTTTGCTTTCTTTTTTTTTTTTTATTTCAGCTCATACAAACTTATTAGGTACACCAGTTCCCTCCCTCCTTCCTCCTCCCCCTGTACCCCCTGCTCCCCCTCCCCACCCCTCTCCCTCCCCATCCCCCAGTGCCTCCCACCCCAATTCCCAGAGAGTCCTTTCTTGTGCATGCCTGATTTTCCTCTGGGCCCTCCTCTCGATGACGTACAAGGACCCAGTGGCCTTTCCCTGAACCCTTTCCCGTGTTCCCCTTAGGTATAGGAACACTGCTGTGGCTGCCAATCCTTTGCCTCCAAGGATCTTGGTGCCTTTAGCAGATGCTAGACTTTGTGAGGTCAACAGTGTGTTGGACAATGCGCAGGGCATGCAAAGTCCAATTATGATTGCTTCCGCCCTAACTAGTATAGAGTATCTTATATATCATTGCTCCTCCCATCCTTTTGCTCTTACACTCTTACCGCCCCCTCTTCCGCAAATTTCCCTGAGCTTCAAGATGGGGAGAGACTAAGCTGGCCTAGTTCTAGGTGGTTGATATAGAGTCTCTGAAGTTCTGGATTGTGGTTTGTTGATTTTCTTTGCAGTTTGCTGCTCCTGCAATGCCCTTCACTACATCCTGGTGGGCATTGTATGTTACCCCCTGGCCAGAGACAAAAAGCTGTTAGAGTCTTGTGATAAAAGCACATTCAAAGGTAGATGTAATAAAAGTGGGAAACCACAGTGAGGGAGGGGTCTATCACCCATTTGCAAAATTGTTACTTTTTATCTGCAAGACTATATGCCCTCCTCTTCTGGTGAGATCACTCCCCCTCAGTAGTAAATGATCAGGAACAAAAGTCTGTGAACTTAATCAGATGTCTCATTACTTATTTGGGTCCTTGGTGGAGGCCTATTTTCCCTGCTGAAAACATGGTCCCTTCTCTCCTTCTTTCTGGTGTGGCTCTCCTACCCCATCCCTCCTGTTCATAATCCTTGGAATTACTGTCTCTAGGTGGGCTGGGTGGGTTTGGTACTAGGAGCCACCTATTAGGGAGTACATACGGCGCTTAATTTTCTGGGTCTGGGATACTTCACTTAATATAATTGTTTCTAATGACATCCATTTCCCGCAAATTCCAGTAATTCATCATTTTGATGGCTGAGTAGTACTCCATTGTATAGATGTACCACAGTTTCCTTATCCACTCGTCAACTGTTGGACATTTGGGCTGATTCCATGACTTTGCTATTGTAAACAGTGCTGCTATGAACATGGTCGTGCTTGTGCTATCGAGGTGAACCTCTGCTGTATGGGGGGTTATTCCCAAAAGTGGAATAGCAGGGTCATATGGCATTTCAATCTTTAATTTCTTTAAGAATCTCCAGACGGCTCGCCAGAGTGGCTGTATGAGCCTGCATTCCCACCAGTAATGTAGGAGAGTTCCCCTCTCTCCACATCCTCTCCAGCATTTGTCGTTGTTAGTATTGTGGATGTTTGCCATCCTGACCTGGGGTGAGATGATATCTCAGGGAAGTTTTGATTTGCATTTCCCTGATGGCTAAGGAAGTGGAGCATTTTTTACGATATTGTTAGACATTTTAATGTCATCCCTGGTAAAGTTTCTTTGAAGTTCCAGGGCCCATTTTTTAATTGGGCCCAGTGTTTTCCTTAGAGTTTAATTTTCTAAGTTCTTTGTGCACTCTGGACAGTAGAGCTCTGTCAGATATGTGGTTAGTGAAGATTTTTTCTCCCATTCTGTGGGTTGCCTTTGAGCTCGTGTGACAATCTCTTTATCTGAACAGAAGCTCTTAATTTCACAACAAGATCCCAACTGTTGAGAGTTGGTAGCAGTGACTGTGCCATTGGATGTCTGTTTAGGAAGTGTTGGCCTAGCCCAATCAGCTCGAGGGAGTTCCCTATCCTTTCAACTATGGTTTTTAAAGTCTCTGGCCTGATATCAAGGTCCTTGATCCATTGGAATTAAGTCTTGTACATGGTGGACAAGTACGGGTCCAGCCTTTAAATCTTCTGCATGTGGAGATCCAGTTTTGCCAGCACCATTTGTTGAAGATGCTGTTCTTTTTTCCATTGGATTCTTTGGGCCCCTTTGTCAAAGACCAAATGGCTGTAACTTTGTGGGCTTATATCTGGGTCTTCAATCCTTATCCATTGATCTGTGTGTCTATTTTGGAGCCAGTACCAGGCTGTCTTTATAACTATGGATTTGTAGTATAGACTTAGGTTTGGTATGGTAATACCTCCAGCTGTGTTTTTTACTCAGGATTGTTTTTGCTATCCTGGGTCTTTTGTGCCTCCATATGAACTTTGAGATTGTTTGGTCAACTTCTTTGAAGAATTGCTTTGGGATTTTGATTGGTATAGCATTGAATCTGTATATTGCCTTTGGTAGGATGGTCATTTTTACGATGTTGATTCTGCCAATCCAGGAACAAGGGAGGTCTTTCCACCTTCTGGTGTCTTCTGCATTTCTTTCTTTAGGGTTTTAAAGTTTTCATTGTAAAGGTCTTTTACCTCCTTAGTTAGGTTTATACCAAGGTATTTCATTTTTTTAGGGGCTATAGTAAATGGATTGTTTCTCTCAAGGCTTTTTCACTTCTTTCATTCTGGGCATATAGGAAGGCCTCTGATTTTTGCACATTTATTTTGTATCCTGCCAACCTGCTGAACTTCTCAATTAGTTCCAGGAGCTTCCTGGTGGAGTTTTTGGGATCACTCAGGTATAAGATCATGTCATCTGCAAATAGGGATAGCTTGACTTCTTCCTTGCCGATTTGAATCCCTCTTATGTCCCTTTCTTGTCTTATGGCTTCAGCTAAGACTTCAAGTACAATATTGAATAGAAGTGGTGAGAGTGGACAGCCTTGTCTAGTTCCTGATCGAAGTGGGAATGCTTCCAATTGTTCCCCATTGAGCATAATCCTTGCTGTGGGCTTGTTGTATACAGGTTTTATTATATTGATAAAGGTTCCTTCCATTCCTACTGTCTCTAGCGTTTTGATCATAAAAGGCTGTTGGATCTTGTCAAAAGCTTTTTCTGCATCTATCGAGAGTATCATGTGGTCTTGGACTTTGGACTGGTTTACATGATGAATTACATTTATTGATTTGCGTATGTTGAACCAACCTTGTGTGCCGGGGATGAAGCCTACTTGGTCCCCATGAATGATCTTTTTAATATGTTTTTGAATCCGATTTGCTAAGACTTTGTTGAGAATCTTTGCGTCTGTGTTCATCAGGGAGATCGGCCTATAGTTTTCTTTTTTAAGCGAATCTTTATTAGGTTTTGGGATTAAACGATATTAGCTTCATAGAAGGAATTTGGTAGTGTTCCTTCCTTTGCTATTTGATGGAACAGTTTAAGGAGTATTGGTGTTATTAACTCCTTAAATGTCTTGTAGAACTCTGTGCTGAATCCATCTGGTCCAGGACATTTTTTGGTGGGAAGATTCGAGATTACTTCCTCAATTTCCTTATATGTTATAGGACTATTTCAATAATTCACAACTTCCTGATTCAATTTAGGTAAGTTGTGTTTACTTAGAAATTCATCCATCTCTTTTGTGTTGTCAAACTTCACAGAGTATAAGCGTTTGAAATATGATGTTATAATTCTCTGGATTTCTTGGGTATCAGTAGTGATAACTCCATGTTCATTTCTAATTTTGTTAATTTGGGTTTTCTCTCTCTTGCTTTTGGTTAGTTTAGCTAGGGGTGTATCAATCTTATTGATTTTTTCAAAGAACCAGCTTTTTGACTGGTTGATTTTTTCTATCGTTTTCTTAATCTCGATTTCAGATATTTCTCCCCTTATTTTGCTAATCTCCTCTCTTCTACTACTTTTGGGATCAGATTGCTCTAGTTTCTCTAAAGCTTTAAGCTGCATTGTTAAGTTGTTTATTTCTGATGTTTCCACTTTTTTGACGTAGGCATTAAGAGCTATGAACTTACCTCTTAGAACAGCTTTCATTGTGTCCCAGAGATTTTGGTAAGTTGTATTTTCGTTATCATTCACTTTCAGGAAATCTTGAATTTCCTTTTTAATTTCTTCCTGAATCCAGTTCTCGTTCAGCATCATAGTGTTAAGTTTCCAGGAGTTAGTGTATTTTCTCTTGTTTGATGTGTTGTGGATGTCCAGCTTTAGGCCGTGATGGTCTGATAGGGCACAGGTTAGAATTTCAACACTCTTGTATATGTGTAGATTCATTTTGTGGCCCAATATGTGATCTATTTTGGAGAAAGTTCCGTGTGCTGCTGAGAAAAATGTGTATTCTTTGGTGCGTGGGTGAAAAGTTCGATAGAGATCTGTAAGGTCCATTTCTTTCAGGGTTTGATTAAGTTCCAAAGTGTCTCTGTTAAGCTTTTGACCTGTTGATCTATCCCATGTTGAGAGGGCGGTGTTGAAGTCCCCAAGAATTATCGTTTGGGGATTGATTTCTTGCTTTAGACGCTGTAGGGTTTTCTTAATGAATGTGGAGGGCCCGTATTGGGTGCATATATGTTCAGTATTGTGAAGTCTTCCTGGTGAATTGTACCTGTGACTAAAATGTAGTATCCATCCGTGTCTCTTATAATTTTCTTTGGTTTGAAATCCACTTTGTCTGATAGCATAATGGCTACCCCTGCCTGTTTTCTGCTTCCATTTGCTTGTAGAATTGTTGACCAGCCTTTTATTTTTAGAGCGTGCCTATCTTTTGTGGTGAGATGGGTTTCCTGCAGGCAGCAGATTGATGGATTGTGATTTTTAATCCATGTTTGTAATCTGTGTCTCTTGATCGGTGAATTAATTCCATGAACATTTAGTGTTATAATGGAGAAACTATTGTTAATTCCAGACATTTATTATGTTTAGTAGCTTTTATAAGTATATTGCTTCGTTTTTAATGATGTTATACTTGCCTTCTGTTCTCCTGGATATGCCTGTTTTTTTCTTCACGCTTGAGTATCATTTCTAGCATTTTTTGAAGGCCTGGTTTGGTGGACATGTATCCCTTAAAGTTGTCTTTGTGCTGGAAAATTTTTCTTTCTCCCTCGATCATGACTGATAGTTTTGCAGGGTAAATCAGCCTGGGTTGACATTTTTGCTCATTCAATACTTGAAGTATGTCTCTCCAAGCTCTTCTTGCTTTTATTGTTTCGACTGAGAAGTCATTTGTTATTTTAATAGGTTTACCTTTAAAAGTGACTTGTTTTTTCTCCCTTGAAGCTCTCAGCACCAGTTCTTTATCTTGAATGTGGAGTGTTTTAACTATTATTTGCTACGGCGTGCTTCTATTTTGGTCGTCTCTGTTTGGGGTGCGGAATGCCTCTTGTATATGGATGGGCCTCTCTTTTTTTAGAAAGTTTTCCTTGATGATCGTTTGAAAAATTTCCTCAGGGGTGGTATTTTGAGATTCTTGCTCTGGTATTCCATGAATACGCATGTTAGGCTTTTTCAGGGTGTCCCGTATCTCTTGGATATTTCTTTCAAGTATCTTTTTGGCTTTAACAACCTCTTCCATTGAGCTGGTTAGTACTCCCACTTTATCTTCAAGGTCTGAAATTCTGTTTTCTGCTTCGTTAGTTCTGTTGATAAGACTCTCTGTGGCGTTCTGGGTTGAAGATAACTTGTCTTTTAGCTCAGTTTTAAACTCTGCTTGAGTTTGTTTTAACTGCTCTATGCCCCTTTTTGTTTCTTGCACTGTTTTTCTCAACTCCTCCAGATGTCTGTTGTGTTCCTCTTCAAAGCGATGATTCGATTATGTAATTCCTCCCTGATTTCCTCTTTCATAGTATTGAACATGGTAATGATCATATTTTGAAAGTCTTTATCCTGGGTGGGGCTTTCTTGGCCTTTTTCCGTGGGTTTGTTCTTGTTGGAGTCTAATATTATGGGATTAATTTCTTCAGTGGGCAATTTGTTTACTTGATTGTTGCTTCTCATGGATTTGCACTTTGACTTTGGCATTGTCATTTTAACTCTTAAGATCTCTCAATTTCACTAAACTGAATTATTTGGCCTGGGGTCCTGGTGGGCGGGGCGGGCGGAGACTTACCTAGGTCGTGGGGTGAGGCCCGGCTGGACCGCGCGCGCGTCCTGACCGGCAGAGCGGGGTGGGGTGCAAAAGGGGGGATGGGGGCGACGGCGTGGAGCTATTTAACCCGAGGGCAGCTGGGCAGGGCCCGGGCACAGGGGGAGGTCCTCCTCGTCCCTCGGCCCCGCGCGCGGCTCCGGCTGGATGGTGGGAGTCGGAGCCGGGTCCCTGTGGGCCGACCTGGGTTCCTGGTGGGCGGTGCGCGAGGGGGGGGGTACTCACCAGCTAGGGCGCGGGGTTGAGGCCCGGCTGGACCGCGCGCGTCCCGACCGGCGGAGCGGGTTGGGGTGCAAAAGGGGGGATGGGGGCGATGGCGTGGAGCTATTTAACCCGAGGGCAGCTGGGGCCCTTTGCTTTCTTATTAGGGAGTTTTGAGGAACTATTTTAAATAAGTATTCTGCATACATGTCTTTTATCAGATATGAATTTATCTGCATCTAAGTAAAGCAGGGTATGCCCACATAGGTCTTTAACAGTTTATCTTTCCCTTAACAGTAATATCAAGTGTATTGCTGGGTAGAATTTATTCTACACATGTCAATCAGGAACATTTCTGAATCCTGCTGATTTTCTCTCTGCTTATTTTACTGGTTATGTAAAAGGACAGGTGGACTGTCCAGCACTGTAAGGGAGCAAGTGTTTATTCTGGTTCTCATTTGCAGAGTCCATCATGGCAGGGAAGTCAAGGTGGTAGGAGCTTGAGGCACCTGATCACATCTTATCAGCAGTCAACAGTCAGAGACACATGTGTGCTGGTGCCCAGTGTCCTGGTTAGAAACAGGAGTCTACTTGAATAGTTTAAGGCTCAAAGCTCCAGGCACATTTGCAAAGAATTAGTAGTTGACTTAATCCCCCATTCAGCAATCCTGCAGGAGATTTTTTTGGTTGATGGGGAGGTCCCAGCCTATGATGGGTGGGGCTAGTCCCTGGACGGGTGAATAAGATGGAGGGAGCTGGTTAAGGAAGTTGACATCATTTAGAATACTTGGCCAGACATACTGGTGGCGAGTAAGGATTGTCCCTGTCTCAGCAATCATGTGTATATATGGATATGGTGTGGTCAGTTCCCTAAGCCCCTGGTATTGGTGTTGACTCTTCTTGCCAAGTTGGATTAAAAACTGTCATTGGACTATCATAGTAGAGTTTTCCTATATGCCATTTGGTCATGAATTTACTGACAATATTTAGAATAACTGCCACACCCAGCCATCTTTTTCCTTTTTATTCAGTAGGAAACCTCAGCCCATGGACTACTAGTGCTGTCTACATTTAGGGTGTGTCTTCCCACCTCAATTATTCTAATCTGGATTGTCTCTCACAGGCAAGTCTAGATTCCACCCCCCCCCCAGGTGATTCTAAATCCCATTATAAATTGACAATGGAGATTAACTATCATGACTTGCATTTGCTGATTTCCCTTTTCAGTTTTGCTAGATTTTGGTTCATATATTTCAAAACTTTGTTGCAAGCTGGGTATGGTATCTCATACCTATAATACAGGCTTGGGAAATTGAAGAAGGAAAACTGCTGTAAGTTTGAGACCAGCCTTAGTTACAGAGCAACCTAGACTATGGTGAGACACTGCCTTAAAAAAAGTAAAAACAAGAGTTGGAGAGATGAGTCAGGGGTTAAGACTCTGTCTTGAAAACAGAAGGTTTTGAGTTCGGATCCCAGATCCCATGTAAAAGTGGCAGGCAGAAACAACTGTGGCTTGTACTTCTGGCCCTGGAGCCTGGGAAATCCCAGAGTGAAGCAAAAAGGAGGTAGAAGCAATCCAGAGTGATTGCCGAAGTCACTAAAATATTTTGTTAGGTGTATATCCACTTGTGTTCTTGGTTAATGGAGTCCTTTTCTTTAAGTAATATTTCTTTTTATTCCTGATAATTATCTTGGCCCTGTTATCTGTCTTGTTATTGCTACCCTAACTTTCTTTCTTTCTTTTTTTTTTTTTTTTTTTTTGAGTCAAGGTCTTAGGAGGCGGTCCAGCCGACCTGGAACTCACAGAGATCTTCTGGGCTCAGCCTTCCAAGATTACAGGCATGTGAGACTATATTTGGATTTAAAATCTTTTGTACTTAGTGTTTTTGTAGTTTATTTATTGTGTGTGTGTGGGTGCGCGTGCACATTGTGTGTGTATTTTTAGTTTAGTGTTAACTGACAGAATTTAGAATCTAGTTTTTATTTCAGCAAAGTGAACTGTTTATCTTTAACCTCTACTCATTACCAATCTAAAATTCATCTAACTGCTTTTTACCACTTTGGAAACCTGTCTTCTGTTTTCAGGCTTAGCTTCTCCTTGTTCTAGGCTGTGCTCTGGATTACCCCTCTCAGAGGCGCCTCTAGTGAAAAGAAGCAGTTACTGCAGTTAGAGAAATTGGTTTTAAGAGAGCAGGGGTTGTGTGGGAAATCCTTGCCGTCACCTGTGTTAGGCGTGGAGTCGAATGGAGATTAGTGGTGTGTGCGCTATTTTATTACTGTTGTTTTGAGACAAGGTCTCATGTAGTCCAGGATGCCCTTGAACTTTCTGTTCCTTCTGCTTCTGCCTTTCAGAGAAAGGCTGAGAAAACCCTGGCATAAACAACCCACCCTTCCTTCCTTCCTTCCTTCCTTCCTTCCTTCCTTCCTTCCTTCCTTCCTTCCTTCCTTCCTTCCTTCCTTCCTTCCTTCCTTCCTTCCTTCCTTCCTTCCTTCCTTCCTTCCTTCCTTCCTTCCTCCCTCCCTCCCTCCCTTGCTCCCTTCTTCCCTCCCTCCCTTCCTCCCTTCTTCCCTCCCTCCCTTCCTTCCTTCCCTCCCTCCCTCCCTCCCTCCCTCCCTCTCTCCTTCCTTTCCTTCCTTCCTTCCCCCTCCCTCCCTCTTCTCCTCCTCCCTCCCTCCCTTCCTTCCCTCCCTCTCTCCTTCCTTCCTTCCTTCCCTCCCTTCTTCCCTTCCTTCCCTCCCTCTCTCCTTCCTTCCTTCCTTCCCTCCCTCCCTCCCTCCTTCCTTCCTTCCCTCCTTCCCTCCCTCCCTCCCTCCTTCCTTCCTTCCTTCCTTCCCTTTCCTGCCTTCCTCCCTTCTCCTCCTTCCTCCTTCCCTCCTTCTCTCCCTTTCCTTCCCCCTTCCTCCCTTCCCTCCTTCCTTCCCTCCCTCCCTCCCTCCTTCTCTTCCTTTCTTCCTTCCCTCCTCCCTCCCTTCCTCCCTTCCCCCTTCCTCCCTTCCCCTTCCTCCCTTCCTCCCTTCCCCTTCCTCCCTTCCCTCCCCCTTCCCCCCCCTCCCTTCCCCCTTCCTCCCTTCCCCCCTTCCTCCTCCCTCTTTCCTCCTCCCTCCCTCTCTCCTTCCTTCCTTTCCTCCTTCCTTCCTTCTTCTCTTCCTCTTTCCCTCCTTCCCTCCTTCTCTCCTTTCCACCTTCCTCCCTTCCTCCCTTCCTCCCTTCCCCTTCCCCCTTCCTCCTTCTCCTTCCCTCCTTCCCTCCTTCCCTCCTTCCCTTCTTTCCTCCCTCCCTTCCTCCCTCCCTCCTTCCCTCCTTCCCTCCTTCTCCCCTTTCCACCTCCCTGGCTTTCTCCCTCCCTTTCTCCCTCCCTTCCTCCCTTCCCCCTTCCTCCCTTCCCCCTTCCTCCCTCTTTCCCTTCCTCCCTCCCTCTCTCCTTCCTTCCTTTCCTCCTTCCTTCCTTCCTCCCTTCCTCCTTCCCTCCTTCCCTCCTTTCCTCCTTCCCTCCTTCCCTCCTTTCCACCTTCCTCCCTTCCTCCCTTCTTTCCTTCCCCCTTCCTCCCTTCCCTTCTTCCCTTCTTTCTCCCTCCCTTCCTCCCTCCCTCCTTCCCTCCTTCCCTCCTGTCCTCCTTCCCTTCTTCTCCCCTTTCCACCCTCCCTCCCTTCCTCCCTCCCTTCCTCCCTCCCTTCCTCCCTCTCTCCCTCCCTCCCTCTCTCCTTCCTTCCCTTCTTCCCTCCTTCCTTCCTTCCTTCCTTCCTTCCTTCCTTCCTTCCTTCCTCCCTCCCTCCTTCCTGCCTTCCTGTCTTCCTCCATCCCTCCCCTTCTCTCTCTCATTCTCTTTTTCTTTTGTCTTCTTTCCTCCCTTCTGCTCCCCTCCCCTCCCTTCCCCTCTTCTTGTCTTTCCTCTGCTCCTTTTTCTGGGTAGAGTCTTGCTACATACTCCTGGCTGGCTTGGAACTTGCTATGCAATGATCAGATTGGCCCCCTCTGGAATCCATCCTCCTGCCCCAGCTTCCCAAACACTGGAATTTCGGTGAGTGCCACCACGCCTGGCTTGACTGTGTTTCTAAACTAAGAAAGTAGATGCACACGGAGCTATTGCTAGAAACCTTTTATGGCCAGACAGGGAATGAATGGAAGAAGAATATTTCCAACACGTGACAGGGCCTGTTTCCATGACAGAGACTTTCCAGCCGTGCATGAAAACTCAAAGCTCCTTCTCTTCTTCTAATCTCTGTCTTTACAATGTGAGTGATTAGTAGCATCTCACTTTGGGTTCCAGTGCTGGTAAGATTCCAATAAATCTTGTGGCAGCGCCTCTTTCTCATGAAGGTTCTTTGAAAGAACTTAAAACAACATGAATACCAGCAATAGGGCAGCAGCAGCAGCAGCAAGAAGACTCAGTCTCTTGCAAAACCTTGATTCTATGACAAAGCTTTGTACCAGCTCAGGCCTTCCAAATCCATCCTCCTCGTCCTCCCCACCCCCACCCCCCCTTCTATGGCTGTTCACACGACAGGCTTTTCCCACTAGAATCAATCACTCTTTGTCTCGACTTCTGTTTTCCTAGGTACAGGCGTGAGGATGACTCTGGACAGTTAATTAGCCATAAATCCATCTCTGAAACACAGAGTGTGTCAGCTGCTTCTGTCAGGCCCCGATGTTCATTTTGCTTCGGTGCCTTTTTTATAAACTAATTGGGCTAAGGTCCTGGCATATTTATTGCTCCCCTTTCACCCTTCATGCTGATCCCCGGCTGTCCATGGAGTTCTTTCAATCGATCAAAACCCACACTCCCTTGATGTAAGAAAGGTCATGTTCACCCAGACGATGGGAACCCACGGCCAGTGTGTCGTCTCTGTGTGGGTCCTTGCGGGGTACATCAAAGCAGAGGCCCTCACAGGTCACATTTGATCTTGTCTTTTCCCACTGTAAGTTACAGGGGCACATGGATTTTTTTTTTTTTTAATTTTGGCTGTCACTTCAAATTTGTTATCAGTACAGGGAGGGAATATACAAGTACCTTATTTAAGAGGAGCAGGTGGGGTTGGTGATGTAGCTCGATTGGTAGTATGCTTTCCTAGTATGCACCAAGCTCTAGTTCCATCCCCAATATCAAATAAGCTGGGTGTGGTTGTGCATTTCTGCAATCCTGACACTGGGGAGGCGAAGTCAGGACATTCAGAAGTTCAAGGTTGATCTTATCTAAAATTCAAGGTCACCTTCTGCTAGCCTTGGCTACTTGAGACTGTCCTATCAGTCAATCATCAATAGCCACCTCATCAAATCTGAGATGACAGATGTCTTTCATGTGGCTTCGCTGTAGGTACGTAACCAAAGTATGGAACATGACCCCATTTTATTTTCCCATTCATGTGCCCCCGCTTCTCTCCCACCTTGCTGTCTTGCTAGTCATGTTTTCTACCTCCCAGGAGTGAAGCTGAGAGGACAGTAGTAGTGGTCCGGGAAAGGGAGGAGAGAAACTGGTGTCTGGAGTGGGATAGAGCTTGATTGCAGAGCGCCTGGCTGGGTTTCATCCCAAGCATACCCCTCACTTTCACATCCCTTTCTGCTAGAAACAGAGAGAGAGAGAAAGAGAGAGAGAGAGAGAGAGACAGACAGACAGACAGACAGACAGACAGACAGACAGTGGGTAAATCACCTGCTTGAAAAACATGGGGACCTCAGAGTCTGGCGTGGATCACAGGCAGTAGGATCCTTAGAGGCAAGGGATTAACAGTCACAATAGTGTTCCCATACTAAAGGAGAGCCCAAGAAAGGGTTCTGGGCAATGCCACTGAGTCCTCCTTACACCTCATTAGAGTGGAGGGCTCAGAGGGAAGTTTGGCATTCACACTAAAGGATGCTCCAGGGAATGGGAGGGAGGGAAGGGGGGGAGGACACTGGGAGAAAGGGAGGGGGTGAAAGGAAGGAGAAAAGGGGGGGAGGGTACAAGTCAGTCTGGGGAGGGGTGGAAGGAGGGAAGGGGGAGTACCTATTAAGCTTGTATGATTGGGAATAAATAAATAAACAAATAAATAAGAAAGAAAGAAATGAGAAAGTAAAGCAATCCAGAATGATTCCTGGTGTCACCCTTGGGAATACACTTAAGTGCCTGCTTATACATAAGCACATACACATGTGTGCAACAAATAAAATGAAATGTAGAACATGTCATTCCAGTACTTAGGAAAGATGAAACAAGAAGATTTGCTTGATTTTTGTGTCAGATTGAATTATATAGTGAGTTCCAGACCAGCCTTGGCACATATCACATATATACAGGCTTTTTTTTTCTAAGTAAAGATATGAAATCCACAACAGTTGGGGGTTAGAGAATCATCAATCTACAACTTAAATGCCATTCTTGTCTCCTACCTATTTTGTTAATAAAGTTTTATTAGAATGCAACCACAAAAAAAAAAAAAAAAAGAAAGAGAAAAACATGGGGAGCTAAGTTTGAGCCTCAGAAACCCACATGGGGAAGGAGACAAGTGATCTCTGTTATCCACCTGCGTACTATGACATGCATACATGCATGTGTGAACCTAATAAATACCTACATAAATAAAATACTAAGGAAGGAAGAGAAGTGGGAAGAAAGGAAGGGAAAGAAAGAAGGAAAGGGAGGGAGGAAAGAAGGAAGGAAAAGAAGAGAAGGAGGCAAGAAAGGAGAAAGAAAGAGAGGAAGGAAGAAAAATAAAATTCTGGGGGATGCTTGATACTGAGTGCTAAGCCACAGATGCTGGGTGTCAGTACCCAGTGGTTTAAATATCCTTGTCCGGTGAAGGGGAGCTTTCCCACCTGAGGGTTTACCCATCGAAGGACCATCTATACTACCATAGAGGCCAGGTGCCTTACAGCGCAGTACTTATAGTCCTTACCAGCGCTAACCCTGAAGAGCGTCCTGTGATCCACACATGCAGAGGGATATAAGGAGGGACAGGGATGGATGTGTAAAGGGAAGGAAGGGTAGGAGAGAAGAAGGTAGGAGGGGAGGGAGAGCAAGCATGGACAGAAACTAACTTTGTTTGTACATAAAAAATTCTTTAAAAAAAAATCCCCAAGAGTGGAGGGAGGAAGGGGACTGGGGTACCTATTAAGCTTGTATGATTGGGGAAAAAAAAAATCCCCAAACCTTGTCCAAGAGCAGATTGGGAGATCCACATGCTCCTGGACAAGGTAAGTGAACTATAGAGTCACATGTGAGTTTTGCGGGAGGCCAACCCTGGCATTTGATGTAGCTCTGCTTATTAATCCTCTGAACATAGGTGGATGTCATTTTACAAGTCTCCCACTTGTCATCCCAAGTGCTACTGAAGAGCTAATGCCATCAGGCAATAGCATACGAAAACTGGAAGAAGTCGTGAAAGGCAGCAAAATATGACATGAGCTTTTGTTCTTTGCCTGCTTTTGGTTGCCCATTAAAGCAATGCACCCAAAGTGGAATCGTCGGGGCAGCGTCTGAGCAGTTAAGGACTGTCATACCCAGGTTTGCTTCTGAAGTTTAACTTCAGTTCAGCATAGTCACTTTCCCAAGCCACCTTGTTCCCCTGAACCCCTGTGATTCTTTCTGTTTTAGAGACTGTTGGCATGGCGTGAATAACTCCAAATCTTTTTTCCAAACTTTATTTATTTTACGTGTGTGTTGGGGGGGGGCATTGTGTGTCCCTGTGAAAGACCGAGGGTGACTTTGGGAATCATCCTGGATTGCTTCTACCTCCTTTTTGCTTCGCTCTGGGATGTCCCAGATTCTGCTTTCCAGAGCTGGAAGTGCAGGCCAACACTGTTTACATCTGGGGTTTTCACATGGGACCTGGGATACAAACTCAGGACCTTCTGCTTTCGAGGCAGAGTCTTCACCAGAGCCATCTCTCCAGCCCTTCTCAAATCTTAATAGTTGTAAACAGCCACTCTTGCTTATAGGAGCACCAATTTCAGTGCCGGAGTAAAACAGGTTGGAATCTGCAGGTGTTTTTGCTCCAGTGCTGGCAGGTGTATGCCTTGCCATCAGCCAGGATCTTAGCTGGGGTTGAGGAACCACGTGCGGCCTCCTTCTGTAGTGGAGTGACTCTCTAGGAGTCTGTCCGTATCCGGGTTCTGGGGTTTGGAGTCCAAGATGGAAACCAGAACATGTGTAGAGGATTAAGGTAGAGAGGAGAGAAAAGAACCGAACTCATGGACTCGAGGTGTGGAGTGCCGTGGGGGGTGCAGGCGTCCTGGAGAACTCATGGACACCAGGCGTGCAATCCATGAAGGGCAAAGGAGCTGGAAAAGAACTCAGGGACTCCACACGTGGAGTGCCTAGAGGGGCAGGTGCCAAAGATAACTGCCAAGGTCAGGTATATTTATGCATTTAGGTAGGCCAGGGAAAAATGGCCTTTCTCCATTAATTAGGCAAGCCTGGGGGAAAAATGGCTTTTCCTTATTGGTTAACTCACATTGGGGCCCAATTGATCTTGTGCCCACCTCCAGGTAGGGCTTATCTGTAAAGGATAACTAATCTCCCCATTCTTTCATAAGCAAAAGGTTGGGGGAACTGACTGCCTTATCTCTTGCGAAGGATTAAAGTCAGTTCCTCCCTCTCTGAAGGGGTGTTCCTCCAGGGTAATCCCAGTAGTGGGATGGTTTTCCAAGGCCTTCAGAGACAGTCCCAGCACGGCTGCTCTAACACTGCCTAACTCCCGTGGCAGGGATTTCTTGCCAACATGGTGGCGTGAACGGTAGTTCAGTGTTCAAAGGCAAAACCTATGTCTCCTTAGTGACTTCATGTTAGAAGTCAACAGCATTGCTTCTGCTACATTCAGTGGTTAACAACTCAGAGGCTTCCCCAAAAGGGGAAGGTAAGGGACAAAAGCATTCTCTGTGTGTTTCTCTGTCTCTCCCTCTGCCTCTTTCTCTGTCTCTCCCTCCCTCTTCTGGTTTTTTTTTTCTCTCTCTTCCTGTCTCTCCCCCTCTGTTTCTTTCTCACTTTCTTGCTCTCTCTCTGTCCTATTCTGTCTCTCATCTTCCCTTTTCTTCCTTTTTTCTTTCCCTCTCATCCTTTCTCTTCTCTCTTCCCTCTTTCTTTCCTCTCTCAGGGTTTCCTTACATCTAGGCTGGTTTCAAACTCATGGTTCTTTTTCCACAGCTCCCCAGGTTCTTGGGTTATAGGTACTCACCATCACACTCCACAGACTCCATTAGCAGATAAACTCTTGCTAGGTATCTCTGGCTGGCCTGGCATTCACTGTGAAGCTCAGGCTGTCCTCCAATGCAGTACTCCTCTTGCCTTAGCCTCTGAGTGATGGATTAAGGCATGCACCACCACGCCCAGCTTTATTCATGAATATAGATGGCTGGGGAGATGGTGTGTCGGGTAAGAGCAGTTGTAGCCAGAGCAACCATTGCACCTGACACTTCCATGCATGGGGGTGGGCTGTGGAGACAGGAGGATTGCTGGAGCTTGCTGACTGCCAGCCTAGCTCTAGATCCAGTGGGAGCCTCTGTTTGAAGGGAATAAAGCAGAGAACATTAAGAACAGGATACACAAAATCCTCTTGCAGCCTTTGCACACCTACTCCCAAACACATGTGCACATATGCCACATACACTTATATTACACTTACACATACAAAAACATATCAATGTATATAGCTAATATGAAACCAAGTGCACAAAGACTTGCAAACGAAATTGAGAAACATATTCCCTTTGAAATTTTTTGTTCCATTTGTTTTTGAGACAGGGTGTCATGTAGCCCAGGACAGCCTGGAACCCACTGTGTAGTCCAGGCTGGCTTGAATCTACAACCCTTCTTCCTTTCCCTCTTTTTTTCTATTTATTATTTATTCAATTGTGCGTGTATGCATGTGTGCATGTGTGTGTGTGTAGAACCACAGACGAATTCGGGAACCACCATGGACGCCTCCACCTCCTCCTTGTTTACTCTGCCCCAGGATTCACAGGCTCCGCCCTACCAGGACCAGAAACGCAGGCCGCCCCTGTTTCCGCCCGGCGTCTATACGTGGGGTCTAGGATCCGAACTCAGGACCTTCCGCCTGCAAGGCAGAGGCTTAACCCCTGAGCCACCTCTCCAGCCCCTTCCTTTCCCTCTTAAGTGCTGGAATTACAGGCAAGTGCCACAGCACGAGATTCTCTGTTGCTTCAGATGAAGGCAGATAGCTATGCAGCCATCAAATCCTCGGGTAAAGGTAAAAAGAAGACAGCTGTAGCCTTTGTTTTGGCCTTTGTTTTGTAAACTCAACAAATTATTCCATCACTGTATTTAGTAGAATATGGGAGGAGAAATTTCAACACAGCTTCTGATTACCAGGAATACAGCAGTGATAGGGAAATGGAGGAAACTCAAGGTACTCCAGGGTTAAGGTTGAAGTAATTTTTCCCAAGGGATTAAATCTATACCTCAGGGGAGAATTAGCATCTATAAGGATAGTATAGAAGTGTGGATGTTAAGAAGAGCAATGTGAAACGCCAAGAGATTCAAAGGTTAGGGGATCAGAAGGCTGGAAGAATCAGCCAGGTGTGGTTGTGCATGCCTGTGATTTTGATACTTGGGAGGTGGAAGAAGGAAAATTAGAAGTTCAAAACCAGCTGAATAGTGAGTCCAAGGCCAGACTGCGAAAACAAAACAAAACAAAAGGAAGAAGCAAACAAATTAAATTAAATGAAAGGCTATAGCATGTAAGTTAAAGACAATATGAAAGACCTAAAAGTGGCTACATGCAGAAACGCATCTCAAGATTTATTGGACGATTCTAGAAGTTAACAATGTGGAAAAGAATCAAGTAGCAAACAAAGGGAAAAGAAATAAGAGGAAGAAAATCTGAAAAAGGTTTGAGAAGAATGAAAAGCAAGAAGTTCACTGTTTTTATTACTCTTTGTGCTGCTGTGACACATCGCTGAGGTACAAACAACTGAAGAGGAGGAAAGGGAGATTTATTCAGCTTAGGGTTCTAGAAGGGAGATGAAGTCCTCTCTAGTGGGAAAGGCATGGCTGGCTGGCAGAGGCTGGAGGTGGCCAAAGTCACATCCTTCACGGAGACTGAGAGCTGAAAAACTGCCAGCTGCAAGAACAGACCCTCTGTGGAAATAGGGTGGGATTAATTAAGGCCCACCCCTTGTGACTGCCTTTCTCCAGCAAGACTTTGCCTCTTAAAGGTGCCATGATCTTCCCAAACAACCAAAGGTTCAAACACATGGCAAGGTTTCAAACCATAACTTTCACCATGCGGACAACAGAGAAAAATTTACAAAGAATAAGCTAGGAGGAAAAAGAGAGAGTGGGGTTCCTGAAAAAAAAAAAAAAAAAAAAAAAAAAGAAAAGCAGCAGCAGCAGCAGCAGCTACAGACTAGGTGTTATGAAAACAGATTTACTAATAATTACAAACAGAAGGTCCTGAGTTCAGATCCAAAGTCCCATGTAAAAACACCAGGAAGAAATGGCAGTGGCCTGTACTTCTGGTCCTGGCGGGCAGAGTCTGGGAAATCCTAGAGTAAAGCAAAAAGGAGGTAGAAGCAATCCAGGATGATTCCTGAAGTCACCTTTGGTCCTCCACAGGGACACACAGTGCCTTTGATACACACACACACACACACACACACACACAAATGAATGAATAAAGTAAGTTTAAAAAAGTACTCTGGAAATTAATCATCTACATATCTATGCATTTAGCTATAAGTGGTGTGCACATACATTATCCAACTACTTGGGAAGCCTAACTCAGGAGTTGGAAGCTAGCAAGATTCTGACTCTTTTTTTTTTTTTTTTCATGTTTGAAACTCTAATTTTTTTTTAGTTTCTTTTTTTTCCCTTTTTTTATTAAAAATGTAATTATACATTTTAAAATTTTTTTACCAGTTCCCTCCCTCCCCCCTCCTCCCCCCAAGATTCTGACTCTTAAAACACACACACACACACACACACACACACACACACACACATGCACGCACGCACGCAAAAACCTATGTATTTAATTTTTAAAAATTAAATAGAAGGGGGCTGGAGATGTGGCTCCAGGGTTGACTCTGCCTCACAAGCAGAAGGACTTGAGTTCACTTCCAAAATTCCACATTAAAAAAAAAATCCAAGTGGAAATGGTGGCAGCTTATACTTCTGGCTCTGGAAGACAGTCTGGGAAATCCCAGAGTAAAGCAAAAAATTAGCCAGAAGCAATCCAGGATGATTCCCAAAGTCACTCTTGGTCCTCCACAGGGACACACAAGTTGCCCTCTGATACACAACACACACGCAAAATAAGTGAATAAATAAAATTAAATAGAAGGGTAGGAATGTAGCTCAATTGGATGGAAATCAGTTGGCAGAATGCTTAGTATGCACAGAAAAACTGGGTTCAATCCCCAGTATTGTATAGATTTGTTTGTGGTTTGTAATTTTAGCATTTGAGAGGTAGGGGCAAGAAGATCAAAAGTTCAAGGCTACAGGCTGGAAAAAATATCTCAGGGTTAAGACTCTGCCTTGCAAGCAGAAGATCCTGAATTCAGATCCCAGGTCCCATGTAAAAGCGCCAGTAGGAAATAATGGCAGTTTGCACTCTCAGCCATGGTGTGCAGAGCCTGGAAAATCCCAGAACAAAACAAGAAGGAGGTAGAAGTAATTCAGAATGATTTCTGAAGTCACCCTTGGTCCTCCACAGGGACACACAGTGCCCTCTGACACACACACACACACACACACACACACACAAGTTCAAGGTTATTCTCAGCTACATAAAAAGTTTTAGACCTACCTGGAGCTATATCTCTGGGGTGTTCTCTCTCTCTCTCTGTCTCTAAACAAGGCCTCACTCTAACCTTGGGTGGCCCAGAATTCAATATGTGGCCCAGTGGGCCTCAAACTTGTGACAATCTTCCCGCCTCAATCTCCAAAATGTGGAATTACAAATATAACTACCCAACCCAGCTGGGGATGATCTGAAATCATATCCTTTCTTTTATCGAATTGAGATCTTTCTATGTGACTCTATGGTATTTCAGGAAAGTTTAAAATTGCCTAAACTTTATCCAGGATGAAAGGAGGAGTGATCAAAGAAGCATATCTTCTTGCAACTGAATTTCTCTCCTCTCTCCAACCTAGGAAAATATCTCTTATCTTCCTTGTAGTGGTAAAAATTCCGTTCTTTTCTCTGTATCATTGCTTGGACAAATATTAACTGGGGTTAGGCTGGGGTGCAGTTCTGTGGTAGAATACTTGTCTGGACACAGGGTCCTGAGTTCAATCCTCCCAGCAACACAAATAAAACAAAACAAAACAAAACCTTCCATGCCTAAATCTTTAAGCTCCAGCTGTGCTTCCATGTTCTGGGACAATTCAAGCCAGGACAATCGCTGCACTCTCTCAAGCATTCACAGCTCAGTGCTCAGCCTTTCCATTCACTCTTATGTCTTCTGTAAACTCATTAGTAGCTAGTTGGCTTTTTTCTTCTAGGCTAAGTAGATAGGAAGCCTTTAGGGAAATTGGCATTTACTAAGAGTTGGACAACCCAAACTCTATCGATTTAATTCTTTAAGAATACTGACCCAGGGGGCTGGAGAGGTGGCTCAGTGGTTAAGCCTCTGCCGTTAAGCCTCTGCCTTGCAGGCAGAAGGTCCTGAGTTCCGATCCTGGAGCCCACGTATAGACGCCGGGCAGAAGCGGATCCTAGACCCCACGCAGAAGCGGGGGCGGCCTGCGTTTCTGGTCCTGGTAGGGCGGAGCCTGTGAATCCCGGGGCAGAGTAAACGAGGAGGAGGTGGAGGCGTCCATGGTGGTTCCCGAATTCGTCCGTGGTTCTACACGCACACATACACACATGCACATACATGCGCACACACGCACAATTGAATAAATAATAAATTAAAAAAAAAAGAATACTGACCCAGGTTGGAGAGATAGCTCAGGCATTAAGATTCTGCTGCATAAGTGGAAGGTCCTGAATTTGGATCTTAGGTACCATGTAAAGCTGCCAGGCAGATATGGTGGCAGCCTGTACTTCCAGCTGTGGAAGGCAGAGCCTGGGAAATCCCAGAGCAAAGCCAAAAGGAGATAGAATCAATCTAGGATGATTCCTGAAGTCACCCTTGGGCTTCCACAGGCACACACAGTGCCCTCTGATAGATACACATACATACACACACACACACAGTGCTGACCCATAAGACTGGGAGATGGCTCAGTGGTTAAAGCCTTTGCTTCACAAGCAAAAGAACCTGAATTCTGATCCCAGGTAAAAACACCAGGTGGAAATGGTGGTGGTTTGTAAATTTTAGCCTGGAAAGTGAAGCTTGAGAAATTCCAGAGCAAAGCAGTGAGGTGGAGAGCAATCCAGGATGATTCCTGATGTCACCTCACCCTCAGACCTCCACAGACACACACACTCAAGTGCACTGGTATACATAAACCCACACACATGCAACACATACATGCATGCACTCACCCCATACACACATACATAGAAAGAAAAAAAAAAAAAAAACACTCACCCTACATCATCAAGAAGCCCCAAGCCATGAGAGACCATTAATCTCCTTTGGTTAGCAAGAAAGCAGGCGCCACTTGTAAGACTGTCTCAGAGTCATGCAAATAAGGGACAAGGAATATGCCAGTTAACTGCATTTAGTAATTGGGAGACTTCGGAGGACTTGTTTCCTTCACATAGTGACTCATGAGATCTGTTGGTGCGGTCAGATAAAGCAAGAAGAAGCTAAGTCAAAATCAAAGCCAGGCGGTCCTAGAGGTTCGAGGGAAGGATTCCAAGCACTGGTCAGATGGCAGCTCTAGGTGCCCACCGGTTAGTCTGCATCCCACTTAAGAATGGTTGTTTCATCAATTGAGGAGGCAAGGGCCCCTAGATCCTCCTCCCCTGGCCATAAATGAATGAATGCCAGTCTGATGTAGATAGAGCAATGTTTCAAACAGACTCTGAGGCGTTTCTCCTCGAGGAATATAGGATACAGTGGTCGAATCAACATCCTGAAACCAATTCATGTTCCTCTATTTGGATGTTATTCTAATAGTATAAGCTTTTCTCTGATTGCTGAATATCGAGTGTCACCTTCATGTGCTAGACTGGGGAAAGCCTGATTGGCCGTGTGCTGAGAAAGATCTTTGCTACTTTCTACCATCTTTGAGATCATTCATTGGGCAACAGCATGGATCACTTACATATCTATTGATTCCCTTGACCTTGTTGTAAATATCAGTGTGTGGAAAATGTGCTTCAGTGAAAAGCTATGTACTGTTTGGGTGACTCCTGCCCATGTTATCCAACCTGGTTCTATGGGAACTATTGGAATTCTGGAAACTGCAGTCAGACAGATAGTTCAGAGATTAAGCCTCTGATCAAGCAGAAGGTCCTGACCAGATCTCCCATAAAAACACCAGTTGGAAATGGCTGAGGCTTGTACTTCCGGTCTTGAAAGGTAGCGCCTAGAAACTCCAGGGCAAAGCAAATAGGAGGTAGATGCAATCTAGGGTGATTCCCCAAGT
The DNA here is from genome assembly GCA_023101885.1 of Typhlomys cinereus. Classification (NCBI taxonomy): domain Eukaryota; kingdom Metazoa; phylum Chordata; class Mammalia; order Rodentia; family Platacanthomyidae; genus Typhlomys; species Typhlomys cinereus. Next base: position 5,232,473 of record JALPQD010000017.1, on the reverse strand, counting down.
TACCCTTGGGCCTCTAAAGGCACATACAGTGCCTTCTGATACCCATAGACACAGAGAGGCACGGGACTTAGACACACACAATCACACATGCCAAAAAAAAAAAAAAAAAAAAGAATTCTGGAAACTGTTCAGAACCTATAATAATAAGAGTCATACTTGTTGGTAGACATCCAAATTATATCTTGTCTAGTGAAGTGCTTATACGGTGGACAATTCATTTGTGATTATTGTAGCAGAAGTTTTTTTTATGCAATTTCCAATTTTTAATAGGAATTTCTTATTTTCCTTGAAAAAAATCTGTAAGAGTTTGAGTCTTAAAATTGTAAAGTTTAATTTGGTCTTTATTGACAGTTTTAGATAAATAAATGAATAATCATAACAATTATTTCTTTTGAGATGAGGGGGTTTTGCTCTGGGTCTTGAACTCATGACCTTAGCCTCCCAAGCACTGGGATTATAGGACTGTATCACCCACTTCAAATATTTTTTAAAAATAATTTATTTATTTATTTTCAGGACAGAGATGTTAGATCAGTGGGAGAAGGGAATGGAGAGCAACTCTGACCATGTATGGGCACCTGTGTGGAAGTACATGAATAAGAAGAAACTAAAATCAGGGAGAGACCTAAGAAAGAGAAGTTTATTTATAGTTGAAGGTCTGGTGGCTATAGTTTATTTTTTATTTTTTTTATAGGATTAAGGTAAAGTTTATTAGAGGAGAGAAAGAATGAAACACACAGATATGGATTCCATGAGGGGCAAGACAGCCGTGTGATGGGCTGTGTGAAAATGTTGTGTTCTTGTGTCTGAGAACTGAAGTGGGAGAGCAGTGTAAGAGGATTAAAGGAGAAAAAGAACAGTACTCTCAGACATCATGAGAGACAAGGTATTTACCCCCCAAATGCACCACACCATAGACTAGATGGAAGCTTTAATGGAGTTCTAGAACCACTGGACCAATCGTAGGAAAAAGGAGAGAGAAAGTCCTGGAAGAAGGGAATGGGTGGGTTTTATACCCTCAGGGTTGGTAGAGGACTGAGGGGGCAGGGTCTGGAGGTGATACCTGGGCTTTTGTCTAACCCAGAAAATGTGGTTGGGGTCAGTCTTTGATCTTGACCCAGCTAGCACTATGGGTCACAGACTCCAGACTTGAAATCCATGAGGGGCTAGAGAAAAGCCAGAAAAGGAAATCACAGACTCCAGATGTGGAATCCATGAGGAGCTAGGGAGATGAGAAGAACTCATGGACTCCAGACACGGAGTTCCATGAAGGGCAAGGAAGGCAGAAAGGAACTCCTGGATTCCAGATGTGGAATTCTTGAGAAACAAGAGAGTCCCATAGTTTATTTTTAAGGTAGGAGAGCATTAGAGTAAAAGAGATAGCATAAAGGTCAGAGAGGATACGTCGAGAGCTGTTATGAGGGCATGGTGGGAGGAGAGAGGAGGAGATGGATAGAGAGAGCAGAAGAGCTGTAGTTAATCTTTTTTAAAAATTTTTATTTATTTGAGAGCAAAGGAGAGACAGAGAGAAGGTGTACATGCCTGCCGTGGTACATGGGTGGAAGTCAGAGAAAAACTTTCATAAGCCACTTCTCTTCTTTCACCTATGTGAGTTTCCACAGATTGAACTCAGGTCACCCACCAGGCAGCTACCTGCAAAGCTATGACATCAGCCACCTCCCCTTTTAAATTACTGTTTTTAATTGTGTGTGTGTGTGTGTGTAGGCTCAAGAGTGACTTTGGAAATCCTGGATTGTTCTACCTCATTTTTGTTTTGCTCTGGGATTTTCCAGGCTCCACCTTCCAGGCAGCAGTGCAGACACTGCTATTTCTGCCTAGTGTTGTTAGGTGGGATCTGAACTCAGGTCCTTCTGCTTACAAGGCACAGTCTTAACCTCTGAGCCATCTCTCCAGTCCTCTCCCCTTTTTTTAAGAGGAGTTCTTATGTAGTTGAGGTTGGTCTTTAATTCACTATGTAGCTGAGGATGACCTTGAACTCTTGATCTTCCTGCTTCCAAGTGCTGGGAATTGAAGTGTGTGTTACCTCATAGCTAATCTTTAGTCAGCAGCTTTATACCAGATACTATGATAAGCATTTACATGATTATCTCAGTTGTAACATAAACACAACACAAAAAGGCAAGAATGGGTCTCTTGGAAGAGAGAATCCCTATGACTAGAAACTACTATGGGATCCATCAGAGACTTCCTCTGCCCATTCCTCCGTCACTAGACTAGAGGACAGAAGTGAAAATATCAACATCAAATTATGACAAGCCATACTACCCATATGTTTCTCCAGTGCCCCTATGCCTCATGGCATCCTGATAAATTCTGGTTCAAGGACACCAAATAGAGGGGTAGAGGTCATCTTCCTTAGAGGCTTGTGTATCATAGTTAGGTACAGGTAGCAACTTGATGATTGAGGGTTTGAGCTCTGGGTACATTTGTAGAAAATGAATGGTTGAGTTAAGCCAGAGCAAACCTGCAGGAGATTGTCTAGTTAATGGGGAAGGTCCAGACCATGGTGGGTGGGATTTGGCCCTGGAATAAAATACAGAGAGCTGGTTGAGAGAGATGGCATCCTTGTGTTCACTTGGCCAGACATGCTGGTCTGGCAAGTAAGGACTGTCCGTCTCTCAGCCATTATGTAGAGATGATGTGCCAGTTCCCTTGGCCCTGGTGTTGGTGCGTGGTCTCCTGTCAAGCTGGACTATGAACCGTAACCAGACTATTGTAAGATGGTAAATAACTTCACCCTTGAGACATCTGGCTGATTCTCTTACCCCCCACCCCACCTTTTTTTTTTTTCTTTCCAAATTAGAGTCTTGCTATGTAGCACAGACTAGCCTTGTACTTGCTGATGTCTTTCAGTCCTTGCAGCCTCAGTGCTGAGCTCATGGGTGTGTCCACCACACTAACTGTACTGGTTACACTTGTGTTGCTGTGAGAGAACACCCAAAGTGAAGCAACTTAATGGAGAAAGGGGAGATTTATTCATCTTATGGTTCCAGGGGCAGCAGCTGGCAGCAGAAGCTGGAGACAGGCTAAGTCACACCCATTCGAGAGACTGAGAGATGCTAGACTGCCAACTGCTAGAGCAGGGTGAGACTAATCCACCTCAAGACCCACTCCCTGTAACCGCCTTCCTCCTGCACCTTCAAAGGTGCCATGACCTACCCAAACACGTGAAACTGAGGGGGACACATTTCAAACCATGAAGCTAGCTAAAACGAGTCCTTTCTTAAGGACTAAAATGATTCCGTCAAGGAAGGGCCAGATAGGAAATACCGTCAACTGGCTACCTAGAATTCTGAATCTTCTGAGCAAACCATCCACCTGGGTACAGACTAGAGACCCTGGAGCCTCCTCAAAGGAGTAGATGAGAATGTGACCAGGCATGGGACCAATCCACACAAGAATCACAAAAACAGAGAGGGAAATGCTTTTTGTGGGTGAGGCTACCTGTGGCCAAATGGAGGAGTTCTTGGTCTCTTAGAAGGTCTAGGCCTTTTGGTGTGGATTTAAAAGACACAGAATTCTCGTGTGTGTGTGTGTGTGTGTGTGTGTGTGTGTGTGTGTGTGTGTGTGTGTGTGTGTGGTTTCTGAGACAGGGTTTCATATAACTTATGAACTTGATATGTAGTCAAAGTTGGCCTTGAGTTCTTGACCCTCTTACTTCCTTCTGCCAAGAGTTGGAATTCATAAGTCTCCCACCATGCCCTGCTCTATCTATCTATTTGTCTGTCTGTCTGTCTGTCTATCTATCTAGCTATCTATCATCTATCACCCATCTTTATCATCTTCACCTATCTCTACCATCTATCTATCATCCATTTTCTTTTTTTTTAAATTTTTTTATTATTTATTCAATTGTGCGTGTATGCGGGTATGTGTATGTATGTGTATGTATGTGTGTGTGTAGAACCACGGATGAATTTGGGAACCACTGCGGACGCCTCCACCTCCTCCTTGTTTACTCTGCCCCAGGATTCGCAGGCTCCGCCCTACCAGGACCAGAAACGCAGGCAGCCCCAGCTTCCGCCCAGCGTCTATACGTGGGGTCTAGGATCTGAACTCAGGACCTTCCACCTGCAAGGCAGAGGCTTAACCCCTGAGCCACCTCTCCTGCCCCCATCCATTTTCTTTTAAAAAGCATTTTTTTTTTAAAGTAGATGCAACTAAAAAAAAATTTAGAAGGGTCTCATTCTCTAACTTAGGAAGTCCTGGAACTCACTATGTAGTTCAGATGGCTCAAATTTGTGTAATCCTCCTGACTGTCTTCCTAAATGATGGGATGACAGCATGAGCCATCACATCTGACTAGCAAGATTTAATTTTCGATCATGCAGTTTGCTTGGGGAGCAACCATGTGTGTGAAGTTCTACAGTGGAGTTTGTTTTCCCAGGTCCAGGGAAACATCTGACCGCATATTGCTTTCATCAGCCACCAGAGCAGCGCAAACCAGAATAATCCTGGGTGTCAGTAGCCAGCTGTACTGCTTTCAGCAGCTCTCTCAGACTTAAAATTCAGAGATTCTGTCTTTCTAGTTTAGCTCTAAGGTGATAATACTATGCTGTAAATATTGTGGGGTTTTTGTTTGTTCCTTTAATATCAGGTCCCTGGGCAAGTGGATAAAATGGAAGGAGCTGGTTAAGGAAATTGATATTCTTTGATATACTTGGCCAGACGTGCATCTGACAAGCAGGGTTTGCTCCCTCTCTCAGCAGTCCTGTGGATTTCCTATGGTCAATTCCCTGGGCCGCTGGTGTTGATGTGAATTCTCCTGCCAAGCTGGACTATGAATTGTGATCAGACTGTCATAAACCAAAATAAAAACTCGTTTCCCTAAGCCCTTTGATCATGAATTTATTGGCATCATGCAGACAAATTGTGACAGACCTTGTCTCAAAAAAAAAAAAAAAAAAAAAAAAAAAAAAAAAAAAAGAAAAGAAAAAAAAGAAGAGAAAAAAGAAAAAAAAGAAATAAAAGTGGGCTGGAGAGATGGCTCAGGGGTTAAGACTCTGTCTTGAAGGCAGAAGGTCCTGAATTCAGATCCCAGATCCCACATAAAAAACACCAGGTAGAAATGGCAGCAGCCTGCACTTCAGGCCTTGATGGGCAGAGCCTGGGAAAGCCCAGAGCAAAGCAAGAAGGAGGTAGAAGTAATCCAGGATAATTCCCAAAGTCACCCTTGGTCCTCCACAGGGACATACAGGGTCCTATGATACACACACATGCACACACACACACACACACACACACACACACTCAATCAATCAATAAAATATTAAAAAAGAAAAACAAAAAACCAAAGAAACTCATCAAAATAAAATCACAAACAAAAATAGATAAAGGGATTTCCTAGAGAGTGGCTAATTAGCCAGTTATGATGTTTCACACTGTAATCCCAGCATCCAGAAAGTAGGGCCCAGTGGATACACAGACTGAGGCCAGTCAGGGCTCCAAAGTAGATCTTGTCTCCACAAGTTAAAAAGCAAAAGAGGCTAGTTACATAGAAAAGGACTTTCATTGTGTGTGTGTGTGTGTGTGTGTGTGTGTGTGTGTGTGTTTGGGGGGGAGATTAAATTTGGCCACTGGGTGTCAATCTTGGTTAGGGAAAAATCTACTACTCTGGTTTTCTTGCCTCTGCAGAGGGTTAGAGGAGTGATTTTATTTAATAATGGGTGGAACTTTCTTTTTATAAGTCTCCATGATTGCTTTCTGCCGTCACCATGAAGACCTGAATCTTGGGAATTCTGAAGCAGCAGCCAGATCTTGAGGTACACTCTTCTGATCCCCGCACTTAGAAGGTGGAGGCCGGACATCAGGACTTTGGAGTCTTCTCAGATATAACGGGAGTTCAAGCCAGCAGGGGCTATAAAACATCCTGCTTAAATTCAAACAAACAAACAAACAAACAAACAAACAAACAAACAAACAAACAAACAAACAAACAAACAAACAAAGTAAGCACACCCCTCAGGGTTGGGACTGTGACTCAGTTGTTAGAGCTTACCTAGCAGTGATGCTACATGCCTACAATGCTCCTAAGGCAGGAGGATTGCTGTAAGTATGAACTCAACCTTGGTTACACATTTGTTCCAGGTCAGCGTGGGTGACAGTGTGAGGCCCTATCTTCCTAGGTGAAGCTCTCTCAGTTGTGTCAGACTTCAGTGGGAGACCTTGTTTCTGCGTGATACTCCAGCTACATAACATTCCCAAGTTCTGTTGGTCAAATTTTAGTTTTGGAAACCTGACTGGTAGTAACATGGATTGTGGTAATTTATAATTTTCTTTTCAATCTAGGAAAATAAAAAAATAAAACTATACAAGTTTTTATAGTACAGGGGACTACTCAGGCTCCTAGGCTGTCCTTTCTCTCTCTCCCTCCTCCCTCCCTCCCTCCTTCCCTCCTTTCCTCCCTCTTCCCTCCTCCCTCCTTCTTCTTTCTTTCTTGTTTTTTTTTCTTTCTTTTTCCTCTTTTTTACTTTCTTTATTCATGTTTTAGCAGAACTAAAGTAGATTTATCAAGAAAAAGTAAGAGAAAGGCTGGAAAGATGGCTCAGCGGTTAAGACGCTGTCTGAAAGCAGAAGGTCCTGAGTTTGGATCTCAGGTCCCATGTTAAAAAAATGCCAGGCAGAAAAGGCTTTGGCCTGCACTTCTGGCTCTGGTGGGCAGAGCCCAGGGGAAATCCCAGAGTGAAGCAAAAAGGAAGTAGAAGCAATCTAGGACAATTCCTGAAGTCACCCTTGGTCCTCCACAGGGACACACAGTGCCTTCACACACACCACACACACACACACACACACACACACACACACACACACACACACACACACACACAAAACAAATTATATTCCTTATGTTAGGAATCCCTTTTCTTAGTATATCCTTCTAGATAGTAAATGTATTCTAGGTATTCATATGAATTTATATTTACATATCTCTCCCCTCTCACTCACGTCTTTTTCTTGTTTTGAAATAGTGTCTCTATTGGGCTTGTCTCTCATGGACTACATGTCTGTGAGTTCCTTTCCAGCTTCTTTGCCTCTCATGGGATTCCATATCTGGAGTCCATGAGTTCCTTTCATTTCCCTTCTCCCTCATGGATTCCATGCCTGGAGTCTGTGAGTCTTGGCGACTCTCTACCTTACAGATTCATGCTCATGAGTTCTGTTCTTTCTGCCCTCTAATAAACTCTGCCCTTAATCCTGGAAAAAGAAGAAGAAAAAGAAAAAAAAATGGTGTCTATGTTGCCTACTGAGCTCAAGAAATTCTGATGCCTCAATTTTACTGAAATGGTTATGATAATCTCACGGGCAGCCTATTTCTCCTCTCTCTCTCTTTCAATCTTACTAGGTAAGCCTACATTTCGAAATCCTCCTGCATCAGCCTCCTGAGTGACAAGATTACAGGTGTGTGCTGGTTCGCTTTTTCCCCTTACATAAATGGTATCTTAAGCATGCCATGTTGAATCTTTTAAAAAACATTTATTTGGCTCTTAGGTGTAGATCACCACTCCTGGCTTGGATATTGCTTTGGGAATGTGAGTGTGGCTCTACCTCGTCGTGAATGGAGATGAGCTCAAGTGTACTCATCTTTCAGGATTTTAAAAGTGGCACCAAAGGTAAGAATTTGGTCAGACAAACCAGTCCAGATGAGAGGAAATGGAACGCTGAGAAGTTGGATGTCTTCAGCTTTGAGGATCTGCAAGTCTTTGATGCCTCCATCCTCCTCTTTCTCCTCTTCTCCTTCTTTTCCTCCTCCTCCCCCTCATTGTCCTACTCGTCCTTCTCCTGTTCCTCCTCCTCCTTCTGTTCCTCCTCCTCCTTCCAACCCCTTCAGTAATCTTGGACACACCCTCTGACTTCTATTTATCTAAAATGTGCTGATAACTCTCCAGAGAAGTTGGTGGTCCTCTTAAACCCAGCCACAGTTGTATCATGGTAAGACATACCATAGAGTTTTAGGGGCCCACAAGAAAGCATTAAAAAAAAACCTTAAAGAGCCATGTGGGGTGATGTATGCCATAATCCCAGCACTTGGGAGACAGAGGTCATATTCCAAACTAGCCTGGTGAGTTCTAGGCCAGTCAGATCCTGTCTCTACATGGGGGGTGGGGGGAGGAAGAAGCACTAGGGCTTTGTAATTCTGAAAATGATTGACAGCAGTCCCTTTGGGGCAGCTGGGACCCTGACTGGAGATGTGGTCAGCGGGCACGAGGGGGTGGTGTTGGGCACCTTACCCCCATGTCTTGTTCCAAGGTCACCTTCGGTTTGAGTAGAGGTTCAGTGGCCTCAGAAACTTCAATAACACCTTCAATAGCCAGGAAGGACCATAGGTCAGGCGGGCAGGTTGATCTCCAGGGCTTCCCGAGCAGTCTTTCATTATCTTTAGAGTTGGCTGCTGTTTAACTTCTCCTGGCCATGAGATATTAATATGGCATCTGATGGTGCAGCAGTGAGGAGGAGGGGCAGGGTGCTAGCAGCGCCCATGGAAGGGGATATGATGTGGCCTGGGCTCTCAGCTCTCCTCCACCAGCGATAGAGGAAGAGGAGGAGTCCTCTTCTGGAGCTGCCCAGGGAGAGCTGGACTCTGATCTCTGTCTTTGCTTTTAGCTGGAAACTTTGTGAGTGTATCATCAGTTAGGCCTTGCAGAAGGGCAAAGATAGGGCTGGATGCTAACAGCTCTTCACCCGTGAAGTGTACGTGGTAACAGTGGTACTTTATGCAGAAGAGGTGCGGTCCTCCCATCTCACGCAGGAAAGTCTGAGCCTAAAATCAATGTCCTGGCGAGTGCGAACATTTCCATGAAAGAGAACATTCAGGCTGGCGTGGTGGCCTTTGCATACTGAGACTAAACAAAGCTTACTAACAGATTTTGATAGGGAAAGATAAGGACAAGGAACACTTTGGGGGAAAGAAAGTTCCCACTGAGTAAAAAAGAAGCAAAGATTATTAAAGCTTGGGACGCTCTCTGTACTTTGGCCGACTATCTAGGGCAGGCTGCCCTGCAAGGTGGGGGTCACTGAGCTCCTCCAGTTCCTTGGATCTGGGTCCATTTGGAAAGAAGCATCTAATGATCCATACATAGTCCCGCCCTCCACTGTGTAACTTCCTAATTTTTGTCAAGTAGAACAAGACTAGGAACCAAATGAGGGAGGCAGCTGGTCAGGTTCTTGCTAGCTGCATGGCTGCTTGAGCAAGCATCCTCAGGGCTGGGCATGTGGCTCAGGAGAGTGCCTAGCATGCACAAAGCCCCGTGCAGAGCCAGCGCCCATGTAATTTGGAGGTGGTAGTGCACGCCTAAAACCTCAGCGTGAAGAAGGTTGGAGGCAGGGAGATCAGGAGTCCAAGGTCATACTGATCGACATAATGAGTTTGAGGCCAGCCTGGTTTACATGAGAACCTATTTTTAAAAAGACAAAAAGGAACGGGCTGGAGAGGTAGCTCAGGGGATAAGCTTCTGCCTCACAAGCAGAAGGTCCTGAGTTTGGATTACGGATTCTGCATTACAAACACCAGGTGGAAATGGTGGTGGGCTACACTTCAGGTCCTGGAAGGTGGAGCCTGGGAAAATTCAAACGAATGAAAAAGGAGTAGAGCAATCCAGGATGATTTCTGACATCAGCCTTGGGTCTCCACAGGCACACGCAATGCCCTCTGACACACACACACACACACACACACACACACACACACACACACATACACACTAAAATAAATAAAAAGAAAGGACGCACATATAATTGTAGCATAGTACACAATATGGGAGACTCCAGAGCAAAGCAATAAGGAGGTGGAATAGCCCAGGATGATTCTTGATGTTATCCTGGATCCTCCACTGGCACACCCACTCACCTCTCCCCCACACAAAGAAAATGTATATAGAGGTGAGACAGTTCAATGGGTAAAGGTGTCTGCTTGCAAACCTGGTGACTTGAGTTCCATCCTTAGAGCTCTAAACTGGACATCTAAGCCATCCCTGTCCCAAGGCTGAGAGAACATCATGAAAGACAGAGTGGTAAGATTGTACGAGCCTGAAGTGGGGTAGAAGTGTGACCAGCCACTATCTTCTGGACAATACTGGGCTATTACATCCATGAATTCATTGCAGCTATGTATATTTCCACAAGACTTGCATGGGAATTCTCCTATCAACATTTAACCATGAAAAAGGAAAGATCTCAAGAGGATCCACATCTCCCTGAGAGACTGATGAGGGGTAATGCTCTTGGGGAGGAAAGAGAAGATGCTTTCCTCAGTGGTCTACCCACTGAGGTATGAGTCACACTCCAGCAAGTGCTCAGGCGCATCTCATTGAAGTCAACCCAGACGAAACCCAGTGGCCACACATGTGAAAAGATTTGAAAACAGGAGGGTGTCTGGTAGGGGAGAAGAAGGGTTAGAATGGGAAGTGGAGGGGGATTGGGATTGGGGATTAAGGTGTGAAAAATATCACAAATTCCCTATATTCATGTACAAAATACTAAAAGAATAAAATATTAAGGAAATGAAACATTAAAAGTATATATATACAGCATGCTAATTCACACTTGGTGTTGTAATTACTCTGCATTGTTGCCAGTAAATTCACAAGCAAATGTCTTATGAGGAACAAGGGGTTTTATTCTGGTTTCTGGTTGCCAGGTTACAGTTCTCAATCCAGTTTGACAGGAGGATCCATCTCAACACCAGGGACCAAGTGAACTGGCCACACACACCGTATGTAGGTTGCTGAGAGAAAGACAAACTCTCCTGCCAACAGCTTGTCTGTTCAAGTATGCTGAAGAATATCAGCTTCCTTATCCAGCTCCCTCCATCTTATCCACTACCCAGAAGATGAATCCCACCCACCATGGGCTGGATTTCTCCCATCAATTAGATAATCTCCTGCAGGCTGCTCAGGGCTTAATTCTTTACAAATGTGCCCAGTGCAAAAGCCTTCAATTGCCAACTTGACACCAGTAGCTATATACCTACCATACTTGGGTAGCTGAGGCAGGAGGCAGGAGGATCACCCACAAATCCAAGGCAAGCTGGGTTACAGAGGGAGATCCTATTTCAAAAAAAAAAAAAAAAAAAAAGAAAGAAAGAAAAAGCACATATATTGGAGGGCTGAGAATGAAGCTCACTGTCAGAATGCTGCTCATTTATGCTGTGTAGGAGAGAAAACAAAAAATATACATATAGCTGCAATCTGTATATAAGAGCCTGAGGTGCCATGTGTTAACCACAAGAAATGATTGACGCGAGTAATGCAGGACAGAGATTGAAGTTTTAGCATGGTCAGATTAACCCTGCACCTCAGTCCTTGATCTCTTTTCCTGTGACTCCAGACTCTCCAAAATGAGCAAATTTGTGTAAGACACACAGCAGATAAAAACCTCACCCTTGGAATCTTTTGCTTACATTCAATGGAAAAACAACACAGGACAATGGGCTCCTGTGCTTAGCCAGGATCCCAGGGTGGATACACTTGCCCCCTCTTTGGTCACTGTATAACCTTTTTCTGTGTCCTTATCTCATCTTTCTTCCACCCTAGGCAGCAAATGGGATAAGTTCTCCTGGGACCTTGAAAGGATGTCTTGGGTGTGGAGGAGGGGCAGAGGGGCAGCCGCAAATGAGTTCAGCAGAATTCCTGAGGACACTTTCCCTGTGTCTATGCACCTGCCCCTCGCAGTGTGAGAGGCATGTGTGTACTAGGCAGGCCCAAGCATATTTTTCTTGAAATGAATGTTAGCACCAGAGGGAGTTGGAATTAATGGGTTTTTATCAAGAATAGGAGGAGGCAGAGGCTGCATGTTATTGATGTAGAGCTGACCACAGCCTACCACCTATTTCTCCTTCTTTGATCTTCTGCCATGATCTTCACTTTTAAAGGTTTCAATTAAGCCCCTGGATGCTGTGGAAAATATGGCCTCTGTAGAGTCTGCCCAGGAAATGAAGCTTTGTAGATTGAAATTAACTGTAGAAACTCTGGTTTATTTTGTATTTAAAATATTGTTAAAGTTGTCTCAAAGTTTGATATTGCCATCTAGCCTCTCTCTCTCTTTTCCCTCCCTCCCTCCCTCCCTCCCTCCCTCCCTCCCTCCTTCCTTCCTTCCTTCCTTCCTTCCTTCCTTCCTTCCTTCCTTCCTTCCTTCCTTCCCTTTCCTTTCCTTTCCCTCTCTCCCTCCTTCCTTCCCTCCTTTCCTCTTTCCTTTTTTTTTTTTGTCTTTTTGAGACCAGGTCTGCTACATAGAATGGCTGGCCTTAAGCGCGTGGCAACCCTGTCTTCACCTTTCATGTGCCGGATCACAGGCATGTTTCTCATGCCTGGATAACTGACCACTTAAAAAAAGGTCAAATTCTCATATAAAGCTTTCTCTCTCTCTCTCTCTCTCTCTCTCTCTCTCTCTCTCTATATATATATATATATATATATATATATATATATATATATATGGCTATATAGGCATTCAGAATTGCTCAGAATTTCATTCAAAATATATTGGAAATGCCTTCAATTTCACTTTCCTTTTTTCTGTTTGAATATGAAAAGCATTGCTATTTTTGCTTTTAACTTTGTTTTAGACTTAGGCTGGCTTCAAACTCAATTTGTAACCAAGAGTGACCCAGAGCTTCTGATTCTCCTGTGTCTACCTCTCTGAGTACTGGGGTTATAGAACTGTGTCACTAAGTCCAGCTGATGGGATACTTGGATGGAACCCAGGGATTCATGCATACTCAGTTAGAAATAGAAAGCTGAAAATCATTGGAACATTCTGAAGTGGTCAAGAGCTCTTGTTGGCAGTTTTTATGTTGTTCTTTACTCCTTTCCTGCGTTTATAAGGTGTGTAAAATCACTTAGGTTATGTCTCAGTGAACCTCAAGACAGACTAGATACCTATTTTTTTGTGCATGCTTTTGTGTGTGTGTGTGTGTGTGTGTGTGTTACAAGTGTGTGCATAAAAGGGTGCTTGAGTGTGTGTTCCTCTAGAAGCCCAAAGAGTGACTTCTGGAATCATCTTGGATTGCTCTACCTCCTTGTTGCTTTGCTCTGTGATTTTCTCATGATCTGCCTTCCAGGACCAGAAATATAAGCTTCTGCCGTTTCTGCCCAGCATTTTCATGTGGGATCTAGGATTTGAACTTGGGTCCTTTTGCTTATGAGGCAATGACCTTAATGTCTGAGCCACCTCTCCAGCTCTCTAGACAGACATTTAAAGAACAAGTCTTTGGACCTAATGCTGCTTAAAATTCTGGTTTTATAAAATCTTCACCATAGTACAGTATCTCCTACTTATGATGCTGTTGTAATCTTGCAAGCTCCGACTTACAAAGCACACAAAGTTATGGCTCCCAAAGCTGCCTCAGGTAGAAGGGGTGTGGCTCTTCCTTTACTTCAGCGGACACTGCTGTGGCAGACATCAGTTCCAAGGGAAAGACGCCTCCAGAGCTCCTTCATTTTCATTCTTCTGGTCTTTCAAAGTATATTCCTTGAAAGACATGTCTTTACAAACACAGCAAGGCATTGAAAGTAAAGTACAAAACTTCAAATACAACTATGATTTTAAAAACTGTATGAGAAGCCTGTGAGATAGCTCAGTAGGTAAGATGTCTGCTTGTGAAAACTGACAACCTGAGTTCTTATCTCTAGAAGCCCACATGGTGGAAGGAGAGAACTGACTTCCAAAGTTGTCCTCTGACTTCCATCTTAATATGCCTCCTGCGCAATGGCTCACCACTCTCTTAAATACATAAAGTTTTTTTTTTTTTTTTAAAACTGCATTAGAGGAGAAAACAGGAGGAGATGTGGGAATAAGATAGTTTCTGTTGTGCAACTAGACAGGGCAAATAAAAAGGAGATACAAGTATCTGCTTAGTCTTTTTAGTCTTTAGTTTGAGGCCTACAAGTTAAACAACAAGCTTTTTTTTTTCCATTGAGTGACATTGAGAAACTTAAAAAAAAAAAAGTTGTGTGCTTTGCAGCACATCCACTGAGAAGATTCCAGAACAAGACTCCCATTCTGCACCCACATTCCTGCCCTATCTCCAGTTCAGAGAGCTGAGAGCCAGAGTTAAAGAGACAGTTAGAAAACAGGGTTTTTTTTTTTTTTTTTTTCTTTCTTCTTCTTTTTTTTTTCCCTGTAATTCAGTCTGAGAGCTTTTCATTTAAGTTGTCATTCCTGGGGTAAAGACAGAAGTCTCCAACACTGATAATACTTCCTTAGTCCACTGCAGATAGGAATTTTGCCTAATGCAATGAGTTGATTTTGACTTGTCTAATTTATTGCTTATTTTTAAAAAGTTTTAATCTGTGATTTAAATTTTTTTTTGAGAGAGAAAGAGAGAGAGAGAGAGAGAGAGAGAGAGAGAGAGAGAGAGAGAGAGAGAGAGAGGTGTCACAATGTGCACGTGGAAGTCACAAAAGTTTTGGAAATTCATTCATTCTGTCTTTTCACCATGTTGGATCTAGGGATTAAACTTGGGTCACCAGTTTGGGGGCAAGTACCTTTACCCACTGAGCCATTTCTCTGGCCCAAGTCAGAGAATTGATATAACTCAGACTGAGTTGAAATGAATGGTCCTCCTCTCCAGGTGTTGGGATTTTAAGTGTGTGTGTGTGTGTGTGTGTGTGTGTGTGTGTGTGTGTCTCAGAGGGCATTCATTGTGTGTCCCTGTGGAGGACCAAGGGTGACTTTGGGAATCACCTTGGATTGCTTCTACCTCCTTTTTACTATGCTTTGGGATTTCCCAGGCTCTGCCCACCAGGGCCAGAAGTGTAGGCCTTTCTCATTTCCACCTAGCATTTTTACATGGGACCTGGGATCTGAACTCAGGATTTTCTGCTTTCGAGGTAGTCTTAAACCTGAGTCATCTCTCCAGCCCCGTACACAGTATTCTTACTTGTCAATGATTGTCATTAAGATATAACATCTTTTTTGAGATCATCAAAGGTTATCATTTGTGATATGTGAAGTGAGACTGGTTAATTAATGTATGGACTCTTTTTTCCTCCTGAGGGAATGTGGACATTGCTCTTCCTTCCTGTGATGCTAACAAGTTCATTTACTTGCCCCTAACCAAATAATGTCTATCAGAAACCAAAAGATAAGAATTTAACTGCTCCATGTTGTCACATGTAATGTTTAATGAAAACATAGTCTTAATGCTGACATTTGGAAATGAGGATGTTTCTCCCCATGCCTAGAGTTCTAACTTCTGCAACAAAACTAGGGCACTTGGGACTTGGATGCAGCTTGGGCTGTAGAAGACATTTCTAGAATTCAGAAGTCCCTGACTTCAGCCCCCAACACTATGTAAATCTAATATGGTGGTACAAGTCTGTAATTGTAGTGCTCAGGATAGAGACTGGAGTATGGGAAGTCCAAGGTCATTCTCTATTACATGGTAATTTGTGGTTAGCCTGGCCTACATGAGAACTTAATTGAAAAACAACAAAACAAAACAAACACACACAAAATGCAAGAAGCAACCAACTAGCAGACCTGGTAACTCTAAGATTAATTTATCCCTGGACCATAATTGGCTGAACTCAGGAGCAGCCAAATTTTACAGTAGAACGATGTAGGCTTCTTCTTAATACGATCCATGTTGCCAGTCAAGGCCTTTGCTTTGCAGATTCCTATGTGAGGCTGGGATTGGTTGGGTAAGATAAGTCTGAGAAGGGAGCAAAGATACTTCGTGCTATTTTCAGGGAGCTAGAATGACCTCCACCTTTCGTGAGGGAAGAACAAAGACTTTGGATCTTGGTCACAATCCTTGTTCTGCAGCTTGTTCTGTCTTGAAATGTGGGGAAGATTGTGTAGCTGTTCTTAAGCTTCTTCCTCTTGTGCAATATATCAGATCAAAGAGCTGAGGTATCGAGTCCTGGAGTGATCATGTCCAGAATGGAGTTCCAGGAATTAAAAACTCCCTAGCTGCTCGGAGGTTCATGGAGCATTTACTAAGATTCTAACGAGGGACATATATTTGCCTATTTTAGACACTTGTTAAATGCTCTCTATATTACCCACCTGTGATGATAATTAAGTGATTCTGGATAGTTCCTCTTAGTCTCAAGACCTTGTGTATGCCGAGCGAGCACTCTGCCACTGAACTGGCTCTTCGGAATTTCAGATCATTTCCTCTTCAGTAGAATTCCCCTGAGAGAGTCACAGTGCTGGTTTACTGGCTGGATAAATTTCCTAGAGCATGTGGTTCGATTTCTCCCTTCACTATGTCTAGGGCTTTATGGCTAGTAAGCGAAATATGAATAAAGCCAAAGTCAAACCCTAAACCAAATCACGTGGAAAGACTTAGAATTCCTTTTCCATGTGGGAAGAATAAAGTTAGATCAATTTAGTCTAAGAAAATAGACAACCCAGAAAACCCTTTCATTGGTATATACGAGTGAAACTGATATGGAAACCAACAGGAAGTTTACAATAAATGATCGGCTGAAAAAGCGACCTGCTTCAAAATTCTTCCTTTAATTATCTTGTCCAAACGGGGCTGAGTTTTCAGTGCAGTACTGTTTGAGAGTGGTGTCCCCAGGGTCAACACCTCCATCTTGGTTGTACACAACCACCTGGAAGATTTTAAAACTTAGTGCAAGCTCAGCCTCACTCCCAGATCTTGCCCAAACTGGTCCGTTGTGGAGTCTGGATGTCTGGTTGTGCTTTTGCATCACAGTCTTTACATGGGGTACTGAGGGCTTAATATAGACGTAGACCCAAATGCCTACGCTATTGTTCCACTACTGAGCTATATACTTAAATTTTTTTTCTCCTTTTTTTGATGTAGGGTCTTGCTAAGTTGCCCACATTGGCCTTGAACCCATTTTATAGCATGGGATACCCTCTTGTGGCCCTCCCGCCTTGACCTCCCAAGGAATAGGATCGGAGACCTGCTCCACCAAACCTGGCTGGCTCCATGGTCTTATATGAACACTGAGCCTTGATGCGGAGCCAGAAGGAAAACCTCCAGAGAACAGAAGCCTGGCTGGAGGTCTTTCTCTTACTCCCGATTCACAGAATCCTTGCTGGCGGCCATGAAAGAAACCTTGCATGGATGCAGAGGAAAGAATGTTGGGACAAGCAGTTAAGTTCACCATACTTGCAAGAGGAGAAAAATCCACGTTGACTATGTCTAGGGGGAGCAAGAAACAGCTGAAGTGCACTTTAGACTTTACAAAGTATGTCTCAAACTGCCATAGCAATAGCTTGTTTGTTTGGAGACTGATGGGCCTCAAACTGGTTAGCAGTTTGCCTTGGTCTCCTGAGTGCTGGGCCGCATTCAGCACAAAACCAAGAGCTTTTTGAGATGGACTGAGCTTTTTTTTTTTTTTTTTTTTTTTTTGCTAGGTCTTATTATGAAGCCCAATCTGGCCTTGAATTGACTGCAGTCCTCTCAAGCTTGAACCAGAGTCTATACATGCTAAACATGAGCTTTCCCACAAGATGGATAATATTATTATTCCTGTCTTCTAGGATCCTGTGACAGGTATGAATTTTTCCACGTGACAACCTTTTGTATTGTTTTGATTTTAAAGATAAAGTCAAATCTGTATTTGAATCCCAGTTTGCCAGAGTCAGGGAATAATTCAAGATAAATCACATGCCAATGGTTTGCCTGGGGACCATGAACTTCTCCATAGGTTAGGCAGGTTGAGTCTTTGAACAGCTGTGGTAACCATAATCAACCCATTGCTCTGAATTCTCCATCTGTCGCACATTGGGCCTTTGCTCTTCAGTTCCAGGTAGACTCCAGAGGTGTGGTTCACATGGTCACCTCTAAGGTCTGCAATTGTCTAAGCTATGTGTGTGCACCCTGATCCTTTCTTTAAAATAGTTATTTACCTGAGAGGAGAGAGGAAGGTGGGAGGAATCGAGAATGTACTTGTTTGACATGGTGCATGGACAGGAAGTCAGTTCTATACTTCCACCATGTGGGTTTCAGAGAATTGAACTCCAGTCACCCGATTTGCCAGCAGGCACCTGAGCTCACTTGCCCACCCCTGTATCCCTTTTAACATCCAAGTCAGTGCTGGGAAGCAGGTATTGACTTCTTCCAGCATAGAACTTCCTCGTTGGCCTTCTCCAGAGTTATAGGGAACAGTAAATGTCTTAAATCATACATTTTGGCTGTGCTGAATTTCCTTTAAAAAAAGAAAGAGAGAGAAGGAAATGTAGGAAACACTCAGAACACTGCCATACTTGCTGGGCTAGCAGAACTGTAAGTTTAGAACCCGAATACCTCCAAGTAGGGCTGAAATCAGCATTTTCTTGGCACAGTCACCTGAATTCTTAGGATAATAGATGTGTTTTCCTGGGTCTTAGCTACTGCTAATAAGAGAATTTTGTGTTGTTTACCCTTCTCAGAAATGAAAAGAACAGACCTTTTCTTCTTTTCTGCTCTTTTGAGAGAGAAAATAAAGGAGAGATAGAACCGATAATAGTGTGTGGAGGTCAGAAGATGACTTTTTTTGCAAGCCAGTTGTGTGTTCTGGGGAATCAAACCCTTGTCTTCAGGTTTTCACACAGGCACCTTTACCCACTGAGCTATCTTGCAGGCTAAAAGTACAGGCCTTTTTCTGAAACTGAAATGATTACAGTTTGCAGTGAGCCTCCTGGAGTCCAGTGAATGAGGGACAGTAAGAAACATCTCAAGAAATGGAAATTCTACTCTATGGTGGGAGTATTGAGTATTAGTAGAAATGGAACCTGGAGGACCATGGGCAGGGAGAGAAAAGGGAGTCTTCAGTTTTTTTTTTTTTTTTTTTAAAGAATATATACCAGCAATAACAATAGTTAATAATACTGAATACTAATCCTCACAAAAACCTCATCCCAATTTGCTGACAGAGAGACATAGTCACAGGGAAGGAACCTAAGTTTTGTTGCTAGGGTTCCTGACTTGGGGGAGTTGAGCTGAGGTTTCGAGTCTGAAAGTGTAAATCTTCATATCGAGTGTAAATCAATGAGTGGGTCAGTCTCATTGGCTTTAAGATTGGAGGATCTCGGGGACATCAATGGTAGAATTCTACCTTTCTCCAAAAGGCTCCAGCATGCTGCTAAGCTAGACATCATTGCGACTGGACGACCATGACTGCCTTCAAATCTCTAAAGCCCAGTAAACGTCCCCTGTAGAGAAAGACAACAGCAAGAGCTAAACATTTTCTTCTCTAACTTCCTCCAGGGTTTAGCAAGTAAAACAGTTACTTGTATCATCTCAGGGTCCAAGGGTTGGAGCTTTGCTTTTGCCTAAGAGATGACTTTCTGGGAAAATTCCTAACTAAGAAAACACCTTGGTAAAGGGGTAAAAATTGACTATTCGATGACCATCAAACTGGGAGGCTCTCAACCTTTGGACCTCGGACGGACACAGGTCGTCAACTTTGGCAGTCAGTATAGAATTTCTGGGGGAACCAGCACACTCTTATTAACTGGGAATACAGACTGGATGTGCTAAAATTCAGTCATAACATGGACTGGGGACACAGAGGCATATCTGAAGAATAAAGTCACAGATAACTTGTGTACCTGTTATTCAAGCCACTAGTAGTATGGCTGTTGACCAATTCAAGTGTATCCTGCTTTAGTTTGTTTTGTTTCCAATGTAGGATCTTTCTATGTAGCCCAGGCTAGTTTTGAATTTGGCAATTCTCCTGCCTGGTCCTCCCAAATGCTGGACTTGCAAGTAAAGCACCGTGTCCTGCTGAAGTTTTGGTCTTTTTTAGTTGTGGTCCTTGGAGTTAAGCCAAGGCCTCTCATATGATAAGTGTTCTACTACCAAGCCACACTGCAGGGCCAATTGTATCCATTTCTAAGATTATATAATTTTTTATCATACTGGGAATTGAACCAGGGCCTTTCACACACTTAGGCGAGTGGCCAAACCATTGAACAATATATCATCAGCACTTTCTGTATGTTTTATTTCGCAATACAGTCTCACTAAACTGCTCAGACAGGTCTTAAACTTGTGACCCTCTTATCTCGACCTCCTAAACAGTGACACTGCAGGCTTGTGTGATGAGACTGGGCTAGACCATATTATCTTCACTGTACTTTACTAGTTTGTAAACTAGTAACTTCCAGAAGATCGTGTTGATCTGTGGGTTGTTGCATGCAATTGAGAGGGGGCCAGGAGTGGACTGTCTATATTCTTTATTTCCAGTAATTTCTCTCCAGGTGGTGGTGGGAGCTTGAACTCAGGGCTTTGTGCATGCTAAGCACACGTGCTACATGAAACAGCTTCCCAATAAATTCCCTATTTTGGTGGCAGTTTTTCTATCATATACCTTACTAGTCTGGTATGCATTGTAACCCAGGCTGGCCCAATAATTCCTCTGCATTCTGTGTACAAGATTGGATGTTATGTACAAGCCCTTCCTGAGGCCCGATTTTCTTTCTCCATGCAGATTCTCCTCTTGGTTTAGAGTCTCCTTTTCTGAGTCATGACAGAAATTAAATGGTTGTGCCGCCTTTGATCAGATTCTTGCCTTTTGCAGTCCCCGGAAACTCAGAGCTGGATAAGAGGTTGGGTAGATGACTCAGTTGGTAAAGTGACTGCTGTGCAAGCAGGAGGTCATGAGTTCAGATCCCCGGCACCCACCTAAGAAGCTGGATGTGCCTGCACCCCAGCAGTGGAAGGGGGTGGAGACAGGAGAATCACTGGTACTTGCTGGCTGTCAATTCAAGGGAACAAACTGGTGCAAGACAAAGGAGACAATCCAGCCACCTCCTCTGACCTTATGTGCACACATAAACAAAATTAAATAAATTCTGGGCAGGTGTTCTTCACATGATGTTTATCCCTGCTTGCCTGAATTTGCTTTTTTTTAAAAAATCTTTTATTATTTTTTATTTTTGCATGTGTGTCTGGTCTGTGCGCCTCTCTGTGTGTATGCCTGTGTGCATCAGAGAGTGCTCAAGTGCGTGTGCCTACAGAGGCCCAAGGGTGCCTTCAAGGCTCACCCTGAGTTGCTTCTACCTCCTATCTGCTTTTGCGCTAGAGTTCCCCAGGTTTTGCCTTCCAGGATCAGAAGTACATTTCCACCTGGCATTTTTATGTAGGATCTGGGATTGGAACTCAGGACCTTCTGCTTTCAAGGCAGAGGCTTAACTCCTGAATTATCTTTCCAGCCTGAATTAGCTATATTTTTAAAAAGTATATATTTCTTTTTAGAGAAAGGGGGGAGGAGGGAAGAAGAGGGAAGAGAACAGTCAAATGTGCCCATGTGTTCAGAGGACAGTGTTCAGAAATTGGTTCTCTTCTTCTACCTTCTGGGCTCCCAAGATGGAGCTCACGTCTCCAGGTTTGCTCCATGCACGTTTACCCACTGAGTGGTCTCACTGGCCTTGAATTTGCTGTCATTTTCATATGCATTTTAGGTTATACCACTGCAAGCTGTGTACTCTACAGTTTCAGCTCTGCTGTTGCAGGAGAACTCAGCCACAGGCAGTGCAGAGCTGTCTCTAATAAAACTTGATTCATATTCTCTGAAATATTCTATGTCTATCACAATTACAATTTTTTGCATGTGCGTGTGTGTATTCACATATGTGGAAGGCAGAGGTTGCTGTCCCGGAGTGTTCCTTGATTGTCTCCACCCTATTTAGTAAGTCAGAGTTTTTAGTTGAACTTGCCAATGTGGCTAGTCAGTTTGTTCCTGGGATGCCCAATCTCTACTTTCTGAGTGTTGGGGTTTTAAACAGGTTACCATCCCCACGGGCATTTAGTGGTTCCTGTGGATCTGAACTCTGATCCTCACCTGCTGAACCATCTCCCCGGTCTATTTACGCTTCTTAGCCGAGTTAATTTTTTGTATGCTTTCAAGGTTTATCCATGTTGTAGTATAGCTCAGAGTTCCATTTCTCTTTGTGGTTGAGTAGCATTCCATTGTATGCATACACCACATTCATCTGTTGATGGACACCACCGACTGTTTCTACCTTTTAGATATTGTGGGTAACACTGTAGTGAACTTTAGTACATGAGCATTTATTTGAGTTTCTGTTTTCAGTTCTTTTGCTTATATTCCTCTCAGCAGAGCTGCTGAGTCATTTAAGTTTATTTTAATAAATGACCAAACTGTCTTCCACAGTTGCTACATTATTTTTGTCTCTCCCCAGCATAAAAGTTGTTCTGTCTCCACATCCCGGTCAACATATTGTTATCTTTTTATTTGCCACAGTCACCCTAATGTGTGTGAGTTACTGCCATTGTAGCTTTGGTTTGTATTCTTTTTTTTTTTAATTAATTTTTTAAATTTAATTCTTTTTTTTTTCAGTTGTGCATGTATGCGTGTGTGCGAGTGTGTGTATGTATGTGTTTGTATGTATGCGTGTGTATATGTATGTGTGTGTAGAACCATGGACGAATTTGGGAACCACCATCGACCACCTCCACCTCCTCCTTGTTTACTCTGCCCTGGGATTCACAGGCTCCGCTCACCAGGACTAGAAACGCGGGCTGCCCCTGCTTCTGCCCGGTGTCTATGCGTGGGGCTAGGGTCCGAATTCAGGACCTTCTGCCTGCTAGGCAGAGGCTTAACCCCTGAGCCACCTCTCCAGCCCCTGTTTTGTATTCTTCTGTTGACTAGTGACATTAACATTTCTTCATGTGCTCCTTGGCCATTTGTACATATTTTATGAAAAAAATCTCTAGCCAAGTTTTTTTTTTAAACCTTATTAGTTATTTGTTATATTATTTATTCTTTGACACTTTCTTTTTTTTCCCTTCTACATTTTATTTTTTTCCTCCTCTCCCTCCCCTCTACCCTCCCTTGTTGTTGTCCACTCTAGTGAAGATTCAGGACTCAGTGGCATAGCCTGGGGCCCCCTCTTGGGCTCCTCTGTTAGCATGGGAACTCTATTATGACACTTTGACATTTTCTTATATAAATACAATAAATTACAAATTACCTCTTACAACTCATTTCCATTTCCCCTTCTCTCCAATTCATACTCTGTCCTTTCCCACTAGTCTCCTTCTACATTCACATCTCTTTGAATGTGTGGTTTATCACCTGCACTAGCAAGTTCCTGAGTACTTGCTGGGGCATGGATGACTTACTAGTGGGTAAATCATTGAGTAAAGAAATGCCCCTTCTCCTATCTGGCATTAACCTTCGATAGTCTTTCAGGAAGGTGTATTGTTTTTTGAGGTGAGCACAGTGCTTGCCTAGTGTACGCAAAGATATGGGTTCTCTCCTTATCACTATGGCCAGCACTTAGGTTGGTAGATGCAGAAAGATCAGAAATTCATTGTCATCCTCTGCTATACTAGGGTTTGAAGCCAGCTTTCAATAGAGACCTAGTTCTAAAAATGAATAAATAGGCAAAATATTGTTACAGGGGCTAGAGAGGTGGCTCAGGAATTAACATTCTGCCTTGTAAGCAAAAGGTCCTGAGTTCGGATCCCAGGTCCTGTGTAAAAGCATCAGGTAAAAGAGGGATAAGCCAGAGGGAACCCTGGAGCCCATAGTAGTGGACAGATAGGAGGATGGGAGGGAGTGGGATGGATTGATGAAGGGAAGAAAAGGGAGAAGAGAGGAAGGGAGGGGGAGAGAAAGGAGGGAGGCAGGGATAAATACTCAATATGCTTGTAAAACTAGGAAAAAATAAAGAAAACTATTAAAAAATAAATAAAATTTAAAAAATATTTTAAAAGTGAAACAACAATAACAATGAAAAACCAGTGCGACTTGTACTTCTAGTCCTTGGTGGGCAGAGCCTAGGAAATCCCAGAGCAAAACAAAAAGGGGTAGAAACAGTTCAGGATGATTTCAGAAGTGAACCTTGGTTCTCCGCAGGGACAGTGTCCTCTGACACACACACACAAACACACACACACACACACACACTCTCTCTCTCTCTCTCTCTCTCTCTCTCTCTCTCTCTCTCTCTAAATAAACAAATAAAAATGAATAGATAAAAATATTGTTACAGTGAGGTATATAACCATTTAGTTATATCTAAATTTTGTCTACTCAGACATGTTCTTAGCCAGGCATGGAGATTTGTACTTACCATCTCGTGGCTCAAGAGCCTGAGAGGTGTGAAGATTGCTAGTTTTAAGCCCACCTGAGCTACATAATGAGACCCTGATTTTCTTTCCTTTTTTAAAGTTCTTTTAGAGAGCATAAATGAATCTTTCTTTCTTCCCTTTTCCCCCCAACCCCATTCTCTGTGAGACAGAATCTCCCTATGTAGCCCTAATAGCCTGGAACCCACTATGTAGAACAGGCTGGACTTGAACTTTCATCAATCCTCTGGCCTCAGCCTCCAAAATGCTGGGATTACAAGCATATCCCTGCTTTGGAGCCTCCTGCTTCCGCTTCCCAAGTGGTGGAATTACAGGAATGTACCACTACGCGCAACTATCTCTTATGTAATTTTATCAGCTATCAATGGAAAATTAATGAAATATTTTGGGATAATCAATATTGGTCTCCAAAAATAATATCAACAAGAACTTGAATATAAATAATACAAGACAAAGACATTCTGGGTGGATGAAAATACCTGCATGACTGGGGAGGCCGAGGCAGGAAGATTGTGAGTTTAAGGTCATTCTCAGATACATAGTAATTTTGAGGCAAGTGTGTGTTACATGAGACCCTATCTCTAGTCTTTGTGTTCATGTGTAAGCCCAGCATTAGGCACCTGGAATCAGGAGAATCATAAATTCCAGATCATTCTCAACATAGCTAGTTCAAGGCCAACTTGGTCTACATGAGACCTTGTCTAAAATTAAAATAATGAGCTAAAATAATAAGATAAAATAAGGTAAAATAAATCTTTGTCATTCTTCCAGTTTAAACACAGTTTAAAAATACACGAGGTCACACATGGGAGTGAGGTGGGAAGGCAGGCTAGTGAAATGGCCCAGTGGGCAAAGATGCTTGCCACCAAGCCTGATTACCTGAGTTCAATCCCTGGAACCCACAAGGTAGAAGGAGAGAATTGATTCTCAAAAGTTGTCCTCTGAGTGCCACACATATGCACATGTGGACACACACACAAAAAAAAAACTATTTGAAGGAAAAAATGGAATACATACACAGATAGAGTATAAGCAAATTATCTGACTGTTAAATACATTTAGATTAAACATCTCAGATCTTCAATCTATTCTGACATCATCACTGCAAACAAATGCTGGTCTTGATATGTGGTCCTGGCATGGAACTCACTCTGCAGCCCCCATGTGGCCTTAAACTTGCCTGAGCCACCAAGTCCTAGAACATTGGAAGCTTCCAGGCTACTCAGAATCAAATTGAGAATCTGTGTTTTTTCACTGTGTGTGTGTGTGTGTGTGTGTGTGTGTGAAAGAGAGAGAGAAAGAGAGAGAGAGAGAGAGAGAGGGAGGGAAAGAAAGAGAGGGAGAGAGAGAGGAAGAAAGAGAGAGAGAGAGAGAGAGAGAGAGGAGAGAGAGAGAGAGAGAGATAGAGAGAGATAGGTCTTACTCTGGCTGCCTGGAACTCAATGTGTCCAAGTCCATGCTGGAGTTACAAGTTGGCTTCTGCCCCCCGCCCCCACTTTGGCATATATTCATCACCAATGGTTATATGTATATAATAGAATGTAATATATAGACTACCAATCTTTTAGCCAGTGTGAAATGAATTGCTTTTTTTTTCAGTGTTTTGAGTTGAACCCAGGCTTATGCATAAACCCTCTACCATGGGGCTATATCCCCAACACTAATTTCTATTCTCCCATATTTCTAACTAAACTCTTACTGCTTCAGTGAGTACTTCTTCAGAACAAAGCTTGATCTGATGGATTTTTCGAACCACCTTTCTCTCTCTTTCTCCAACACACACACACACACACACACACACACACACACACACACACACATCAGACACACTCCCAAACAAACACGCACACATATAGACACAGACACATAGGCAAATGGATAATAGGCATGTGTCACTTTGCAAATTGATGTTAAAATATTTTATTTGAGAGAGTAGGTGTGTGTATGTGTGTGTGTGTGTGTGTGTGTGTGTGTGTGCGAGTGTGTGTGTGTGTGTGTGAGAGAGAGAGAGAGAGAGAGAGAGAGAGAAGTAGGTTTATCAGTTATCCTTAACTATTGCTGTGAGAGAGCAACCAAAGTCAAACAACAAAGTAAGGGAGAAAAGATTTGTTCAACTTACAGTTCCAGAGGGGAAATAGATACACTTTCATGGTGGCGGTGACATGGCTGGTGGCTGAAGCTATCGGCAGGTTAAATCACGGCAGACATCCATGGGGCTGGAATATTCCCGGAGTCTCTCTTCTTCTATCTTCTGTTTTGTGATTCTTTTTATGTGGTCCACTACTGGGAATTTCTGATGGGATCTAGGGCTGATCTTTGTATTATCTAGATAGTCTCTTCAGGTGGTCTGAGTGAGTTGATCTTAGTTAATACCAAGTTTGGTCAAGTTGACACCTAGATTCACTATCACAATGGGGCATGCAGGCACATATGTATAACTTTCAGAAGTTGGTTGTAGCCGTTCATCATGTGGCCCTTCTGGGGATCAAACTTAGGTTGTCAGGTTTGGCATGTTTGTACCTGCCAAGCATCTTGTGGGCCTCAACTGATTTTCTTGAACGTTAGTATAAAGCTAAAAATAATGCTTTGTGTTTATAATAAACCAACTTGTTAAGTTTCTAAGAATTGTAAGAATCTGTAAAAAAGTATGTTTGGTCAATTTACAAAGTATTTTGTGAAAAGCAGATAAAGCTGGGCTTTAGTGGCCCATGTTTACACACATACACAAACAAAGTGAATGAACAAATAAATAAAGTTTTTTAAAAAAGAAAGGAAAGAGGTATAAGAATAGGTGGGAGTGAGGGACAATCAGCCAACATTAAGTGTGTATGAAATTCCCTAGGAAGCCTGTGCTTTGCATGATAATTTAAGAAAGAGGTTCTTGCCCCTCATGGCCTAGTCTGGAGTCTGTGAGTTCTTTTCCAGCTCCTTGCCCTTCATGGATTCCATACCTGGAGTTCATGAGTTTTCTTGTGCTCTTTTGCCCCTCATAAGTTCAGTTCTTTCTCTCCTCTAATAAACTCTACCTTAATCCTCAAAGGGGGGAAAAAAAGAAAGGGAGTTCTGAGCAGCTTTCCCTCCCCCTCCCCAATTCATTAAGCCCTCTGCCACCTTTGGAGTACCTTTTCTTTCTTAATAGAACACCTTTGTTTCTACCATTAAAACAAAAGGCAGAGAAGTTGTTTTTTAAAAATATTTTTTTGTGTGTGTGTGTGCGTGTGTGTGTGTGTGTGTGTGAGTGAGAGAGAGAGAGAGGGGAGAGGAGAGAGATACAATAGCCATATATGCTATGGCACAAGGGTGGAGGCCAAAGACAACTTCCAGAGAAGTCAGTTCTCTCCTTCCACCATGTTGGCAGCTGGGGATAGAGCTAGACCAGGGTTGAGGGCACAGTCTTACCTGCTGAGCTATCTCTCTGGGTTAAAAGGTCAGTTTTTTAAGTGATAATTTGTCATGTCCTGGATCCTGTACCCTTTCTTTTGTTTTGAAGTATCTTGGTTGAAGCAGTTGTAAGAACAAAAGGGACAAGAGAGAGAAGCCTTCCATGGCTGCGAGTTGATAGATCCAGAACCAGATCTCAGAACCAGAGATCCCCACTTGATAGATCTGAAACTGGAAACAGATCTCACAGGAGCAACCACCAAGAATGCTGACAGAATCTGATAAAGAAAACAGACAAGGGACAGAATACTAATTATTCTGGGACAGAACAGAACCAACCAGTCAACCCAAAATTCCTTCCCCCTGCACTCCAACTATTAAAAGCTTGCACCCCTGATTCCAAATCAGTAATAATTTCTATCAAATTACTAATAATTTCCATCTGGTGTGGAAAATGGTGCTCCCCTTCTGGAGTTCTAGAGCTTCCCGAATAAACTTCAGTCTTCATGGATAAAGCTGGGTTCATGTTTTATCTCCCTTCCGGTCTCCCATCCTTTCTTCTTTCTCTAACAGAAATGTCCTAGGTAAGCATCTCTTGGGATTGCTCTGTGCCATCCCTGACCCCCTCCCCTTTTTTTGATCCATCAGAGATCTGGTGCTTGCCTTGCCCACTAATAATCTTAAATGGTGGCCAGAAGTCCTGACCGCTTATGGACACATGTGTGGGTGCAGGCTGTGTTGATATGAGCAGTCATATTGGCACCCAGGCTAAACCTAGCTCATTGGCAACTCTTTTCTTCACTGCCCCCCCTTCTCTCTCTGCTGGATAATCCCTTACCGTCTCTTCACCTCCCAGGACCCAGAGCTCACACTTAGAGATCATCTTACCATTTGCATCAACTATGCACCCATTCATACCCCCAGGACATCTTGAGAGTAGGTAGCTTTGGCAATCTTCAGAGGCACCTTTATTGAGGTTATGAGAACCCCTACAGGGGAATTCTCCACTCGTCTGGAATTTAGTTTCTAGAACTCTGGGAGTGCCAAAACTCATTCTCAGTCAAGATTATAACTTCAGGAGCCTTCTAAATTGGTTGCTTCATACCAACGGTCTAACAGGCTGGGGGGACGTCCTGCCTTAAACATCTTCATGCTCCTT
Source organism: Typhlomys cinereus (assembly GCA_023101885.1). Taxonomy (NCBI): domain Eukaryota; kingdom Metazoa; phylum Chordata; class Mammalia; order Rodentia; family Platacanthomyidae; genus Typhlomys; species Typhlomys cinereus. The sequence goes on along the minus strand of JALPQD010000017.1, from coordinate 5,203,890 downwards.
CTGAGACACAGGGACACCTGTGGTCCTGGGACAGCAAGCTTTCATTTTTTAATTTATCTTGTCTCAGATTCCCAACACGGACAATAATAAATTAACTACCCAAAAGACACGCTTCTGACCAGTCTAAAGAGTCATCTGAAGGAACTCTATTTGAGAGACCTTCAACCTTCCATGCTGACTAACTTTTCTTTCAGTTGAAAATTGGCCCAAATATGAATTGGACGATGTTAATTGTTGGCCCTAGTCTATCACTTTTGACATTAATATCCTCCAAGATTTAGAAAAATTTCTCAAGCGAAATGACAGATGATCTGAGATTCCTTATGCCCATGGTTTGATTTCTTCTTTTGTGTTTATTCTTTTTCTTTTTTTCTCTCTGCCCCTTTGCTATGCAGAGAATTGACAGTCAGAACTAACATGGAGTAACCATGTGGATATCCATAGATAGTTGCTCTGGCTTCCTTCCCAGTCAGGACCCAACGCCTCCTCCCCCCACATGTCTAAGCTTTTAAAGTTCTAGCTAACCTACATTTCTCTTCACAGGAAAAAAAATTACCATCTCTGACTTGACTTAATAAAACAATTTCTTTCCAGGTTACTAGCTGTTCTCAAATTCTAACAATAACTTGTTACATGAGTAATACTTCATTAGTAATGGGATTAATTGATAAATATAAGGTTTCTTAAATACTAATCTGCTTTTGGTACTAGTTTTAAAAATCTGTTTTTGGTAATGTTTTCCAAAGTCTATTTCCAGTGTCTATTTCCAATGCTGTGCTGTGTCATGAACTGATAACTGATTTTAAAGCTGTTGCCAGTGAATTAAATCCTTGTCTGCAGGAAACACCTACTGAATGGTATTCATGCATCTATTATGTTTGTGTGTTTTGTGCTTCAGCCATTGTGTCTGCATGCTTGTGTATTTTGTGTTTCAAAGTAACAAATTTGTGATTACTTCTTTTTTTCATTCTTATTATGTGCTGATATTTTTGATTTTTTTGTTATCCTCTATTTAAATACATTATGCATACTTAAAAACAAACCAAATAATTTTAGTAGGATCAAAGGTCTTAAATACCTAAATACTCCAATATAATTTACATTTTAAGTTCATCACATTGTCCCTGATAAATATGTTTTTTCATAGAAAATTACCTTACTTGGTTTTGAATTTTTTAATGGAATTGCAAATAAAGATGTCATTATGTTCTTATATGTTCCCAGAGTAGAAAAGCCGCTGTGGCTATTGGCTAGTTGAACCTGCTCATTCCTCTGATTTCTTTTATGAAATCTTGTTCCATCAAATCTAGTAATCAAGAAAATGCAAATGTCTTCTGAGAAATTCACTGGCATTTCTTCATTCTCCTTGTGGTAAAATGTATGGTCTCCGTTTCTGGGAGGAGACCAACAACTTCTTGCTGCAATCTGCTTTCCTACTTACATGTCCTCCATGTGTACTCCTGCATTCTGCTACGACTTTGCTAATGTCATTTAGATGTAATGATTTCTGAGTGTTTCTATTGCCATATGATGTTTATTCTCCTAAATTTTAGATACTATTTTATATACTGTGACTACAGAATTCTAAAGAAAACTTAAAAGATTCTCCTGTGACCATGTGCTGCTTGTTCTTTCCATATTTGATAGTGTCTTGGTCTCTACTTAGATACATATCCTCTAAATCGGATATAGCAAAGTTAAAAGAAGTTTTACTAACTTTTGTTACAACTCATCTATACATTTGACTCTAAAAGATACTTAGAGTACTATAATTGAATGTAAAATTTTTGTAAATTCAAAACGATGGATAAGTTTATATTAAATTTTGTTTTCAAAATGAGGGTTTAAAAGACAAGCACAAACAGTTTGGTTTGCTTAGCATTATCAATAGTCATGTTAGTTATATCCTAAGTCAAAAGTCTTCTATTATAAGGGTCATGTATTTTAAAGGCATAAATTTTAAAAGATTGTCTAATGCTAGAATAAATAAATAAATAAATAAATAAATAAATTGAGAGCTACAACATTTTAGATTTCATAGACATTTAAAAATGACTATGTGTGAATGTTTATTGTCTGCACAATTGCCAAAGAAAGTCTAACTCTATTTCTTTTAAAGATGAAGTTTATCATTATTTAAAGGTTATGTTGTAGAAGTCTAGCATCTGCTAAAGGCACCAAGATCCTTGGAGGCAAGGGATTGGCAGCCACAGCAGTGTTCCTATACCTAAGGGGAACACGGGAAAGGGTTCAGGGAAAGGCCACTGGGTCCTTGTACATCATCGGACAGGAGGGCCCAGAGGAGAATCAGGCATGCACAAGAAAGGACTCTCTGGGAATTGGGGCGGGAGGCACTGGGGAATGGGGAGGGAGGAGGGGGGGAGGGAGAGCAGGGGGTACGAGGGGAGGAGGACGGAGGGAGGGAACTGGTGTACCTATTAAGTTTGTATGAGCTGAAATAATAATAAAAAATGTATTAATAAAAAAAAGGTTATGTTGTAGAAATGACTTAGAAGGCTAAATAAAGTACGTTGCAAAGTTTGTGGGATGTTAGGTTTATGAGAAAGTTGATGTATGTTGTAGAAGATGAGATGCAACTTAAAAAGTTCAAGCAAGTTCATGATGTAATGGTTAAAAGAAATGTTATGTGAAGGTTAAGTTTATGTTACAGAAGAAAAAGGCATTGAGCCTCAGAAACATACTGTTAAGAACTGAGCTTACACATTCAAATGTTTTTCAATTGTCTCTATCTTGATTAAACAGAGATTTGGTTATACCCATAAGACTCATAAAATCCTAATTCTTAAAGAGTCTAATTGCTGGTCCCATGGGATTAAAAGATCTTAATATGATGCTATAGATTTTAACCAAAGCGTGCTGGTCTAAAAGTAAGTAAATGCTGCTTTTTCTTACTATTACCTTCACCTCACTGGGCCAGACAATGCAAATGCTTGCTATATATATATATATATATATATATATATATATATATATATATATAATCTCTCTATATATAATCTCTCTATATATATAATCTCTAGTCACAGGTCACATGTAATTTTTACATTAGATGCAGAGGATGAAAAACATATATATATCAGGTCAGGATCATTATGGCAAGTAAATTTAATGTGATCCAGGTGTTTCTTTATTAATGGCTTTGCCAATTAACTGTCTCTCTCTTCTGAAGACTGCTCTCCCACCTGCTACTCAACCTCATCTACTAGGAATGAGCCTTCTTGGCCAGTCGGAACATATGTGGCCGATTATGTGGCTTCTATATGCACAAAACTGTGATGTTTTGCCAATAGGGAACTGAATGTAAATTCCTGAAGAGACTCTGCCGCACTTATAAGGCTGATTGATTTGACTGGAATCTCCAATAAAGTGGAGAGATCTGGACTATTACAAAGCCAGAGCCAGGTTATTTTGGGCCCATTTCAATAACCTGGACCCATTTTAAACCCCTAATTACCATTTATTGTCAGCCTCTGCATGTGACCTAACAGTCTAATAACTATTACATGTTATTAGATAAGCTATAGCTAGCAAGCTCAACATAGCTCAATTTCCTACTTTCCTGGGTACAAAACTGCCATCCAAAACTCTCCAAAGTTCCATTCCAAGAATCTTCCTGCTCTTCTAATCCTCTTCCTCTCTCTCCCAAACTCCTTCTATCTATCCAAACTTCATTTTGCATTCACCCATCTACTAAGGTCCCTAAGATTTTCTTTGAGTGCTGCTTGGATGACTCTCCTCCCCAGTTGAAGTGGTCCTACAAAAATCACAGAGTTCTAGAACTCCTTATTGTGAAAAAGGGAGGAACCTGAGTTTTCCTAAATGAACATGTCGCTATTTTGTGAAATAACAGCTATCTACCTTTACCTTGCCCAGGACTGGACAAGGGACATCACATCCAGAACATTTTATTAACAAATCCTTATCTCATCTCCTTATTAATCTCTTAATAATCCTTACAACGAACCACTTTAGAAAGATAACCTTCTTGTCAGTTTTTAATTTCTTTTAAGTTAAGCTCTGCCAAGTCCAAAACGATGATCCTCATGGCCCCTCCTGATTCCTCTGGTACTTGTTTTGAGGACATTTGACTGCAATCCCCTACTACACCCCTCTCCTTGCCCAACAGGAAGTAGTCAGAAGAGTCTTTGCCCCTCTCCTCCCCAGCAGTCAAAATCCTCAAAAGACAGAAATATAGGTAAGATTTCCATAGGCAGTAAGAACAGAGAGGGAGACCAGAGGAGATCAAGGCCAGAAGCCTATGTGGAAGAGAGCATAGGCTCTGAGAATGCTGCATCCTGCAAGTTCCACATGCACCGGAGCCCACCATAAAGCTCACCAGGAAAACAGAGATCCTCTACCACCTCTGGTTCATTGGTGAGCCTCGACAATGGTCTAAAACCTTGATCCTTTCTTTTTTAGGTCCACTAAGTCTGTTTTATCTTTCTAGCCCCCTGACTCCTCTACTATATCCAAGATTGAATGAGACATCGCATGTAGAACATTCAATCATCTAATCCTCACATCATCTCTTTATGAGCCTTCCAACAACTTTCAATATGCCCCGCACCAGTAGGAAGCAATTTAAAGAGATTTGTTGCCCTGCCTCCCTATTCCCCATTTCCCAATTTCTTCTAATCCTATCCATTTTTTTTTTTTTAATTTTAATCCATCAAGAGTCTGATTTTGATAGATCTGGAACCAGATCTCAAAACCAGAGACTCCCTACTTGATAGATCTGAGATTGGAAACAGATCTCACAGGAGCCAAGACCAAGAATGTTAATAGGATCTGATAAGGAAAACAGACAACAGGGCAGACTCCTAGTTATTCTGGGACAGAACAGAACCAACCAGTCAAACCAAAATTCTTTCCTCCTGCACTCCAACTGTTAAAGGCTTGCACCCCTGACTCCAAATCAGCAGTAATTTCTACCTCATGGGGAAATTGCTGCTCTCTCACTGGAGTTACTGAAGAGCTTCCCGAATAAACTTCAGTCTTCGTAGATGAAGCTTGGGTTCTTATTCTATCTCTCTTCCCACTCTCTTCTTTCCTCCTCCTCATTTTCTTCCTTCTTCCTTCTTCCTTCTTCTTCCTCCTCCTCCCCTTCTTCTTTTCTTCTTCCATGAGTGAAGACGGAAGGCAAGAGAAATACCAGCAAACTCTCAGGCAGGGGAGGGAAAGACACTTAAGGATGGAGAACCGTCTTATCTTCACCTGCTCGATAAAAAGAATTTTCAGGGCTCATTTCCAAAACCTGCCTTATAAAGCCCCTTCAACTTTCCAACTGGCAAAATAGAAAAGGTTTTGACAGTAGTTCTATGAGCTGAATACAGAATTTCTGGTTTGGCTCAGTTTTGGCAGTGTTGTGGACCCCTCATGCTTGCAAGGCAAATGCTCCTTGGCTTTCAATGTAATTATAGAACTACTAAATCAGTTACGACAAATACCTTTTGGAGCTACTTATTTAAAAAACATTTTCCATCCCCACCCTCACTGTGGTCAACGAGGTCCAATGACAGGAGGTGCTGTGTCTGGGTCCCTCAGCCTCCCCAAACACTTTGATTGTTTGAGACAACAATTTACCACATAGCCCTTCCTGGCCTGATTCATACTTGCAGTGCAGGGTGGTCTCAAAGCAGTCTTCTTATCTCAGTCTCTCCAATATTGGGATTACACGTATGTGTCCCCATGCCTAACCCCCCCACTGTTAAGTGTGCACGGTGTTTTATTTTTCTTGTGTTTTTTTTCTTTTTAAAACTTTAACTGTAATTTAAATACCTTTTCTATCTAGCTAAACTGCCTATGAAGCTGAGGTATTTTTATGCTTAAATATTAATTTATAGTTGTTAGCTTCATAGCGACGGGATTTCCAGTTTCTAAAGGGTACAGACAAATCATCATTTCTACCTTTTATGATATGTCATCCAAATGTTGTCATGCAATATATTGAATACCACAGAGCATTTAAAGACACATATGCTACTAACCAGACATGGTAGCACACACCTGTAATCCCATTGCTTGTAGGCAGGAGCAGGAGGATCAGAAGTTCAAGGTCATTCTAGGCTGTATACAAGTTCCAGGTCAGCTTGGGCTGTATGAGACCCTGTCCAAGAATGAAAATAAAAACCACAATAAACAAAGACATATGCGTTACTGAAGAGTTCCTGTAATAATAGATATTGCAATCAATAGCTACAACTTACTATGCTTTTAATTGAAAAATTAGAATTTTGGAAAGCCTGTATTTGCCACTTGGATCCTGACAACTATATAATATTTAAATTTTATTTTTTTTATATATTTTCTTGGTAACTTTTACAAACATAATTTAAAAAATACTCTGTTATGGGTTTAGTTGCAAGGACATGATATCAAACTGCTATCTAAATATTTATCATTATATATCATTATATATAAGGATTAGAGCAACTCTCAGCTCTGGAAGCTTCGTTTTGCAATGGAAAGTATTTAATGCAGAGAGTCATGACTGATCAAAGTGCAGAGAAGAAGTGACTCAGAGTAATTGGCCCCAAACAGGACATCTAAACCACACCCCTCCCCAAGACTCAGGGAACTTTGTGAAGGGGGTGAGCGGGTGTAGTAAGAATGGAGGAGTCAGAGGATGGAGGGGGGCTGCTGCCAAACGGTATCTTCTGGGCATGACAGGGCTACTGCATCCAGAACTCACTTTAGCTATGTGTACTTCCAGAAGGCCTGCACAAGATTTGACCTATCAACCATTTCATCATGGAAGGGGAAGATCTTTTTTATAAACTTTATTTAGTGTGTGTGTGTATGTGTGTGTGTGTGTGTGTGTGTGTGTGTGTGTGTGTGTGCGCCAGAAGGCACTGTATGTCCCCTGTAGAGGCCCAAGGATGACTTGGGGAATCATCCTGGATCTCTTCTACCTCTTTTTTTTTTTTTTTTTTCCTGGAATTTCCCTGGCTCCGCCCACCAGGGCCACAGCTGCCATTTCTTCCTTTCTTTTTTTTTTAAGGTCTTTTTTAAAATTTTATTTATTGTGTGTGTGTGTTCCAGTGTTAGTTCAAGAATCATCACGTCTTGCTTCGCTCTAGGGCTTTCAAGGGCTTTCCGTCATTCCTGTCTGGCATTTTTTATGTGGGATCTGGGACCCGAACTCAGGACCTTCAGCCTCCAAGGCAGAATCTTAACTCCTGAGCCATCTCCCCAGCCCCCACAGCTGCCATTCCTGCATGGTGTTTTTTTTTTTTTTTTTTTTTTTTTTTTTTTTTTTTTACATGGGATCTGGGATCTGAACTCAAGACCTTCTGTTTGTGAGGTAAAATCTTAATCCCTGAGCCATCTCTCCAGGTCAGAAAGGGGAAGATCTTATGAGGCATCACACCTCCCCAAGACACTGCTGAGGGTTAATGCTAGATGGGGAAGCAGTTACTTTCCTTGATTGTATAGCCACTTATCCATGTGGCACATGCCTGCTCAAGCAACCCAGGTGGAGCTCAATAAGCTACACATTCAAAAAGATACGAAAGTAGGAGGGAGAATGGGAGGGAAGAAGATGATTTGTGATAGGAAAATGAAGGGGATGGGATCTGGGTAGTAAGGGGTGAAAATGATATAAATTAATTGTATTCACACACAAAACCATCGGAGAATAAAAGCCATTCAACTACAAAATATAACTAAATGATGGTGAGCAAATAGTTTCCCATATGGAATGTTACAAATTCCATTGAGAGGAAAGACTGAGCCAGGTGAAGAGGTACAGGCCTGGAATCTCAGCAGTGGGAGGTCTAAGGTTGGATCCTGACAACTATATAATACTTAAATTTTATTTTTTTATATTTTCAAACATAATTTAAAAAATACTCTGTTATGGGTTTAGTTGCAAGGACATGATATCAAACTGCTATCTAAATATTTATCATTATACATATCATTATACATAAGGATTAGAGCAACTCTCAGCCCTAGAAACTTCATTTTGCAATGGTAGCCCAGGCTACAGAGGGAGGTTGTAACTCTAAAATGAACAAAACAACAACAGAACAGAATGAAAAGTCAAGGGTTTAAAAAATAGCAGAGAGCAAAAGGTTGCTTTTCCATTGTTGAGCTTGGAGGGGCACCCAGGAAGTTTGGAGGAGTTGGCTAAAGCTGGCTGCCCTCTCCCCACATCCTCAACCTTACAGGCTGTGAGAAAATCTGGGTGATAAGGGCTGGGTTCAAACTTCCCACCCTGTCTTCCTAGTGCCATTTGGAAAGACAGAGCAGGGATGTTCTGGTACTAAGTTGCAGCAGTGGTTAGCAACAGACAGACCATTCATCTCCAGGAGGAAAAGAAAGAAAGAAAGAAAGGAAGGAAGGAAGAAAAGAAAGATAGAAAAGAAAGAAAGAGAGAAAGAAAGAAAAAGAAAGAAAAGGAAGGAAGGAAAGGAAGGAAGAAAGAAAGAAAGAAAGGAAAGAGAAAGAAAGAAGAAAGAAGAAAATGGCCTCTTGGCTGATTTTCAGCATTTGTTGCTTCGGTCCCTACCTAGGGCTCCCTACATAGGAAAGTGCCACACTCCTTCCCTCCCTAAGCCTCTCCCCTTGATTCTGAAAGAACACAGCATTTAAGGCAAGACAGAAGTCTTTAAAATTTCCAACACTGGGTTTGAAGTCTTACTGTAGTCGCAGAGCTACTTCTTGGATAAGCATCACGAGGAGGGTTGTATTGTAGTTTTAAATCTGTCTCAAAAAAAAAAGCAAAAGCTGTGGATCAGTTCAAATGCTCTTGGAGACTAAGGTAGGATTGCCTCGTTCCTATCAGACACTTTGTAACTGGAAAGAATCATCCAAGTGGCTCACTTACAATCTAATGGATCCACTCATCTGCCTTCACTTCCTTACTGCTGAGATTATGCATGTAAACCGTTATTCCCTGATTAATTCTCACTGAATTCATTAGTTCAGGCAAAACCCTCTTTCTTAGCATATACCAAGCCCTGGGTTTAATCCTCAACATCAAAATGAAATTAAAAAAATAATAAATGGAGTGTCTGTGAGTTCCTTTCGGCTCTCTTACCCCCTGTTCTTTTTCTTCTTTAATAGACTCTGCCTTAATCCTCCAAAAAAAAAAAAAAAAAAAAAAAAAAAAAAAAAGATCCCCAACCCCAGGACCAACTGTGTGGTTGGAATGTATTCTGTTCTGTAGGCTGCTGGAGATGACATTCTCTTCCCAAGAAATGGAAGACCGATGCTCTTCACTGCCACCTCAAGTTTTGCTTCCCATTTTGCCCTTTTGGGCTCTGCTACCTAAGAAGTACTGGTTCTTAGCTGGAATGATTGCTGCAGGCAGATAACCATGGAACCCTGAATCATGACAGCAGCCTGCTGGTGTAATTCACATGGGATTGAACTCCACCCTGGAAGCCTTGGCTTCTTCTCTCTGCTCTGAGGCTGTTCCATTGCTGTGGACAAGACTGTGCTCACCAAGCACGGATGGAAACACCAGGTTGCAGGGACATGAATGAGGATTATACTTGACTTGCGCGTGATGGGAGCTGATGGATAAGCAGCTATCTGCATTGGTCCTCAGGTGGGCACATTTGAATATAGTCTCTCTCTCTTAAAACGAAGCGGCATTGACACTCCTATGGAGTCCTTCCCTTGGTTTTTCACCATACTATCTCATTCCTCAGTACTGCTCAAGGAATTATTTCTGAAATTAATTACACACACTTATATCTCTGGATCGCAGAGAAAGTACAAGCTTAGATATGCAGGAGCCCAGCACTCTGGGCTCAGATGCCAAGTCTGCTGCTATCGAGATGAATAACCTTGGAAAAAATCACCTAAATTCTTTGGGCTTGGTTTCCTTATCTGTAAAGGAATAATTATGAAACACCTACTTCTTTGGACTGGTGTGAGGACTGAATAAGTTTGATATCATGAAGTGCTTCGAACTGTGTTTAGCACATAGTAGGAACTGTATAAATGTAAGCTATCATTGCAGATAATTTTTCTAGTGGGGTAAGCAGTTTTTTTTTTTTTTATTAATTTCATCTTCTTTTTTTAAATTGAAACAGGATCTCATGTAGTTCAGTCTGGCCTGAAACTGGCTATGTAGCTGAAGATGACCTTGAACTCTGGATTCTTCTGCTTCTAGCTCCTAAATGCTGGGATTACAGGTATGTTTCATGTAGCGATACATACACCCATCTCTTACATGTTTCTTTTTTAATAATTTAATTTTTTATTTACTGGAGAGGAGGAGAGAGTGATACATATGGACATATACGTACGTACACACTTTGGCAGGTTGGGGGAAGCACAAATATGCATGCTGTGGTGAACAGGTCAAGGGACAACTTTGAAAGTTAGTTCTGTCTTTCTTCCACATGGTCTTGCAGGGATCAAACACAGGTTTTCAATCAGGCAATCCTTACCAACTGAGCTATTTCACTGGCCTAAATACGTTTCTATATTACTATATTTTAATAGTTTTGATTATGTATCTAAAATGTACTTCCTCATTTTTGTCTTTCAACATTATTTATTGTTTAATAATAATATATTTGTGGTTTTGTTCTGTTGCTTAGTCTAGCCCCAGACTCCTGTGCTCAAGTGATCATTCTGCCTCAGTTCCTTCGTAGCTAGATTATAAATGTGGACTTCTACACTTGTCTGCATTTTTTTTTTTTCTTTTTGAGACAAGGTTTCACATAGCCCAGGTTGGCCTTCAGCTTGCTGTAGCTGAGGGGATTTTGATTTCCTTTTTTTTTTTTAACTTTTTTTCCTGTGTATGTGTGAGTGTGTGTGTGTGTGTGTGTGTGTGTGTGTGTGTATCAGAGGGTACTGTGTGTGACCCTGGGAATCATCCTGGATTGCTCTATCTCCTTATTACTGTGTTCTGGAGTTTCCTAGGTTCCACCTTCCAGGACTGGAAGTGCAGTCCCTCATTGCACCCCTTAGTGGTGGTTATAGATGGGATCTGGGATCCAAAGTCAGATCTTCAAGTGCTGATTGTTGTCCTGTGCTGCTAAGCCTGATAAACGCAGCTACCCTTTTCATTCTGGATAGAGCCTCGTGTTTCACTCTGGAGGACCTTCCCTTCAAAGATTTTAAGGCAGATAAGATGCTTCTTAGGCAATACATTAAAGTTTATGATGAGACTTGGCTTTAAGTCAGGTAAACGTTTTAGCTTATATCTGGAACATAATGGATGTTTGGTAGATATCCACTCAAAATGAACAGGAAAATATTGAGCTAGGCCTGATGGCATATGTCCATAATCCCACCTACTCAGGAGGCTGAGGCAGGAGGGTCTGTAGTCCAAGAATTTCCAGGGCTGCAGAGTGAGTTTAAGGCCAGCCTAGACAATTTACTGAAATCTTATCTCAAAAGAAAAACAAAAGGGCTGGGAATGTAACTCAGTGGTCGATAGAGTATATTTAGATGTTTGAGGGTCCAAACCTCAATACTGAAGAAAGCCAAAAAAGACTAATGTATTTTATACTGGGGGAGAGGATGAACAAAATGAGTTGGAGCATTTTTTTTTTAAAGTCTTCAGTCTTGAAGGACTCGAAAATGAAACTGACAACACAAATCAGACCCAACAACCTAAATCCATCACATGGTGCAGTCTATCAAAAGAATAAAGGAGCCAACTCTGTTTTCAGTGGTCAAACCTGGAATATTTAGAGCTATAAAATAATGTAAAAAAAAGAGGAAGAATGAAGGGGAAAAAGGGGTGAACCCAAGGTTCATCTTTGTAGACTAAAGTTTATTCGGGAAGCTCCTCCAAAACTCCGTGGAGGGAGCAGCGTCCAGATGGAAATGGCTGGTCACTTGGAGCCAGGGTTAGAGCTTTTATAGTTGGAGTGCAGGGAGAAAGGATTCACAGATTTATCTGCTTGGGTCTTTGGCTATGGTGGGATTTCTGGCTTTAGGACAGGATCTCTGGTAGAAATTTGTCAGATGGGGGGTCTCTGATTTTGAGGTCTGATTCCAGATCTATCAATATTAAGTATTTATGATTCTATTTTTTTTTTTTTAGTTTTAACAAGCATATAGAGCACTTATCCCTGCTTCCCTCCATGTTCCCTGATTCTATTTTAATATAAGTGAATAAATTAATAAATAGAGGAAAACTGACAAATCTGTCCTTTATGGGTGTGGCACAGCATGCTAAGTGTGGGTTACCCATAGTGATTCCTGTTGAAGAATATAGGATGTGGGTCGGGGAGATGATTGCTGTCAAGTCTGATGACCTGAGTTTGAGCCTCAAAACCTACATGGTAGAAGGAAAACTGACTTTCAAAGGTTGAAAGTTGATCTCCACATGTGCATTACAGAAAGCTTTTGTGTACATCAACACACACACACACACACACACACACACACACACACACACACACAGAGGCACAAATGAATGTTAAAAACAAACAACATATTTAGGGGTACATGATATAGTGGACATAATGGCACATACCTATAAATCCAGAACTTGGAATGTGGAGATGTGATGATCAGGATTTCCAGGATGTCTTCTATACAGAGAGTTCAATCTCACCTTAAGCTATGTGAAATCCTGTTGCAGTTACTCTGCATAGTTGCTGATAAAATCATGACAAAACAGCTTAAGGGAATAAGGGGTTTATTCTTTTATGATAGTTCAGTTACAGTTGTCAGTCCAGCTTGGCAGGAGAGCATGCACCATCACCAAGGGGCCGAGGGAACTGGCCTTACCATATCTATGTCTGGTCAAATATTCAGAAGGATGCCAACTCTTGAGCCATCTCTCCAGCACCTTAATTCTATATTTTAAAAGTTTATATAACTCAGTATGGAGGTACACACATACTGTTCAGAATTTGGGATGTGGAGGTGGAAGGATCAGGAGTTCAAGAGCATTCTTTTTAAATTTTATTTTAAATTTTATTTTAGTTTTACAATCATATTGAGTACTTATCCCTGTTTCCCTTCATCAATACATTCCACTCCTTCTCACTCTCCTTTTGGCCACTTTTATAGATCCCAGGGCTCCTTCTGGTTTGTCTACTCTTGTGGAGGTTCAGACTTCTGGCCCTTCCTTGGGCCACCCCCACTGCTGGGGGCATTTCCCTTCACTCATCCTCCTCTAGTCTGCAAGGTTTCCACTGTTTGTTCTTATCTCTCTTGAGTTCCTCATAGTCAAGGGAGCGTGTGGGTATGTCAGTCATTATGCAGATCTGGTAAGGACAAGTCTCACTGAAGTGAAGGTTTTTTTTTTTTTTTTTTTTTTTGACAGGGTCTGAAGTATAGTACTGGCCTGGGATTCATTATGTAAACCAGACAAGATGAGCCTTCTAGCAATCCCCTTACCTCTGCCTCCTGAGTACTAGAATTATCGGCCTGTGTCACTAATACCTGACTTTCTCGGATGTCTTTTGGTCTTTTCTTCTTCTTTTTCTTCTGGTCCTAGGGATTGAACCCAGAGCTTCAGGCATGCCAAGCATTCTGTCTACCACTGGGCTATACTTCCAGCCCCATCTGTGGCACTTTTTTTTTTTTTTTCAATCTATGGCACTTTTGAAATATCCTTCTGGCTCTGTTTTGCAAGATGCTCACTCATGTATGCTGCAGTAAGGCGATACCAGGTTAGAAACTAGAGCCTGGAGAACTGCCAGCAAGTTAAGCATTTGCCTGAGGCTCTGCCTCTGTGTTAGGTCTTTAAATCTCACCTCCAAGGCTGGAAAAGCAGAGAGAACATTTGAGGAACCTAGCAGAGAGTCTGTGAGGCTGGACCGCCATGTGACTCACATAGAAAGTTTGAGGACAGCATGGGCTGCTACACAAGACTCTGTTTAGAAAACAAAGCAACGAAAAGCCAAAATATCATTTAAAAAAAGAAATCGTTCTTTGCTGAGTGGAAAATCGATGGGAAGAGCAGGTCTAATGGCAAGGAGCTCATTTTAAGTCCTTGTAATAATTCAGGTGTGATCGGCTAGCAGTTATAACTGTTGTTATAACTATGTTGTTTTTGAAGCAGAGGAAAATGAAAGTCGATTTAGCTGAATTCATGACAGGTCACATCCGAGTGTGGATTAAAGAGAAGTTGAGTAGGATGTGGATTTCAGAATTGGCCTCTGGAATCTGAAGCTTTATGATTCAGGTCCCATCCTGTGGAGTTTGAGGACATGGATCAGAGTTGTCCAGTGGACGGTTGGTCTATGGCACAAAAGAGAATCAGGGTTGGATTTTTAGCAAACTGAAGTTGGATTTTTTTTTTTTTATTCAAGAAATGTGCACAACCTCATGTCTGTTGCGGGAAGCATGAAATTGGTTCACAATAGAAACCAATACCTGGGACAGGGAAGATGATTTAGCAGCTTTCCAGATGCCCAGAACCCATGTAAAAAAGGAGGATGCAATGGGGCACATCTGTGATTGTAGAACTCCTGCCATGGGGTGAGATGGGAGATAGAGACAACAGGATCACCTGGAATCTGCTTCTACAAGGTGGAAAGAGAGAGCTAACTACTGAATGTTAGCCTCTGACCTCCACATGCTCCACGTGCTTGAAGGTACCCCCCCACTCACAAGGAGGTAAATAAAAATAAAAAGAGACAGTAACGCTTGCAAATATTTCAACAAATTTATGTTGAGACGAATACGTGGATACTATAAATAAGCAAAGAATATATCAAGGAAGTCAGTTCCTGTCTGCTAGAGTGAAGTTCATTTTCTTTATCCTCTTCTGGTTAATGGCTCTGTGAAGTCGTACATATATTATTTATATTATATGTCACATATGCATGTCATGTATATGTCATATACTAGAGGGAAATGCTGGCTTAATCACAACTGCACTAGTTTGGGTTTTTCCAGGTGCTGGTCCACAGTCTTACTACTCCCAGTCTAGCAAGGAGCATCCTCAGGTATCTATAAACTCCTGAGAGAAACTTTTGTGGTGCATCTGAGATTGCACGGAAAGAATGGTTTTCCTTTTACTGTTTTTGTGGAAATATGTGAAGAAGGACGGATCATGCTGTTAGTCGTCCAGCATCCCCATCTCAAACCCCCGCCCCCTTTCTGCCTTATTCTGGGATTAACCGTGGGTCGGCCCCCATACACAAATGCAGCTGGCTCTTATGGTCAGTTTGAGTCCCGCTGTGCAACCACGTC
This sequence comes from Typhlomys cinereus, assembly GCA_023101885.1. Taxonomy (NCBI): domain Eukaryota; kingdom Metazoa; phylum Chordata; class Mammalia; order Rodentia; family Platacanthomyidae; genus Typhlomys; species Typhlomys cinereus. The sequence continues at coordinate 5,188,743 of JALPQD010000017.1, read as the reverse complement.
AGGAATTCCAGTAAGTTGGCAACACTGGAGCACAAAGACAACACAATGAGGAAAACCCTTCAGTGCAGAAAGGAATGTTTGGAGCCCCGACCGCTACAGTGAAAGGACACACACGCACACACGCACGCGCGCGCACACACACACACGTTCGCGCCTGCGCATCCACGCACACGCACGGGAGGAAGTCTGACCCCTCCGGCACACGAGATCCTTCTTCCCACCTGCCCGGGGCACCCGCCAACGCTCTTCGTAACTCGGGGGTGCAGGGACGCTCAGTGAGTGTGCAGCGCGACCCGGGCGGGCGTCGAATCGGCCTGACCTCCGCACTGTCTCGTACCATCGCCCCGGCCGCCCGGAACCGGCATAAATCACCCGTTGAGACTGGACAGCGGCATCGCGCCCCTCGGCCCTTCCCCCTCCCCCTCGGGTCGTCCCCTTGACTCATCAGCCCCTCCTCCCGAGCGCCCCGGTCCAGTCCTCTCGGGGCCACTCTTCCAAAGGCAAATAAAGTTCCCGTGACTTTGGGAAGAGCGCAGGACTCTGGATTACCAAAGCAGAAATCAGTTTTCACAAGTCCACTCTTTGCAAAGTCTTAAATTTTCCGCATCTGCTTCTGTCGTCCTAGTCCCCTCGCCGCCCCCTTTCCAAGATTTCTCCAAACGAAACCTCGCGATCCGTACTTTGTGGGTGCTAGTGCAACCAGTAACTGGTAGACTGTCGTCCCTAGGGAGGGAGGTGGAGGGACCTTGCCCGGACACCACGTGGATAGCCAGCCACCCCTTCGCATCACGGCCCCTTTGACTGAAGATCCTGGGTGCTGCAGAGCTGCTTCTGCGACAGGGATAGAAGTTATGGGGACCCCCTCCCGGAGGCCCGGAAGTAACTCCTCCTCTCGTGAGTCATAAGTTTCTCTGCAGTCGGGTACAAGCCTAGGACAGTGTTCCGAAGGACGCGCGTCATGTCCACCCTCAGGGCTCCGTGAGCCGTGCCATGGCCAACTTGTTCAACACCTCCCGAAAGAAGGGAGCGATGGGTTTCCCCAGTCCCCTCAGTGTTTACGTCTCTCATTAGCCGCCACAGGCGTCACGAAGAAGACCATCTCATACTTTTCCACTTAGTTTCAAAAGGGGACAGAATAGTCAGAAGCGCCACCTGGCCGTGACACCTGTAGATGTGGTGCTGGGGGGAGGGGGACTAAGCCAGTTTGACGCGGCCTCGGTCGCGAACGAAGAGACTTTTTGATGTGTCAGGACACAAGCAGTCCCATCTGAGTATTCTGGACCCTATTTGGTGAACCCGGGGCCCCAAGGGATCCTAAAGCGTTTAGACAGGGCCCCAAAGTCTAGGGTCCTCCGTCCACTCCGTGCTCCTACGCTGCTTTGCCCTGGCTCGTTCCTTCCCTTTGCTACTCTTCCTCAGCCTGCGCTCTTCTTATGTTTTTTTTTCCGCCGTCCATCTATGTTTCTTCCTCTTCGTTACTCTTGGCTTTCCCGCTCTCCATTCTTTGCCATCGCTATTAAGTTTTTTTTTTTTTTTTTTTTCTCACTGTTTTCTAAGTCAGTGTTCGGGACAGATTTTCTGCAGGTCCCAGCCGGCGTGCGTTCAGGGACTAATCTGCAGAGAGGCCAGGGCGGCGCTTGGGCACGAGTCGCAGCGGTCGCGTGTGGCCGCGGAATGTGCGCCCCGCGAGCGCGATGGGCAAGTGGGGGGACAGCGCGTGGGTGCTTTCTGGACGAGCGCCGGCACAGCGTGTGCGCGTGTGGGGTGTGCATGTGCGAGCGCGCATGTGTTCGAGTGCCCACTCCTCCCGGCGCGGCAAAGTGCAGGGGGCGGGCCGGGCAGCAGGGGGCCTGCCCCGCTGGATTCCCGCATGCTAGTTCCGGGGCGGTCGGGTCTAAAGGGCTTTATATGCTGTCGGGAGGGTGGGGACTGGCGCGGGTAGAAAACGGGATGCCTCGGGCGTCGGGGCAGGCTTTCACCCACTAGAGCGTGCCGAGGAGCAGAGCGACAGAAGCGATCGGGACCCGAGCTGCGGCCGGTGCTGCTGCGTGCGACGCGCGCCCACCTCCCGGGGAAGGAACGGCGAGGCCGGGGACCGCGGCAGGGATGGAGCGCCGGGCCGCGGCGGCGTGCACATTGCTGCTGGCGCTCGCCGCCTGCCTGGAGCCGAGCAGTGGCCAAGGTAAGGGGCCACTGGTCTCAGCCACGCGCGGGCGCCGTCGACGGCTGAGTTCTGTTCACCCGCCGCGCACGAGCGAGGGGAGGGCGCCGCCGGTGCTGCTCCCCCTCGGAGCGCTCTGGAGACCCACCCAGCAGGGCTTGAGCGCCGCTCCTTTCCCCGCCGCCCTACTCCAGAACGCGCCCCGGGGTTTCGGTGACAGCGCACCCACGGCGATCGGGTCTTTGTTCCCACGAGGGTTTGTCCTGACCCTTAATGCACTTTGCGGGTGGAACCGGGAGAAAGAGGCGCTCGGCTTTGCAGGTCTGCAGCCGACTCGTGCCCGGGCTTTCTTCCCACCGGGACTGAGCGGTCCGCGCGGCTCTGAGCGCAGTTTTCCACCTGCAGCGCCTTGCGGGGCGCGATCCGATCCCTTCGCGCGCCCAGGGCGACGGGCCAGAGCACCCCCTCCCACAGCCGGCGAAACTCGGTCCCGCGCTGACCCCAAGAGACCGCATCTCACGGTACAGATCGTTTACGAGCCAAGATAAGGCCGGGAGGCGGGATTGGCCGAGAGAGCGACTGATACGCTCCAGTATTTTCTTAAAGGCTTTCCCGGTTCCAACCCGGAGCCGGGGCTTTTGTGTTGATGAATGGGGCTGGCTCCGCCCGAGTTTGGGGACTCACATGCAGAAAGTTTCCAGTATGGCTTCAAACTTTTCTGAAGTTAGCAGAATTAGGTTTTTCGTTTTCTTTTCAGAAACAGCAGACGGAAAAGGGGAGGGATGAGAATTTAAAGTTTGGGAAGAGAAGAAAAAAAATAGTAGTGCAGAAGTGGAGAGATTGAGAAATCGATAGATTGAGAAAAAAGAGAGGGAGAGAGAGAGGGAAAGGAGAGAGATTGAGAGAGAGAGAGAGAGAGAGAGAGAGAGAGAGAGAGAGAGAGAGAGAGAGAGAATATGAATGGGAAAGGCGCAGAGAACCCGCGAGCTCTCTCCCTGGCTTTGCGTTGCTAGGTAGCAGCCGAGAGCTGCCGGTGACCGACCACCAGACAGACGTAGAGAGGACGCTGCTGCCCCCGCGGGAACTAATCTGTCTGTGGGGGTGGACCAGGTTCCTTTTCCCTTTCCCCTCCTTCTCTTTCCCGACGGACAACTTAATTGCCCTACAATAAAAATGAAACTCCTATTGTCGCAGGATTAGCCAAAGCAATAAATTGATTTCCCCGGATCACATATTGGGGTTGACGAGTGGGGACTGTGGAAACCCCCATTTATGGAAGAGAAAGGGGAGGGCTTGTGGATGGGCTGTGGCATGTATTCAAATGGTTAATCTGCTTTCTTTCTCAATTCTTAGCGTAAGCTCCTTAGAGGGAATCAAGTAAGTAATTATACAGCAACTCCTAGCGGCACCCATTGCAGACTCTCTGGGAAGTTTGGAACCGCCAACAAACACCATCGGTATTGCAAAAATCTTTGGAAAGGGAGAGGAGGCAAAGCAAGAGCGTTTCCTTGAACATCTTTGGTATTGGAAAACACAGAAAAAGGGGTTTGTCATTATTGTGTGTGTTTCACAGTGCTTAGGGAGATATATAATGTGACTAAATATAATCCCAAATAAGTGTGTTTCTGCCTGGCAGGAAATATTGCCCTGGTTCAGGTACTGACGTCCCTTTATCGCCAAAGCATCATCTGTCTGAGTTGATGGTTTAGTCTCTAAATAAAGTGTACCTAAAATTGTTAGTGTCAGTCTATCTTCCATGCTACGACAATAATATATATAAGAATAAAATATGCCACAGCAGACCCTGAAGAACTTTGACTATTCTATTACACAGACAGGAAAAAAGGAAGTAATTGCGAGCAAAATGGCAAGAACTCTAAGACAACATAAGGAATTCTAACTTAGAGTCGGTAGCTGAGTTGCTACCGTGTATGGATGTTTCTCTTTTTTGTGCTAAAAAAAAAAAAAAGGTAGGAGGCATTCTTCTAGTCTTTACCAGATAAAGAAAATACATCTGTTGCTTCATAAATGGAGATATAACCTTCTTAGAACTTCTTCAGACATCTAAAACCCGAAGTCAAGCTTCTTAATTCGTTGTCTTCATGCTTGATCATGTGCGTGTGTGTATAAAAGAGAGAGAGAGAGAGAGAGAGAGAGAGAGAGAGAGAGAGAGGATTAAGGGTGACTTCCTGAATCATCCTGGGTTGCTACTACCTCCTTTTTGCTTCACTCTTGGATTTCCCAGGCTCTGCCCACTAGGGCCTAAGTGCAGGCCACCTCAGCCTAGTGTTTTTATGTGGGACCCTGGAATCTGAACTCAGGACCTTCTGCTTGTGGGGCGGAGTTTTAACCCCTAAGTGTCCAGCCAATGCTTGATTATTTTAATTGTATATATTTAATATTTTATTTATTGGGGGAGGAGTGAAGGTGTACACACATGCGTGCCATAGCACATGGGTGGAGGTCAAAGAACAGTTTGGAGAAGTCAATTTTCTCCTACCATGTGGTCTTCTGGGGAATTGAACTCAGGTTGCAGGGTTTTTGAGCAGGCACCTTACCAGCTGAGCTATCTCATTTAATGAGCCAGCATCTCCCTGTGTAGTCCAGGCTGGCCTGAGATTGCTCTGTCCAGGTTACACTCAAGCTTGTGATCCTCCTCTTCAGTCTCTTGGGATTATAGGTGTGCACCACCTCACTTCAGAGTGTGTCTTAGATTCTTAATTGCAGAAAGCTTCTGTCAGGATAATTTATGAGCATAAAGAGATAAACTGCTTAGCCTGGTGTAAAGCATGTAGACAATGAAAATAAATTAGTAATTACTTATAATTATTTTTGCCAACACTTAAAGTAACATTCTGTTTTTGTTTATTATTCATATTCCAATCATTTATTATTTTGTGTACATGCCTCCTCCTCTTCCTCCTTAACATTTATTTATTTATTTATGCTGACACAGGCAGATATGGAAGTCATTGGGCTCTAGGGAGAAAACTCAGGTTGTCAAGTTTGGTTAAGGCTTTTCCTGTTGAGCCATCTTGCCAACCCTTCACAGTAGCCTGTTTATACAGCTTGAAATTCTTTTCTGGTCATGATAGGACTCCTGCCTCAACTCTCCACCTGCCTTGATTTAATAAAAGCTTAGATGTTATAACTGGAGCGAACTTTAGGTATCAATTGGTTTGTGTATTATTTTACAGATAAACATTTAACCCAACTGGAAGGAGGAAGGGCCTGGAAGTACTGAAGGAACTGGATTAAGGCTTTAGGGTATGTAGTCAGAGATAAAGGCCTGATCTAATTCTGAGTCATTCCTTGTTTTAGCATTTGGCTGTTTTTTTAGATACTAGTCCTCTGAATATCTCCACCCTCTGTGGTTAAGGAGATTTCTAGATTCCTTCCTTTTGATCCAGATTTATCAGATGAAGCAAAGAATGACAGGAGGATGACCTTGGCAAGTCATTAACAAAATTGGATGTGCCTCTGGTCTCAGGATTAAGAGGCATTCTTGTTGGGTAAGTACAGTCACATAACTTGTACTTCTAGGTTGGTCTAGAACTTGTGCCACCTCAGTGTCCCAGCTCCCAAAGATCATAGCTCCAGATCCACTTTCCACATTCTTGTGCCATCAAAGTGCATTCTTAAAAGTCTTTGTGTTTGAAAGTTCAGACAGAAAGCTACAGGACTAAGGCTTTTAGTCTTAGTCAAGGTAATGATTAGGTTCTGGTTAATCATTGGTCATGCTATTTAGGCAGGCATTCTGGAAACACTGGAGGAACTTTACAAGTTTTAATGCAATATTTTACTATACTTTAAAAAAGATTGGCAACATGAACCTTAGATGTACTAGTTATTAAAAATTAGGGGTGTTTAGGAAAGATTATTTAATATTTATTTATTATTGTTCTAAGGATTGAACAAGGCTGGAACCACAGGTGACGGAAGCAAGGGAGCTAAGCATAGTTGTGCTTGTCTGTAATCCTAATGTTTGAGAGGTGGAGGCAGAAGAATCAGGAGTTCACATCCAGCCTCAGTTACATGAGATCTTCTACCCTGATGCCTCCTCCTCCCAAAGAAAGGCAAAAATATCCTGACTATGGGTGTAGAACAACCTAAAAAGCTCTAACTGTGCAGTCTGTTCCAGGATGGGAAAAATAAGCTTGAATGAACAGTCTCTGGTAGAACTTTAATGATTATCCTGTTCACTTTGATCGCCAGGAATTAAAAAAAAAATTGCTATCACTGGCATATGCTACAAACATTTATTCATGTTAGGCATCCAGGGTGCTGGTAAGTTTGTAGTATCAACACTACAGAAGGTTGAAGGAGTCTGATTTTATGATTAAAATGATCTGTAACTTTGTAGTTAAAGTTCTGGAAGAGTTGGTTACTTGTATGATTACCCTTCCCAGGATCTCTCTGGTTTGAGGAAGATTTTTTTTATTTATGTTTTATTTTTTAAAAAATCTTTATCTATTCGTGTGTGTGTGTGTGTGTGTGTGTGTGTGTGTGTGTGTATCAGAGGATGCTGTGTATCCCTGTGGATGCCTAAGAGTGACTTTGGGAATCATCCTGGATTGCTTCTACCTCCTGTTTGCTTTGCTCTGGGATTTCCCAGACTCTGCCTACCTGGGTCTACCTGGGCCACTGTTTCTGCCTGGTAATTTTATGTGGGACCTGGGATCCAAACTCAGGACCTTCTGCTTGTGAGGCAGAGTCTTAATCCCTGAGCCATCTCTCCAGCCCCCCCCCCCAAACCATTTTCTGTAGCATTGAGTGACTACAATAATTTTACTCATTAATGTTAGAAACAGGCTAAATTAACTGAAGCCAAGGAAATTCTTAAGTGAAGAGATGCTTGTTTGAACTATGAGGTTACTGTTTTCTTTAGGCAGAAATAATTAAGCAATGGATATTTCATTTGGTTTGACCTAGCGTAGAATGGAGGCTCACCCCATGTCATGGGTGGGGGAAGGCAAGAGTTTTATATCTTAAGGGTTTTGTTCAGTTGGAGACTCAGTGGACAATCCATCATCATGCCAGGGTTAGGAGGTGTTCCTATGACTCGGGCTGTGCCACATACTTGGTCTCAGAAGGCACAGAGTACGTGTGGATCTCAGAGGGAAACTGGTAAGCTGTGGAAAGAATAGCCAAATGGCTGAGCCGTGAATCAGATATCACTTATCAGATGAAGCTGGCCGATGATGCCATTCTCATTTTGTATGTGAAGACAGATTTGGAAAGGTTGTAGAAATTTCTCAAGAGCTGATCTAGCTCAATGGGTTGACAGCAGCAAACTATTAGAAACATTAAGGTCATGGAATCATGCTGAAAGTTTAGGCAGGGGAGAAAAGAAAGGACTTTTAGAATGTTTATTTGTGGCCTAAAGTTTTCTTATATGATGGACAAGAAAGTCAGGAATATGAATGGAGACATCAGGGTGTAGCAATTCTCCAGTCCATGGTTGGATTTTATTTCATTCTTCATTTTTCTGTTTTCATTCCTTTGTTTATGATCCTAGGACTTGTTCTTTAATCCAGTCATTGGACTTGGACTATGAGAACGAGATAGAAGGAAAGCAGAGAGGAGTTTGGAGACAGGTCGAGATACCTCTGTGGAGACAGACTATCTTGGTACATGTAGGAATACCTGGCACTTAACCTGGGGACTTGCTCTATATATGGCAGAACAGGGCCTTTCATACCTTACTTAATTTAGAAATGTCAATTAAATGAATTTGTGCTAATGGCTACTTTGTTAGTCTTTTATTTAAATCTTTTTCTCTTCCCATTGCATATGCCTGTTCCCACCTTCATCCTTGATTCTTCTTCCACTTTATTCTTTGAAAGACAGGGACTATAATCAAGCATAAAGCTCATTGATAGAACTAGTCTGGCTTCTCAGCTTGCTCTGGGGATTCCAGATCTTTACCTTCTAAGGCAGGAATTTAAGGTTGGTAGTTATACTTTTTATATGGGATCTGGGGAATCAAACTCTTATCCTTTTGGTTTGATTGACAAGTGCTTTAATCCCTGAACCATCTTCTCAGTCCTTAATTTAAATCTTGATTCTCATAGCAAGTGCTAAGAAATTGGAAGTATGAACATTCCTAAAGCAAGATGGTTGACTTGCACAATTGCTCACTTGTGATTTAGGATAACATTGAAACGATGAAGAAAATGTGTCTCTTCCAGAAAATGACAGATTAGACAGATGATTTGAAATCTCAATTACTTGTGGTCATTAGTCCACAGGTCATGCCTGACCCCAAGATCATAAAAAACAGTGAATGGAAGGAAGAAATGTAGTTATCATTCTGTGCCTTGAAAGTTAAGCTACTGTTACCATGGATACGGTGGTTGTTTATTGTTGGTCCTTGGGATCCAAGTTTGTAAGCAATACCTTAAGGTCTCTTAAGCATATGTACTGTCAGTGAAGAATATATGGTGACCCCTCCTCACTTTAAAGTTCTTCTTGTTGTAGCTACTGAGTTACATTAGATGCCAATACATATACTTTGTAACATGAACTAGGTGTTGAGAAAAACTGAAAAAGAGGTGGATAGCAAAAATTTTGTTATGCTAGAATTTCATGGACTCACATAAAAAACTTTGTCATTTTTTATGTCATTAATAAGGATCTATTTTTTTCTGAGTAAAAACTGAAAAAAATATTTATTTCATAGGGAAGGCACATGCATTTCATGGTGCACTTTTGCAGTCAGTAGACAACTTTCCTTCCACCATGTGGGCTTCCAGGGATTGAACTCAGTGACAGGTGTGCCAGTGTGTGCCAGTGTGCTGCTGAACTATTTCACCAGTATCTCAGCCAGCCCGGGCTGGCCTGGAGCCTGCTGTGTAATATAGCCCACTCAGCCTGCCTGAGCCCCTGTAGAGTTGTGGTTAACAGATGTGAGCCATCAAGCCTCACAAAGCTGTTGAATTTAAGAATGGATATACTTTATATGAAATAGGTCAATATAAGCCACATTTTGAAACCACTAGAGAGAAGAAGGAAAATGCTAGAATGAGCTCCTATGCTGCTTTAGTTTTGATGTGTGCATGGGGAAAGGTGTAGAGGAAATGGTTTTCAAGAAACAAGAAATAGAAAACTCAACTTACACTTGGCTTCAACAATAAAGAGTACTTCCTGGCCCATGAACATGGAATTCAGGTGAGGTTCAGTCAGAGCTCTTTCTTTGAGTTTTTCTTTACTCTGTTCTTCTAGCTTTCAGCTTTATTTTCAGTTAGTTTCCTATATGATTGCACTATGGCTGCAGGGCAAATGGGGCTATGTAAGGGGATTTCAACTTGGAAAAGGCTTAAGTCTTGTCTGTCTTTCCTCCCCTCCCCTTTTTCATTCCCTTTTTCCTTCTGAACTTCTTCCCCCTCCCACCCCTCTTTTTTCTTTTAGAGATAGGGTCTCCCTGTGTACCCCACGCTAGTCTAAGACTCTCAATCCTCCTGCCTCACTGTTCCAATATTGGGATTATAGTTTGCAGCCAGTCCAATGCCAGGCTGGGGTTGTGTCTCTTCCTGCCTTGTTTTTGGAAGCAGGGTCTCATGCAGCCAAGGCTGCCTTGAACTCTTGATCTTCCTGCCTCCACTTTCTCAGTACTAGATGGCAGACTTGGACTAACACATCTGGCTTCAGTAATGTTCTTTTTCATTTTATTTTATTTTTTATTTTAATTTTATTTGTGTGTGTGTGTGTGTGTGTGTGTGTGTGTGTGTATGTGTGCTTTGTATGCCTATGGAGACCGATGGGTGACACCAGAAATCAGCCTGGATTGCTCTACCTCCTTTTTGTTTTTCTCCAGGGTTTCTTAGTCTCAATCTTTCAGGGTTGGAAATGCAGGTGGCTGCCATTTCTGCCTTGTGTTTTTACATGGCATCTGGGATCTGAACTCAGGACTTTCTGCTTGTTTGGCAGAATCGTAACTCCTGAGCTATCCCTCTAGCCCTCAGTAATGTTCTTAACAGCATTACTGTTTTATTTTAATAACTTCCAATGTGCTAATTTCTAAAGAACCTGGATAGATGGCCATCATACAAATAACCTAGAGGGTTTTATAATACATGTAAATTCATAGATGAGAGCCCACGCTGAGCAAAACAAGGGCATGGGATTCTGCATTTTATGACTTCTCAGCTAGTTCTAGGTGTTGGGCCATTAGAGAACTGGTTTAGGAAGCCCTCCTCATTTTTTCCTTTTGTAAATGTAGACTTAGGGATGGATTGACTTGGCACAGTGAATTCTTTCCCATGGCAAGTCAGTAAATTCCTGGCAATTAAGTATACTTTGAACAGAATTCTCTCATTTTGAATGAGAGAGTTATAAAGGAAAAGTGTTCTTACTTTTGAGAATGCCCTAGGCACTGCCCACATTCTGACCACTTCTTTTCCAGCCAGCATGATAGGTTCCTAAACCTCTGTCTCTGTTGGTCTTGCATCCTTTGCTCTTAGCTTTACCCTGGAAGCCCTGCTTGCCACCTAAGCGATAAAACAACTGTGGGTCTTCTATTCCTCTCTCACCTAAGTCAGGATTTATGTTAGCGTCCCCAATGGCAGCCCATTGACTTGTCAAGCGGTGGGAGCTCATTTCCTTTCTATTCTGACCTCAAGTTTCTGTTGGCCCTGATGGGACATAATCTGATGTCCTTCCACCTTCGATCCCCCACTTGCTCACTTCCTCAGCTTATATTTCATTGCCCATTGTTAGAGTCACTTCCTCTCATATACTCTCAGCAGCTTGACCTCCTTTCTCTTATTCTGCTGTGCTCTGAAAAACCCTATGTTGGTTAAAATTGATTCTCTACCCCTGCTTCTTTCTGTATCTAAACATGGCAGGAAAATAGCTATGCGCGGAGCTATGTTGTCTAGTCTCACTTTAAATTCGAGAATCTCAAGGTTAGCAGTGTCTTCACAGGTAGTTCTGCTTTCCTACACAGTCTCCTCTTTCCTCAAGCCTCTGATAGCATTTGCTTAGATGATGATGATGAGTGTGTTGGGGGTGCGTGCTAGCCCTAGGCAAGCAAGCACACTCTTCCACCAAGCCATATGCTTTAGCTCTGGTTTTCTTCTTAATCAGTGTGAAAACAGGGAGGGAGCTTCATATGTTTTTTAGTATATTTTATTTTATTTTTTTAGCATTGCACACATGAATAAAGTTAATCAATGGTATTTTCACCTCTTAATCCCCAGTCCCATTCCCCCTCCTTTTTCCCCTTACAACCCTTCATTTCCCCTGTCACACTTTCTCCTATTTTCAAGTTTTTGCGTGGCCCATCGTGTTTCATCTATTTTGTCTTTGATGACATATGCATGATATGAGTCATCTCCAGCAAGGATCGTAGATCAGTGGGTGTAACACCAAGGAGAGCATTTTTGTTTTCATCCCTCTCAACATTAGTCCTCATCAGTCTCTCGGGGAGGCATAGAGCTTTTTGGAACTCCATATGTTTGTATGGCAGTGTTATCAAACCCCAACTTCCACCCTACTGTGACATGTCTTCCTCCAGGAAGGCTCCACCTCCCCAAGCTTGGAGTACTCTTGAAAGAGGAGTCAGGCTGGGCAGAAGAACATGCACTGTCACATGACCTTGGGCAACTTAGAGGAGGCCCTGGAACAAGAGCTGCCCAGTGTCCTGAGTCAGGCCAAAGTGGCCTTGCTCAAACACCAAGTGTGGCTTCCCCTGAGAAGGACATGACCTTAAGCAGGTGGCTTTTACCCAGCTAAAACAGCACTTGGAAAGTCAAGGTCATCTTCTGCTATACATAGTGAATTGGTTTGCGATTAGTCTGGGATACATGAGACTTTGCTTCAAAAAGATCAGAAAGGGCCAGTGAGATAAGTCACCTGCTCACAAACCTGATGATCCAAATTTGATCCCAGGAAGCCCGTATGCTTCACGTGTGTGCCTTTCTCTGCCTTCTGTCTGTCTGTCTCTCCCTCCTCAAGAAAAGACATAGCTAAAATATTTAAAAAAATTTTTTTAAATTGTGTGTGTGTGTATCAGAGGGCACTGTGTGTCCCCGTGGAGGACTAAGGGTGACTTCAGATATCATCCTGGATTGTTTCTACTTTTTATTTCCCTGTGGGATATTCCAGGCTCTGCCTACTAGGGCCAGAAGTGCAGGCTGCTGTTTTCTGTCTGGCATTTTTATGCGGGATCTAGGATCCAAACTCAAGACCTTCTTCTTCCTGGAAGGAAGAGTTTTAACCTCTGAGCCATCTCTCCAGTCCTCACCTAAATTTTTAAGAAGCTGAAGTATGCATAGCTTAATAGTAGAACGTTCTCTAACATACAAGGCCTTGGATTCAGTCTCTAGTACTGTAATAAATACGTGAAAAAGGGGTAGTGAGAACATCCACACACTCCATCACTGTATTCCTGGCATTGCCAGTCTTTAATACTCCTGGGCCCCCAGAGGCCCATTAAGATGAAGGAAAAAGAAAACTGCTGTCTCTATGAAAACCAGTGGCTTAGCAACACTGTTTCTCTAGATTTGACTCCCCCCATTTCCCCCTTGCACTCTCTTGGTGACCCCCTACAATGCTCTGTAGTGTAGTTGTTTCTGTAAATCTGTCTTTTAAACTTTGCTCTCTCAGATTGTGGGTTATTCTGTGAGAACTCCCCTGTCCGCAGAGAATGGAGCATTCTGCCATTTTTACTACAGATTGGCTACAGTAACTTTTTACACAAAGATAAGTCAAAAGTTTTTCCATGTTATGTTAGTGGACTGGCATTCTGTATTTAAACAGAGCACAAAAGAGAGCTGCCTGAGACCACAGCACAGTGAAAACAGCAGAAGAGACAAAAGGCCCTCTCTTAGGAGGGGAGTGGCTTCCCAACTCCAGGAGGCAGCTGGCCCGAGGTGGGAAGAACCTCACATGTCCAGCCAGGACACTAGTGAATCTTGCTGCTGATGGATTAAGGAAAAATGGGCCCTACCAAAGGACTCAAGCTAGTGCTTGTCCCTGTTGACACACAGTCTTTCTCCTCTTAGCTTTCATTCTTTTGGGGCTTTTTATGTAGCAAAAAAGGGTCTAAGGATTCCCAGGACCCACATAAAAAGCCAGACACGGTGACACATGCTTGCAATCTCATTGTTGGGAGAGACAGGATGATCCTTGGGCTGATCTCAAAAAAAAAATACACTTGAAATATTCTTGAGGTTGACTTCTGGTCATCACACGCACATCATATATGCAAATTGTTTATATAAAGAAGTAGAGAGAATTAATTCTCTGAAATAATGCCTATGTAAGTCTGTATACCTGGTATGCTTCTAAGTGCTTTTCAGGTATTGCCACCTGCTTTATTAATAGTGTGAAGGACGAAGGCAAGACAAGTGGTCTAGTTTGCTAGGGCCCTTCTGTTGTTAGGTGATGAAACAAGATCTGAGTCCAGAATACTGAGTCTTACATGTTGCTACCATAAACAAGAGAGAGTACCCAGTTAAATCAATCCTCATTTCATGACGTGCTGTGATAAGGTGATCTCAATTTCAGAGACTGAATTCTCAGCTCAACTTCTGGGCATATATGTGGCGTTTTGGCCAGTTCCTTCGTATACTCATTATGGTGATTTTGCTAGGAGTTACAGAACATATAAGGTCAGTTCCTAATAGCTTCGTGTTGGGGAAAAAATAGAAGCACTGTTTTTCTTTCACTACTTGCTTTTTCATTGTGTGTGTGTGTGTGTGTGTGTGTGTGTGTGTGTATCAGAGGTCACTGTGTGTCCCTGTGGAAGCCCAAGGGTGGCTTTGAGAATCATCTTGGATTGCTTCTACTTACTTTTTGCTTAGTTCTGGGATTTCCCAGACTCCGCTCACCAGGGGGCGGAAGTATATACATTTGCCATTTCTGTCTGGCGTTTTTATTTGAGAACCTTTGCTTTCGAGGCAGTCTTAACCCTTAAGTCATCTCTCCAGCCCGCCTTTTCATTTTTACTCAAAGCGCCCCAGTCAGAGAGTTCTGTTCCAGTTTCCCATCAAGAATAGGGGTGGTGGCTAGAACTTTTGTCTCTTAATATTGTTGGGGAGAACACTTTTATTTATTTATTTATTTATTTGGGGTGTGTGTGTGTATGTGTGTGAGTGTGTGTGTATTAGAGGGCACTCTAAGTCCCTGTGGAGGACTAAGGGTGACTTCAGGAATCATCCTGGATTGCTTCTACCGCCTTCTTGTTTTGCTCTGGGATATCTCAGACTCTGCCCACCAGAACCAGAAGTGCAGGAGGGTTCCACCTGGCATTTTTATGTAGGACCTGAGATCTGAACTCAGGATCTTCTGCTTTCGAGACAGATTCTTAACCCCTGAGCCATCTCTTCTGCTCTCTCCTATGGATATTCTTTTCTTTTTTTTTTTATTATTATTATTTATTCAATTGTGCGCGTGTATGTGTGCGTGTGTGTGTGTGTGTGTGTGTGTGTGTGTGTGTGTGTGTGTAGAACCACGGACGAATTCGGAACCGCCACGGACGCCTCCATCTCCTCCTTGTTTACTCTGCCCCGGGATTCACAGGCTCCGCCCTACCAGGACCAGAAACGCAGGCCGCCCCCGCTTCCACCTGACGTCTATACCTGGGGTCTAGGATCCGAACTCAGGACCTTCCGCCTGCAAGGCAGAGGTTTAACCCCTGAGCCATCTCTCCAGCCCCTCCTATGGATATTCTTAAGGGTCTCTAGCTATGGTCAGAGATAATGGGTTCTGTCATCACTAGAGCCAGTTTTTCAGAGTGAGAACTTGTTGCCCTCTGAAAGTCTGATTACAAAACAGACATGTTTCTTCTTAGTGAGTAAAGTCACTGGTTGATATAATAATGGACAGAGAATGTCAGTACAAAGCCCAGAGAGAATGAGACGCAAAGTTGAGATGTTTTGATAGAGATGAAAGAAGGGTAGAAGATACCCTTTATTTAATGGTCATCTTGAAAGGAAGCCAACTCTGTTTTGGGGAATAAAGGTATAGTTGCTTATTCTTAAGTTGACTCTATGGGGAGTTTCTGCTTGAACACTTAAGCAGGGCTCTAAAACTGAACTTTTTTTTTTTTTTTTAACTTCTAGCATAGCTTTCCTTGCTTTGTTTAATTGGACTGAAATAGGATTGTTAGAAAAAAATTAGTTGGGTATGGTGGCTCATACCTGCTGGAAGTTTGAGGACAGCCTAGGTCACATAGTGAGTCCCAGGTCCAGCCTGAAATCCTGTCTCAAGAAAAAAAAAATTGCCTGTTGATCCTGGAAATTAAAATTGCAAGATTCTTTAATTATTTGTTGAAGATTATTAATTCATCAATAGCTATAAGTTTGGGAAGAAGTACTTGGATTGGAATGTACATGCAGTCATTATTTAGAAAAATTAATTAAGTCAAATGCATACATCTCAAGTCAGTCACTTTTTTTTTTTTTTTTTTTTTTTGAGATAAGGTCTCGTTATGTACCTGGCTTTGAATTCCTCATGCCTCAGTCCTTGACTCTGGGATTACAGGTGTGTAACTATGCCTGGGTATAAGTCAGTGAGCCAGTAGCTAAAGGTTAGTTAGTTTTTTTCAAGAGATAGTTAATGTCTAAAATTCTGAATTTTTGCTCACTATATTTCTTCCTTAATATCTGGTGCATTGAAGTGTTGAAAGAATTTGCTAAGCAATCACTGGAAGCTGAGATTCTGGTGAAAAACAAAATATGTGGCTTAAAAATTTAACATCCTAACTGGAAGACAGTGAATGTCTGATGCTTCTCACGGTAAATAATTAAACTCCAGTGGATGTGGCACCACCAAAGAACTTGAGCAGAGAATGGTGTCTTATGGAAAATCATTAAGGTCTTAAGAATTATTTTCCAAGCATTTGGATATGATTGAAGGAGAGAGAGAGACGAGGGATGGAGTTTTATTAAGGCCCGGTATTTTTTCCTTTTATACAAACAAAATGAGTGGTTGTCTCTGCTCCCTCCCTCCCCAGGCCCTAAGGAGGTCTAAGTGTGACTTATAGTGACCTGGAAGTCTGGTTCCTCCAGAGACTTCCTGCTCCGTGGACACATGAGTATTTCCAAGGCATTTTTTTTTTTTATCTTGAAGAGAAGCAGTAGAATTACTGACGGAGATCAGGAATCACACAGGCTGTATTTCTGCCATTTTTTTTTTTAAATTAAAAATTTAATTATACATTTTAAAATTTTTTACCAGTTCCCTCCCTCCCCCCTCCTCCTCCCCCCCGAACCCCCTCCTCCCCCTCCCCTTCCCCCAGTGCCTCCCCCCCAATTCCCAGAGAGTCCTTTATTGTGTACGCCTAACTCTCCACTGGGTCCTCCTCTCCGATGACATATAAGGACCCAGTTCTGCCATTTTTTTTTCTGACATTGCTTATTTTCTTATAAGCCTACCAACTCATAAAGTAAGGGTGAATGATTGGCTTTGGTTTTTACATATGTAGAAAAGAATCAAATTTTTATAGGTCTCAGGGATAGGCTTTTAAGTATTTGTTTTTGTGAATGGCTCTATATTATTTTAAATTACCATAGGTTAAAATTGACGTGTGTGTGTGTGTGGGGGGGGGGGGTGTGTGCTCGTGCGCGCACGCGCAAGCATGTACATTTCTGTAACATTTTTGTGGGGATAAAAAAGACTGAAGTCAGAGCTTCTTGCATGGTAAGCATATGCTAGACCCCTGAGCTACACTATAAATATTAATACATGCATGTGTTTGTGCAACTGTCACCATATCAGGATTAGAACAACTCAACTCACCCCATTCCCCAAGCTATTCTTTTATAGCCACTGCCCTCAGTATCTTATGTTCTCTTCCTGGATTCACTTTCCTAGATTGCCTTTCATTTGTTCGTTTTTTATTCAACAAGTGTTCCATGCTCATTTCTGAAGTAATTCAAAATGACACGGTCGGCAGAATTGCATGACTGGCCTCCTTTTATTATTATTATGGAGGAGAAAAACTTGGGAAGATGGAAGCTCTTTCAATACAGCTGTATAATAAAAAGAATACCCCCTCCCCAATTTGTTATTGCTAGACTGGAGTCTGAAAAGAAAAGACAATTTAAGAAGAGGATAGAAGTTTATTTTTCACTCCTTTGACACCTAAGAAATGATTAGTTGATGTTTTCAAAGAAGATCAGGTCAGTGTGGTTAATTAGCTGTGGTAATCAGGTGACTTAAATCAGCTAACTCCTTGTTAACAATTTCCTCAATTTTGTAAATAAATGACCAAACAGAAAATAGCTGTTTCAAGATTAAAGGTGATTCCATGACTTATTCTACTGGTGGCAAATTGGAGAGACTATTTCTTCACCTTCTCTCTTCGTAGCTTCCTGTAACATTTCGAAAGACCAAGCTACTTTGCGTTTGAGAGGGACGTGCAAGAGTCACTTTTAACATGATTTTAGAGTCAGGCTCAGGGCACCTCACACCTTCATTTCAGCACACTTTGAGAGAACAGTTTAGGGGAGTGAAACTTTATAAGGGACATCATTCACGTAAACTTTAGTGATAGAACTTAGTTAAGTGACATCATTTATGTTAACATCAGGAACAGGCCAGTAGTGTATATTGCTGAAATTCTCTGTAGGGTGAACTTCTGTTTTTGATCCACTTGATGTTTTGTTTTCTTTCTCTAAGTTAAACCTGAATGAGTGATTCAATCTAATGAAATATGTTTTGGTTTTTGGTTAGGGCTCACTTTAACGAATACCCTAGGTGATCTGTTTAGAGAAACTACAATTTTTTTTTGTGAGAATGGTGAGTATTAACTTGTTAAAAAATAAATTTATTAAATTCACATTTTTATATACATGCTCTTTGCGTCCCTTGCCCCTCCCTCCCTTCTTCCTTCCCTTCCCTCGCTCTCCCATCCCAACTCACGCTCCCTCCTATTCTTATGTAGATCTAGTCTACTCCCTTCTGTTCTCCTGTCCTTTGGTTCTATGGGTTCTGGGGGGGGGGGTCCCTCTGTATCATCTGTTTTCATGGGGCAGATAGAAAGACCCTTTCTTGGGCCCACTCATGGGTACTTCCCTACCTCTGTCTGACCCCTTGCCCCTAAGGATCCTATTGCCTAAAACTATGAGAAAACATGATCCATGTCCCTCTGCCTTGTAAGTCCTGGATTACTGGCTTGTATAACCATTCCCAGCAGAAATATATATTTTTAATTTTTTTCAATGAATTCAAGGTCAAGTGCATGTGAAACAGATACCCTATCCTTTTGGAACACATTCATTGCCTTCACCTGTAGCCTTTAATTACATTGCGAAAATACACAAATAATACAGCCAAATCCTTGCCTCGGCCTCCAGAATGATGTGATTACAGGAGTGTATACTAACCAGCAGGTGACAACTTGCCAGGCCTACCTTTATGTCCTGATTTTCACTGAATTGATAGTCAGAATATTATGGCGGTATATCCCACAGCCTTGCGTTTGCTATTACATCTTCTGAAAGGAACTGAACACCTTGAAGACTTGCATGCATAATGTGGGTTGTCTAGGACTGTGTTGGGAAAGAATATTTGATAAATTAATATTTGCTTACTTACAAAAAGGCTACACTGAAATCACTCCCATTTTATGAAAAGGGAATGCCTATGGTTTCCTTGAAGTTATGGAAGGTCACCATATCTCTGAGCTGGGGAGGCACCTCAGAGAAGAGGATCCTAGAGACTTATTAGCAAGCCAATCTAGCCAACTGGTAAGCTCAAAATTCAGTGAGAGAACCTGTCTCAAAAAAGATGGAGAAGCAATTGAGCCTAACACTAGACTTCACCTCTGGCCTCTACCATGTGCTGCCAAACACACAAATATGCACCATGAAGAAGGCATCAGCTGAAGCCAGTGATGTAAAAGTAAATCTCTTTCCATTTTAGAAGCTCCCTGGCAGTGCTGACTCAGTCCTTCTCACTTACCCAAGAATTCTGCACTCAACAGGGTCTACTATGGGCAGAGGGACACAACCCGTATGACTTGGAGATTTTAGCTCAGTTGTTTTTCAGATATGTTCCTCTGGTTCACTTTGAACCCCAGGTTTCCTGACTGTGAATGCTAAGCATGACTTCTACCTGCCAGACTGGCAGTTAAAGTCAGCGTGAACATGCAAGGCAGTTCTGTAACATTCAGCTCTCCGGGAACCTGCTACTGAATCATTCACAGTTGACCCTGTGCAGCTTAGCTCAGGGCTGGGAGTCAGCTCCATGCTGTGATCTTTTGAAACAAAGAAACCACCTGCCAGACTCTATCCATAGGAATTGCTGAGGGGTGAAAATGAAGCTTTTTAAGGCGGTGACTCGTCCAGACAAATGTTAGACAAGGTGTCTCATCACCGGCTTCTGCACTTTCTTTCTTTACCTTCCAAGTTGGAGGCCCAGGCTCAATGTCATGTCCAGGAGAGGTTCAAACTTCTCAGTTGACTCAGTCTTTCCATCTCAGGAGTCCTGGACATGCTACCCGTAAACTTGGTTTAATGCAGTTTTTTCTTTTTTTGATGCCTCTGGAACCCCGAGGACAAGAGGGATGGAAACAGGTCTGAGCAGAGGTCGGCTTGCTTCAGGTCAAGAGGGATTTACTGAGAAAAGAGAACACTCAAAGGTGGATACTTGACTTGTGAGAACGTGGAGGCAGGATATAGCAGAATCACAATCAACAATGAGTGTTTTTTTCCCTCTTACATAAGAGCCTCTTCTCAGACTGGTATGCTGGCACAAGGATACAATCCCAGCCTCCCAAGTAAGTGCTGGGAGACTGAGGCAGGAGGCTTGGGAACCATGAACACAACAAAACCAAGTTCTTTATTGTTTAATGAAACCACGAGAAGGTAACTGAGAAGTCGTATTGGTGAGGGACAGCTTGATCTGGTTAGTATGCCAGTTAGAATAGCCACTGATGTGTTTATTGTACAAGGATTTGCCAAGATCCTGCCATCAGGAACTGGTTTTTGCAGTGGACGAGGTAGGGAAGTCAACACTTGTGTTGTCCTGGAGGTTTGGGGGCATAGCAAAGGGGAGTGATGCAGTCCAGGTAGTACAAAGAGCAAAGGTCTAGAAATACCAGTTGTGTGGAGTATTTCATTTGAACTGAGTCTTAAAAGGACTGTGTCAATAGGACGTGCAAGATCCAATCTAAGGAGGATTTCATTTGGCTAAAAAGTTCGTATCTTTGAAGAACACTAAGTTGACAAGTACAGTGATCAGATTTGGTGGTGGTGGTGGTAGTGGTGGTGTTGGTGTTGGTGGTGGTGGTGGTGTGTGTGTGTGTGTGTGTGTGTGTGTGTGTGTGTGTGTGTGTCTGTCTGTAGGTAGAGGTTGATGTTGGGTGTCTTCCTTAATATCTTTCTTTTTTTGAGACAGGGTCTCTCACTGACCCTAGAGCTCACCAATTCAGCCGGAGTGGCTTGTGTTTAAGCAAGTGGTTAATGATTTTTTTTAATTACTAAACTTCTTAAACACCCTTGAAATGCTATTGTTTACAGTGTCTTAAATAGCTATTTTCAAGAAGAAATAAGCTAGCAAAAATATTAATTTACTGTACTCTATGGTGACATGTTTCTGAACATGCCTGGAATAGGTGTGTTCCTGAAAATTTGTGTGAATTAAGTTCAATTTTCCTTATCCAGTTTTGTCTGGAATACAAGAAATGTCTAGTTAAGGAGACTTTTTTTTTTTTTTAGTTAAGGAGACTTAATAATGTAAATAATACTTACATTTCTATATTAAATGAGCTCCTGGGAATCAGATATCGTTATAATTTGGCTAATTAGATTGTCAAACTGGTTGCAGATTATGAATATAGAAGAGTTAGAGGAAAGTAAGCACATGGGGAGAAAAAGCTAAGGGAGGCTATTTAGAATAAGTGCCTATGCCCTAGGCTTATTCCTCTCTCTGTTCTTAACTTATGGGTAAGAGCTTTGATTATCACTACCATGAGAAGAAAACCAGATGCAGACATTGAAACAGGACTGCCAGAGAGTTTCATAAGAGGTGGGGCTGGGGGTCTGAGCCCATAGTATATAATGTCAGGGACTTAACCCTGGTGGCTACTTGGCTTCTAAATAGTCTCCTCCTCTGCCCCTTCCTTGCCCTACTGTAATTTACAGTACTTTATCAGTAGTGTGCGGCCTTCTGGCAGTTCACACTTAGCCTCTTAACATTCTATGCAGAAATGTGCTGTGCTGATAGGCAAAAGGAAACCGAAGGCTCCCAGTTGAAGAAATAATGGTTTTTGCAGTGGGGCAAATTCACTGACATAATGTGAGTTACTTCAGTAGCAGTGAAGGGACACAGGATCTTAGCACCTTCAGGAATGCACAGCATTCTTTGATGCGGAAGCCTGGCCATTGGGCTTTTATGTATATGTCCATATGCATGCACACAAGGATTCCATTTTGAGCAGAACTGGTGAATCTTTGTGTTTTCGGGAGAAGGAGTTCTTGAGTTACAAATGGTATAGTAAAGTTTCAGTTTACATAAGGACCCAAATCACGGCGTTTAAATAATTCTTGTTCATTTGTTTGTAGGATTTTTTGGAAATGCCCAGAGACTTTTCCTTCAGCCTAGTTGAGTAATGACACTGATTTAGAGGTGGCACAAGATGCTTCTGGAAAGTCCTTTGACTGTATTTTACTGCTCTGCATTTTTTATGAAAAAATGCTTTCCCTGAGACTTCCGTCTTAACATACTTTAGGAACTCTGAGAAGACATCCTGTTGTCTTCTTGTTCTATCAAGCTGTGGGGAAGGTTATTCAGTGTTGGAAAGTGTCTACAAAGGCACAATTAGAAAGTTTATTCCCTTACAAGCTACCTGTTTTATTTTAAGAACTTTTTCCCTCATTTTCACGTGTATGTACATTTCATTTGAGAATGTATGTACATGTGTATGGCATGCATTTGAGTGCACATGCTTATGTGTGTGTGTGTGTGTGTGTGTGTGTGTGTGTGTAGAACCATGGGCGAATTCGGGAACCATCATGGACCACCTCCACCTCCTGCTTGTTTACTCTGGCCCGGGATTCACAGGCTCCGCCCTACCAGGACCAGAAACGCAGGCCGCATCTATATCTGGGGTCTAGGATCTGAACTCAGGACCTTCTGCCTGTAAAGCAGAGGCTTAACCCCTGAACCACTTCTCCAGCCCCTCTATCTTATTCTTTTTTTTTTTCTTCAGGTTTTTTTTTTTTTTTTTTTTTTCAGCTCATACAAACTTATTAGGTACACCAGTTCCCTCCCTCCCTCCTCCTCCCCCCCCCCCGTACCCCCTGCTCCCCCTCCCCACCCTTCTCCCTCCCCATCCCCCAGTGCCTCCCACCCCAATTCCCAGAGAGTCCTTTCTTGTGCATGTCTGATTTTCCTCTTATCTTATTCTTTTTGAGACAGGGTCTCTCCTCACAACTCACCCACAAGGCAAGACTGGCTAGTCAGCTGCCTTGGCATTCTCCAAGGTGGGCCGCTATGCCCACTCAACATTTTACACAGGTTCTGGAAGCTGCACTCCTGGACAGGAGTTTTTTTGTTTGCATGGCATGCTCTGTAACCACCAAGCCATCCCCTAGCCCTAGATTTTTTTTTGTACATTTATCTTGTGTGCATGCATGTGTATGTGCACATGTGCTGCAATGTGCATGTAGAGGTCAGGACAGCTTACTTCTGCTGTGTGGGTCCTGAACTCAGGTTTTCAATTTCAGAGGCAAATACCTTTACCCACTGAGTCATTTTGCAATCCTGTTTTTTTTTTTTTTTTTTTGCGCATATGTGTCTATGTATATCAGAGGGCACTGTTTGTGCCTATGGAGGGCTAAAAGTGACTTTGGGAATCACCCATCCTGGATTGCTTCTACCTCCTATTTTCTTTGCTCTGGAGAATCCCAGGCTCTGTATTCTAGGACTGGAAGTACAGGCCACTGCCATTTTACATGGGATCCGGGATCTGATCTCAGGACCTTCTGCCTGTGAGATAGAGGCTTAACTCCTGAACCATCTCTCCAGCCCTAGAACTGTTTTATTTTTTTTTAAAGTGCAAATGCTTGTGGAAGGCTTTAAAATTTGTTTAAAATGTTCTGAGAATAAGCTCACTTGGAAGCAGCTTGGGAGGGAGGAGAGGTCATAGTATAGAGTCCTAAAAATCCTGGCATGTGACAGGAACCAAAGGAGAGGGATTTCCCGCCAGGGAAGTGGATGTGGGATCAGTAGGGGAGATAAGGCACTAACTGCCTCATTCCGGGACTGTTGGAAGAGCCTTTCAAGTTTGAGCTGCTTTTTTCTTTGCAACTTCCCCCTTGGGAGCCCCTATGTTCAACATTAAGCACAAGCCTTGTCAGGAAGAATTGACTTACCCTGGTCTCTTAGCTTTTGAATCAACCCGGACTGGATGACTTGAATTCCTGGGAATGAAGCATTTGCTGACAGTTGTCCTCTCACCTCGCAAGGAGACCGGTAATCCGTGGTTTATCAGTCAGTATAGGTCTGTTGGGCTGAATTGAGTTTAGCATGTTTGTTTCTTGAAAAACACTTATGACTCTTAAGACAGGGTATCATTTTGTAGCCCAGGTTGGCCCAGTATTTAAAATGGTGCCCAGATTGATCTTGAACTGGTGGCAAGCTTCCTGCCTCTGCCTTCTCAGTGCTGAGATTATAGGTGTGAGTCACAACCCCTGGATACAGACAGTTAAAGGTCTCAGTATTTCATGAAGGAAGCTCAAGGGAGGGCTCTGATAATGAGATCGTTCATTTTTCCCTTCAAGAGAGGAGTTGGACGTCTAGGTTTATTAGTATATAGCTAGAAATATGGTAATAATGTGGGACGATGAAACTTTCCTGTGAATGCATTATGAAGACATTATATTCTCTAGTCAAAGGAGATTTTTTTTTCTTTTTCTACTTTTACAAGCATATTGGGTATTCATCCCAGCTTCTCTCCCTCTCTGCTTAGTCAAAGGAGATTTTTGCATTTGTTGTGTTTCTTTCTCCTATACAGGAGAAAGTTAAAGACTCATTTTTAATGCTTTTAGGAAGAATTTGAAATTTTTTCTTTTATGTCTCGGAACACCTGAAATTCTAAAGAGAAAACTTTTTGTCTTGAATTTCTATTTTTATTCTGTACCTTATGCCAAAGAAAAAGCCAAGGTCAACAGGCATTTATTTTTAGGATTATAGGAAGATAGTTATATTCAAGTTTAACATGTAACATAATGGTTTAACGTTCAGTCCAAGAAAGTCTTTATATCTATCAATCAATTTTGAAGGAAGATGTTAGCTTTGTATATGTATAGCATTTCAGAAAATTACCTGGGATAGAATGACTTAAAATAGACAATAATAAAATTTTTTATTTTTAATAAGAAAATAGGAATTAATAGTAGGTTTGGCTTTCGATCTAACTTGGTCTCTGTTTCCTACAGGATTTTCCAGTCTTGATCTTGACTCAAACTGGACCAATGTATTCTTTATGGACAGGTGGTAAGGAAACCATCAAGGTTCCCTGCTCTGAATGTCCTGTCAAGCAAGGAGCTCAGATTGGAAGGCTTTTGCTTTCTGCATCTGATGCTAGAGTTGTCAAGTCCCGTAGGGATAACTGCACTTCAGGCCTATGCTGGTGGTCCCCACACACCAGATCATAGGGTGAAGTCATCAGGGAAAACTTTAGTGAGGTGAACAAAGTGGTCCCCTTCATGGACATGGGAACAATCAGTCCCATTGCCAGGACTGGAAGTTATGTGTCTCTTGGCTCTTCTAAAAGCATTTCTTCTCTCCTCATTGGGCTCTTACTTTAGTCCTTACTGAAAAATCTGGGCAAGGTGGCATAACACCTGTATTCCCAGTCACTATGGAGACCGAGGTGAGAGACCAAACACAGGAGACACTGTCACAAGGAAACAAACAAAGGGGCTGAATTTTATATTTGTTTGCTATAATGCCTGAGGCCCCTATTAGGAACATCAGATCATTCATTCATTAATTAATGCTAAACCATAATTGTAGCTATCTAATATCAGATGGTTACTGAAAATACTATTTTCAACTAAATCCCTCACATCAGTTTATTTCGATTCTTTTTAGAAATGTGTAATATGGAAAAAATTCCATTAAATAAACGGTTTTGTTTGAGTCAGTTTGTGCTAGTGGTATGACTTCTTGCTGAAACTATTACTTTTTTCCAGCATAAAAGTTCCAACATTCATGGACTGGAGAGATGGCTCAGGAGTTAAGATTCTGCTTCTCAAGCAGGTCTCCTGAGTTGGGATCCCAGGTCCCACATAAAAACGTAAAAATTCCAAGAGGAAACGACGGTGGTCTGTACTTCCAGCTTTGGTGGGTAGAGCTTGGGAAATCCCAGAGCGAAGCAAAAAGGAGTAGTAGAAGCAATCCAGAATTGATTCCTGAAGTCAGCCTTGGTCTTCCATAGGGACACACAATTCTCTCTTACACACACACACACACACACACACACACGCACGCACGCACGCACAATAAATAAATATAATGTAAAATAGTGTAAACATTATAAAAAATGTTCCAACATTCTATTAATGCAATGACTAAAATTTATAATGGCAACAGCTCATTCTTACTTTAATTCCTAGTGATTCTAGGCAAATATTAAGGCTTCTTTTTTTCTTTTTCTTTTTTTTAAAACTTTTTTTTTTATTTATTCAATTGTGCATGTGTGCACATGTGTGTATGTATGTGTGTGTGCAGAACCACGGGCAAATTCAGGAACCACATGGACCGCTTCCATCTCCTCCTTGTTTACTCTGCCCCAGGATTCACAGGCTCCGCCCACTAGGACCAGAAACGCAGGCCACCCCTGCTTCCACCTGGTGTCTATACGTGGGGTCCAGGATCCGAACTCAGGACCTTCCGCCTGCAAGGCAGAGGCTTAACCCCTGAGCCACCTCTCCAGCCTCCAAGGCTTCTTTATTTCTGGCAGTCACTGCCAGAAATGAGCTTAAATGTTATTTATACTGCTGTTACTCTTGGGGCAGCCTAAATTTACCATATATGGACAGAAATCCGAGCACCGCTTCATCATGTGAGGCTATCAGTTGGTGACAATATAATGTTGTTGATTTTGTGTCAACAAGCCATTGAATTGTTTCTAGTCATTACCACAACTACATTACAGCACAAGGTGATGACATTTATAGTGCCTGGAAGTGATTTGGAGACCTATAAATGCTGTTTGAGCGCAGGCATAACAAGCTGGGGCCAAAGGACTTGGTACAACAGATAACTGGCTGGTAAGGTTCATTCTGAAGTACTTTTGCTTTTGCCTGTCAAGAAGTGTAGCATCTCTGCGGTGATTTTGCAAATAGCATATATCTTCATGTCACAGGATCCGCTTCCTCTGCATGAAATTTGAATCAAGGCTAAGAACCAGGCATAATCACTCACATTTGTGATTCTAGCACCCAGGAAGCTGAGACAGGAGGATTACCATGACTTTAAAGCAAGCCCGCATTGCATAGTACCAGGCAATTCTCGGTTACAGTGAGACTCAGTTACAGAAAAAGAAAAACAAAAATCAGGCCGGTGAGATGGCTCAGCAGGTAAAGGCACCTGCACACAAACCTGGCGCCTTGAGTTTGATGGCTGGAGCTCACATGACAGGGAGAACCAGCTTTCGAAAGTTTTCCTCTGACTTCTACACGCATGCAGCATGGATGTTTCTCCTCTCCGTTTCTCTCTCTAAAATAAAGCTCAAATAATGGTCTTTCTTCAACTGTTAAATAGCATGCACCGAACACTTAGTAGGCTGAGACTGGAGGAGTTTGAGATACACGGTGAGACCCTTCCCTGATTCAGGTACTACTAATATAAGAACATTCCTGATTCACTGAATCAGAATTGTAGTTTCATTATGAACAATTTATAAACAAGAATAATCACGGGGCTGGAGAGGTGGCTCAGGGGTTAAGCCTCTGCCTTGCAGGCGGAAAGTCCTGAGTTCTGATCCTGGACCCCACATATAGACTCCGGGGGGCGGGGAGGAAGCGGGGGCGGCCTGTGTTTCTGGTCCTGGTAGGGCCGAACCTGTGAATCCCCGGGCAGAGTAAACAAGGAGGAGGTGGAGGCGGTCCATGGTGGTTCCTTAATTGGCCTGTGGTTCTACTCACACATACATACACATGCGCACACACAATTGAATAAATAAATAAAAAGATAATTTAAAAATTGTAAATCATTGTAATTAAAAAAAAAGAATAATCACAGCTTTTGTTTGGGTCGGAGGTTTGGTTTCAGTTCTCTTGTGGTGCTGTATACACCTAGGAAAGCATACTACCCGCAAGCTACATTTTTGTAGCCCTAGTTATGATTATCACTTGCTTTTTTTTTTTTCAAGTGGTCTGCATGCACGCATATGTGTGTGTGTGTGTGTGTGTGTGTGTGTGTGTGTGTGTGTGTGTCAGAGGGCACTATGCATGTTTGTGGAGGCCCAAGGATGACTTCAGGAACCACCCTGGTTGCTTTTACTTCCTATTTTACTTTGCTGTGGAGTTTCTCAGGCTCCATCTTCCAGGATGGGAAATATAGGCTGCTGCTATTTCCACCAGGTGTTTTTACCTGGGATTTGAACTAAGGACCTTCTGCTTTCGAAGCAGAGAGACTTAACCCCTGCGCCATCTCTGCAGCCTTATTTTGCTTCTTTTTTAAGTTCTTTTTATTTGTTTATTACACATATGCAAGGGAGGGGAGGGAGAGAGAGTTTCAAAGAATAACTTAGAAACTCAGTTTTCTCCTTCTGCCAGGTGGAATTCTGGAGATTGAATTTAGGTAGCCAGATGAGCAGATTCCTTACCTGATGAGCGATTTGGCCAACCCTAAACTTTCTTAATTTGATAGAAGGGATGTGTGTTAGTGTACCTCAGTAGTTTCCTAGCTGATGAACTATTGAAAACTGTCCTGACCTCATGTAACACACACACACACACACAGTATGCAAATGAATGTGAAAAATATCCATCCATTTTCCCATAATTCATGCTGCTGTGATCAGCAGTTATACAGGAATCTTTTGTGAGTTAGGTTAGAAATCTGCTTGAGTGGGGGAATGATTTATAGTTTTATCACAAAACATGTTAAATCACTAAGTGATGAAGAGCATTTTACTCCTTTGCAAAGTAGTAATTCACTAGGTAAGAGAGTGGTGGGCCATCTTCAGTTTCTTCTGTTCAGATATCCTATTAGGGTACTCTTGCCATTAAAGATGTAAATAACCAGCGATTAGTACTTGTTTGTAGATGATGGGAACTGGATGGGACAAGTTTTTCTTCTCTTTGCAGGAGTAGTTCCTCTGCAGACCCTTAGTGGCTTAGCAGATAAGGACAGCACTGTGAAGGGTTCAGGGCAAGTATAGAAACCACTGGAATCAGTTTCAGTTCTTTGGTTTTGACTGAGAATGTTCTTGGTAAAATCTTGGAGATACTTTAGAATGTTTTGGATCTATAAAGGATTGCTCACTTACAATTTTTTTGTGTGAATATATCTGATTAGGACTGGGAGGAATACATTACTTTTTTTTTTTTTTTAGAATTATACCATGGAACAGGTGTACTTAGGATTCTACTTTCATAGCATCAATCTTTTCTACTATCGAAGGATTGCTTTAGGGTTTTTGATGTCCAGCTTGTGTTTCCCTGGCATGACCTCCCTCCCTTCATGCAGGGAAGCCTGTGGATGCTCTGCTGAGCATTCCAGGGTGAAGCAGGCCTCCCAGGAACTGAGATTCTTTATCACACTCCCAGGGGAGTTCATTGCTAGTTGCTGGTACCAACAGCTGCGGTATGATATTGCCCAATCCCAGGATTTCTTATTGATGGGTTGAGGGGGAGTGGGATTGCTGTTTCGGATACTTTTTTATCTCGGGAAGGGAATAATTTATTATGGAGGATTTCTCAGATGATCTCTTTCATGTTGAGTTAAGACGTTTTGAATGCTGAGTGTCTGAGCTGCTTAGAGGACTGGTGGTGATACTACCCTCAGGGCTGTGACTCTTGCCCGCATCCTATTAGGGTACTCTTGCCATTGAAGATGTAAATAATCAGCATGACTGTCATTCCATAGGTGGGGGGGGCAGGGTTTCTTGCATTCTGCCTTGCTCAGGAATGTCCTGCAGGATGGGTCGCTGTCCTGTCCCAAATGTCAACAGTGAGCCTTCAAGAAGCCCTGAAAAGCAAGGCTGGGCTCTGCTCTCTGGTGCAGTCAGACAGGCTGATGGCAAAGTGGGAGGTGCTTAATGAAAACCCAACTTCTTGTGAGAGACGGAAGGGGAAGCAAAGCGGAGACTATTGATCAGATGAAAAAGGAAAAGAGAAGCACTTATGAAAGACAGAAACTTCAGCTCCTCCTTTCTTGGGAGGGAGAGGATATTTGCATCCTGTTCTGAGGGCAGTTGATTGTTGAAATGGCTCTATATTTCCATACTAACCCAGTATTTATGGACTCTGACTTGAATTGACTCTCACTCGCTTGGAGAGAGCATTCAGATGAGTCCCTGATACCAGTGGTCATAGCCCATGGAACTTGGCCATGCAAATAAAGCTGCTTGGGGTCTGACCTGGGGTAAATGAAAGAGCTACAAGGTGTGTTGTGTCCCTGCTGACAGCCTCCTGGGGACGGCCCACCACCTGTTTCGTGGCTCCTGCTTTACATGACGGTCTGAGGAGCCAAGAGGGGAATCTGTGCTAGTTCAGGAACTATCATATCTGGTTTTCATTCACTGCTTTATTGTCTTTGCTGTTTATTTATACCCGTCTGCTGCTACCCAGCCTATTCCTGAAGTCAGTCTGCACAGGCAGGAATCTCTACTGTGCAATTTGATCGATCCTAAGTTACTTAATCCATGAAATGGGGGTTATTGGGAGGATAAACAAGACATCCCTAGAACCACATGGAACACTGGGCAAGTTCTGGGTGAACAAACGCTGTCGTTTGTTTTCTGGAATCCTGCAGGTCCTTGATTCTGTATGTTTCCACCTTGGCATCTCTGGAGGGAAGTTAATTGTTATTGCTGAGGCTCAATTTTCCCTTCTATTATACAGGAATGAATCATTTTTCCTATAGCTCTAAGAGGAGCCTGTGGGTATGTTCAGAGCTTTGCATATTGGTAAACACATAGTGGACACTCAATAAACAGCAGTTGTCTTTTGAGTGCTTCTTATAGTTAGATACAGGAGTCAACTTGAAAGCTCAGGCTCTGGGCACATTTGTAAAGAATCAGTGCTGAGTTAAGCCCCAAGCAAATTTGCAAGAGATTGCCTGACTGACCAAGAGACCCAGTCGGCTAGTGCCTGTGCAAGTGGATAAGATGGAAAGAATTGGGTAAGGAAGTTGGCATCCTTCTGTATGCTTGACCAAACATGTTGGTCTGGCAAATGAAGACTGTCTCTCAGCAATCCTGTGTATACGGTGTGGTCAGTTCCCTTGTACCTTGGTATTAGTATGAGCCCTTATGCCAAACTGGACAAGGAAGTGTAATTGCACAATTATAAGCCAAAATAAGACCACTTGTTCCTTTAAGTCATTTGGTCCTGAGTTTAGCAACAATGCAAGCAAACTACTATAGTGTTGGATTCACATGTAAGTAGCATTTTTCCCAGCAAGTGTGTAAGCTCTATGAAAAGGGGCTGCACCTTATCTTTGTTTATTTCATAAACTTGGAATAATATTTGCTATAGTAATTAGGAATTGCTTGTGGCTCTAGTGAATCTGACATCAAACTCTCTTGACCCTTTCTGTTTTTGAATTGCATTAGAATGATACCTGTACCTGACAATGGATTCATTGACTTTGCAGGTTTTGTTCCTAAGTGTTTGCCTCATGATCTCAGTAGGTAAAAGTGCTTGCTGCACAAGTCTTTATGTAGGTCATGTGCAGGAATTATATTGAACTCTTATTTGTTATCAACATTAAAAACATGCCTATCAATACCAAGGGATTTGGAATTAAGTATAAAGAGCAAAGCAAAAGTGTTGGTCTAATTAAAGAATTACTTTACATATGTTCAGGGAAGGCAAAACACAGGCCTCCTCAGGGGGATTTAGTGTTTGGAAGGACCAGCATGTACTAAGAAGATCTTGCAGAAAAATAGGATTTGTGACAGAAATTGACTACATCTGCCTTTCTCTTCTAAGAAGAGAATTCATGCTATGGAGAAGAATTTTATGAGGAAAGGTTAAAAGAACAAAAGGGTTATTGGTAATGATGTAAAGTTTTTCTCTTTTTTGAAAAACCTCATAGTTGGATTGGAGAGATGCATCAGGAGTTATTGCCTTTCTCCAGCAAGCAAAAGGACCTGTGTTTAGATTCCCAGATCCCATGGAAAGACAGAACAGAAATGGAAGTGGCTTGCAGTGCTGGCTCTGGGAAGTGTTCCCAGAACAAAGTAGTAAGGAGACATGGCAACTTAGGATGATTCCTGATGTACCCTTAGACCACCACAGTTACGCATGCATGTGCGCGTGTGTCGGTACACACACACACACACACACATACACACAGCAGGTTTTATTGTGGACATGATCTTGTTATATAGTCCAGGGAGCCTCTTGAGTGATGGGATCACATGGGTGCCATCATGACTGGCATACTTTTTCTTTTTTTTTTTTTATGTGGGTATGATGCTGTTTTTATTTTTTATTTTTTTATTATTATTTCCACTTATACAAATTTAACAGGTACACCAGTCCCCTCTCTCCCTCCATGTCCCCCCTCCCACCCCCCTACTCTCCTCTCCTCTCCCCCCTCTCTCCCCATCCCCCAGTGCCTCCCCCCTAATCCCCAGAGCATCCTTTAATGTGCATGCCAAACTCTCCTCTGGGTCCTCCTCTCCGAAGAGGTGCACTGTCATACTTTTTCTATGAATCTCCCTTTTTTTTTTTAGATTTAATTGTTTGGTTCTGCCATACTGATGAAGATGCATTCACTCTCTTAGAGTTCCTTGCATGATACCTGAGGTTATGAATGGTAGAGAAGTGATTTTCTCAGTGCACAGCTATCCCTGGAAATCAGACGAGCCCTCTATGACTCTAATATCTCATCTCTATGCAGCGAGTTAGACCAAGGAAGTTTGGGATAGGCTACTAGAAAAAAAGTTTTTCCGAACCCAATGCCTTCATGCCCTATCAAGTTGGGAAACAAATTTATCCTTCTGTTTGATTTAAATTTACAGAATGATTGAAGAATTCCTTTTTCTTTTTTGTCAGGTTTTGATTGCTGCAAATTTTTGAAGGCCCAAGAATCTTTAAGTACAATGTTAGTTTCCAGTAGATTGCTCTCTTCCACCAATGTACAAGTGCTGGGATTTCACGCCAGCCACGAACTCTCCTAACGTTGGTGGACAGCACATTTGGAAAACAAATCAAAATCTCACTTTTATTCTCAAGTTGAGTGGAATGATTTTGTGTGCAGATGTGTGTGTGTGTATGCGTGTGTGTGTGTGTGCGCCTGTAAGAGAATATGGGATACTGAGTGATTTAATGTACGTATGGATGTGTGCTGGCATATAATTGTCAGGTTCAAATTCTTGCTCTGTGTATTTGCTGTTAGATTCTGATCAGATTGCAGAGCTGCTATCTCTTGAGTTGTTTTTAAGTGGGCAAAATAAAAAGGATTCTTAGGATTGTTAGGATGGTCAGGCTTTGTGACTAATGGCTGCTTAGTTACAATGAGACACTCAGAAAGCAATATGCATGTGAACCAATCAAGTCAGGGGCACGTACAGGTGTAATCAAACCCTGCTCCAGACCCTTCTACTAGCAGTTTATTTTGAAACCGCCCATGTCCTGACACCAATGAAGGATTTTGGCTGGTTGCTGAGAGGCCACCCAGCAATGATAAAGTGTCTGTTTGATTTTTATGGAGAGATATTTTTAAACAGTTGTCATTTGCAAGGCAGGACACACATAGACAGTCCCACTGAAAGGGCGAATTGGACAAAATGAATTATCATGCAAATGTTGATTAATTGAATGAGCTGGGAAATAAACCAAAAAAAAAAAAAATCAATGCTTATGAAGAGTTACTTAAATGCAATATTTTCTTAGTTTTATTTTTTCACATGTAATTTAGGTAATTTGCTCTGAAATTTTAAAAGCCATAACTTGAGTGTTTATTTTCATGTTGTGTTTAACTTGGTGCTTTAGCAAAAATAAAATAAGCAAAACCACCATTAGTTTGACTTGCAATACAGATTTCTTAAGAGATATATCAGTTATGTAAATTTTCAAAAGAGACTATATGCTGCCCTGAATTTTCTTCCTGCCGTTCTTAGGATTTCTGTAATTTTTCAATCAGATCAGATATTAAAGGAGACAAATGCCCTAAGCTTGCAAATGTATTATGTTAGATTACTAACAATACCCTGATTGATAAAGGTGATTTAATGTATGTTGTGTTAATAGCTAAACCTCCAAAGCTCCTAATCTTCCATGGAACTGTTGCTTTGTAGAACAAAATCCAATGAGAAGTTCTGGGATTCCAGAGTGAATTTGTGCATTCCTTAGGGGCATTTTTGCAAGGGAGGTTGTTGTGTTTTAAAGGTGGTTGATAAGAGACCTGCACCACCAACCCCAGACCTGCACCACCAACCACCACCATGCATTAGTCTATAGAAGGTATTTGGGTGTATGTGCTCCTGTACCACTCGGTACCACCATTTAGCCAAGGGAAGTTTCTGACCATTTGCAGCATACATTATAAATCAGGATGTCACTACCAGACAATCAGATTTGAACATTCCATGAACAAAGTAGCTTATATTCCTTGGAATAGATCACTTAACTGTGTTTATGTCACGCTGTTGATATGCCTGCATTTACACAGTCAGGATAACTTGCTGTTTATTTATCCTAGGAGAAGGTAATTGATCTGTGTATTTAGCTAATGTGGGGTTAATTATAGCCCCAAACTGAAATGGGTAATTTAGCATGATTGCTTAAATACAGAAGGAAAAAATGATTTTTTTTTCCAACTTTGAAAATGATTCCTATCCCTTGAATTTGTGAAAGAACAATTTTGAGTCTTCAATTTGGGCAGCTGTTGGCTGCTCTCTTCAAGAAAAGAAAATCCTACTTGGCACAATGCTTGAAGCTCACTGGTCAGATATTTGGGGAAGCTTGGAGGGTTTCCAACTGCCAAATTAGTCTCCTGGAGAGACCCAAGAACATTTCAGGATGTATTTGGTGAATGAAATGAACTTTCTTCCCATCTTCCTTAGGGGATGTTAATGCCACATGGGAGTGGTAACCTTTGGTGCCACATTTATACATCTGGTTGCAAATAATTTTGCAAAAAATACTTGTTTGCAGAAATGAGCCTGACAGCTTACAAATTAGATTTTTTTTTTCTTTAAAAGACTGTAATATTGGTTAGAATCTAAAACAGAAGGATTATAATTTGCTATGCATTTGTTTAAAAAGTACAGAGAGGGGAACTAATAATAAGCTAAGTAAAAAGAAATTACCCAATTGTAAAGTCAAGTTAACATTCTAGTCTCTTCCCCATGCTCTGTTATAGCTAAGTTTGTATCTATGTCTTTGCTTACATTACATTGTAAAATTACTGGATAAATATTGCAAGTTAACAATTGCAAGTTAACGATTTTCTCGAGCCTAATGTAACAAGACATAGATATAAGAACATTTGATCTATTAATTAATGGATATTTATGAAGTTTTTAATTTATTATGAACAATACTGTAATTCTAAAAATAATTAACTACTTAAATCTTAATTTCATGAGTAATTTGCATTCTTTTGCTAAGTAGTTGAATTTTTGTTGATTTTTTTTTTTAAATCCGAAATTTGTGTTTCATTCATGTAGTAGCTTAAATTTTACAACGATGTTTTTCTGTTTCTTGGTTATTGCAGAATGTGGCAGTGGGAGCTTTCGCTGTGCTAACGGATATTGTATCCCTGCCTCCTGGAGATGTGACGGCACCCGAGACTGTTTGGATGATTCAGATGAAATTGGTTGTGGTGAGTGGGGAGAGGCCAGGCTAAACCGTGTTGTGAGAAGCATAGTGTCTTGTGATTTCAGCTGTGACAGAGGTGTGCTTCAGTGTAGACCCAAAGTTTTGGTCTGAGAACTGACACATTAATAACAGGGTCATCTTCGGAGTGAGGGACTCAACTGAATCAGCTTCTTTCTTGCCCGGAGCCTAAGACTACAACCTTGACAATGACTTTGCTGATTATTCACTTTGGAAAATTTTGCAAATCAGACAATAATGTTATCTGAACTACCGTGATTCATAATTCAAGGAATAGTTTCTTTTTGTATAAAATATGTAGCATGATTTGTGGGAGTTACTGAAAAAAATCTTAACGGTGACTGGTTTTGTTTTTTAAAAGTTCAGTTAAGAAACATGATAATGCTGTAAACCTGAAATTAGCTGTACACTGTTTTCTCACTGCTTCACATAGTTGCTGGCATTATCCTAAAGTTAGGCTTTAGTTAGGAAATAGAGAGGTTAAGTCACATGCTAACAGTTTTGTCCAAGTTGCTGCCCTTAAATTGCTCTTCCCAATTTGCCACAGACGATCAGTCACTGGGTTGCAATGCCCTTCATTCTGACATGACCGACAAGGGTTATCATCCCCAGATCAGAAAAGCAGGTGAAAACATTAATCTTGTTGGAAATGTTGACTGTCCTGGGGCACAGTGGAGCAGTCAAACTGAAGAGTGTTTAGATGATGGGAATGTAGTAGTTCTGTTCAGTGCTTTTCAAGCGTGTGTGTGTGTGTGTGTGTGTGTGTGTGTGTGTGTGTGTGTGTGTGTGTGAGTGACTGCAGATTTCCATTCTCTGTTTGGGGTGCAACCTGAGATTTTGCATTCCTGTGAGTTCTGGTCTATGGCTCATCCTTTTAGTTAGCTGTGTTTTTGGAGATGTGATTATGTGGTTGTATAATACTGATTGACCGCTGGGCTTTTTGAGTTTTTTATTCTTTTATTGTATCAAGCATGATACAGTGAGCTTATGATAGTTTCATGCCTTAGTCCCGATTCACACCTTCCTTCCTCTTTCCACTCCTGCCAGTTTCCCTGAGTTACAATAGCAACAGGATGTAAGAACTGTCTATTTCTTGGATGAAGGAGTAAAGTTACATCTCCAGTTCTTTAGAGGTTGTTGTTAATTACAATGTCCTGTAACAATGACATTAATATCAGCAACTGTGATAGCAACCAGCATTACTGGCTCTTTCACAGACACGAGACTTTATAATACCTACATTAAAACCCGGAGAACTTGTCCCAAGTTTTTAAACAAGTCAGTAAGAAATAATAATTTAGTTTTCCCTCCTCACTCATCAGGATACATAGAGTTATTAAGCATTTAGTGAAACCTCATGGCTAATTTTTACATAAATGAGACACATCTGCTTTGGTGCCGTTGCTTGTAGGCATGACCTAGTGTGACAGTTATTGACAGCTGTCTTCGAACATATCAAGTATGGGGTTAATGCACATTTTTCTTTTCAAGCACTGTTACTGGCACAGCGGAGCAGATAGATGTTGACCTTGACCAATCTCCTTTTGGTTTGTTTCAGCTCCCCACTCATGTGGAACTGGCCTTTTCCAGTGTCACAGTGATGGGAAGTGCATTCTTCAATCCTGGGTGTGTGACCAGGAGGAAGATTGTGCCGATGGCTCAGACGAGCATCAGAACTGCCGTAAGTGTTGACAGTAGGACTTTATTTCTTTGGACTCTTAAAGACTCCCCTGCCACAGAGATGGGATACTCAGGCAGCCGATTCCTTGTAACAAGCTCGTGTGGACTTTACACAACAGGGAACTTATGTCTGCTGCCGTCTCCTTCAGAGCTTGAACACACTGAGATGGATTGTACTGAAGGATAATACCTCAGAGTTGGAAACTGGGATAGATTCCAACCTTTTGAAAGTTATTTTTACTGCTCTTATTATTACCACTACTACTATTATTACTAGAGACAGGCTCTCATGTAGCCTAAGTTGGTCTCATTCACAGTACAGTCAAAGATGGCTTTGAGCTTCTGACATACCTGTTCCCACCTCTCAAGTGCTGGTGGGTGCCATCAAAAACAAAAACAAGAATTTTTTTCGGTTCATAAAATTAATACATGTCATTATCATAAACAGTTTATTTAGTAGAGAATACTATAAAGAAAAAAAAAGCCAGTCCAGGAATGATTACTGTTTGTGATTTGTCATACTTTCTTGTTTAAACAAAGCTTTCCATGTGGCAGGAAGGCCTGCCAATCTTTGGCTGACACCCCCATCTTATTTCATTCATACTCCTTGCTGTTTACCTTTAAAATGTATATTGCACTCAATGCAGGTTGCTGATGCAACTACTCTTGCATACTTGAGTATTCCAAGGGCATTTTGATTTTTCCTCTGCTTTTATTTGACTGTTAAGTAGTCAAATAAAATTCCCTGTTGGTTATTTATTTCCAGGACATTTTTATTTATTACTCCTCTTCTTTCGATTTTCCAGCTTGACTTGGTATTACTTAGGTATTCCATCTTGTGTCCCCATATGTTCAGGGGGCATTCTGCTTGTCTTTGCATTCCAGTATTCATAGTTGGTGAATATCAACATGCTAACTCGGGTGTGACAATAATCACAAATGAAGCGTTTTCTCTTTCACAGCTGGGACAACTTGCTCAAGTCAGCAGTTGACGTGTACTAACGGTCAGTGCATTCCGAAGGAGTACCGGTGCGACCATGTCCTGGACTGCTCCGATGGAACCGATGAGAGAGACTGCCGTGAGTCTTGTGCTTCATGTCACCTTTGTCCCTTTGGCATTTTCACCAATCTGTTACATTTGTTGATGGACAGAAATGCCTACAATACACCACTTGTTGAAACCTCCTGGCAGGTTCTTTTGTGGATTAGGGGTGATGTTCTGATAGGAGTCTTTTTCTTCTTCATTCTTTTGTTAACGCTGCATATATGAATGTAGTGAATTCATAATATTTTTTAATTTGTACCCTTTAGTTCTAAGTCCCATCCCCCCTTCCTTTTCCTCTTACAATCCTTCATCTCCCTCCTGCCAGACTCCCTCTTATTTTAAATCTTTTCACTTGTGCAGCCTACTGTGTTTCATCTAGTTTGTCTTTGATGACAAATACTTGACATGCCTTATGCTCCAACAAATAACATACATCAGTGGACATACCATTGTGGGAAGTATCCTCCTTTTTCATCCCCATCAGTTTTAGTCCTCAGTCTCTCAGAGGCGTAGCTCTTCTTGATCTTTCAAATTTCGTGGTGAGATGTTCAGACAGATCTCATACAATTCCTGTATAAGTATGCATGTCTGTCATGAAATCTTGTACATTGCAACTCTGTCTTGTTCAGGAGGATAATGTGTGACTCACCATACTGTTTTACTTCAGACTCTTATAATTCTACTGCCCCCATGAAAGCTTCCTGAGCCTTGGGCTAGGGTTGGGTGAGGTGTATATGTCCTCTTTAGGGACAAGAAGTACACAGTCATTTGTCCTGCCTCAGCACTTCAGGTTTTTGAAGGAAGAAACATTTAACATGAACACAGAGTCCCCAAAGCTCATTGAATTTGTTGAGCGTGAAATCCTCTTTGGTCAATTTTTAAGTTTTATTACATTGCTTTTATAAGTTTCCAAGTAAGTTTTCTTTTAATTTTTTCTGCTTTCATGGACTTGATATTTTCCAGATTACTTGGGAAAAGTTGGAAACTAGTTCGTAACTGGCTAGCATAAAATATGGTATATAAGCCTCACTATTCTCTGTGTAATGTGTAAATACTAGCAGATCCAAAATAGAAAGTGCTGCCTTTCTATTATTTCTATATTAAGAAATAAGTAAAGAGGCGTCTGCTTTCTTTAAGATTGATGTGAAACTGTTAGGTTACACGAATACACAAGTCTGGACTGGGGATGCTTGCCTGGCGTGTTCCAAACCCTGAGTTCGATCCCATCACTTCATAATCAAGCATGATGGAACACACTTGTCAGTAGGATCAGGAAGTCGGAATCATCCCTAGCTACATTTTGAGTTTGAAGTCAGACTGGGCTATATAAGATTCTGTCTTAAAAAAAAAAAAAAAAAAAAAAGACACACCACACACCAAAAAAACAAAAACAAAAAGAAGTTAGTTAACTGTGTTAGTCTGATAGTTCATAAAATTCTGTCTTTAATCTGATAAATTCTCAGTTTAAGTCTCTCCTTTTTGGACTAATCCAGATCTTTGAGTTTATATATTTTCCTGATGTTTCTTTTAGTGTACCATTGCATTTCATAGGTTTACTATGTTCAGCCTATGACACTTACTTTCCTTTGTTTTTAAATTCATGTTTCAGACATTAGGGAGTTATTCTAGTGTTCCAGTAACTTATAAACAGATTTCGTGTACCTTAGAATTTTTAATCAAAAAATCATTTCTTGCAATCATTATCATTTAAGGTTTAAGTTTTAGTCTATTTATGGATAGTTTTGATTTTAGTGTTCTAGACTATCCCTAAATTTTTCCTTTTGGTCCAGAGGGTATAATTTATGCCTCTTTTCAAAATGATTAGTATACATTTATTGTACAAAATGATGGGTTCCATTATGACATTTTTTACATATGCATACTTTATGTCTCTTGGTAAAAGGATTTCTGTTCTTCCTCTTGCTCCTCCCCTTCCACTTGTTCCTCCTCCTCCTCCTTCTCATGTAGGCCAGATTGGCTTTGAATTCATTATGTGACCTAGGATTGTCTTCAACTTTTCATACTTCTGCTTCTACCTCCCAAGTGCAAGGATCACTGGCATGTACCAACTTGAAAGGACCATCTTTTGCATTTTTTTTCTCTGAGCTTCCCAGCATGGTGGTATGTGCAGGATAGATGCTAACATACATTGACTACAATGAGCAAATTGTTTCTATTCTGTATGGTTATAGGTAGAAATATTTATCCATGGGACAAGGAACGACTTATGCCTAAACAAGCAGTGCACCCATACTTCAACATTTATTTTTATTTTTTATTTTTCTACTTTTACAAGCAGTTGAGTATTCATCCCAGCTTTCCCTCCCTCCATTCTCCCCTCTATTCCTTCCATTCCCTTCACCATTCTCTTCCACTCTCTCCCTAAATATTTTTTAAAATGTGTTTGCGATGTGGGGGGTCAAACCCTGGTCTTGCACATGGTAACCAGGCGCTCTCCTGTTAGGCCTACACTTTTACAGTTTTTAAATGCAGTGCTTCTCCATTCTTTCACCCTCACATGCCATTACATTTATTTTTGAGGGAAAGGCCCATGTAATTTGTCTTCCCATTTCCCAACAGCTTCAGGGACAGTCATATTCTGGAATGATTTTCATCCAAAATTTTCTCTGGATAGGGATTATGTTATCTCCCTCTTTTAGTTTCTTTTTTAGTTGCTGCAGTAAAATATTCCAAGGAAAACATTCACTTTCACTTGAAAACAGTTGAAGAGAGAAAGAGTGTATTTGGCTCACGATTCCAGGTTACAGTTCATCGTGGTGGAAAGTTACAATGGTAGGAGCTGGAAACAACTGATCACATCCCATCCCCAGCAGGTGCAGGCAGCAATGACTCAGCATCTGCATGCCTGCTGACTCACTTTCACAGTCTTGGACCTATTGTTTAGAGAGTGGTCCTTCCCACATGACAACTGAAGCAAGATAATCTTGTACAAACTCTTCTTCCAGGTGAAATGTCAACTTGACATTTGAGACAACTATCAAGTTACCATTTGAGTTTCCCTTCACTTTGGAAATGATGCAGAAATAGATCCTGAAATTAAGAGATGGTAGAGTATGCCTGGGTGTCACAGTACAGCAAGCTCATGAATCAAGGAATCTCACTACTTCATGATGCAAACACCATGTTCTTTGCTAGAGCAAATGAACCAAAAAGTTTTGATTATCAGTGGTGATAAACGTTGTATTTTATTTTATCTTATAAATTTCAGAACATTATGTGTAAATTCCGGTTATTAGGTTCTTTCATGGGGACATTAGGGCAGGCATTATTATACCCTCTTACAAATAAGGAAACGAAAACTTCAAAGGATGTAGAGTGGCTTGTTCAAGAGCGTTTGGCACTGCCACGGCCCAGCCCATCTTCTGGTTCCAAGTCTGGTGACTGCTCTTCACAGACTTTATTTACAGAGGGAAAGCGCCTGCCTTTTCCAAGTTAAAGAGAGCACCAGGGGCTTATGTCACCAGCCCACAGTCTGTGTCTTTATCCCTTACTTACATATGGGCAAAATTTGGAGAGCTTTATTCCAAATGGCTTTGGAACTGAAGGGAATGCTACTTTGGAAAAATAAAAAGCAGCTGAAACAAGACTTTGGAGTTTTTCTGCATGAGCACCCTTGCAGCCAAGTTCAATGTCATCAGTACAGCTGCCCCATAGCTTTGCCAGAGGACCTTCTGGGAAAACAAAACAAAACAAAATGGCAGGATAGAAGCATGCAGGTAGCTGCAAGAAAAAAGAATGAATGGAAGGGATTACATGTTATAAAGTCTGCAGGAATTTTTCCAGTGCAGGTAATGGTAGAAACAAAGATTTATATCTCATAGTTTCAGGAATGATACAGAGGTGAGTGGTCTTCAGGGCTCTGCATACTTACTTAGTTCCATTTTCATGCATATGCATGTGCGTGCAGATACCCCCAGGTTGATATTAGGAACCATTGTCTCTCATTCTTTTGATGCTGGGTCTGTTTTAAGCCCATAGGTCTTCTAAAGGGCAAGTCTGGCTAGCCAGCTTGCTCTGGGGATTTCCAGGCTCTGCCTCCTAGGGCTGGAATGCTGTCATATACTCCTGGCAATTTTACATGGGATTTCAGGATCTGAAATCTGGTTCTTCAAAACTGTATAGCTAGCAGGCGCTTCAGCTTGCTAAGCGTCTCCTTGGCCCTGTTTGTTTGTTGCTATGCTTTGTTAAGACTCTTCATACTTCTTTGTTAATGTTTTAATCTGGTCATAGATGAATACAAGAAAGAAGTGAATGTTTGGGACCAAAGTTCTTTGACAGTGTCTGTATGAGTGCTAGTGGGGAAAACAAGCTCTGTCCTGTTTTCTTTTCCTACTTTGTATGAATCATTTGTGGAAAAAGTGAGAAAGTTCTGCCATTCACCAAGTACCCATCACTGTCTTCATATTCTGAGTTGCTGTGCTAGCAGCCCACAGTTTAGGAGATTATAAAGATTACCAAGAAGCAAAGATGGAAGAGCCAGGATTCTAACCTACATCTAAGAAGTATGAGCACATTCTTAGCAAGACTTTTTGGAGAGAGGGTCTTGTATATTTTAGGCTGGTTCAGACTCACTATGTTACTGAGGAAGAGGATCTTGCCTCCATCCAAGTGCTGGAATTAGTGGGTTACATGCCTATGCCTGACTTTAGAATGTTGTTCTAGTATACTTTTGCCTTAAAATTTATTTAGCTATTTTTATTATTTTAAAGTTTTCATTTAAGACTTTGTACTGTGGACTATTTTAAACATACATAAAAGTAGAGTTTTCTGGTGAATCTTTTTAAAAATTTTCAGTTATGTCAAAAATTTATCAATATTTCATTTCTTTTCATTGTTTTGAACTAATTCTTATAATCATAAAATTTCACCTGAAAACCCAAACTGAAATATTAGTATATCTAAAAATTTGCACATCATTTTAAAAAATAATTAGGTATCAGGTCAGTTTTATTTATTTAATTTTTCTTAATTAAGAATTAAAAATTTTACAAACCTCCCTCTCCTCTATTTTTGCCTCTTTCTCAATTCATCCCCTTTCCTCCTTCCCCCATAACTCTCTGTTTATGTGGACCACAGGGCTCCTTTCAGATTGTATGTGGGGACCAGGCATCTGTGCCAGTACAAGTGGTCCTTCAGTGGGTAAACCCACTGGTAGGGATGCTTCCTTTCAGTTGTCTAGCACCTACCCCTATAATTCCCACTGCATGAAGTTATTTTTCCTGTGATATTTACTGGTTCATGCGGGGGGGGGGTTGTTGATATGCAGCCATTGCATAGCTCTATTGGGGATAGAGCTCATTGTAGTGAGTTCCTTGGTGAAGCAACCCCATCGTGACTGCAATCATAAAGTCCATTTTAAAATTCACTACTGGAGAGAGGGGCAGGAAAGTAGGTACATGCATGCATGTGGTGGCCAGGGAATAGATTTCAGAAGTCTTTCCTCTCCTACAGTGTGGGCCCCAGGGATTGAACTCAGGTCACCAAGTTTACAGGCAGGTACCTATACCTGTTGAGCCCTCTTGCCACCCTGATATATTTCTTTTTTTTTTTTTTTGTTTTTTTTTTAACGTGGGACCTGGGATCCGAACTCAGAACCTTCTGCTTGTGAGACAGAGTCACAACCCCTGAGCCATCTCTCCAGCCCCCTGATATATTTCTTAAGACTTCTAATTTGTAGAAGTCCTTCTCCTATTTCTGTTCCTTATTCCTCAAAATTATTTGGTGATGAAAAATAGATCTGGATTTTGTTCATTGCATCCAATGTTGACCTTCGTCTTCTTCTATTCCTTATATCTTCTGGAAATTAGCTTGATCTAAAGCTCGGGTTTTCAACCTCGTAGCTATGACATTTGAAGTCAGATATTTGCATATTATTGTGCAGGGCTGTCTTGTACACTAGAAGCTTCTCCATTGTGACAACCCAAGATGGTTTCAACCATTGCTGCATGTCATC
The DNA here is from genome assembly GCA_023101885.1 of Typhlomys cinereus. Taxonomy (NCBI): domain Eukaryota; kingdom Metazoa; phylum Chordata; class Mammalia; order Rodentia; family Platacanthomyidae; genus Typhlomys; species Typhlomys cinereus. Next base: position 5,144,902 of record JALPQD010000017.1, on the reverse strand, counting down.
TGGAGCAAAACCATTCTCTTGTTGCTCCATGTGAAGTTGACTAAGGTACGGGTTGAGCAGATGCTGGATTGGTTGGAGGATAGGGTTGCATCAAGGGATGCTTAGTGTGTACGGGTGTAGATTTCCCTTAGAAGGCACATCAAGTCCAGTTGTCTGTAACTTTGATTAATGGTCAAAGCAGGGATTCATTTAATTAGTGGTGCTTAGTTATTTTAAATGTCACTTTACCCGTGGCAGCTGTTAGTCACTTTAGTCTTCCTGTTTGATCAAGGGTTAAATGAGACTAGAAATTACTTTAGTCCATTGTTTCTGTAGTTTTGATGCACAGGATCCATTGGTTGTTGACAAACTTAGAATAAGTCTATGAGTACAACTTGTATTTTGCTCTTTATCTTTTCCCATCTCTATTCACATGGATATATAATGTGCTCGTGTGTATGTGTGTATGATGTTTGCATGTGTGGTTGCTATGAGTGTGAAGCGCTTGTTCATGTGTGTGCAGAAGCCCCAAGTTCATATCATGAATCAATTTTGACTGATATTCTACTTTATTCTTTTGAAATGGAGTTTCTAATTAAGTTTAGAAACCACCAGTAGGTCTAGTCTGGCTAGGCGGCTTGCTTTAGGGATCTCCATTCTAGACTTATAGGTGGGCTTCCACATTAACCAACGCTTTATGTGGAATCTCTTATATGAACATGCTGTCTCCCCAGGCCATTTTTCTATTTCTCAGAAATACAATTGTATCCAACATGGATCTTAGTCTCTAAGGCACCTGGAAATCACCTACAAATAGTAGTGGATGTTAAAGTTCTGAAGAATTTACTTCTTCACATTTAAAAAGACCAGGAAGCTTGACCTGCAATTCCTAGCCCTGCGGGTGAGAGCAGACCCCCTAAGTTATGATCCCCATCCTTTTAAGCTTCTAAATCTAAGACATTGAGCTCCAAGACGGAACACCTTGCATCCATTCCAGGAATTCCTTTCCAGAACAAAGGATGGTGTGTAAGAGTCTTTTCAGGGAGGCGTAGAGGGGGGAGGTAGAGAATGGATGAGATGTTTAGGAAGGCCAGGGTATTAAGGCCCCAATAAAAGGATTATCTTTGAAGTAAAAGAAAAAAGTCAGGGCTAGGTATGGTGGTTGGTCTGTAATCCTAGCCCTTGGGAGGCTGAGACAGGAGGACCTGGAGCTGGAGGCCAAACTGCTACGGGCAAGACCCCATCCTACCTTCCCACACCCCCATATTAACATAGTATAATATGATATTCTTCAATCCTCTGGATTTCAGCCTGCTGTCTCTGTATGTCCCAAAGGTACTTTTGGTTATTCTGCAGCTTGAGAAATCTATCTATTTTTGTTAAAAGCTCTAAAATAGGTATTCCTCAGTCTGGTCATCTGTAAAATGGCACCTGATATTAAACTGCCTGTCCGATTTTTTTTTTTTTTTTTGGTTAAGGAATAGAGAGAGTTCATTTTGCTTCTAATGGGATTAGCATCAAGGAAAAGCCACTCATGCAGAGTCTTAGACAAACATCGGAACAATGTGGCAATTATGGGCATTCACTTAATATACCACAGTGACTTTCAGCAACTCAAAAAGTAGTCTTTTTTAGCCCTGTAAAAAGATTATTTTGTTTTATTGAGTACCATATAAGAATGATTTTGGTGCGAGTAAAACTATCGCTAATTATCGTAGGTTTGCCGCCCGGCTCTTTTGTTCCTTAGGAATGCTGAAGAAAGGGTAAAAATCCCCGACACAATGGATGCTTTCTTGCTGATAATCAGCAGTATTTGGTGTGCGGGTAACTGGGGCTGCTCTGTCCCTCAAGTTTTATTTCTATTGACTTTCTGTTCTTTAGAATTTAAACATTTTCCTTTATATGTCGAGCTGCGGAAACTCCAGCTGGGACCACAGTTGGGAGGGAGTAAGGAAGCCGGTTCAGGTCGCCCTGTGGACTGTGAACGCGTTGTTCTTCACGCTCTGCACAGCGAGGCTGCCCAGCGAGCTTTGCCCAAGTGACCCAGCGCACAGAGCGCTGCCCAGTTGTACCTGTTTAGCATTCTCAGGACTCTCAGCCCTGAAACTTGAGGAAAAGAGAGAAACCTCTTGTTTAGTTTCTCTCCATCAAACAAGCACTGTATTAAATATCTTCCGTCTTTAAAAGATTCGAAGAACACAACTGTTGCCCAATTTCTCTATTCTTTTATAGCAAAAATTACCTACAGTTGCTTTTAATGACTCAATTTACTCTTTCTTTTGAGTTTCATACATGTATACAATGTATCTCGATCATCTCCACTTCCCAGATTGTCCTCGCTTCAAGTTCCCTCTGATAACTTGCCTATTTATTTATTGTGGTGTGTATGTGTGTGTGTGTGTGTGCGTGTGCGTGTGTGTGTGTGTGTGTGTGTGTGTGTGTCTCAGAGGGCATTGTGTGTCCCTGGGAGAGCCAAGGGTGACTTAGGGAATAATCCTGAGTGGCTTTTACTTCCTTGCTTCACTCTTTCATTTCCCAGGCTCCGCCCACCAGGGCCTGAAGTAGAGGCTGTTGTTTCTGCCTGGTGTTTTTACATGGGACCTGGGATTTGAACTTAGGACCTTTTGCTTGTGAGACAGAGTCTTAACCCCTGAGCTATCTTTCCAGTCCCCCTCCCCCTTTTATATGACATACTGAGACTCATTAGTGCTGTCCACCTGTTGCATGGGAATGGGGACTTCCACTGGAGCATGGACAACCTACCAGAGCCATACCAGGGTAAAAAAGGATTTTCCTTCCCCATCTAGCTCCTGAGCTAGGAGTGGGGCCTCATAAGCCCCTCCCTCACCTATCCTGGAGTTCATGAGTACAGCAGCCCCGTCATGTCCAGAGGACATTTTGTAGCATTTCTCACCGTTCTGGTATATTCTCTCCACCTCACTTCTGTGGTGTTCCCTGGGCCTTGAGTTGGGGGCATGATGCCCTATTTTGGGCTGAGCACTCAACAGTCACTTGCTCTCAACACTGTGACCAGTTATGAGTCCTCTACAATAACCAAAACCCACTTCAGAAAGAGGCTTCTCTGACCACGGTTGGGAAAACCTATAGGTTAAACCTAAATATTTATTTATTATTATTGTATGTGTTGTGCGTGTGTGTATCAGAGGGCACCATGTGTCCCTGTGGAGGACCAAGGGTGACTTTGGGAACCATCCTGGTTCTTGCTTGACTTTGGGATTTCTCAGGCTCTACCCACCAGAGCCAGAAGTGCAGGCTGCTGCCATTTCTGCCTGGCGTTTTTTTTTTTTTTTTTAAATATGGGACTTGGCATCTGAACTCAGGACCTTCTGCTTGCAAGACAGAATTTTAACCTCTGAGCCATCTTTCCTGCCCCAAGTTTCATTTTGTAATCTGTACTTTCTATTTCTATTCCTCATCCTTCTTTCTTCTGCATTCTTTCTATTACTTATTGTGATACTCTCAGTGATAGATCTCACTATTGGGATAGTTAGGAACATGAGTTGTGGAGCCAAATGTTCATATTTGAGTTCTAGCTTCTCCATGTGATCTTTCTCAAATTTCTTGGTGCTTCAGACTCTTCATTCATAAAAAATGGAAATAACCAGTATTCATCCATAGGGTTGTAAAGATGCATCTTTACATGCTTTCTGTTATTGATGATGATGATGGTAACTGTCTATTTAAATTATGGGTAGTAGTCCTGATTAAATATGCTTGCCGCCAAACTTTATCTGGCAATTCATTACATAGGTGAGTTAGCTTGTTTGAGAGACAGAATTTGAAAAGATGATTCTAGGCTCTTGAAAAGCTCTAGCTGTCTGGCTTGCACTTAGGTATCAGTAACTTGTTGGCTTTGTAGTTTTAGTCTGAAGTTCCTTAATCCATAGTTTCTATTTTCTCTCTGGCCATTTTGTCAAGTGATGGGAATAGACAACTCCTCCAGCAAATATTCTGACAAGATAATGAAGAGTAGTGTCTTCTAGTTGTAAAGGAATTCTGGGTGGCTCAGGCCCTCAAACTACACTCCAATGTCTTCCTCTTGCATTAAGTAAATAGAAGCAGAGCATGGACCCTTCTTGCTCTAAATGAAATCACCAACGGAGAGAAGAGTTAAAAACTCTTCAAGCACCAATCTTATGTCTATTTGGGAGCAGCCATCAATTTTGGGGGAGAAAACCAGTTCATTTGGAGTGGGGGAGAAAAAGCAGGACATGGTGTTGGATGTGTGTCCATACTGTGACCTCTGAACTTTTTAAGGGCCCAGGGCTTAGTTAATAAGTCCTTGTCAATCTTTTCATTAAGCAAGACTCACCTGTTTCCTTAGTGCTCTCAGAGGACATTTCCTCTGGTTGCATGTATTTTTTCTGCGCATATGATCCTTCAAGACACTGCAGTCACTGCATGGTTTGCTCCATGGTAAATAGATTTCTAAGGTTAGCTTTGCAAGCACATGAAATCCAAAGAAGAATTTGAAGGCATCTCCCAGTGGGAAGCTCCATGGATTGTGACTTTCTGTTTCCCATGCTTAGGTGGAAACCCTTTCCATGTTTAGTGAGTACCTATTTATTTCTTTCTCAGCTCATTGAGTAACCTGTTTCGTCTCTGTGAGTATCCAAAGCAAGGAGGGGGCCATACTTGAAACCAGATTTCTAAATCTTTTTATACTGTCTGTCAGCGCTATGTGCAGTTTTTCCTTAGGCTATCTCTGCATGGAAAAAACTGGAAGATGTGCAGGGGGTTGAACAGAAGTGTGTGTGTCCTCTGTTGTTGCTTGAGAAGTTCATTATCAACATGGACAGAGACAAGGAAGCTGTTTGTTCCTCATTCCAGTGTCAACTGCTGATCCCTGACCATTCCGGTACCTCCCTGAGTACATCAAACCGGCCTTATTTGCTCTGGTGGACAAACTTGGCCAGTAAACTTTCAGTCAGTGGATGCCGATTTACCTCTTCTCCTTTAAGTTTTATTGGTCAGAGAGACTAAAAGCCTCTTCCCAATGCATTGGTCCCAGATCCCTCCTACTTATAACAATCACCGTAACATGTGGTAGCCACAGTCTAAACCCAAATACATTTTCCTCCTTCACCCCCACAGGTAGCTTATCTGTAGCAGAGAGCTTTCTTTGCTGGATGTTGTTCCTAAAAGGTCAGATAACATTCAAACTCCTGCAGCAATCTGGCCCATAGGGGAAGAGACTCATTTGGACTTTTACATCAGAACCGTATGGCCTGTCAAATGAGCTCTTGCAAATTATATCTTCTTAATAATGAAAAGAAAGCAATAGTTTTAAGTGCTAGCTCAATTTTGGACCTTCACAAAATGAAGTTCAGAAAAATTTCACTAGCTACTTAAAAGTGTCCCCCCCCCCTTTTTGTTTGTTGTTCAGAAAAAGAAAGTTCTGGAGAAAGAACAGTGTGTGTCACCTGGTAACCTGTCCCTGGTATTTTCCTTTATTCTCCTTCATTCTTTTGGATAAAAATCTGGCATGTTCTTCAGGCTCTTATTTATTTAAGAACAGTGTTTTTCAGATGTTGGACATCTGGCATGACCACATGCCGAGTCTTAGGTACTTTGGCTTTAAATTTCTTACCCTTTTGTTTAAGGGCTTTCTAACAGTTTGTTGGTAGACAACATTTTCTTAGAAAAATTAAAAGGTGTGGTCCCTGCTAGCTCTTGGGCCCCACATCTTAATGTACAACAGCACTACCCAGCATCAGAAGGTTCTCCTCGCCCCTTTCTCCTTTTTGCTTCAGTATCAAGTTGAGAACATTTAGGTATTGAACCTTGATGGACTTATACTTTCCCCTATTGTCTTTATCTGCACCAGAAATGTCCCTTGTGTAGTCATGGATACATGATCTTCATGGATGTGGTCTCAATGTCTACTTCAAACCTCATACTCTTCTATATCATACTTCTTTCCTGAGACCACCAGCAATAATTCGTGGGCCACAGATTTCTCCTAAGAGAAGGGCGTTTCTGGCAACCAGTGGCTGGGAAGGACATACTTTCATTTTTGAAACAACCCAAGTGCCATGGCAAAGCACCTTCTATTTAAACTGTGTGATTGCCTGGTGACTTGTAACACTGGAAGCTAGACACTAACTGGCCTAGTTTTAAACATCAGGAGATAGGTAGATTTAGGCTAATTCTTGTACTATTCAAAAAGTAGGGAAAGATTTTGTAGAAAGTTCCAGTTTCTTAAAGTGTGAAAGATTGATGCCGTTTTGCCAGGATTGTATGTACAGTTTCTGCTTGAAAAGACTTTGAGACCATCCAAAGACTTATCTGGAATATCTTTCCTTATCTGGAATATCTTTCCATGCCCTTAAAACATCAAATTCAGTCTTCACTACAATTTTTGCTTCAGGGTGGGGTTGTGTAAACTGTCTTTGAATTTTTCATTAAGCCTCACCTTTATCAATCTGAAATTCACTGGAAAACAATCCTCAGGGAGAAAGACAGTCAAATGAGGAGGACAGCATGCTTATGGGGTGAACTATGAAAAGGTAATAAATCCAGAAGGGCTGGCACTTGCCTGAAATCCCAACACTAACCAGCATCAGCTGGAAGCAGGAGGATCATGAGTTTGCCAGCCTGGGCTATGTAGCTTAGACTCTGTCACAAAATGAAACGAACACTAAAGCAGATAATCAAAATATCCAAATACCCATTTAATAAACATGTTTACCTATAGTGAATAACTTGATAGCAATAGTGAACATTTCTTTCTTTCTTTTTTTGTTATTGTTGTCTGTCCGTTGCTATATAAGCCAGGACAGCCTGAAACTTGTGATTATCCTTCTGCCCTAGCCTTCTAAGTGCTGCATTTTACATGTTTGAGCCATTATACTTGGCTAATACTGAGCTTTTTTGAGCATAAAAATCTGGAGATTTTATTATGTTATTATATCAGAATATACAATCAACAAAATAAAGTCTATAGTTAGGAATCATGAAGGACACAAGTTTCAGATATAGGGAAATAATAGAGAATGGAAAGATAACTTGATATTCCTGTATTGGATATTCTGATTTTTTTTTGCTATGATTCAGAAAGCCAAGATTAAACATCTACTTAATATCATTGATACAACTCTCCTCATCTATCTACTATCTATCTATCCATCTATCTAATAATGTGGCAACAATATAATCAGATATATAGATTCAGCCACAGTTAATAGTTAAAAAAACTGTATCTGCATTGAAGACATAGAGACAGTGTCCCTTGTTATTTCTTAAATAATAGAGTGTCACTAGCATTTATATTGTATTAGATATCTTACAGGTCTTTTGAAATAAGTAGGAAGATATGCATAGGTTGCATGCAATTACTATATCATTTTGCATAAGAGGATTTTGGCATTCACAGGGTGGTCTGGAGCCAGTTTCTGAGGGATATGGAGGAATGACTAATTTTTTTTTCTTGGAACAATTATGCTTCTCAAAACTCTTTACAGGACACTGACTTTTTGAGTCCCTCTATCCTACGTGGTAATTATTTATATGTGCTGACAGGCAGGATAAGCAGGTTGAGTAATAGCAAATAGCCACTGATTGGCACCTCTGGCTCAGGCCCAGGCTCAGGTCTCTTGACTTCTAGACTTGTTCTTTCTGTAACTCTCCAGAGAAGGAAATAATAGCCTGGGATGATATTTATATCATGCAGAAGAAAGTTCCATTTTGAATGATTACCTTCTTTTTCATTTTTCCACTTTCACTTTTTCAGGGGCCTATCTGTTGACTCCAGAGAGCTGCTTTGTGTTATGATTTATGTTCTGATTTTGCCGCTTTGTACTGTGAGGAATGTCCCTTTTCCCTTGTCCCCTGTGATCCCCAGGAAGGGACCGTGTGTGTATAAAAATATGTTTGCATTTAGTGATTAGCAGCTGGCAGTCACTTGAGCAATGTTTGCCGAATGTCTTCTCCTAACCTTTGCTATGTCTGTTCTTTTTAAAAACAGACTATCCAACGTGTGAACAGCTGACGTGCGCCAATGGAGCCTGTTACAATACAAGTCAGAAGTGTGATCACAAAGTTGATTGCAGGGACTCCTCTGATGAAAGTAACTGCAGTAAGTCACGTGTGCTGAGACTGGCTGATACCAACCGGAGCGCTGATGATATGATATGCTCCTGTTCACTGAATTCATGAGATGAGTCACTGGAGGGATTACTGTTATCACTGTTATTAGCACTGACAAGTCACTTGTTAACTTGAGGTAGAATCTTCTTGTGAAGATTAAATGGGGGTGGTGAAATTAACATGCTCCTTCTTTTCTTCTTATCCCTGTGTCCCAGCTGGGCTGTGTTCGCACAACGAGTTCCAGTGTGGCAATGGAGAGTGCATCCCCCATTCCTTTGTCTGTGACCACGACAACGACTGCGAGGACAACAGTGACGAGCATGACTGTGGTACGGTGATTTCCTTACTGGGTCCTGTGTAGGGTGTTCCTTCCCCTGCCAATATGCTCGTGCACCAGCTTTACTTTTTCTGAAGTCATGTATCATGGCGGTTGTCAGCTAAAAGACTTTGAGGGCTCATGTGTCCAACTTTAACTGTCTTATGTGACCTGGGCTCCTTCATCCTCTAAGGATCTGTGTGTGTGTGTGTGTGTGTGTGTGTGTGTGTTCACATAGACAGCTTGAATTCTTTCTTTTGGTTATGGGGTTGCAAGCACATTGGATCTCAGATTTTCCCCTTAGGAATGGGTCTGAAAATGAGAGAACAGTTTGAAATAGAAAGACGCTCTCGATAGCAATTGTTCTAACGCCTCTTTACTTTAGAATTGTTGCCACATTAAAGTGGAAAGGTCAAGAAAGTTTCTGTGATGTAGATGACTGTACTCTCTAGTTCTGATCTAGTTCTGATTCCATGCTTCACCTGTAGTTTACACTAATTCTCCCGGACTCCATGAGAGAGTCTTACTAACTCTAGTTAGCAGGCAGTTTTTTTTTTTTTTTTGTCTTTCCCCAATAGTTTCTTACCTGTTTTGATTGGTTAGTGCCTGTGATTTATAGTGTTATTTAATATTTGCAGCATTACCTTAATTTTCTGGGAGTTGTGCTTTATTTCCTTCTTGGAATTTGGGCTTATTTCAGTGAGTGTATTACAGAGAATGGGACACCGTGGGATGTTGGTTACTCAGTCCTCTGGTCCTGGATAACAATCACAGTGCTGTGATTAGTGAATGATGGATACTGGCATGTCCAGTGTGTCCATCAGCATGCATTCCATTCTGTGTTTTCAGTTGTTTACCATTTTATTTTTAATCTTGAGAATAGAACCTTGCACCTGAGTTTATTTCCTGGATTCAAAACCACTTTTTTTTTTTTGACTCTTTCTTTTCCATTACTGTCTATGTAGAAACTTCAGTTTCCATAACTCAGTGTAGGTAGTGAAGAACACTTTGATTTTCTCCAGTGAGCCTGTCTGTGGAGTGCTCTTTTGCTCTCTTTCAGTATATGAGACCTGCGGTGGCCACCAGTTCACATGCTCTAATGGCCAATGCATCCATCAGAACTGGGTGTGTGATGGAGAGGATGACTGCCCAGACTACGGGGATGAAGATGGATGTGGTAAGGACCAGACAAGATGCCCACCAAGGACTGTTGTCTAACAGTTCATTTGCTGTGTGACAAGAAGGCTCAGGATTGGTGGGAGTTCAGGGAGTTATTTAGTGATTTAATCTGTGTGTTAGAAATTAGGTAACTCCACTACCTTTACTTAAAAAGACAGAACTCTGAGCTTGGGAGATAGCTTGGGAGTTAAAGCCTTTGTGTAACAAACAAAAGAACCTGAGGTTGGATCCCCAGATTCCTTGTAAAAATGCCAAGCAGAAGGCAGAGTCTGGGAAATTCCAGAGCAAAGCTGTAAGGAAGTAGAGCAATCCAGGGTGATTCCTGATGTCACCCTTGGGTGACATGCTCAAGTGCTGTCTTGAACACACACACACACACACACACACACACACACACACACACACGCAAAAGAGTAAAAAAGACAGAACTCAGACCCAGTACAGTTATATTCTTCTTTTTTCCATCATTAAGGAATACCTTTTCCTTTAAAACTGCTTATTTTACCCATGTAAGATAGTAGGCTAGGGAAGAAGGGAAATAAGGTGAAGGATAATTTGTCTTAGAGATACAGTCTTTAAAAACACCTTTGGTCTGTCATAATAGTTGGTAAGTTTTTTTTCTTCAGATTCTGATTTCCCAGTAAGTTACGACATCTGTGAATAAAGAATAGGTCCTGCTGGGAACCCTGAGGTGGAATTCAGAACTGGCAGGTGCCAGACAACTTCTTATCCAGGGAGCACCTGCAGGTCATAGAGAAGGAAATAGACGTGCTGCTCACCTTTCCCCGTTCACCTCGTAGGCCCCTCTTCCAGCCTTTTTTTGCTGGTACTGTTGTGGTCCCAGACCTAATAAGGCTAGTGCTTATTCTGGAAGCATCCATTGGTTTTAAGGCTCAGAGAGCGGTCTTACTAGTTTCGATTGTCAACATTCCACTGAATACACTAAATAAATCAAACAACCAAAACCTAAATTTCAGGAATGCTACCACTACCCAGATGGCCCTAATCTGGTAATTTGGGATTAAATGACCAGATAGTGTAAAATGTTCATAATTTGGGCCTGCATCTGCTGCTTAATCTTATGGCTTGATTGGGGCAGTCTACATTAGACAGTGGAGCTTAAATAATTCCATTCTGCCACTTGGTAGGGTCTCAGTGACAGGCTGGTGGAATTTCTGTTGCCTGCCTGGCCCATATAATCACCAGAGTGGTTCGTAACTCCTTTTTTTTTCTTTCTCACAGAAAGCAACCAGCGTCACCATACATGTTACCCAAGAGAGTGGGCTTGCCCAGTGACTGGAAAATGCATCCCTATCGACAAGGTTTGTGACGGGGTGGTAGACTGTCCAAGAGGAGGTGATGAAAATAGCACCGCTCGTGGAATGAACTGCAGTGAGTATGGAATCCCTCCATTTTATGCATGAGGATGACTTTCCGATAGAAATGTCTCATGAATCAGTGGGCATTTGCACAGCCAAGTACCTCGACTTAGTGGTTCTTACTGTAGTTGTCGCCCATACAACCTCATCGACATATCAGCAGGTTGCAGTGAAAGCCTGGGCTAGCCCAGGTTTGGTTCATGATAACAGACAGAGCAGATCCTAGCCTGTGCTTTGTCATGTTGCTCCCGTCATGTTGGTCACAGCCCGCCTCTTAGCTGAGGCCAGAGAGGCCCTCTTGTCCGACACAGAGATTTGTTTTATTGACAATTTTGCTGACTAAAGGAGTTTGGGGAATTTTATTTTGCGTTGGGGGATCAAACCTAGGAACTCGCATATGTGAGGCAGGCATTCCATCCACTGAGCTGTATGCTCTGTCCTGACTGTACCAAGAGAAAAAGAAAGCTTCTGGCTTTAGAATCTGCCCCTTGGATTATTTTCCAGTGGTAAAACTCAATTTTCCACACAGGGTAGTTCGATGTATTGGGTGATCACACTTGGTGGTGGCAAAATTGCCTGTGGTTAGTTAGGTCTCTTTTTCTTCTATTTTAGTGACATTAGAATATTACCCTTACCCCAGTAGGCCCATTCATTCTGATGACAGCTGGTTTCCTATAGGGAAATAATAGTTTATAACCTTAATCTCATGAACCGTATACACTGTGTACTACTTAAATTGATTGTTGACCCAACGTGCAAATACAATTGTAGCTCAAGGAATTTTTCCCCACTGGTAAGACTTGTCATGCTTAAATATGCTGAGACAGCTGTCACTCTAACTCCCCACTTAATCTGGAAACTTTATTACAAAACTCTTAAACTTTACAAGAGGTGTAACCATTGCCTAATGTTTTTAAAATAGAAATTGCCAAAAAAAAAAAAAAATAGAATCATCTGAAATCCTACCACTCTGAAGCTAGTCAGTTAGCATTTTAAGAGTGTATTGCAGAGATAGATGACCAGGTTTTTCACACAAATAGCATCAATAATGATTTATAGCTGCATTAAACAGTCGTGTGTACATATATGTATATGATGTATATGTGTGTATATATATATATATATATATATATATATATAAAACCTTTGTTATTGCAGTTGGTTTTGATGGTGACAGATTTTCCTCTTCTACTACATGGCATTCAGCTTCTACTTAGTCCAGAGACCGTCCAGTCATGAGTGTTTTCCCTCTGTCTAGATCTGAGTATGTGTTCTGTCTTGAACTGTGAGTACCAATGTCACAAGACGCCGAATGGAGGAGCCTGCTTTTGTCCCCCAACTCACATCATCAATCCCAATGACAGCCGGTCCTGCATTGGTGAGTGGCAGCTGGGAGCTCCCAGAACATGCACACGCATTGAGGGGGCCTATGGTCTCTGACATCAGGACCTAAATGGCTCCTGGAAAACTTGGACAGGAGGAAGCTTTAACACTAAGAAGTGAGACAGTGGTTTTGTGTCATGGGGGTTGAAATTATTGTAGCCATTCTAGTTTTTATTTACTTTTAAATTATCACACACTGGATTAGATTCCATTATGATTGATGAATTAGATAATCTATTAATGCTTAGATGTTTATTTTTGAATTAATATTTTGAAATATAGTGTTTTTTCCATTTTCTTCCTACCTCCTCTCCCACTTCTCTCCTGACCTCTTCTTAAACTCTCTACCCACCTCCCCAATACCTTCTCCCCCTGTCTCCTTTCTAGTTTCACATCTTGCAATCATACTCACTTCCACTTACAAACTTTAATAAGTAGGATTCACACATGAACCATGCTAAGTTGTAAGTACTAAAATCATGGTTTAGGAATTCCTTTAATAGAACATTTCTTCTGTAAAGGAATTTCTGAGAAATTATTGGCTAAAAATACTGAACTTGGTTAAACTTAATGAATTTATTCAGACTTTACTCTCAGTTCCTGGCTTCCAATGTATTTCTACTTTATTAAATATTGTTGACTTGAAGCCAAAAATAAACTCTATCACAATTTAGCTTGGAATTCCTTTTGAAAATTACATTAATTAATTGATTTGTTAGTGTGTATGGATGTGTGTGCCCTGAGCACATGTGGAAGTCAGAGGAAACGTCACAGGATTGGATTCTCTCCTTCCACCATGTGGGATTCAGGAATTGAACTCAGATCATCACGCTTCATAGCAAGTGTGTGTGAGACAAGAAATGTGGTTACCACAATATACACGTGAGGGTCAAAGGACAACTTCTGAAGCTGGTTCTCTTTTCCCACTGGACTGTGGGGATTAAATTCAGGGCACCAGGTTTTTGTGCAAGCCCCTTTAACCACTGAGCCATCTTCTATCCTGAAATCGGAATTTTAACTCTTGCTCAGTGTTATTCATAAATATCATAAGTGGGTTCACTTGCTATTAAATGCAAACAAAAATTAGATTTTCATATCCGTGAAGAATCTCAATTGAAGTTGTCCTCCATGTTCAAAGTAAGTAATTTTAGCATTTGTGTGTTGATTTGTTTTTGAGACAAGGTTGCCCAAACTGCCTTCCATCTGTCAATTCTCCTGCCTCTACTGATTCCCAACCTCTGTGATTTCAGGCGTGTGTCCCACACCAGATCAATTACAGGGTTTTACATATCAAGACCATGTCCCAGAGTTCACCAACAACCTAACTTTTTCTCTTTAGTAACTGTGTTTTTTTAATTTTCTCCACCCACCAGGGCTGGAAGCTCACAGTGTATTTTGTATGAGAATTAAAAAAGACATCCTGATGTAGTAGCTCATGCCTTTAATCCCAGCATTTGGGAGCCAAAGGTAGGAAGGATTAGGAGTTCCAGGTCATCCTTAGCTGCCTAAGGAGTTTGAAGCTAGCCTGGGCTACTTGAGACCCTATAGTTCATGCATACTTGCCCAAGAAATCCCGCAGACTGAGAAAACTGAATTATTTTAAGAGCCCCGTATTAGTAATTATTTCAAAATATTTTGGAGATAAGGTGTTATCTGAAAGCTAGATATTTTGGTTCTCACTGTACTGGGGATGTAGTCAAGGATTTGAAATCGCTCCCACAGGGCTGTCCTCTTCTGACAGTAGTCTTCTCCATCTAATTGGGGAAGCCCTGCCCGAGTCCCATGTCATCCCTGTGTGGGTGCATCTTTTTTTCTGGGGTGGTGCTGTTCTATGGGGTAAGACTGTCCCTTTGTCTTTGGCAAATGCCGAGCGTCCCTGTTCCTTAGTCACTAGGCTGCCAAGCCAGTGTTTTGGTTCTTTAGACGTTTCCCCTTTCTCTTAGCTGAAAAGGAATTCCAATGGAAATACCAGAAGCCACATTCTCAGTATTACATCAGCTTTTCCTTGTCGCGGCTCCCGTGGAGCTGGGGCTGAGCTGTCTCTCTATGGAAACTTGATAAGCCATAAAGTCTTTTCAGTAAAGTGACTTGTTCTTACATTGTCCCCCTAATTCAGTCCTGTAACACCCAAAATCTGTTCTCAGCCCTTCCTATCCCAACCACTCCCCCCTCCCCCAGTACTTTAAAGCTCAGCATGTTTCCCATCTTTCTGATATGTAAATTAGTGAGGAAGCATGTATTTCCAAGTATCATGGATTCAGGTCACTTAAGCAATGTTTCATAGTGCTTAAGTTAAGAAATAAAAAGTTGGCTGGTGAGATAACTCAGTGGGTCAAAGCACTTGCTATACAAGCTTGAGGACCTTGAGTTTCATCCCTGCAATCCATACAAAAGTGGCCAGATAGAGCCAACTCCACAAAGCATACTCGACAGGCAACGTCACTCACACATCTCATGCATACATACATACTCATGCAATAATGCAGCCTGAAAAATAAAAGATAGCAAAGTTATTATGTCATTAAATCTTATGTCTAATTTGCTAATGAGTGCTAGGTGAGAAAATGACATTGTTTCTCTGAGAAGATCATTTTAGGATTTAATGCACACATCCAGTTCCCAGAATATTACGAAGTGTATTCTAATAATGTGGTACTGTTTTTAATTTCTACAAGAACCTCCTCAATCTCTGTAATCTTTACTACAGATAGTCTCATCTGGTGATCAGCTCAAAAGTCTACATTTGAGGGCTTTTGTGTGAGGAGGAACCCCCGCCCATTACTGCCGCTAGTGGAAACCTTTTTTGTGAATTTCCTTGTCCTTCAGGCATGCATGATTGGCCTCTGGATTTTGAAGCTGACTTAACCCTTACTTAACATTTGCCTGAACAATAACTACATTTTTCTCTCGGTGAAGAGAACTGTATTTTAAATACCTGATGAAACCAGATATGCTGAGTTTGAGCTGAGTTGAGATTTTAGGAGAACTGTTTTGGTTTGTTCTCTCAAGCATTTCCACTCAAGGAATCTTCCCTACGGCCTCCCTCTGCATGGCTGACTCCAAACAGAGGTTTCAGGTGCTGGAAGTTGTCTCAGAATGCCTCTGTTGTAATCCAGAATCAAATTGAGCAATCCTGACATGAAATCTGGCGTCTCTGTGCCCCTGATAGTCTCCACCTGACAATGGAAGCTCTCTGCGACTTACGGGAACAATGTACTGGGCTCATTGTTTCTGACTGACAGGACATGCTGTTTGTTGACAGAATGACATTGTGGTGCAGGAAGAGGGCTTGGAGGTCCTTTTGGCATGGAAGGGTCCATTCACACAGGCAGATGAACAGAGGTGTCCTAGGCATCTAAGAAGAACAGGGTTTCTGAACGTTTTTCAAAGCAGTATTTGTTGGAAGGAGTGTGTGTGTGTGTTTGTGTGTGTATGTATTTGTGTGCACACACATGTGCGTATGCATGTAATGTTTTAAGTAGTTTCTGTCTTTCCTCCTTACACCAAAGTCCTCGACTCTACTTCCATTTTCTTATCTTTATTTGACTAATGACAGTTACTTAAAGTGGGCTTTATTTTTCACCACAGCGTTCTGAAAGACACAATTTTGTTGATGTTGCTATGACAGGGGCTTGCCACGTAGTTATGACTGACAGGCATGGATAGATGCCTGACGAGGGATACCATATTGTTTACTCATTAGAAATGGCAGTGATCTCACACATTTGATCAGGTTGATGAGCCCTGGAGCATAGGCTATATAGTATGTAAATTAGCTCCACAGATGTTCGTGGACCTTTTTTTTTGGACATTTTATTTATTTGCAACGGAGAGAAAATTTTTGGAAGTCAGCTCTTCCAAGGCCTGTGGACTTACTGGTGACTGAACTCAGGTCATCAGATTTATAACAGGCACCTTATCTGCTGAAGCTGTCTTGTGGGCTGGGTCTCCTAGGCCTTAACATTCACAGTTAGATGATGGGTGACTCCTGGAGGGAGACTGCCCTCACTTTCATCTCCACCAAGGAGAAGCTGCCGGTCAGGTGCGGCCTTCTCAGGGCCGAGGTTGAGGATGCAGGAGATTGTTTAGGAGAGCTTTCCCCAAGCACATTTTCTTTTTCTTTTGTTCGTCTGGTCAGGGTTATCATCACTGTAGTTTGGCTAGTCATAGTCCTTGGCAAAAAAGATACACTGGCCTATGTTATATGCTTGGTCTAGAGTTAAGGCTTGAAGGGTGAGTTTGATTCCAGGACTGTCCTAGGCTTTTCTAATTAGAAGTGACGGTGCCTCTGGAGGCTAGGTAGAGCCCAGTTAATAATGTGGACATTTGCTCCCATGAATCCTATCTGGAGAGTTCTAGACCTGAGTGTGCAGTGCTTTGGGGAAGATAGTAGATCACGGACATGGAGGATCAAATGAAAGATTTGGTACCAGTATACTGAGGATAGGACAACTCGTGCATCTCTCTAATGTTACAGTTCTGAAGACCCTTTTACTGTGTTGTTATAACTCCACTTGTTTACGTCAACTATATTGAAGTTATTATTTTTTGTGTATATATATTTTAACTTTTATTTGTTCATTTATTTATTTATTTAGTGTGTGTGTGTGTGTGTGTGTGTGTGTATGTGTGTGTGTGTGTGTATGTGTGTGTATTAGTGGGCACATGTGTCCCTGTGTAGGGCCAAGGGTGACTTGGGGAATCAGACTTGGGGAATCATTCTGGATTGCTTCTACCTCCTTCTTGCTTTGGTCTGGGATTTTGCAGGCTCTGCCCACCAGGGCCAGAAGTGTAGGCAGCCACTGTTTCTGCCTGGCATTTTTTACATGGGACACGGATCAGAACTCAGGACTTTCTGCTTGTGAGACAGTCTTAACCCCTGAGCCATCTCACCAACCCTGAAGTTATTTTTTTTAATAAAGTGTAAAACAAAATTTTTTTTTTACAATGACCAGCTCTTTCATGTAAGGAATATTCAACAAACATTAAATGTACAACTAATTAATGAATAAAACAAAAGGTATTTTTCATCTCTTGATTATGACTTTCTGAGACCAAAGAAGATACATACAGATCAAAGATAAATAATTAACTTTTCTGAGCACCTTATTTACAGTCACAGACTGGCTTTTTAACTATTCTGAAATAGTGCTACCCAATCAAACTTTCTGGAAAATGAATTTTCTTGTATCTTTACTCTTCAGTTTGGTAACCATTAATCATATGTAGCTATTGAGGATATAATATGACTGGGATATTAGTTAATTTTGCTTAATTAAAACATAATTTAGGTAGCCAGAAGAGACAAATGGCTACTATTTGGAAAACACCCTTTTAAGGGGAAGTATTTATACAAAATTTATGCGTCTTAGAAAGCAATTACTTAAAAAAAAAAAAAAAGAAAGCAATTACTTAATGTATTGTAATGGCACGGGTCGGGACAGTGATAGAATGATTGAAACGTTCTTGGGTTTTTCCCTTGATGGAAAGGCCTGTCTTCAGATCCTATTTTGTTTTCCTGTATGCCTGGAACTTATGCCAACCTGTGGAGGTGCTTCTTTGGATAAGGACGTAACTATGTTTGTGTGCATGATGTTCAGGATTTCTGTCTGAGAGTAATCAAATACTGATAAACTTGACTGAAAATGTGTTTTCTCATTCATTAGCTTTTGATGATTGCCAGATATGGGGAATTTGTGACCAGAAGTGTGAAAACCGACTTGGCCACCATCAGTGCCTCTGTGAGGAAGGGTATATCTTGGAGCGTGAGCAGCACTGCAAAGCTAACAGTTCCTGTGAGTACACAATGAACTCTTGTAAAATTAATTATTTTTTCCCTAGTTTTATAAGCATATTGAGTACTTATCCCTGCTTCCCTCCATCCCTCCTCCCTCTTATACAATGGACACATCTGATATCTTCCTTCCAGCAGTGGTTCCTATTGTTAGGAGGAACGGATTGTCATTATTTTTGCATGTTTGTGTTCATGTATGTGTTATAAGGTGTGTGTGTGTGTGTGTTCGCATGTGGGTAGGTGTGTTTGGGTGTTTGTATATATGAGTGCTCTTAAGTATATATGTTCTTGTGCCCTATGCATGCTGGGCAAATGCTCGCCTACTGAAGTATCCATCCAGCCCTAAAGTCCTTTATCTTCACAGCTGCTATTTTACACGTGAATTTAAAGTAACTTTGGCTCATTCATGTGACTCATGTATCCCACCCTGTGTTTTCTCATTGGTTTTGCATAAAATATATGATTCTTATTTACTCACTTTTGATATTGAATTTGATATTGATTTGATATTGCTCAAATTGCTTCTATTCAGCTAGGTGTGCTCTTTTAAGGCAGGGGCAGGAGAATCAGGAGTTCAAGGTTATCTTTACATTGATACTAATAAACTGTTCATACAGTTGGTAATCTTGCTGATGTCACAATGCATTTGCAAAAGCTTTCCATATCAACATATAAAGCGCTTCCTTGATTATTGTTTTTCCTCCCTTCCTCCCTCCCTCCCTCCCTCTATTCCTTTCCTCCCTCTTCCCTCCCTCCCTCCTTCTATCCTTTCTCTTCCCCCTTCCCTCTATTCCTTCCCTCCCTTCTCTCTCCCTCCCTCCCTTCCCTTCCTTTGCTCCTCCTCTTCTCTCTCTCTCTCTCTCTCTCTCTTTCTCTCTCTCTCTGTCTTTCTGAGACAAAAATCTCATACTGTAGCTCAGTCTGGCCTGGGATATACTGTGTAGCTCAGGCTGACCACAAACTTGCAGCATTCTTCAGCCTGCTGGGAGAGCATCCATTTCCTGCTTCATTTATTCATTTTTTCATAAGGAAAATAATTTTTCATCTTTTATAGCTTCATTAATTAATTCCCTGCTGACCACTAAATTATATTCTAAGCCTTAAGATTGCAGTGCATAACCTTGGTTTCATTATCACTGTGCTTTTCGTTGAATGATTTCCTGGTCATCTTTAAAATGTGTCCTGTATGTAACGCACCCTAAAGGTGTGCATGGCAGTGGTGCGCTGTCTTCAGTGTCATTGATTTTGGGTGGGACTAGTAGTTAGGACATTTGGATGGCTGCCAGACTTTGCTCACAACCCATCGTGATTGTAGATACTTCATTCTGCTCAGTTTTAGCATTGAGAGTTTCTTCATTATTGTCCTTCAGATGCTGAAGCGCTGATACTTTTCCTTCTTCACTTTTAGTTAGCGCGGCCTCCATTATCTTCTCCAATGGCCGGGACTTGCTCATTGGTGATCTTCACGGAAGGAACTTCCAGATTCTAGTGGAGTCTAAAAACCGTGGCATAGCTGTGGGTGTGGATTTTCACTATCATCAGCGCAAAATTTTTTGGACAGACCCTGTGCAAAATAAGGTAAACAGAAATTTCAGGAGTGATTTTGGGAGCAAAATAAATCCTAAAGCACAAAGCGTTGATAGCTTTTCATTTTGGGTGGAACAGAGGGAAAAGTTCCTTTGTTTTCTAACAGAAAAGATCCTTGAGATATTTTATGTTAATCAGCACCTTTTCCTTGCTATACTATTACATGTGACCCATTAAACAAAGACGCCTATTGTATGGATTAGCCTTGTGCAACTTTTAATTTTATTCGAAAAGGAGTCCAAAAGCCTAATTAAAAGAAATAGTAGACCTTTCAAAACTAGATATTTGGTAGTAATTTTTGATACTCTATCTTTCGAAATATAAAAAAGTATTATGCTTTTCTGGATGATAAGAATCAGATTTTTCTCTTGCAATTTCTACGTGGGACTGTAATTGAGGATTGGGTAAGAAATACTGGCAATATTTTGTGTAATGACCCAAATTTCATTGCATTGTCTTACTTTCAAAGTGTGAATGAGTTTCTCTCAACTATGAATACGATATAGTTTCTAATAACATAAACTTCAGTCATTCCTTAAATAGCTGTGGAGTTTTGTCTTTGCATGTCATTTCATATGCAAATAATTATTGTTAAAATTCTAATTCAGTTATCAGGACAATTTGTAAAAACTGAGATTTTAGTGATTCCAAGAGAAATCAAACCACATCCAAGTCAACCTTTTGGTAATATCAAATGGGAATGCGTACTTAAAACCTGCAGAATTTAACCCTGTATTTGTCTCACATGTGCTGGGAGATAAACCCTTTTTTTTCTTCCTCAGTAACTTGTTCCGTGAAATAGCAAGCTAAAAGTAAATTTTTTTATTCTTTTTAAAAGTTCATGTGGCTCATTTCTTCAAAAGTTTATTGAATGAAGTACAAGAGAAACAGTGCTCATAGTCATGCTTACATAATGCCTCTGGCTTTTCATTCAGGTTTTTTCAGTTGACATCAATGGTTTAAATGTCCGAGAAGTTCTTAATGTTTCTGTTGACGCTCCAGAGAATCTGGCAGTGGACTGGATTAATAATAAACTTTATCTAGTGGAGACCAAGATCAACCGCATAGATATTGCAAATTTGGATGGAAGCCAGCGAGTTACCCTAATAACTGAAAAATTGGGACACCCTAGAGGAATTGCTGTGGACCCAACTGTGGGGTAAGTGATATGGGCAGTCCCTCTTTTTTTAGGATTTTTGTCTCTCCCTGTAAACATCTAAAACATACTTGATTAATTGGAAGTTAATTTTGATTTCTTTTAGATTCTATAGTTTACTATCCACATTTACTTTGCTTCTATTCATAGATTCTTTGATAGAGTGGACCAAATATAGTCTTCTGTGAGGATATGTAATCTAAACATATCTCCTGGTGTACTGAAAATGTTGTACAGAGTATGAATTTTGCTCTTCGTGTTTTGTTTCATTTGCCTAGCTGTGTGCCCTCGTTCAATTTGATTATTAAAATTGAATGTTACTATTTTTCACCCTTATTTAGATAGTTACTTTGAGCTAGCAGAAAAGGTTTTTTAAAGAGACAGTTGGAAATATTAGCCCTTTCTATTTATTTATCTGTATATTTAATTATATATCAATAATATAAATATATATAAGTATATATTTATTTGGTGTGTGTGTGTGTGTGTGTGTGTGTGTGTGTGTGTGTGTATCAGAGAGCACTAGGAGGACCAAAGGTGACATTGGGAATCATCCTGGATTGCTTCTGCTTCCTTTTTGTTTTGCTCTGAGGTTTCCCAGACTCTGCCTTTCAGGGCCTGAATTGAAGGTCACCACCATATCCGCCTGGCATTTTTATGTGGGATCTAGGGATCTGAAATCAGGCCATTCTGCTTTCGAGGCAGAGTCTTAAACTCTAAGCCATTTCTCTATCCATATTTGAGAAGTGTTTTAGGAGGTTTTATTTTCTGGACTTTGACAGCTGGCCTTGGGACTGTGGATGAACTTTATGTTATTCAAGTGTTGGTGACAATCCATTGTCCTCCATGAAAATGTTGGGAAGGTTCCATTCATGGACTGTGCAGGACTGAGGAGGTGATAGCCTGAAAGCTCTTTAAAAATGCATTTCTGTCCTGGAGACAAGGGTTAAGACTCTGCCTCACAAGCAGAAGGATCCTAGATCACATGTAAAAATTCCAGATGGAAACAGCAGCAGTCTGCACTTCCAGCCCTGGTAGATGGAATCTGAGAAATCCCAGAGTGGAGCAAAAAGGAGAAGCAATCCAGGATGATTCCTGAAGTCACCCTTGGTCCTCCACAGGGATACACAATACCCTCTGATGCACACAACACAGACAAACACACACAGACCCACACATAGACACTCCCCCACCACACATAAATTGAAAAATGCATTTCCAAGTTTTCTTGGTTATGAAAAAGAAAAAAATGAAAGTCAGGAACAGAGAAGAAAGTTAAGAAGGTGAATCTGAAATTTACATTGCTGAATTAATGCAGTGTATTTAGTTGTTATTTGAACTTCTCCTGATGGGCTTTTATAATCTTTTTTTATTTATTCAATTGTGCATGTATGCTTGTGTGTGTGTGTGTGTGTGTGTGTGTGTGTGTGTGTGTGTGTGTGTGTATGTGTAGAACCACGGGCGAATTCGGGAACCACCATGGACCGCCTCCACCTCCTCCTTGTTTACTCTGCCCTGGGATTCACAGGCTCTGCCTTACCAGGACCAGAAATGCAGGCTGCACCCTGCTTCCCCCGTCTATACGTGGGATCTAGGATCTGAACTCAGGACCTTCCGCCTGCAAGGTCCACCTCTCCAACCCCTTCTTTTCTTTTTTTGAGAGGCAGGGTCTTGCTATGTAGCTAACCTCAAACATGAAATCCTTATGCCTTGGCCTCTCCAGTGCTGTCATTAAAGGCATGTATTGCCAGGCCCGGCTCATAGTTAAAAAAAAATTGTCTGGGCCAGAGAAATGGCTTAGGGATTAAGCCTCTTTCACACAAGTGGAGAAAGTCCTGAGTTTGGATCCCGGATCCCATGTTAAAATGCCTGGTGGAAAGTGACAATGGCCTGTATTTCCTACCCTGGAGGTGGAGCCTGGGAAACTCCAGAGCAAAGCAAAGAAGAGGTAGCATAATCCAACGTGATTTCCGAAGTCACCCCGGGCCTCCAGAGCCACACATGGTACCCTCTGATACATCACAGATACACATGCAGACACACCCACCCACATTACCCACCCCCAATAAAACAAATAAAAAAATTTCCTTTCCTTTGTTCTGTACTGGTGTGGTTTGCTAGTATTTGGGGAATTCTATCTTACTTAAGAGAAAATATTTTCTAGTTAAATATAAAACATATTGTTTCATCGTTCGTTCTTTTTTGTAGCTATTTATTTTTCTCAGACTGGGAGAGCCTTTCTGGAGAACCCAAGGTGGAAAGAGCTTTCATGGACGGCAGTAACCGCAAAGACTTG
Organism: Typhlomys cinereus; assembly: GCA_023101885.1. Taxonomy (NCBI): domain Eukaryota; kingdom Metazoa; phylum Chordata; class Mammalia; order Rodentia; family Platacanthomyidae; genus Typhlomys; species Typhlomys cinereus. The sequence goes on along the minus strand of JALPQD010000017.1, from coordinate 5,121,724 downwards.
GTAAAGACAAAAGTTGGATGGCCGGCGGGGATCACCCTGGACCTGGTGTCCAAGCGCGTTTATTGGGTGGACTGTCGCTTTGACTACATTGAAACTGTGACATATGATGGAATTCAAAGGTAAGACATTTATTTTTATATGACTTCATAAACTTGGGAGAGTAGATAAATATGATGGAGAGGCACATACCCAAGGGTCATGATTAAAACACTGCCTGGATGGTTAGCACAATAGCTTGATTGCTTGATTCTTTCCTGAAGCGACTTGCTCTGAGTCTTGTTGGCCCTTCTTGGACTCTGTGATAACAAACACTCATTCCCTGAGGTAGTTCCTCTGTGGCTTTTCCTTCTAGTCTGAAAGAGCTTGTAGCTCTCTCTGCCAGTGCAGTTGTCCTTCTGGCCAGGGTTCAAAGGAAGCAGAAGAGTGCAATCCTCTTGCCGTTTTTCTTCATTCCTCCTGAATTCCTTCAGCTTTGTTCCTAAGACCATTTCACTTTGACCTACACAGACCCTCTCTCCCATATATGCATGCATGAAAAATTGAAAAAGACAAAGAGTTAAGGGAATGAGAAAATAATCATTTCTTCCTCAAATCTGAAGCATCCTTTTTATTTTTCTTTTTTTTTCATGGTATTGGGGCTTGAACATGCTTGGCAAGTGCTCTTCTGTGGAGCTTACATCCCCAGTCCCCTAAGTGGTCTTTTCCGTGAAATAACATGAAAATTCTGTGAAATGAGAACTCATCTCACATATATCTCAATATATCATTACCCACGTATTTTATGCAAGAAGTGATTCTATTTTTTAGGCATCCACCTAAACAGATTACATCTTTAATAAAAATAAAGTAAGCAACAATGGTATGGTCTCTGCCTCTTTTGCAACAGGAAGACGGTAGTTCATGGATCTGTCGTTCCACATCCTTTTGGAATCAGCTTGTTTGAAGAACATGTGTTCTTCACGGACTGGACAAAGATGGCCGTGTTAAGGGCGGACAAGTTCACGGAGACCAACCCCCAGGTCTACTACCAGTCTTCTCTGAGACCCTATGGAGTGACTGTTTACCATGCTCTCAGGCAGCCCTATTGTAAGTTCCTCAACAGCAGGAATCCTGCTTGGTGTTGTTGGTCTTGGTAGAAAAGTTTTCTCCAAGCTACAGAGATGAATGATGAGGAAACTCATGAGATTTAGAGACTGTTCTCAATTACATGAAAAGTTATCTGGGGTGCTAAACACTTGGAAATTGTCCTAATTACCTGAACAATAAAGAATTGATGTAGATCATTTCAGAGCTAAAATAAGATATCTAGAAGAAATCTAGAAGTTCATTTTAATATATGTTTATTAATTTGTGTGAATATATGCCAGGTTCTGTTTAGCGACTGGGGTCTGTTAGTAAACAAACCAAGCCAAACACTTATCTGTCCTACTGGTAGAAATCCTATTTTTATTTGAAGAAACTGAGGCCCGATAGAGGATTATCTACAAGCTCATTCAGGTGGTGTCAGGAACATCTTCTTAGCTTAAGGCAACTCTTCTGCTGTTTGTATTCGTTCTATCATGGGCCACCTGGGTTTGTTTTCTCTAAGCACTTGTAGAACTACTTAGTTTTGTTATTTTTAAGTTTTTTAAAAATGTGTGTGTGTGTGTGTATGTGTGTGTGTGTGTATGTGTATGTATATCAGAGGCACTGTGTGTGCCTGTGATGGCCCAAGGGTGACTTTAGGAATCATCCTTGATTGCTTCTACCTCCTTTTTACTTGGTCAGGCTTTGCCTCCAAGAACTGAAAGTACAGCCCACTGCCATTTCTGTTTGGCATTTTTATGTGGGATCTGGGATTTGAACTCAGGTCCATTTGCTTGTAAGGTACAGTCTTAATCTTTTATCCATCTCTCCAAGTCCAAGTTTAAAGTTTCATACTGAGCTTTGACATATCTATTATGAACCGTGCATGACTCTTTCCTGTGTGGACTAAAGGAAGAAAGCATGGGTATGATGGTAGAAAATTTTAGTATTTTTGAACCAGTTAGGTTGATTTAGTAAGAAAGGAACCAAAGCTAGATGCCACTATTGATATATCCAGACTGAATAATGTTTGTTATATCCAATCTGGGAAAAATATATACTTGTCGGAAAATATTCTGGAAGAAAAATATCCTGAGTTCCTAGTTGTTCATTCCTCAGTCTATTTCCATGGTTTGGCTCAGAATAATGTTTGGCTGTTACTTCGCTAAATCAATCCACCTGAGAGAGGAGAGAGAATATATTGTAAGAGAAAGGCTTGGAACATAGAAAGCAGGTAAAGAAGCCTTGTGTACAGGGCACAGCGGGCTTCCTGAGGCTGCTGCTCGGAGGGTACTGCTAGAAACCCAAAATGGTTCCTGGCTTTCAGAGTCTGCTCTGGATTTGCATCTTTGTTTAGCTGTTGACCAGATCACTGAATAATCTGCAGCAAGTGTTGAACCGTTTGGAATTGAGTAATTGTAGGTACATTGACTTATTGCAAAATAAGCAACTAGTAAGTAATATCTAGATACCTTCTGACTTACAAGAGTAGCGCGAAAAGCTTTTACAAAAAGTAATGACAGAGACGGCTAAGGGATTAAGACTCTGTCTCGCAAGCAAGAGGTCCTGTGTTTGGATGCCGTGTTCCATGTGAAAACAGGCAGAGGAAACACTTCTGCCTGTACTTCTGGCCCTGGTGGACAGAGCCTGGGAAATCCCAGAGTGAAGCAAGTAAAAGGTAGAAGCAATCCAGGATGATTCCTGAAGTCACCCTTGGTCCTCCACAGGGACACACAGTGCTCCCCCCCCACAATAAATTAAATAAGCAAACAAACAAATAAATAAAATATAAAGTAATTGGGTTGGAGGAGAACAGAATTTCTAGTCGCTGAGGCTAACTGATAGACTGCAATTTACTCACTGTAGAAGATGAATCTCATAGTTGCACGAGTTGTGTGTTTTATCATAGCCCGTTTGAGGGTGAATGGACAGGAGCAAGGAACCCAGAAAGGTCAGCATGGCCAGACACTCAGTGGGACTGGGAGTGATGGCTCCTAAGTTGTAACACATCTCTTTTACCCTCAGGGCCACAGGTCGCGTTGTATGTCTTGTAAATTGTCCTTTTCTCCATATGATTTAACCCTATGTGTCTCCCACAGCTAGCAATCCATGTGGAAATAACAATGGAGGCTGCGAGCAAGTCTGTGTCCTCAGCCATAGGACAGATAACGATGGTGTGGGCTACCGTTGCAAGTGCACATTTGGCTTTGAACTCAGCCCAGATGAATACCACTGTGTTGGTAAGGAAAACATTTTGGTCTTTCCTGTGGGCATTTGTGTGTGTGTGTGTGTGTGTGTGTGTGTGTGTGTGTGTGTGTGTGTGTGCATGCCTCTACCTAGGCAGTGCTCTGCATTGGGTTGTATCACTATGAACCAGGAATAAGTTTTCTGAACTCATAGGCCATTCCGTGGGGTAGGTAGGGACTACTTTCTCTGTCTATAGAACTATGTTCGAATAGCCTTTTCACTTTGCTCCTGTGAAACCTTTGTCTTCTTTCATTAACTCTGGTCCTCAAATTCCCTATGATTGAATTTGAGCTATTTCCTCCTTTCTTCCTTTCCTCCTTCTCTCCCTCCCTTTCTCCCTTTCTTCTTTCCTTCTACAGTTGCTATGTACTGGATGATGCTGGCTTGAAACTTAGGATACTCTTGCCATAGCCTCCCAAGTGCGGACATCACAGGTACACTACTGTCACAGTGGGCTTTTCATATTTTTTTTTTCAGTGTTGGGGATGGAACCTCAGGGCCTTACACATGATAGGCAAGTATTCTACTATTGAGCTATACCGCAATGTTGCTAGTTCCATTTAATTTATTTATCCATGGTTTACGAAGGATTGTGGTGCTTTGCGTATGAGAGACAAGTGTTCTCCACTGAGTTAGAACCCAGTCCTACCATTTCTACTTTTGATGTTAGCCTTAACTTTGATAAGCAGGAAAGTAGCCCATGCCTTTTATTGACTTCTCCAAGAAACGGCTTTTATGCCTCTTTGAGCCCAGCCATCAGGTCTAAATTTCACCTGGCTTCCAAAGAGCTATTCATTTCTGCTTCTTTTTATTTCTTTACCTTTCTCTGCCTCTGTGCTCCTGGTTTCACTCTTCCATCGGAGGAGTTTCTTCTTGTGACTGCATGCACATCCAGTCATCATTTCCAGAGCCTCAGGTGGTAATGACGTCACTCCCATGCTTTTCCTTTCAAACCTCTTTTTATTCTGTTGATAAATTCTTGCTCTTAGTAGGTTTTTGGCTTAGTTTATAAGATTTTAAAAATTCTGACTCACGCTAATTGGTTAACTTTGTAAATAATCCTAGATTTGGACTAAAATCACTTTCATAAAGAAAGTCTTGTCTTTTTAATTTTTAAAAAATTATTTTATTTTTCTAGTCTTACAAGCATATTGAGTACTTATCCCTGCTTCCTTCCTTCCCTTCATCAATCCATCCCACTCCTCCCCCCACCCTCCTGCCCGTCTGCTTCTATAGGCCCCAGAGTTCTCTCTGGTTTGTCTACTTATGTGGAGGTTTAGGCCTCTTGTGGCGTACCAAGTTGCCTTTCTTTGGGCCATCCCACTGATAAGGGCATTTCCCTTTGCTCATCCAACTTTAGTCCCCAAGATTTCCACTGTATGTTCTTATCTCTCTTGAGTTCCTTGATAGTCTATGGGGGCATGTTGGTATGTCAGTCATTATGCAGGTCTGTTATTTCCATGTGGAAATAACAATGGAGGCTGCGAGCAAGTCTGTGTCCTCAGCCATAGGACAGATAACGATGGTGTGGGCTACCGTTGCAAGTGCACATTTGGCCTCTTGTGAACTCCTCAGAGCAGCAATCCTGGCTTGAGTGGGTGTCTTGTCCAACCACGAACCTTCCCATTTTTAGGTTAAGAAAGTCTTGTCTTTCAGCTATTTTGTCAGCAGTACCTTGGGTCATTCTTGTCTTACATTCATTTCTGTAATTGTATCTGGTTGGTCACATCTCCTCCATTCTCCTTTTGATTTCCTAACCTGCTGGCACAGGCTTTTAAGCAGCACCTTATTTTATCTCCTCTTCACTTCCTCCCCTTCTCTTCACTTCTTTTTTGAATAATTTATCTGATTGCTATTTGTTCTTTCCTGCTCATGACACTTCAAAAAATTGCAGTAAGATTCTTGGCGTAGATTCCTGTGATTCTTCCAGCTTGAGTAAATTCTATTTTAAATATGTAAGTCTATGGACTTTCCCCCCATGTCTGCCCATCATAAGCAAGTATTCTATCTCTGAGCCCTGGGCACCATTGTATGTATGAATAAACCTTTAGGGCAAATTTATTAGCAAGAAATAGGATTGTAATGGGGGAGAATAAAGGAGATGGTATGAGCAAAGTCCTGATACACACGTATGGAAATGCCGCAATGAAACTCATCATGTTGTAGTATAAATATATGCTAATGAAGAAGGAATTAAAAAAGAGAACACTCTAAAACTTGCTTGACCTTTATGGCTGCTTATGACTCTTATAGATTGTTGTTATGTTTACTATAATTTTTTCTTGATATTTATTTCCAGATTTTATTCCACGATTATAGTGTGTACTTCGTGAACACATAAGTAATTTCTCTGGACGTGGGGAAGGGTGTATGTGTGGTGCCTAATGGTGCTCTTCCTTTCTCTATAGCTGTGAAGAACTTCCTGCTCTTCTCGTCCCAAACTGCCGTTCGAGGGATCCCATTCACCCTCTCCGCCCAGGAAGATGTCATAGTTCCAGTCTCAGGGAGTCCTTCTTTTTTCCTTGGGATTGACTTTGATGCCCGGGAGAACACCATCTTTTATTCAGATACATCAAGAAAGATAATTTATAAACAAAAGATTGATGGGACAGGTGAGGAAGTGTGTGTGTGTGTGTGTGCACACTGTGGAGGCCCAAGGGTGACATTAGGAGCCATTCTAAATTGCTTACCTCCTTATGACTTTGCTCTGGGGTTTCCAGGGTGGGAATTTAAGGCTGTTGCCATATCCACCAGGCATTTTTTTTTTTTTAAACCTGGGATCTGGGGATCTGAACTCAGGTCCTTTATCTTGAGAGGCAAAGGCTTTAACTATTGAGCCATCTCTCATGAGTCTATAAGCATACATATTTATTATTAACAGTTTGTTAGTAATAAACAGAAGGCCTTTTTTATAGTTAGCTAAAAGGATGAATGGAAAAATGAATATGACTTTCACAGAGAGATGGGACTACTAAAGGGAGTTTTTCTTTAGTAGGAAAAAAAAAAGAGAGAGGAGAAGAGAGGCATAACTTCTCTCATTCAGGAAAGAAGTCCTTTTCTCCTGTACCCAGTTCTGATTCACTGTGGTTTTTTTGCTGTTTTTTTTTTTTTTTTTTCCCAAACTTGGCAATGTCAGACTGTGCAGTCTGCTGAAAGTCTTCGGAGGGCTGGGCAGCAATGCCTTTGGGCTACCCCCCGTTGTACCTGGCGGTGTCAGCTTGTCAGAGCCGTCTCAGGGTGGTAGTAGGTGAACTCAGGTATCTCTTCTTTAGCTGTTCCGCAACATGAAATTTTTGCTGGAAGGTTGAACAGGGGAGTAAATCCAGACTATGCCACTCCTGGTTCTGTTTATCTGCATCAGTATCTACTCTTTGAGTTCCAAACTGTGGGGAAGGGAATAGACTCTAGGTTTATCTCATTGTTGCTCAGCCATTTACAGATCTTTTTTTTTTTTTTTAAATCCTTTTTAAAGAATTCCACACATATTTCTGAAGTATGCCCTTTGATACACAATTTAAATATGCGGTATTTGAAAAATTGTCTTGTATGATATGCTTAAACCATCTCCATGTTTTCATTTATAGGAAGAGAAATCCTCATAGCTAACAGGGTGGAAAATGTTGAATCTTTGAGTTTTGACTGGATTTCGAGAAATCTGTACTGGACAGACCCTACGCTAAAGAGTGTCAGTGTCTTGAGGCTAGCTGATAATTCAAGGCGGGCCATAGTCAGCAATTTAAACGCTCCACGGTGCATTGTGGTTCATCCTACTACTGGGTACGTGAATTTTCTTAAGAGCTTGGAAGTGCACGTCTTTGTAGTCATCAAAAAGTGTGGCCCTAGGGATTTGCCAAGTCAGGCAAATATATGCCTGAACCATATAACTTGAAATCATCTTAAATTTGATGTTTTAAGCATGAGTGGAAATGAGTATTTTATCTCCTTTAAAAAAAGGAGAGAGAGAGAGAGAGAGAGAGAGAGAGAGAGAGAGAGAGAGAGAGAGAGAACCTGCTTTTGAGTTTCAGCTTTCCCATCTTCCCTGAGTGTGGGTTTTCCACAGTTGCACAGGATCAAACAATGATTCTGTTTGGTAGGTAAGGAACAAAATGCGGCAGAATTATCAAGAAAGGCTCAAATTCTCATGCTGCTTTAATGTATGCTATACAGCTTTGCAAAACCTGCTTAATCATCCCATGGTTTTCAGAGTTAGTTTTCAGATCATAGTTTCTTGTAGTTCATTGATACCTGGGGTTTCATTGGTGCAAAAGACAGAGCAATCAACACCATTCCTTTTGGGTTCTTACCTTTCTTATTTTAGTTCAGTAGCGAACATGTCTGTTTCATCCAAATCTAAACCAATCCCACTGCATTTGAATGGAATAATAAAATAAAGAGATCTGGTGTTCTACCAATTCTGGTTACACAGGGAACACTTTTTAAAAATATGTTGTATTATTAAAATATATCTAATTAAAAACTTAGCTTATGGAGAAGGCATATTATCATACTCATTTTTGAGATATATATTTGGTTTCAGAGAGGTAAAATGATTTTCAAAGGATTTACTGTATCTTAAGCGAGATCCTTGTTTGAGTGTGTCTAGATGCAAAATTGATTGCACAACAAAGTCTGCTTTCTTTTTGTAAAATAGTATTAAAGGCATACTTTCAAAGCCATACTATTATTGGTAATGAATACAGAGATAACCCATACAGATTGGGTTTCCTAATAATTTTATCTTAACCTAAATTTTTGGGCATTTGATCTTGAAAATTTCCTAATTTTTAAAATTTAAGATTATATAAAGCAGTCATATTTTGGAAATGACTGCTTCTTGATTTTTAAGGATTGTATGAAAGAGAAAAGAGTGCGCTTTGTTTTTTTCCTGTAAACTTATCTTTTTTTTTGCCAGGCAATAAAAAAGATGTTTTGGGTAAAATCATGTTTGAAGTTTGGTTGATTTGGATACTTTCTTCATCTGCAAAGAAATGTATTCTTGAACATTTACCAGTTTTTTCTAGAAGAATAACTTGAGTTGCTGGGTATATGGATGCTTAATCCAGAGAAAAAGAGAGTATGATTTGTTTCAAGTCATAATTTATTATTTTTGACAATATGCTGCTTTTATTATGTAACTTGAAGTCAGGTCATGTAACTATTGAAGCACTGGTGAGATGGTGGAGTGGACGGAGCAGGGCAGGAGGGTCATGAGTTCAAGTCCAACCTGAGATACATAGAGAGTCTGGAATAGATAGTGAGACCCTGTCTCTAACAAGAATGATAATAACAACAAATAATCAAGAAACTCCCCTAAAAACCCTTAAATGCCTTTTTTTTTCTGTTGGGAGACAATAATTTCAGGCCTTAAATTTAGTACAGTTTTCCTGGGTATTCATTTCTACTTGTGATTTTGATTACATATTTATAACTGAGCTTTCAACTGACAGCTCAGTTGTAGACTACCTTGCTCAGCCTGAAAGAATAACAGAAAATAAAATTAGTTGCAAATCTCTGAGAAAATTTGTGCTTGTGGTAAATCTCCCTAAGTCATGTAACTGGTCCAAATGTAAACTTCCTTGTTTTCTTCTCTCTTGTTAGGTATATATTCTTCAGTGATTGGTTCCGTCCTGCTAAGATTATGAGAGCATGGAGTGATGGATCTCATCTTGTACCTCTTATCAACACTACTCTGGGATGGCCCAATGGCTTGGCCATTGATTGGAGGTAAGTAGAATTCACCCTGTGTCACAGAGTTCCCACTTACTGTGGAACACATAGTCACATCCTAGATACTGGGGTGATGTGATGAAGTGAGAAAGTCATTTCTGTTTGTCCTCAAAAACCCAAATACTGATTGGTGAAGGGAGCTAGGTGTTAAATGACATAGAACACAAACATAGTTGTCCAGCTGCTGGCTGAATGAAAACCAGTGCATTGATAAGTATTCTGAGGAAATTTCCAGAAAGCAGCAGAATGATGAGACTTAATGTAAAATCAGGATGGAGGAATAAGTTGTTATAAGTAGAACCTGTTAGACATAGAACAGGATCTGATGAAATATAAATTATGTTTAATTTCTTACAAAGGCATCTTGAGGATAGGACATTTTTGGAGCAAACTGATCAATGAATGTTCATTTGCTTATCTATACTTGGGAGAATTTTAAAAGTATACATTCGGCTCTCAAGAACTTATGAGTATGGAAAAAGACTGGATTAACGATCTAATAAATACAGAACACTGAATTGGCTTATGGGAGAAACAGGGAAGCAATGTATTCAAATTTTTAAACACCATTATAAATAATTTCTTGTTGATTTCTCAAGGGGAAAAATGGAATTTCTAACTCAAAGATAGTAGTAACATGTTAAATTTTCTCAGACAAATATTTGAAATCCTGAATGACAGTAGCTGTATTACTAGGAGGCATAAAACTGAATTAGAATTTACTGAATGCAATTTGATTTTTAAGCACTTTTAAGTGTGTCAATGTAATGTCCTCAATGTGTAAGGCACTCCGTTCATTTATGGATATCAGATAACTAAGTATTTTATATTTTAGTGCTTCACGATTGTACTGGGTGGATGCTCTCTTTGATAAAATTGAGCATAGCACCTTTGATGGTTTAGATAGAAGAAGATTGGGACATATAGAACAGATGACACATCCATTTGGAATTACCATCTTTAAAGGTATGTTTTGAAGCAATAAAAAGTGTATGATGTTTTATATTTCGCGAACTGAAATCTGTGCTATCATTTAGGATGATTCCTGAAGTCACCGTTGGTCCTCCACAGAGACACACAGTATCTGTTGATACACACACACACACACAATGAATGAATAAATAAAGTTAAAAAAAGAAATAAGTACTGTTATATATAGATAAAGCATTTGGTTTTTTGATGGAAATTTTCACCTTTAGAGTGGTTTTGGATACATTTACACAATGTTGATGATTTATATTGGCATGAAATTTTGAAGATTATGCTTATTGAAAATCCCCATATTTAGTATTTAGGATGCATTTAGTATTGCATGTGAATAAAATAGCAAGATTTGTTCCTGGTAACCACTACAGAATTTTAGTATCCTCTTGTGTTTGCAAGACACCCACCAGAATCCCTGTGGAAAAATGTTTACATATATTCATCAACTGTATTTTTATTGAATGAGTTGGATGTGTTTTATCAGGACATGAGTTAACATCATCTGTCTGCCATAGACATGATAGTGCATAACTTTTTTCTCAGTGGTACTGGGGATTGAATATGGGCGTTGTGCATGCCAGGCAAATGCTCTGCCATGGAGCTCTCTCCCTATCTCAGAATATGACTTATGGAGAATAGAAAGACATGGTTATATCTTCAACCATCTTTCCAGATCACTTTCACATTGCTAGTAAAGTTTATAAATTTTGACCTTCTCTCAATTTCAATTCCCTTCCTGAGCATAGACTTGCTTATGTGAATTAAAAATTTGCTGAGACTAAGAATGCGTAGCACATTTATCCCAGTACTTGGGAGACTCAAGCAGGAGGATTACCACAATTTCAAGGGTGACCTGGGCCACATATTCAAGACCAGCTTAAGCTACATAGCCTGTACCAAATAAAACATGTAGGTTGTTTAATCCCAAAAATAGGGCTCTGCGACTGGTTGCATAGCTTGTGCATTGCATAAAAAAATGTTAGATCAAACTGAGTGTGGTGTACCGTCCTGTAATCCTAGGTAGGCTGAGACAGGAGAGGGTATCTTGGACTATATAGCAATTTAGATCAACAACTACTATTAAATAGTTTAGTGGATAAACAGGCAACAAACCTTATAGCACATATCCAAGGTGCTATTTTGAGGCAATGAAGAGAGAATGAAACCTGCTTTGGATATACAAGACATAATAGACATATTTATTCTACTTTGAGGGTTATACTTTATAGTGCTATCAAAGGCCTTGTGTATAAGCTTTTCGAAACCCTTTATAATAATTAAGATAGTGCTTCATAGTGTTGAATGAATAGTTAGTAAATATATTGCATATTCCATCTTGCTGTCCACTTATTTGTGGAGTGCAGTATTTAACAAATATTTTAAAAATGTAAGATTTTTTGATGAGATGGGGCAATTATAAACAGTTGCCCTCTCATGCATTACTCCCTTTTTCTGAAGACTGTCAGGCACATAATAATCATTGCTGCATAGTAACATTATAAAAATGTTACACACTGGGATATGTAGAGGTGAACAGAAGCACAGTTTCAGTATCTTTTGGTTTCATCAATATGAAAAATATTTTGTATGCCCATGAGAACAACACAATAGTCCCTGAATAATATGAATAATCATTTCTTTAATTTTGACTTTTATTGTGAATTTCCTCTGTTTTCCTTTCTTTTTTGAAGATGGGGGGTTCTCCTTGTGTAGTTTGTACTACCTCAAACTCATAATCCTTCTGCCTTAGCCTCCCAAATGCTGGGGCTGTAATAGGTGAGTGTCACTGTATCTAGCTTCATGAATTTCAAAGGCTAAGATCTTTTATTGTGAAATGCCATGGAAATTATTCATCTAGTTCTTCTTGACTGTTATCTGTACAAAATGAAAGTTTGATGAGCTTCTTGTCTGTCTACAATAAGATACCTTCCTGAGTGGTGGGATTAAAATTTACAGTAAGGGAAGATAAGATTTAGTGAGGTCAATGATTGATTGATTGAATTGGATCATTGAGTTGATTGCAGATAACTTAGTGTCTTGGTAACATTTTGACATTGTAAGCATTTTTCTGATGAGTTGAGATTTCTTGTTGCTTATAGTATTGCCATATAGACTCCATTTTTTACTTGGAACCCTGTTGAAATCTATGTTTGCTTCTCTGGCTCAATAGACAGTGTGAAGTAAAAATTATTAAGCTTTTGTATTTAAGATCTTAAGTTGCTCTTTCTTTTAACCTTTTGAGCGGCACAGGACATCAGTGTGGTAGTATACACAGTCATGTTTATAGTTTACTTATTCCCAAACATACATTGAAATTTCCTTTTGTGCTTTTCCTTTCTGACAGCTTTTTATTAAAGCTTAGTGTGAAATCATGAAGACATAAGCTATGGAGTGTTGGACTTAGAAAAGGGCTTAGAGATGATGTGTTTTTTTTCTTTTCCATGGTTAAACATTTGCTTGAACTGAGTTAAGAGCCCAGTCTTGAAAGGTCTAATTGCTACCAACTACCATTATAAAACTCTGTATATATATTTTTCAACCTGAACCATGTCTTGCATTAAGCATTGCAAGTCTATTGCTTTTCCCCAGTGCATACCTGAAATACTAATTGCCCTTGCTCCTCTTTAGATGATGTGTTTTTTACTGACTGGAGACTGGGTGCTATAGTTCGAGTCAGGAAATCGGATGGTGGAGGCATGACAGTCATCCGAAATGGCATCAGCAGAGTAATGCATGTGAAAGTCTTTGATGCTGACATTCAGACTGGTGAGTGGCATGACCAAATTTTTCTGAATGGAACGTTAACTGATATGGTGGATCTTTTCCCTTTAAGAATGTAACTCCTGATAGTGTACCGTTTCCTTCACCGACCTAATGTACCACCACATGACTTTTGCCTATGTTTCTCTAAAAGCATTGTCAGGAAATAAACAAGATTTAGCACTTTACTGTATTTAAATGGGATGTTATTCTAGGTATTCTAGGCAAGTGTTTACTTCTTAACTTTACTGTATTTAAATGGGATGCTATTCTAGGCAAGTGTTTACTTCTTAACTTTGGACCTGAATGTAAATCAATCTTGAGGTCAACAGAGTGAGAATGCTTAGTTTACTACACCTTGGTTTTGCATTTTCAGGGTCTAACTATTGCAATCAACCCACCCACCCCAATGGCGACTGCAGCCACTTCTGCTTCCCTGTCCCAAACTTCCAGCGGGTGTGTGGGTGTCCTTATGGAATGAAACTCAAGGCCAACCAAATGACTTGTGAGGAAGACCCAGTCCAGGAACCCCCCACGGAGCAGTGTGGTTCCTTTTCCTTCGCCTGCAACAATGGCAAATGTGTGCCCAATTTCTACCGCTGTGATGGGGTCGACGACTGTCTCGACAACAGTGATGAGCTTCAGTGTGGTTCATTTAGTAAGTAGCTGTTCACTGGAAACTTTTGAGGGGTGAATAAAACAGAGAGATGTGCTTAAGAAATAATAGAAGTGCAGGTTATATGAATGGAAAAAAAGCACTTAGCTATTTTTTAGAATTGACCATTCCAAACATGTTGTTTTAGTCACTTTGCATGTTGCTGATAAAATCATGATAAAACTGCTTAAAGGAACAAGGGGTTTATTCTCTTACGATAGTTTAGTTACAGTTCTTAGTCCAGCTTGCCAGTAAAGCTCATACCAACACCAGAGCCAAGGAAACTGGCCATACCATGTCCATGTAATAGCTGAGAGAGGGACAATCCTTACTTGCCAGACTAGAATGTCTAGCCAAGTATACACAAGGATGTCAACTTTCTCGACCAACTCTCTGCATTTTATTCACCTGTTCAGGGCCTAGTTCCACCCACCATAGACTGGGTCTGCCCATCAACTAGACAATCTCCTGCAGGTTTGCTCTGGGCTTAACTCAACTACCAATTATCTATAAATGTGCCCAGAACTTGAACCCTCAACCATCAAGTTGACACCTGTGTCCAACTCCAAAGACTTAAAGCTATAAATATTATTCATAGGTAATGTTACATATGGTTTCTAGCATTCATTTAGACTATCTTCTGCAATTTTTTTTTAACATTGGCTGTTTGGGCCAATGTGAGTCATTATAGTTTGATAAACTCAAGTTGAATCAGGACTGAGGGTATGGCTTAATCATAAAGTACTTGTTTAATACACGCAAAGGACTTGGGCTTTGTCTTCAGTACTACAAGTGTCAAAATGAACTGCACCTATTCTTTAATATCTGAGGGAATAGAATTTAAGCCTTTGAATCCCTCGTGGACTATGTATTTTTCTCCTCCTTTTTGGAGTAGAATGAATTGATATTATATGAATCTCTACTTCTACCTTCCTTACATTCTGGTCTCTGAAGTTTGAGGACTAATAAATAAATACTATTTCAGAAGGCCCAAGTATCCTCTTAAACGCTCAAAATATAGTTCATCTTAGAACTTGCTATCAAAGTGAGAGTGATAACACTGATAACCTGTCTTTTTGGAGAGAAAGAAGAGTGGCATTTGAAAATGTTCCCACATTCCCTTCATGAATCATTTTCCTGTTTTGGCAGTGCACATTTACAACTAAATATTTTATATATTTGGATTTCTCATATACCACATTTTCAGGTTAATTATGATGGGAGGCAATACAAGTTAGATGTAAGTGTTCATTACAACAAATAGAGCTTGAGTGCATAGATTTCCATATGATTATCTTTACATTATCTATATTCTAGTATTCTAATAAAAATTAAAGGAAGATGTATTCATGTACATATACATAAATCTCATGCTAATATATATGTAATTATATGTGTAGAATAGTATATGCATTTAGAAGAGAGAATGGTGTATAATAAACTTAAGTAAATGCCATTAATGGTGCTGAGTGCACTTGCCTGTGTCTCCTTATATCTGTTGAAAAAGGTGGACTTAGCAAGCAAGGACTCATAAAAAGTTGCATAACCAGACATGTTCATGATCTGTTTGTGGCTGTTGTAGATAACACTTGTTCAGCCTCAGCCTTTGCCTGTCGCCACGGAGGACAGTGCATCCCTGCTGAATGGCGCTGTGACAAGTTAAATGATTGTGCGGATAATAGTGATGAGGAAGACTGCCCCACTCACCGCCCTGATACCTGCCCTGCTTCCTATTTTACCTGTGAGAATCACTTCTGTATCCCAAGACTCTGGGTCTGCGACACGGATAATGATTGTGGTGATGGATCAGATGAAAAGAACTGTGGTGAGTCTTGAATGGGTTTTTCTGGGTTGATCATCTCGGAATACAGATTTGAACTCTTCACATAATTTCTGTTGTTTTTCTTAGTGACTGCTATTCTTCCCATCAACCTCTGTATCTGTATCCTATAAGAATAGAGGCACGTGAGCTTTATGGAAGCAAAACAGATGTCTCTGACACCAGACATCCAGACTGATCCTATAAACACTGAATTGGATGTGGTGCTGCATACCCTATGGTCTCAGCTGTGACGGGGGCAGAGGCTGAGGCAGAAAAATTGCTTGAACTAGGCTTTAAAAAAACTCCCACAGGTTTAGGGAGATGGCTGGAGGATGAAGTCCTTGCTGTGTAAACATGAAGACCAGAGTTCTGATCTCTTGATGGCATCGTGACCCAACTGTAATCCCCAGTGATCAGGAGGTAGAGATATGAGATCCCTGGAGCAAGTTGGCTAACTGTACCAGCTGGGTTGGTGTGCTCTGGTTTCAGTGAGAAATCTGGCTTTAGTAACCAGTAAAGCAGAGAGTAATGGAGGAAGATCTTTGCCATCAGCCTCTGTCTTCCACATTCATGGATCACTCATGTGTACACATAGGCACACACATGTTTCTGCATACATGTGAACATGCAAACCTTGCACACATGAAAAAAGACATCTAGACTATTCTGATGTCTTAAAATAATTGACCCAATGCTGTACATCTGACTTTTGGTGTTTTTTTCCCTCTTTTTCATTTGATACACAAAAAACAACAGAAGAAAGAGACACAAAAAATGGAATGTCCATTTATTTTGCCCACCTGCTTTTCATCTTGCTGGTTCTCTTTGCTTTTGGTTGTCTGCCATAATAATTTAAATAATGGAGCTGAACTCTTTGATATCAAGCAAGTCACTTTCCTCTTGGTGGAAGCGGGTTTTAAAATCTTTTCTAGTTTTTGGTTTCTATGTGCTTGTGCTTTCTGTCACCTCACCAGGATAGGGAAGTATGTAACTCCAGTGAGTTACATTTGCAGCAAGGTGGGTCTCTGGTTTGTGTAATTCTGGAATCTACTCAGGTTTGGTAGAACTATCAAGATGCAGAACCAGGAAAATACCGGGATGCCTTTTGTTGTGCAAGATTTAATTACAGCTTCAGACTCCGCCCTTTATTATTTCTGATTCCAAAACCTATCCTTATTTTGCCCTCTCTTTTTGGGCTGATTTTGACAATGTTGCTGATGTGAAAGAACATATCATATATGTGAGATGACTTAAGCAACACATTGGAAGTATTTCCTCTGGTATATACTGACCAGGAAACTTACTTGGTTTGTTTTTGCATGATCTCAGATACTTCGACGACATGCCACCCTGACCAGTTCCTTTGCCCCGACCACCGATGCATTAGCCCATCTTATGTCTGTGATGGGGATAAGGATTGTGCAGATGGATCTGATGAAGCAAATTGCAGTAAGTTGAATGAATGCTTTTTATTTCCTTGGATAGTTGCAAAAATCTCAGTGCGTACTCCTGAATTCTAATGCTTTTCTCTTTAATTCGTAGCGTTAAACTGCACGAGTTCTCAATTCAAATGTGCTGATGGGAGTGACTGTATTAACAACAGATATCGCTGTGATGGTGTTTTTGATTGCAAGGACAACTCTGATGAAGTAGGCTGCCGTAAGTCCCACACACTCGGCGTAGCTCAAAGAGCGCCTTTCATTTTTAACTAAGATTTGATATTGCAGAACCTTTTCCCCCTCAGCTCTTAAAAGTTAGGGGAAGGCATAGAGCACAAGGTATTTTTTAAGACAATGTAATAATAATGGAGCATACAGTAATCTTGCCCAGGCATAACTGAGTAATTTACAATTTTAGCAAACCAAGAGGTTGTATAAATAAATACTTTGAGTAGTCTCTTAGGTAGATTAGACATTTCTTAGAAATTTTTCTTATCTTTAGCTTTTTCTGGGAAATCCCAGACGTGGTTTCTTTTAAATCTGAAGTGGGAGGTCAAATCACGGGATAGAAATGGTACAGAGTGGCTGTTTATTATCGACTCTAATGAACTTGAGTGTTCAGTTATTGTGGAGTAACTGCTAAGATGTTGTAGAACTTTGTCTTTAGATTCTGGAAAGGGAGATTATAGAGGCAAGAAACAAGGGCCTTTTGTATGGTACAGATAAACTTTGTAAGTTTAGAGAAGGTAAATTCCTTTTAATTCCAGGGTTTTAGCAAGACTTTGTATAATTCTGATGAACCTCATAAAATTCATTGGGAGGTACCTATGATGATGGGCTTTCTTTATTATAGTTTGTGTTAATTTTTGAATTGCACAAAAATCATTGAATATTTGTTTAAAGAGTATTGTTTTGAACAATAAAACAGACTTAATCCACCTCAATCAAAAAGGAAGTGTGCAAATTCTTGGATTAAAAATAAAAGTGTACAGAAACCAGAAATTCCTTAGCCAATAATTTTTAATTTCATATAGCAAAGCATGGCTTTCTGTGATGATCCACAGTGAACTTCCAGTTACCATTGATTTGCAGCCTTTTAAGTTCCTCAGGAGGGAACTTGAGTTAACCTCTGTGAAATAGGGACACCATCTTCTCTTCTCAAGGATTGTTTGATGGAGAGTGGAGAATAAAGAAGGAGAAGCCTCTAATTTACTTACTGTGTGGTGGTTACATTGGATATAGTAATTTGAGAGGATATTGTAGCAGTGTGATATTAGACACAGAAAGTTTAATGTTCCAAGAACTAATTAAGTTCTGCTGATAGGCTATAATGGGTAAATTCTGTTGCTGAATTGTCAGTTGAATGAATGCAGAACTGCAAGTAACTGAATGTTATTTTGACCCAAGTACTTACCTTTTAATGCAACATTGTGCATCTTGTGTTTAGTTTGTCATTAGCTCTACTAATCTGGCCCACATAAATATTTCTGTGTACCATAAAACTCTTATCATTTTAAGATCATCATTATTGTATATTTACTGTTGGTCCAAGATGATTTTCTCTTAACCTAGAAACGGAATTATAAATTCCACTCATCTGTGGATTGTCCCTGTGCTTCTCTCTTAGCAACCAGGCCTCCTGGCATGTGCCACTCGGATGAATTTCAGTGTCAGGGAGATGGAGTCTGCATCCCCAGCTCCTGGGAGTGTGATGGGCATCCGGACTGCATCCATGGATCTGACGAGCATTCTGGCTGTGTCCCCAAGACTTGCTCCCCATCCCAGTTCCTCTGTGACAATGGAAACTGTATCTACAAAGAGTGGGTCTGTGATGGGGATAATGATTGCAGGGACATGAGTGACGAGAAGGACTGCCCCACTCCGGCCTTCCGCTGTCCCAGTTGGCAGTGGCAGTGCCCGGGCTATAGCACCTGTGTCAATCTGACTGTGCTGTGTGATGGCATCTTTGACTGCCCGAATGGGACCGACGAGTCCCCACTCTGCAGTAAGTTTCTTGACCACGGTTTATTAACCATGAATTTATTCTGAGTCCTAACCTGGTATGCTTATTGTCACAGTCCCTATGTAGATTTTTTTGGGGGAAAAAGGGGGGTGAGATTTTTAGTTCCTTAGACTTCATATCTGTGCAGGGGTAAAGATAATCAAAATCAAATCAATCATAACTGGATATTACTCTTCATTAAATTCTTTGCATTTGAGTATGTGTTTTTTCCTTCTTATTCGTTCTTTAGAAAAGTGACTCTAAAAATGAGGTCATTAGGTTGTCAAATTAAATTCGGCTCTGTTGGCAATGTGCTCATAAACCTTTCTAACTTGGATTTTTTTTTTCTAATTTCAATCAGAACTTGCCATAAACAATTGAAATCGGGGATTAATTTTTGCTGTGATTAAAATGTTGTGATTGGCATGTGATCCTAATCACTGTCCTTTCTTTCTTTCCTCTTTAATTAATGCTCACTCTCAGATGAACCACAACAAGGTATGATTGTGAAATGTCTTAGACTCTCATGATTCACACGTGTCATGTTTGTGGTGAAAATGTCCTGTTTACTGTGACTTTCCATCTAGTGCATGCTTTGTGTTGTGACTCTTGTATGTGTAAGTTGTGGAACTCCAGCCACAGAGGATATTTGCACCTAGACACATGATCTGTCTCTGGGCAGCTTTGGGCATTGCCATTTGGACCCTGAGAGTAAGGATTGATAATGTGTGTTAGCTAATCTGTGCCCACAAGGAGCCTGACTGTTTTTCTTTGTGATTCTTTCTTTATTTTAGACCAGGACAGCTGCTTACATTTAAATGGTGGTTGTACTCATGGATGTATTCAAGGACCCTTTGGGGCTCAATGCACATGTCCATCAGGATACCAACTTGCCAATGATACTAAGACCTGTGAAGATATAAATGAATGTGATATTCCTGGCTTTTGTAGTCAGCACTGTTTCAACATGAGAGGGTCTTTCCGGTGCTCTTGTGATGAAGACTACAGATTGGAAGAGGATGGGAAGACTTGTAAAGTTATAGGTAATTATTAATAGCATCTCTCAGTACCTAAGAGCAAGTGTTGTTTGCAGATATTTGGCAAGGTTGATTAGAGATCAGAATGATTAGAATCCTGATCAGTTTATGTAGGATCTTTTGACCTCAAAGATCTTAATGCATTTTAGAATGTGGAGGTTAAAACACATCATGGTAGATGATGATTTTTCTTATTATTTAATACAACATTGAATGGGTTTATGTTTCTGCAATATATTTAGACACCTTTATGTAAAATATAGTACATTCAATTTAACCAATATTAATTCAGTTGGTAGTGTTTGAAAGTAATTATATTAGATACTAAAACATTGATCCAGCTGCTTTCAAAGTGATTCAGCGAGGAGGATAAAACAAAGTCCTTTTTTTCAAACTGGAGGAGGGTAAGCAGCTTCTTTCGGGGATGTGACCTGGAAGTGGATATCCCTTCTCTTGGTCAGAACTCAGTCATGTGATCACTGCAGCTGTAATGTAGCAGAGACCGGTCTCTAATTGAGTTAGCCAGAGTGTAAGCAAGCGTGTGATGCACTTTATGACTGGAGAGATAAAGAGGAAGAGGATATTAGGAGAGAAAATTCTCTTCTGCAGCCAAGTGGCTCAGGGAAAACACAAATACTTATGATTTGATTTGTACTATGAAAAAGGCTACACTATGCTACAGTAGATGCCATGTGAACAGCACAAGGAAGAACGTAAGAATTGCTCACTGTAGATTGGTACTTAAAAACTCACTGAAGTATAGTTCAAGGGAGAAAGATAATTCAAAAAGGTTATTTTAAATGCTAATGAAAATCAGCTTAAGATTAAGAAAGATGAGTTTTGCAGGCCTAGTCTCTTATTCCTATAGTTTGGAATCGTGTTTGTTGCCAAAAGTATTGTACTAGATGTTGAAAAGACTCTTTAATTAACAGTTTGCTGTCTTTCTTTTCCTCTTCGATAGCACCTGACAGTCTGCTGTTACTAGTGGCAAGCATGAACAGAATCATTGCTGACAATATCACCTCCCATGTCCACAATATCTATTCTCTGGTCGAGGATGCTTCTTATGTGGTTGCTCTTGATTTTGACTCCGTCACTGGTCGCGTGTTTTGGTCTGACTTAAATCAGGGTAAAACGTGGAGCGTCTTTCAAAATGGAACAGACAAGAGAGTAGTAAGTACATTTCTGCAGTCTTTCAGTCAGTGTATCTCCCTCTTAGTTGTTACTCACTGAGAGAAGGCCTGACCTCGCTTTTCCTGTGCAGTTTCTTAGAAAGTATATGATACTGAAGAGGCCCGAATGTTCTCACATGATCATTAGCTGCGGATGTGGTCTCTGAAGAGCAGGGAGAACTAGAGAGATGACTCAGGGGTTAATCCTTTGCCTGGACAGCATAAAGTCCAGATTTGGATCCCAGATTCCATGGAGAAGTGCCAGGCAGAAATGGCAATGGGCAGCACTTCTGGCCCTGGAAGAGGGCGCTGGGGAAGCTCTAGAGAGAAGCAAAAAGGAGGTAGTTCTAACACTGCAGAGAGATTCAATGGTGGCCCATGGTGTGAGGGCAGGGTTTGTGTCTGTGGGGAGCCAGCGGGTCCCCAGCCTTGGGACTATGTTCAACACTGTTACTTTTCCTTGGCTGCTCATTTTCAGCTTCTTTATTTGAGAGAGAGAGAGAGAGAGAGAGAGAGAGAGAGAGAGAATGAAGAGCAGAGGAAAGTGCAGGATAGTTGAGGTGTCGATTTAGCTTTAATTGGGTCACATTTCTCAACCTAATCGCCCCCAATTTTTTTCATGGCCCTAATGATCATATTTCTTTTATCCCCCCCACAATGTTTCCTTGTTATTGTTAGCAAAAATACTGCTCAGCTATTTTCAAGAAATTTCCATGTTAGAAAATGGACCAAGCATCTAGTACACAAATTTTCCGAAATACGAATGAAACTACTGACTAATTCAATAATAGTTATCTCACATCATTGTTATAAAATATTATATGGTGTCTCCTGAAAATTCACTATTGGCTTACTCATTGGCTAAATGGATTTCTTTTTTCTTTTGCATGTGTGTATCAGAGGGAACTGTGCCAGGAGAGTCCTTAGGATGACTTTGGGAATTATCTTGGATTTCTTCTACCTGCTTTTTACTTTGCTCTGAGATTTCCCAGGTTCTACCTTACAGAGCTCAAAGTGCAGGCTACTGCTATTTCTTTTTTAAAAATATTTTATTTGCTTTTAATTTTTTAGTGTGTGTGTGTGTGTGTGTGTGTGTGTGTGTGTGTGTGTGTAGCAGAGGGCACTGTGTGTCCCTGTGGAGGATCAATAGTGACTTTGGTAATCATCCTGGATTGCTTATACCTCTGGGATTTCCCAGGCTCTGCCCACCAGGGCTGGAGCTGCAGGCCACAACCATTTTTTGCCTGGTGTTTTTATGTGGGACCTGGGATCCAAATTCAGGACCTTCTGCTTTCAAGACAGAGTCAGCTTGAGGCCACTGCTATATCTGCCTGGCTCTTTTTTTTTTTTTTTTTTTTTTTTTTTTAATGTGGGATCTGGGATCTGAATTTAAGGCTTGCGAGGCAGAGACTTAACTCCTGAGTCTTCTCTCCAGCTCAAGAACACACACTTTGCTAATCTTAGGAAGTTTGATTCATACACCTTTCATGTTTGCTTTCATTCTCTTTTTTCTTTGTCTTTTTGCCTGTAGATACATGAGAGTGGTGTTTCTGTGACAGAAACCATTGCTGTGGATTGGATAGGGCGTAATCTTTATTGGACAGATTATGCTCTAGAAACAATTGAAGTCTCCAAAATTGATGGAAGCCACAGGACAGTGCTGATTAAAGAAAATGTAACACATCCAAGAGGACTAGTAGTAGATCCCAGAATGAAGTAAGATTCTACTTGTTTAGTCATGCAACTATTAAATGTGGTAAATTTATATAATTAAGTTTCTAACTAATACATACAGTAAAGTGCATTGATGGGCCAGTTAGTTGTGACTATGATACCTTATAGTTATGTAGTAAAATGTTACTTTCCAGATATCTCTTTTAAGTTGTATGTATAAGGAAGAAAAAAATTGCTTGGTGTTTATAAGGGGAAGTATGAAATCCTCCCATGGATTTTTGAAACCTTTGATAGTGTTCCTGAATTTTATGTAGATTCTGTAACTTCAAGGTGGCGAATCAGGAAGTTTATGTTTAATATGTTGTGGACTTTGAAGACATTGTAAAATATCGCACACTAGCAGTGTTTATGTTGAGTCTCTGAAGAGGGGTAAATGATTCCCTACTTAAAATGTGACAGGGTAGACAAACAAGGATAGGCATATTTTTCTAGAGTGTTTATTTGTACATTCTACAAAAGTGTGAGTTGGCATTGGGACATTTCCATGTCATAGAGCTTTATGAGCATTATAAAAACATCCAGATGGCCTGTGGCTGCATGCGGTCACAGTTTTCAGAGATGACATAAGAAACCATATGCATGCATCTGCACATTTTAAACAGCATAGCCAAGATGTTGTATTAAGTCAAAGTGTTTTTTTCCTACTTTGTTTCCTCTTTTCACAGTGAACACCTGATGTTTTGGTCTGACTGGGGCCATCACCCTCGCATTGAGCGAGCTAGTATGGATGGCACTTTGCGCACAGTCATTGTCCAGGACAAGATCTACTGGCCTTGTGGCTTAGCTATTGACTACCCCAACCGGCTGATCTACTTCATGGATGCTTACCTTGATTACATAGACTTTTGTGACTATGATGGACAGCATCGGAGGCAGGTGATCGCCAGTGATTTGGTAAGTTGGTTATGAAGATCAAGAATATACAGACACAATGCAAATTAAAAAAAACCAAGACATTAATTCTGTGTCCTAAGCATTATCAGATCAAACCAGGAATAACCTCTGTTACTAACAGGAAACTAAGTATTTTCACTCCATAATCATGATCAGATTGTGGTGTGTTCAGGAAAGATGAATAGCTTGCATGACTTTAAGTGGTTTCTGGATAGTCTTTTGCTTCTCTACCTTTTACAAATTCAACTGGAAAATGCAGAAAAATATGTATTTGGCTAATGGATTGTTAGCACCTTTCAGATTGCTAGGGTATTTAGTGCCTCTGACTAAAGAGACCTCAGGAAGAGCCTGATTCTCTTCAGGAAGTATGTATCTAAACTATACGAGATTGTGAGTTGGGGAGTGTCAGAAGCAGCCCTGGACAAGGAGGGTAGAGAGTGAAGCTCTAAATAGGTTCTCTAGTTATATCAGAATTCTAATTTGTTGGTGATCTAGATTATTTTCTGACCTTCATTATAGAGTTTCATTTTAAAAAGTGGATCGCCAGTGTCATTCCTAGAGTAGACACTTGCTCGAGCAGTCTGGTTAGATTCAGGATGATAAATATACATATTCTATATTCCCTGTCTCCTTTCAGTTGCCTCTCAGTGTCTTTACGAAATACTAAGGTGTTAAAGGAAGCCAACTCCTTGATCAGGCCTGTCCTTTTGCTTCTGAGTGAGGTCTCACTACCCGGTTCTGTTTCTCAGGTTCTGCGGCACCCTCACGCTCTGACCCTCTTTGAAGATTCTGTGTACTGGACTGACCGCGGTAATCTTCGGGTTATGCAGGCCAACAAGTGGCATGGGAAGAACCAATCAGTGGTCATGTATAGAGTTCACCGGCCGCTTGGGATCGTTGCCGTTCATCCTGCAAAGCAACCGGCTTGTAAGTGATTCCACCCGCCTGGGCATGTTGAACACATGGCGTCACACCCTACACCTTGTATTGTTGTTTTCTTGAGAGTAGCAGTAGAATATTGGCATTGTGTCATTTTATTCAAATTAGCTACTCCCTCTGAGGTTTCACCGTCCTCGACTAATAGGTATAAGCACAGAGCACCTTAGATCCCTTGTACCTGGTAGCTTATACAACTTATCGTTAGGAGATATCTGTATGGCATCCCAAGTCACCCTTAGTGCATGGGGTAAGGGTAGCCAGGTGATGTGAAGATTTGCCCTAGGTGGTAATCTTTCTCGTGAGAGAGAAATGTCACTTGCTTTTCCCTTAATCTTCTTTCCTCAAATCTTTCCAGTCTTTTTTTATGCTCACAGTCTGGCCTGTCCTTCCATTGACACTTACCTCATTAAACTGCAGTGTAGCCTAGAAGTACACTAGGCTTTTTATCCTGCTTTGAGCACTTACTTGCACTACATTAGGATTCTGTGCAATGTAACCTCCTCAGAGGCTGTCCTCACCCCCCCCCACCTAAAATAGCCATGTTCTCATAATTCACTTAATGTATACATTCTCAAATTATGCAAATACATACATGCACATAGGTACACTCACATGATTATAAATTTAGTTCTATTTTCTAAAATATATGCTTCATGTTTACATTATATTCAGAGCTTACAATGGTATTGGATATGTAATAAATGATTGACTTTTTGGTTAAGAGAATGAGTGAAAGAATTCTATAACATGAGGTAAGATCTAGAAACATCCTTTAAGCCTGGTAGGATACACAGAGTCCCCCCATCCCTGATTTTTAGTACCTTTATTTACTTATTTGAGGAGAATGGAGAAAGAGCGATAGAGACAGAGGAGACAGGAACATGAGAACCACGGTGCATACATGGGGGTTTTCTTCTTCCACCATGAGGCCTCTCGGGATCAAGTTCAGGTCACCAAGTTTGCGTGCAGGTCTCTACTTGTTGAGCCATCTTGTCAGCCCCAGTCTTCTTCTTGAAGAGTCAGAGCTACACTAAGATGTGATCAGTAGAAAAATAAAAGATTGTTATCTGAGTAGAACTTGGATAGCCCTGGGTAAACATGAAGGTCATAGGTAAACGTCAAGGTCACAAAGCAGATATGTAACTTGTTTTTATTTCATGTCTTTGAGGACAGACAGGAGGCATTAATTTTTAGTTCCAAATTAATTCAGCGACTAATCCGGTTGTAGACTGGATTGATCTGTTACTTTAAGTAAGGTACTCCTCTGTCCTGTGCTTGCTAATCAAAGTGACTGAAAGTATTCCCAATACTGGGAGCCTTGGGAAACCATCAGGGTATGTGCACTGTAGTGCAGGGTATTTCTATTTACAGATGTGTTTTCCTTCCATAGCCCCGAATCCATGTGCCTCGGCCTCCTGCAGCCATCTCTGCCTGCTTTCCACACAGGGGCCTAGATATTACTCCTGTGTTTGTCCCTCTGGATGGACCCTCTCTCAGGATTCCGTGAACTGCTTGAGAGGTATGGTACTCAAGAATGCTATCTAAAGATCAAAAGTGTGTTTTGTGACAGGCTTTGGACACTCAGGAGCATGGGCGGGTGTGCTCCTTCGTCTTTAGTGGGTGGGTGTCTGCAGAGCGTGTGCTATGGAGGGCGACTCAACTGAGCACCTCAGTTACAATATAATGTCTGTAATATGGAGCTAATGTTACTAGTACATTAGTGCTAGTACTAAAGATTGTGCTGAACAATCTTTATGTTCATATTTTTCTGTATCTGACCATAATTAGACTTTTTTGACAAGTGATAACTGGGAATTTGTGGCCTTTGTATATAGCTTAAAATTTCAGCCCCTTTTTCAAGTTGCTTTACTTTTCAACCCTGTCACCAAAGACCAATAATGAACGGTGTAGCCTGGAATTTAGTCTCCAGTTTCATGAAGGTGCTTCTGTATGAAACATGACAAGTGACTGTTGGAGCAATGTTATCTTTATCTCATCATAGAGCTATCTTACTGGGTTGATTGAAGAGTATTTGGCAGAGCACAAAAGGAAAGAGAAGAGATTTATAATTGACTGTCTATATGTCTCTAAAACTCTTTTAAGAAATCATTCTCCATTGTTCAACAGTTTAAAAAGTTACTCTGAATCTATTCATTGCTCAGTGGAATACTATTTCTTGATACTGATAAAGATTGCTGCAGACAAGTCGAAGCTAAATGGTTAATGATAGCTCGCTTCTAAATTAAGAGATAAATTGAGTCCACATTTACAAGGAAATTCAGTTTCAAATGGAACAGACATAGTGAGTCCAGGTATTTTGGTCCAGGTAGGCTCATTAGGGAATGTGACACTGTGCAATGATACTTTTGTGGTGAAAGGTTTTAATTATTGAAAATGCTTGCAAAAGGGATTGACATTTGCCATTTTTCTGCAGAGATTTATTACACACTTAATCCGTGTTGACATTGTTTAATTTAGTGTGTCCTTGGAGTCTTTCAGGAGAAGATTAATTTGGCTGTGGATACTTTGGATACAAAACATTCTTTCACCACAAAAAGACTGTCATGTGTGCATTACATATGGGTATAATCGATATTACTATCAGATGATGGTGGTCAACAATTCCAAATAGTACTTCTTGTTTTCAAATAATATCCATAGGTCAGCTGAGGACCATTTAATGTAACTTGACTGAGGACACATGCTCATTAAAAAACTTACGTGCATTTGTATATAATTTAATTCATTTACAAGAGAGAGTGAAAGAGAAAGGCAGAGTGCTACGGTGCACAGGTGGAGGTCAGAGGACAACTTTTGAAAGTCAGACCTCACACTCTACCATGTGGGTTTCTGAGAATTGAACTTGGATTCACCAGGTCACCAACTTTGTGATCAGGGGCAGAAATTTAAATGGGAGCGGAGAAGATAGCTTAGTAGGCAAAACGTTTGGTGTGTAAGCATGAGGAATTAATTTTAGATTTCTGGAATTCACATAAAGCCGGATGCAGGCTATGATCCTAGTGCACATAAAGGAGGATGGGAGGCAGAGACCTGGCATCCACAGTGGTGAACAAAAGAGACCCTGAATAATGGTAGAACATGAGAATTAACACATTACACACAAACTCATACATATGCATACTACGTATGCATACTACACACACACACACACACACACACACACACACACACATTTAAAGGACTTGTCACATATAGGTGAAAGCATGTTACTTCATTTAGTTGTTTATTGTACTCAAAATGCTATTTGTTTAGTGTCTGGAATATCCTTGAAAGCGCTTGTCTGATACTGTTACATGAAAGCATTTATCTTGCTAAATATCAACTATACAGAAACATATTTAAAATATCTGGAAGAGAAGCTGAAGGTGTAGCTCAGGTAAGAGTGCTTGTCCACAACAGGTAAGGTGCTGGGTTCGATCCCTTGGGAGTGCTTTAAGGAAGAGGTAGGATGACATTTTTTAATGTGAATGTATTTGTGTTTGTGTCTTTATGTGCATACACATGCATGCTCCAACACCTTTATGGAGGTCAGAGAATCATTTTGGGGAACTGATTGTTTTCCTTCCACTATGTGGGTTCTGGAATTTGAATGCAGGCTGTCAGGTTTGGCATGAACGCCTTTACTAGCTGAGCCATTTTGGCAGCATGGAAAGAATACCTTTGATGAATGAGAAAATCGGTGTTTTAGGCCCTAAGCAATGCTTTGGTTCAAAATGAGGTCAAAAAAGCCAAAGGAAGAGTGTCCAATCAAAAAAGCAGTGTGAGAATGTGCAGAAATCTTAAATTCCCCTTATCCAATTGATAAAAATTAAATCAAGAATTGGTTTTTATATTTTAATGAACCAAAGAACATGAACTACACAATCAATAAATAGCTAAAAGCTATCTCAAAGTTCCAGCTTACAACTTTCACTCCGTCACTGCAGTAAAGTTAACTGAAATGTGTGGCAACTTGATATTCCCTGTGGAGAACCTAGCCTGTGCTTCTTGTAGAGTAATAATAATAGTAAGCACAATGTTTGGAGCCCTAGAGGCCTCATATTTGACCCTGGCTAAGTTGCTTAATTTTTTGATTGCTAAATTGCTTAATCATTTGTAATTTGGGGAAGGTGATTATCTAATAAGCAGGATTTGAAACTTTAGGAAATTCAGTGAAATAATACTTAGCTGGTGCCTCATGGATGCTGGAATGTGGAGCATATGGACAGCAAAGGCTTGGGAGTTGTTTCCTGCAGCTGTAAAAGAGCTGTCTCCAGCCTGACTTACCCCAGCTTGCCAGACTTGTTGTGAAAGAGTGAGTGCTATACGTTGTTACAGTTTGTCAAATGTACAGCACAAATAATTGTGAAATGAACATTAAACTAAATGTAAATATGCCCAGTAATTTCTCAATAATGAAAAAATGGTAAGAACGTGTGATGAGTTAGAGGATGCCACAGAAGGCTTGTACCTCTGGCATGACGTCTCCAGTGCATTCTCTTTGTTGCTTGGATGCTGTGATAACATTTTTACTCATAGGATAACAATAATCCATGTCTTCTTTTACTCTAAGCATCTAGGAATAGTGCAATGTAGTCTTGATATCCATGCTGCTGTTTTCACAGATGATCAGCCTTTCTTGATGACCGTAAGGAGCCATGTGATTTACGGAATCTCTCTTAACCCTGAAGTGAAGAGCAATGATGCCATGGTCCCCATTTCAGGCTTGCAGAACGGTTTAGATGTTGACTTCGATGACTCAGACAAATTCATCTATTGGGTTGAGAATCCAGTAAGTTTTGAATTACATTCAAGGTATTCCTTGTCAGCAAATTTCTATTAGGTAGATGGATGAAAGGAAAGTTGTCCAGAAATTAATTTATTTTTAAATGTTTTTGATTCAGGGAGAGATGTAAATGTGAACTTGGCATAGAGTGAAATAAAAAGAAACATACCCTTTTGATTCTGGATAGGAAACAAATGTAAGCTAAGGGGGAATTATTCATTCATTTAGCAGGCTCTGGACCATCTGCTTCTAACTGCAGAATCCATGTTAGGAAGCAGCCCTTTGCTAGTAGAAGATATTAGGCTAATAAGGAAATGATCACAGCTTAAGACAAAGCCATAGTTCCCCATGAGGCTTCCAGGAAGACATTTGATGGAGTTGCTGGGGTGTTCAGCTAGATTCTCTGTCTCCAGTGTAAACACTCCTCCAGCACCCTTCTTTTAGGGACTCTTGCTCTTCCTGGAAGCAACCTGTGAGCAGGATAATAGAAAGAAAGAAAAAAAGGAAAAAGTCTTTGTGTTTTATGTTGTCAACCTTTGTAAAATACAGTCCTGGCTTTTGATCCAGTTCTTTGTGTTTTTGGTGTGTTATGTATAATGAACCTTTCTCTGAAAGTTCAAATGCGGCCCCACCCTGACTCAGTTCACCAACCTTGTTTGTCTTCACAGGGTGAAATTCACAGAGTGAAGACAGATGGCACCAACAGAACAGTGTTTGCTCCTCTCTCTCTGCTGGGGTCTTCTATGAGCCTGGCCTTGGACTGGGTATCAAGAAACATTTATTACACTACCCCTGGAAGTCACTCCATCGAGGTAAGACTTCCATAATAATGATTTCTAGATTCAGGCAAAATTTATTATCAGGAAGTTCTTTTATGGACACCCAGGCTAGTTCCTGTATTCAAGCACTTGGGAGTCTGAGACAAGAAGAGTGGCTTGAGTTTGAGATTTGTCTGGGCTACAAAGTGAGAGTCTACCTTAAAACAGCAGCAAACAATCCTCCCCCCCAAAAGAAACCCTTAAAAATCAGGACAGTGAAAACAATAAAAAATACCACAACACCACAACCCTCTAAAATAACCCAAGAAGCAAATGGAGAGGATTAAAAATAAATCAGTAGAACTTTCTACTATCCTGTCCTGTTTGCTCCTAATAGTCAGTACTAATGTTCTCTTATAATGGATTTCAGTTAGTTTACAAAATAATTTAAAAGAAAGTAATTTAATTATATAAGATACTATTTCAGCCTCAATCAAATTTATAGTTACCTGCGTTCTCAGATACAAATCACTCTGTGGTTGCGATGTAATTTCTCCAACCACGAAACAGAAAGTAGAAACTGTTTCTAATTCCTTCGATACTTTCCACTTTGAGATAAGTGCTCTTTATATTCCAGTTCCCAGAAGAAATTCTAGCCAGCATGAAAGTTTGAAATCACATGAAGTAAAACCAAAGCAATTAGTCTAGTATTTTTTTTTCCCTACCTTGGAGCAATGATAAAGTATAGGATTAATATTAAATCAGTCTAATTTGGGAAGTGAAATGTCCTAAGGCAAAGGGAGGGCTTTGTGAGAGGGACAGTCCACAGGGGCCCCAGATTTGACAGCCCATTGCTCCCAGCAGTGGTGGGTAAGACTCATGCTCCTGCCAGAGGGAAGCACACTGAAGCCTGGCGACATGTTGGAGCAGATCCAGTTGGAGGCCATGCAGAAACAAAAACCTTTCCAGGTCACTGAATTGCAGCCTCCCGTGGGCAGGCACATGTAACAGCTGTTCACAGTGAGGGGGAAATCTGTGGTGTGCACAATGGACAGTTGGTTACAGGAGGTGACCATGGAATTTCATGTGGTTCAAGCTTTGTGCTTGATCTGAGAACCAAGGCCCAGAGAAGTGTCTGAAATGGTTGGCTTCAGTTCAAGCCTGTGCTCAGTCTTTATGTTTATTTCACTCTAGAAATCTGTAACTTTGGAATTTCTTTTTGATAATCCTAACTAAAAGTGTCCTGTTGAAATGTCAGTAATGTCAGTAAACTGCTGTGTTTGACCCTCACTGTCAAACCAGATCACTCAAAGCAATCCCTTTGATTCTATCTCTATGTGTCTTTCTCTCTCTCTCTCTACTTTTGTACTTTGTATGTGTGTGTGTGTGTGTGTGTGTGTGTGTGTGTGTGTGTGTGTATGTGTGTGTGTGTAGTAAAGGGGACTGTGTATATGTGTGAAGGCCCAGAATGATCGGGGATCATTCTGAATTGCTTTGCTCTGGGGTTTGCCAGCCTCCGCCTGCCAGGCTAACTCAAGAAGCAGGCTTACTTGAACCAAGTAAGTAAAGGTTGTAGTTGCATCTCCAGTGCAGTGAAATCCAGAGGAAAGAATCAGATTTGAATCCTAAAGACCTGACTCTTTGTCCACCATATTCATTTCATTCAAAAACTCCTGATATGTATTTTCTGTGAGTCAATCTCATGGTTTGATTCTGAATTTTCAAAGTTGAGTGAAACATTTTTTTTCTCTTTTAAGTAGTTCACACATCTGAGGGACAGACAAATAAGCCCATAATTTTGCTCCAGTGTGGTAAGAACAGAGAGTGCAGAATGCAAGACTGGGGAGGAGCAGAGATGACAGTCAAGGAAGAGACAATAGAGTTGTGGGAAAGTGTCCCAAAGAGAGGGATAAAGATCCAAAAGAAGAAGAAGAAAAAAAGAAAAAACCCTGCATTTATGATGGGATGGCACTGTGTTTGCTCTGCTGAATTGTTTGACCTTAGACAATGTTATCTCTTCTTGCTTTCATCTACTTCCTTATCTGTTAAATGGGTTTCATTGCTCAGTAACAATGAGATGGCTTATGAATATGCAGATATGTTTTTCTTATTATCATTGAATTTTAGAAAATCCATGAAAGACAGGAGAATAATGATTCATGAGTGAATCCAACACAGACAATTCACATTTCATCTCACTTTAAAACTGAAAAGAATGCTGAGGAAACTGCTTTCCACTAGGGGTAGCTGTGTGCCTATTTTATAAAAATTTTGTAGCAAAAAATTTGAACCTAAGGTTGGGTTTGTGAGAGAGCTTGAGAGGGACAGAAAAAAGGAAAAGAATCTGGTGTGACCCAAGGAGACTATACACAAGAAGAGGTGAGCGATTGTACATTTCTACTTATAGTTTAGTAATTTTATTTCCTGTACAACTTTTTGTAAGGTATCTTATTTTAAATATTTTGAAATAATGAAGTTCTCATTTAAAAAATACAAAAAAGAGAAAAATTACTAGAGAGACACTATGCAGAACACAGAAGAAGAAGGAAAAAAGTGTGTGTGCATGTGTGTGTATGTGTGTGTGCACGTGTGCACACCAGTGTTTCTATGGGCTTGCTTCTTTGTGATTATGTTTGTGTATTGTGTATCTGTGTGTGTGTGTGTGAGTGAGGGATGGAGAAAAGGAGAAATAAGCTAAATAGACCATAAACCATTTTTTGGCTTTCAATAGCAACTTATAGAAATCCTAATTTTTTGTTAGGTGTTTCTCTGACTGTCTGAAGTCCTTGTTTTTGGAGGTTAGGCATACATAGTCCTTGCTAGCCTGGTAGTTGGTATATAGCCAGGCTGTCCTAGAATTCATGGCAATCCAGCCTGCTCCAGCCTGATCAGGTTTTTTTGGAGGTTAGGCATATATGTAGTCCTTGCTAGCCTGGTACTTGGTATATGCCCAGGTAGTCCTAGAACTCATGGCAATCCTCCTGCTCCAGCTTGATCAGAAGCTTGTAGCACCATGCCTGCCTTTTCAGGCACACAGTAGAACAGTTCATTCACTTTAGAAACTTGCTGCTAGTCCATTCTAGTTAATAATTCATGTTAATATTTTGATTCCAACAATGGTAATTAAAGTAGATCTCATTGGAAAAAGCACTAAATTGCTCTTTCTCATAATCCATGATACAGAAAATAATGGTGTCTACCTCAAGGAGTTATTTGTGAGTATTAATAGGAAAATGCTTCATTTAGCATCTAGCACACAGTCAATGCCCAATAAGTGGTCTGATTTTCAATAGGAGATATTCATGGTTTGCTAGATGCTAGCCGAGTGATTTCCTGCATTGCTCCTAGTCTTGTGAGCTCTGTGTAGACCGTAGATCTAAAATGTTTCATGTTTGACTGGTAAGGAACAGAATTCAGAGGCGTTTCCACTTGCCTCTGGCCAGACAGTGAGAACCTGGCAAGGTAGAGATATAAACTCATGTGTTTTAACTCAGGCTATTGACCTGGAACAGAGTTCACTGAGTGAATTAGGAGTGAGGGGTCACTTGCTACTGAGTGTCATGGCCCTGGGATGCAGGAGACCTGTTGGGTTCCTGTGAGTCTTCTAGGGTCTTCTCTTAGCTTTTTCTGAAGTATTCTTTTCTAGCAGTCATTCTATGTATGTATCCAAGTGAGTCTTAAATCCCTTCTCCTGAAATTTTAGGTGAATTGAAAACAGGAATTTGGGAGAGAGAGAGAAAGTGAGGTAAGAAGGGAGGGGGAGAGAGAGAGAGAGAGACAGAGACAGACATAGAGAGAGAGAGAGGGTGAAACATAATTAGAGATTATAGGTATCCATGCTACTTGATGTCAGGACAAGCAGCACGCTGCTGGCATCCACACCTGGCCATGTATGTATTCTCTTGCATCCCAGCTGTCTTTGCTTCCCTGAATGAGACTCAGTTCTATTTCATGACTTTGGACCATAGGTGTTGACACTCCAGGGAGATAAAAGGTACAGCAAAACACTGATTACCAATGATGGCACCTCTCTCGGCGTGGGTTTCCCAGTTGGCATAACTATTGATCCTGCACGTGGGTGAGTGGCACGTGTGTTCCTATCAGAACAATCCCTGTCAATATCATGATCAAATGAAATGGTCTGATAATAATTCAAGCTCATGATATCTTCTGAAGCATTCAAAGAATGTAAGCCTCATTGAGAAAGAGAAGTTATATTTAATGTAAAGGATGTGAACAACTTAATATTAAGATCACGTTGGCTAGGGAGATGCTGCACAAGCATGAAGACTGTATTTTGGATCCCCAGATACCACATACACTCTAACACAATGGCATAAGTATGTGTAGTACCTGATAGTCTACAGGAGATGAGCGGTGGAGAAGCTCCTGGCCCACCCAGCCTGGTCGGCATCACAGCAGTGAGGAGATTGTTTCAAACAAGATGGAAAGGCAGGAACAACACCCGGAAGTTGTCCTCTACCTCCACAAGTGCACACGGGATGCCTGTGTCCACATTCATTTATTCACATATTACAGACACACACACACACACACACACACACACACACACACACACACACACACACACACACTGTATCATCAAGAATTTCAGGAACTGAGAGAAATACAAGATGGTATCATGTATTCTGACTGAATGAATCTAAATGAATATGCTCTGAGGTAATGTAAAATTGCCAATAGACTTTGAAGTTGAATACATGGAAGATTCTATTAT
This sequence comes from Typhlomys cinereus, assembly GCA_023101885.1. NCBI lineage: Eukaryota > Metazoa > Chordata > Mammalia > Rodentia > Platacanthomyidae > Typhlomys > Typhlomys cinereus. The sequence continues at coordinate 5,086,965 of JALPQD010000017.1, read as the reverse complement.
CCAGTTTTATATACCATTTATATGTTACCAAAATAACAGGAAGCATACTGCCAGTAGTTAATTATTGCTGCTGATTGTACCGAATGAGATACTGATGTTTTAGATTCTTCTATTCTTAGACATTGAGCATCTTGAAGACTAGAAATAAGCATTTCCAATAAATGCCATTTGCTCAGATCCACCTTCTCTGTTTTGCTAACTGCAGTGATTTTCATGGTTGTAGGAAACTGTACTGGTCAGACCAAGGAACAGACAGTGGGGTTCCTGCCAAGATTGCGAGTGCTAACATGGATGGCACGGCCTTGAAAATTCTCTTCACTGGGAACCTGGAGCACCTGGAGGTTGTCACCCTTGACATCCAGGAACAGAAGCTCTACTGGGCGGTCACCAGCCGTGGAGTGGTAGGGGCACCTTTGGTCTTTACCAGCATGAGCAGCTGCTTCTGAGTGTCTGGCGTTTGTACCCGTGTTTCATTGCTCTTCTAGCAACTTCTCTCCCTTTAGCAATCTTCTTGCAGTTTTGAAGTCCAGTGCTTTGCGGCACATGTATAGGATAAATTAACTGAATTTGTTATTCCCTTTGTGGTCTTTCAGTAATATGTACTTGATGCTTCCATGACATCAGTTTTTTTCTTGGAAAATATTCTAGATTCTACAAAAGCTAGGTATATGCACATACATGTACAGATAACAGATCTAACAAGATTTTGAGCTCAACATTCTCTTAGTTATATATTCTTTTAAAATATCCCAATGTGTCTAACAAATGTGAAAATTTCCCCCTTTGGTAATTTTAAACTTTAAGATTCTATAAGAAAAAGAAACTACAAAACTTCTTTTAAATTTTCATTGAAGCAGTATTTGGCCTTTGTTGCCATGCTCAGGCAGTGATCCTGGACAAGACACAAAGGAATCACTCATATTGGCTAGTAATACTGCTTTGCATGTTGAATTGAATAGTTGGTTTCAGATCTTTGACATTGAAATTCTCCATTAAACTAGATGGGAGGTTTTGCTTTTAGTTCATTATTGTTTGCCAGCTATGAACTTCACTTCTACTATGGACAATATTATTATTATCATTGGCGGTTCTGTAATTGAACTAAAGGCTTTATATATGCTAGGCAAAGTCGCTACTCCTGAACTACATCCCCTGCTCTCTCAGTAGTGACTTATGGTGATCAAGTATTTTGAGGATTAAAAAGTAGTGATGTGTATGAGCACTTTTTAGTCTTGCGTGCATACGTACAAGGATGAGGAAACTCTTGGCATAAGGTGTGGTTTCTGCATATAAGGTAGACATACCCAACAGCTCTCCTCAGCTACCTTTATGTCTTGTTCTCACCCACACTATCCTCCTGAACCCATGGACTGTTAGTGGTCCAAATCTCTCTTCCTTTTTTTTTTTTTTATACGTTTTTTATTATTACCACTCATACAAACTTAATAGGTAGACCAGTTCCCTCCCTCCCTCCTCCTCCCTCCGAACCCCCTGCTCCCTCTCTCCTCCCTCCCCATCCCCCAGTACCTCCCCCCCAATTCCCAGAGAGTCCTTTATTGTGTATGCCTAACTCTCCTCTGGGTCCTCCTCTCCGATGACGTACAAGAACCCAGTGGCATTTCCCTGAACCCTTTCTCGTGTTCCCCTTAAGCATAGGAACACTACTGTGGCTGTCAATCTCTTCCCTTTTTATGGGGACCTTTCTCTCCCGATTTAATCACCAAGTCTCTGTCATTCATCCTCAGCCTCTTCCCCTCACTCCCAGGTCTAATATTTTTCTGCTTCCGCCACACTTTTCAGAACTTTTTTTTTCTGACTGTGAGTAGGCCAATTGTCCCATTTCTGAAAGTTGTTTTTGTGTTGGAGACATGTCTCCGTAGAAACACAGTCACCATGTTTGATCCCTGAATAGCTGCCTGAAGCAGCTCTGACAGTGTGTTGACTTAGCTGGCCATCTCTGCTAGTCAGCCACAGCTTGGTTCTTTATACTCCTGGATTTTGTAACCTCTGGCACATACCTTTCTCCTGAAACTGCTAGCTTCCCTTGTCTGGTGAGGTAGTGACCAAGATTTCCTTGTTTCTCTGACAAGTACCCAGCTAGAATCCTGGTACAGAAACCAAGTCTATTAAACTGTTTCCACACCATAGCACTTTCCTTGGCTTCTGTCCTGTCTTTCTGCTCTGTGATTTGGGGTACATTCTCCTATCTATCTCTATTTCAAAAGAAATTATGGTCGAAGGTGTTAAAACTAGGGTTAAAACGCTGCAGTGGTACACAGACATTTCCATGTATCCTGAGCAGCGTATTACAAGAGGGGTGAGAGGATTACTACCATTTCTTCATTGCTGTCTAGAATGCTGATTAACTCAAGCTCAAACTTTATCAGTGAAAGGCACGTTAGGATGTGATGTGCCAATTCAATAATAGGTACAAAAATTCTATAAAGGATAGAGTGCCATAGAAATTTGAGGTATTACTTGGAGACTCTTAGCCTTATCATGTTCTTTCACTTCATTCACTGTGAATTCTGATTCTTCAGATTGAAAGAGGAAATGTGGATGGCACAGAGCGGATGATTCTGGTGCACCATCTGGCCCATCCGTGGGGACTGGCTGTCTATGGTTCCTTCCTATATTATACTGATGAGCAGTATGAGGTCATTGAAAGAGTTGACAAGTCCTCTGGGGGCAACAAAGTAGTCTTGAGAGATAACGTTCCAAACCTGAGGGGACTTCGAGTTTATCACAGACGCGGTAAGTACTTGGAACTGAACACATTCATGGCTGTGTGATAGATGTGTATATGTCTATGTACACTCACAGCTAGGACCAACTGTTCACACACAGTCCCTGCATGCAAGTTGAAAATATTCCCATTCTTTTCACATAACTTTTTGGCTCCTTGTTTGTACTTCATAACACTCATTGGTACATTATCTGTTTCTTTGTTGTTCAAGTTCCTTGTTGTGATAGAACCTCCACTGCAGACAGATATTTTCTCTACTCTGTTTAGTGCACTGTGCCTTCTAACAAGAATAAAGAGTGTTATGTGGTGTCATTCCAGGAAGTGTTAATAGGGTAGAATTTTTAATCTTAATTGGAATATTCTTAGGATGGTGTTTATTTCAGCCTGTTGTTCCCCAAACCTCAGGAAAGTCAGACTTTGATTTGCCTTTTTTTTTTTTTATTAACTTCATAATATTGAAGGTTTTTAAATTTTTTTTATTATTATTTCTTATTTATTCAATTGTGTGTGTGTGTGTGTGTGTGTGTGTGCAGTGTGTGTGTGTGTGTGTGTCTATACGTGGGGTCTAGGATCCGAACTCAGGACCTTCTGCCTTCAAGGCAGAGGCTTAACCCCTGAGCCACCTCTCCAGCCCTGAAGGTTTTTTAAAATATATATTTTATAACTTTTAGTCTTTAAGCAAAGATTATCAACTAATTTGTTCCCTATTTTATAACCCTAAGTTAGTTATTTGGCGTTTCTTCTTCTTACATGTATTAAAAATTAAGTATTCATATATAATTTTAAAGCAAATATCCATCACATTGTCATGTAGTCAAACTACTATAAATTTAATTGCTTAGTGCTTAGGTTAAGAGGACAAAAAGCTTACAGATTTGTGTTTAATCCTTGTGTACTTCATAGAGGGAAAACAATTGACACCTCACTTTCCAACAAGTGTTGCCAGTCTTTTTGACTCTTTAGATAGTACTGCTTATATTCCTCTCTCCTGATATTGCTTTTAGTGCTGCTACTCCAGCTATAGCATGCTTGTCATTCATTTTTATAATGAATTATTAGTGACTGATTTTTAAACTCTTTGATTGGGAGTGGCAAGTGGACAAGGACAGAAGTTCACATCTGACTTTGATGTTATTCAGATGCTATGGGATCCTCAAATGGCTGTAGCAACAACGTGAATGCTTGTCAGCAGATTTGCCTGCCAGTACCAGGGGACACGTTCTCCTGCGCCTGTGCCACTGGATTTAAACTCAATCCTGATCATCGGACCTGCTCTCTACACAACTCCTTCATTGTGGTTTCCATGCTGTCTGCAATCAGAGGATTTAGCTTGGAATTGTCAGATCATTCTGAGGCCATAGTGCCAGTGGCCGGCCAAGGTATGTGAGATTGCAAAGAAATAAAATTTTGGTTCCACCTGGTGCCAAGTTGAAATTCTTGGTGCCACGAAAACATTTCTTCCTGTTAAGGCTTAAAGAAACTAGCTCAGCCTAGCATTGCTTATAAACTTCTCAAAGACTGTTACGTCCACTTAACTGAGTCTTATCCCCTGATTTTTCTGGGTCTAGCTAGAGAATCTCAAACATGTTTCTTGAGGCAAGCAGATGTTGCTGGCTTATGAGAACCACCTGCTGGGTAATGTTGAGTATAAATAACATATATTTTCAAGTATTATTACTGTAGAATTGGAGACCAGGAAACTACGCTCCATTACTATTAATGGAGAGTTAGGCAGAGGGGACAGTAACTACCAGTTCACAAGATAGTCTATTAGTGTGTCTTAGGTGAAGTGAAGTGTTCACAATGCTATTTTTTCCTAATAATCATATTTATATGTTTGTGTTCTATGACCGTGCTAAACAATGAAGTTGTCTTCTAGATAAGCCAAAGTTTGTAGCTGTAGATTAGCATAAGAGTAGCTAAGAGTTCTGTCCTCACAAGGGGAGTATGTAGTAATAATAAACTTTGATTCAGAACACCAAGAGCTCAGTGACATAAGACTTTATTAGCACATGCTTCTTGGATCTGTTCCCCAACACTGCCAAAAAATATAAATAAAACAAAACAAATTAAAAAATTAAAGTAATAAAATTCCATAGCAAAATAAAACAAAACAAGTCAAACAGTTAAAAAAGGGGAATAAAACTTCATAAATAGTATTGTGTATTCAAAATGGAAAAATCTGATGTTTGGTTCTTCTTAATTTCTATGAAATTTGTAGTATTGCATACATTTTACCCAGTGACTTTAGTAGTCACTGATGATTCTGCCTGAAATTTAATTGGAGATTATAAAGGATGATATTACTAGTAATATTCTTTCATAAGAGGAGGCTCTCCACCATTTAGTTTTATCTTTTTAAATTTTTATCACTTTGGATTCATTTCAATTTTTAAAATTTAATAAATTGCCTTAATTGCATTTTTTAGTTCTTTGATTTATTTTGACCATATTAAAATATATTATCTATCTATCTATCTATCTATCTATCTATCTATCTATCTATCTATCTATCTATCAATCTATGAATGATTATGATACCATGGTAGTTGAGTCATTTCAGGCTTGTTTCTAGCCATCTCTGCCTATCCTATGATCAGACATTTATTCTTGGACCCAGCGTTCCTTCCTTCCTTATCATAGATTTGGAAGCCAGAATGTAGGTTTATAATACTCATTGAAACTGGTAAACATATAGCTTTATCTGGCAATGGGTTGGGGTGGTTCAGGCCGGTAACCCTAAGGAGGTAGACATTTAAATGCCTGTTGCAGCTAGAACAGTGTTGGATGATCTTTCCATGTTCCAGGACGGAATGTGCTGCACGTGGATGTGGATGTTGCCTCCGGCTTTATTTACTGGTGTGATTTTAGCAGCTCTGTGCATTACTATAATGGAATTCGTAGGATCAAGCCAGATGGTTCTTCTCTTACTGACATTGTTACCTATGGAATAGGACAAAATGGAGTCCGGGGAATCGCAGTGGATTGGGTTTCAGGTATGTGATCGGCAGAATACTTTTATTGAATAGTCTTTGTGTTTTCATCTCTGCCATTTTATTTTTATTTGGGAGTTTAGACTAAGTACATGTAATATACATTTGTTTTTCTAGGAAGTCACTGAGCCCATTTAAGACAAATTGTGTAATTAGGCTAAGCTATGTTTACTACAGAAAATGATAAGGTAGTTCAGTTGACAGATTCATTACACATTAATCTTATTTTTTCTATTTACATAGCTGAGCAGCAAAAAGATTAAAAAATTAAAATGAGTGGTTTTGTGTTCTTCGTATGTATATGTTCATAATTTATAACAAATTTCTGAATTAGAGATCTATCTATCTATCTATCTATCTATCTATCTATCTATCTATCTATCTATCTGGGAGGAGGAGACACATACATGCCATTGATGCATGGGTGAAGGTTAGAGAGCAACTTTTAGAAGTTGGTTCCTGAATCAAGTGAGCTTCTGGGGATGGAACTCAGGTTACCAAGTTTGTAAACAGGTTTTTACCTTACCTGCTGAGCTATCTTACTGGTCCCTGGAAGTATCTAAATCTAGGAATATGAAACGATATTAAAATGCAATTGATCTTGTTAATTGGCATTCATTTACTCCAAAGCAAAGCCATTTTAGTTGCAAATCTGCAATTGCTTTTTCTTGTTAATTATGAAAGATCTTTTGATCATTAGGTACTGTTAGTAATTACATTGATATGTTAGTTTAGTTGTATTGATTCATACACTTAGGTTTGAATTACTGCTCTGGGAAATACTATATTCCAACTTTTTGGAATATATTCAATTTTATAGAAACGGGTTTCATTGGGTATTATTGAGACTGATAAGTAGGCATCTCTTAGAAATATTAACATATACTGTGAAAATCTAGGTGCTATTTGTTGCAAATAGCAAATATGGAAGCATAGTTAAATAAGATTTTAAGGGCTGGAGAGATGGCTCAGGGATTAAGACTCTGCAAGCAGGTCCTGAGTGGGATCCCAGGTCCCATGTAAAAATGCCAGGTGGAAACAATGGTGGCCTGGACTTCTGGCTCTGGTGGGTGGAGCCTGAGAAATCCCAGAGTAAAGCAAGAAGGAGGTGGAAGCAATCCAGGATGATTCCTGAAGTTGCCCTTGTCCTCCATAGGGACACACAGTTCCCTCTGATGCGCACGACACAGACACAGATATATACACACATGCGCAATAAAAAATAAGGTTTCAATGGTTTCTGTCTTAGTTTCATATTCTTTTGTTATGACAAATGCCTGATCCAAACAACTTAGAGGAATGAAGGGATTTTTATTAGCTCACTCTTCCTATTTGCAGTTCTGGATTGCAGCCTATCATAGCAAAAAAACTGAGGGAACTGTCATCCCCCACCCCCTCAATATCCAGTGTCAGAGAGGCAGCAAGAACCAACACAACCTACTTGTTTTCTGGTTTACCAACTTGCTGGTGTTCATCCTATCTGCCTGTTGAGGGAATGGTCCTACCTATTATGGGCTACAGTCAGGGTAATTCCCTGCAAGTTACCCAGATGCCTGCCTTGCAGAGTGTTAATCAACAGTTCAACCGTCATAATTATTAATTCCTGATTAAAAGTGTCTCATTTCTGATGGTGTACGTAAGTAGAGTCAGGACACTATGTCCCATGGGACAGATGTACTCCATTGTCTTCCTTTGTTTAATTTGATTGTGATACAGTTATGCCTATTCACTTATGTGCTATGTATGACTGCTTTCGTGTTACAATGATAGGCTTAAATACTTGGGGAAAAAACCCTATATTTTTGCTGGGTATGGTGGTGCATGCCCATAATCCCAGTGTTTGGAAGGGTAGGTAGGAGAATCAACAGTTGAAGATCTTCGTCACCTGTATAATGAGTTTGAGGTGATGCAGGGCTACATGAGACCCTTTTTGAAACCAACCAATCAAGGAAGCAGCAAATAAACCATGTACCCTGTGAAGTTTAATATACTTATTATCTGATCTTTGCCATGGCTCAAAAGATGGGGAATGAATGTATATCTTTATCATCTCCTGTCTCAAACATTTATACACATTGAAAAACAAGTATCAGTAACATTTCAAATTGAACTGATTTTTTTTTCTGTTGGTGGCAGATAATTTGGGGACCCACCCTCTGTTCATTATATCACATTCATTATACTAGCTTTCCATAAAATTTTATTGTACCATTTACATTTTACTTTCATACCCAAATTAAATTACAGTTTACATGGTGTCTTTTAGGAGGTCTATGGGATGAGAATGCTTTAAAAGTTGAAGAGGTACATATTCTTGCTAAATTTGAAATAGAACTAATTTTCTTTAATTCCTAAGTGCAAATATTCATTTTTCTAACCCTCTACTGGGTACTTATTGTCTTGGAAAAAAAAAAAGTCAACATGCACTGACCCAAACCTTCAATGTACATATTTTGTTCTGAATTTGAGAAAGTGTTCCTTTTTCTATTCATCAGCATATTCTTTCATTGTCCTATAGGAAATCTTTATTTCACCAATGCTTTTGTGTATGAAACACTGATCGAGGTGCTACGGATCAATACCACCTATCGTCGCGTTCTCCTTAAAGTTTCAGTGGATATGCCTAGGCATATTGTTGTGGACCCCAAAAACAGATATCTCTTCTGGGCTGACTATGGACAGAAACCAAAGATTGAGCGTGCTTTCCTTGACTGTACCAATCGAACTGTGCTTGTTTCTGAAGGCATCGTTACACCACGGGGCTTGGCTGTGGATCATAGCAATGGCTATATTTATTGGGTTGATGATTCCTTAGACATAATTGCAAGAGTCAATCTTAATGGGGGGGAATCTGAAGTGATTCGTTATGGCAGCCGTTACCCAACACCTTATGGTATCACTGTTTTTGAAGATTCCATCATATGGGTAGACAGAAATTTGAAAAAAATCTTCCAAGCTAGTAAGCAACCAGGGAACACAGAGCCACCCACAGTGATAAGAGACAATATCTACTGGCTACGAGATGTGACTGTCTTTGATGAGCACATCCAGCCGCGGTCACCAGCAGAGGTCAACAACAACCCTTGCTTGGAAAACAATGGTGGATGCTCCCATTTCTGCTTTGCTTTACCTGAACTGCAGACCCCCAAATGTGGTTGCGCTTTTGGAACTTTGCAAAGTGATGGCAAAAGCTGTGCAGTTTCAAGAGAAAATTTCCTTATCTTTGCCTTGAACAATTCCTTGAGAAGCCTGAACTTTGACCCAGAAGACCACACTCCACCTATCCATGAAATTACTGTGGAAAGAACTACCATTGCTCTGGATTATGACAGCAGAAATAATAGAATCTACTTCACACAAATTGGGCGTGGACAAATTTCCTACATCAACCTATATTCAGGAATTAGTTCTCTGACTGTCATTGCTTCAGGTAAGTGCATTCTTGATGGAGATGAACTTAGCATTAGACATATGGGGTCAAAACCTTGGATTTCTGAGTGTTCTTTGTGCCTATGGAAACTCTAACGACATCATGTGTGTTTGTCTCTGTGTGTGTGTCTCCTGATGTATGTCCAGATGTAGGGCTTGTTTATGGTATTGCCTTTGATTGGATCAATCGAAGAATTTATTACAGTGACCACTCTAACCAGACGATTAATTCCATGGCGGAAGATGGATCTAAGAGAGCGGTGATAGCCCGGGTTCCAAAACCGAGAGACATTGCATTAGATCCTTGCCGAGGGTATGCCATGGTCTTCTTTATTGCATTTTATCTACTTACTTGAGGAGGCAATGAGATAAGGATTTATTTTGTGAGCATAAAAAACCAACAGTTTATGGACTCATTAGTATGGCTACAGAAACAAGAGCTTTCTGTGATTTTACCTGGGAAGCAAAGTGACTCCCTCTGACTGTGGGGAGGTTTTAGTAACATTCTCGGAAATAATTTCCCATTTTGTGAACATTGTGTGGGTGGGAATTAAGGCATTTTTTTTTTAAGTCCACGTTAGCAGTATTTGCAATGAAAGATTATTGCCATTTTTTAGAATGTATTCAGAAGGGTTCTTGTTATGAATTAACGATGGCTTGTTTTGGATGATTAGGTACATGTATTGGGCTGACTGGGGCACTAGTGCCAAAATCGAGAGAGCCACACTGGGAGGAAACTTCCGAGTCCCCATCGTGAACACCAGCCTGGTTTGGCCCAATGGACTTGCTTTGGACCTGGAGACAGACCTTCTCTACTGGGCCGATGCTAGTCTGTAGGTATCTTGTTGACTCATTAGGTGTTGAGCAGATAAGTTTCTTCCTCCTACTTCCAAAGTACAGGAATTTGTTTAATGAGATGAAAATGTAATGTTCTCAAAACATGATTTTCTCGTCTATTGCTCTTGGTCTTCTTTTCAAATCAAACCTCTCGCATGCTTCTCAGCAGATTTAATATTTTCCTTTCAAGATTTTATCAACACTGTTTTACGTGTGTTGCACCCCCAGCACTAATCCTGAAACGTATCACTTTCCAGTCATGTGAATGGGATAATTAATTGAAGGGATGAAATGATTTTGTTTATTAAAGCTGCTATTCTCATGTCCAGAATCTTTGAATTTACTTGCTTATTTCCTTGTCATTTTGGTCTTGTGATGACGAGAAGCTCCCAACCAGCAACCCGGCTCTTTTCTTTATTTCTTCATTTACACTGAGCAGTAATGTTATGCAACTAATTTTGGAGTATTCTAAGTAAATGCCTCAAAGCAGTCACTTGTCAAATCGAGAATGTCTCGTAAAGGAGTAGGAAAGACACTATTACTGCCTTCCAGAACAAGTTCCATACATCGTGTGACTACTTTCACTGTGTTGTCTTGCTGCTAATGGCAGCCTTTTGAGAGTTTTCTCTGAGAGCAAATGATATACATAGGCTATTGTTTGATAAGCAAATTATATCTCTCAAGAGAAACTAGTCTTACTGCTGTATTTCTAACTTGAAAAGCCAGTTGGGGACTAATCCAGTGAATGCAGCAATTTTCTTTCTCTTTTTCACTTCATTTCAGGCAGAAGATTGAGCGAAGTACTCTGACGGGCAGGAACCGTGAAGTGGTTGTCAGCACCGCCTTTCATTGTTTTGGCTTGACTCTCTATGACCAGTACATTTATTGGACTGACTTATTTACGAAAAAGATTTACCGAGCTAACAAATATGATGGGTCAGATCAGATTGCGATGACTACCAGTTTTCGCATCCAGCCTATGGGCATTTCTGTAGTTACGAAAGAGGAACAGCAACAGTGTAGCAATCCTTGTGAACCGTTTAATGGGGGCTGCAGCCATATCTGTGCACCAGGTAAGACCAACGTGAATAAGAGAATAAGTACAATAACAACGACGAAGCTTAGTAGAGGAGGAATGTTGCTATGAGAAAATACTTTGACCGAAGCAGCAGAGGGAGAGAGGGTTTATGATTTGGTTTATGGTTCGGGGGGGGGGGAAGAGGGGGTGTAGACCACTGTGGCAGAGAATGCATGGGAGAAGGCATGGAAACTGGGAGAGGCAGGTTCATATCACAACAGCCATCAGGAGGCAGAAAGAAGAAGATGGAGAGGAAGTGGGGCCAGGCTATCCCACTTCAAGGCCTGCGATGGTTTCTCCAGCAATGTTGCACCTCTTAAAGGTCCCATAACCTTCCCAAACAGTGCCACCAGCTCTGGACCAAGTATTCAAACACGCAAGCCTGTGAGGGACAGTTCACATCCAAATTGTGATATGAGGCTAAAGGAATATCATGTCCAACAGGAAGAAGATAATTAAAATTCTTCCTGGTTTCAGGGTATTTGTGAAATAGACTTTGGGTTATATTTGGAGAGAGAGACTTCCTTTTCCACCCACATGGAGCGGTCTCATGTAATGGAAGTCTGATCAGGAGAGTGGTTGAAATGTATCTGTTGTAAACTATTTCATAGTGTATAGCTGGATAGGAATATGTGTGCTTTGATACTGCAGATTTATCAATTATCCTTTTTGTAAGCTCTATTAATGTATGTGTGTGGGTGTAGGTATGGGTGTGGTTGGGTATGCATGTGCCACGGCATGTATTTGAAGGCCAAAGGAAAAGTTTGTGGAGTTGTTTCTTACTCTCCACCCTTTGCAAGCTCTGGGGATTGAACTCACGGCATCAGGCCGCTCAGCGAGCACCTTAACCCATCTATCGGCTCTGCATTTGCAAATTTCTCTAACAGAGAATCCTTGCTATTAAAGCTATGCAGCAGTTTAACAGTGAGCACATGCATTAGAATTTAATGCTTGTTCTCAATGGAAGAATGACTCAGGGAATAGTTACAAGGTACTGCTCTGGAGGAGACAGGAATGGATCTCACAGTGCTCATGTTTGTACCCAGGTCCAAATGCAGCTGAGTGCCAGTGTCCACATGAAGGCAACTGGTACCTGGCCAATGATAATAAGTACTGTGTCCGTGACACTGGTGCCCAGTGTAGCGATTCCCAGTTCACCTGTCTCAATGGGCACTGCATCTCCAAGTCCTGGAAGTGTGATAACGACAACGACTGTGGGGACGGCAGCGACGAGCTGGAAATACTGTGTGGTGAGCTTGACTCTTGCCATCTTTATCAGGAGCTAAGGACCGTGCCGTGCAAGTGCTTGTGCAGGATCTTGTTCTGCTTGGAAGGTCTAAAATATCTTAGGATCCTGTTAGAACCAAAAATTCACTGTGATAACTCAGACTGTATTCCTTTCTGTTAAATCACTTCTTTAAAACACTAAAATCCCATTCTTACCATTCACAATCTGTATAGGCTTGAAAAAGTTAATGGACCAACAGACTGCTCATCTGTAGAATTTAGTGATTACTTGGGTTCTTGTAAGATCTAAGAGAGAAAATATATTCGACACCTAGCGTATTTGTAAATCTCCACAATAGAAAGGTCATTGGCCTAGCAATTGATTAAAATCGTCGTCCAACCTTAGTTTTCATGTTAATGAAGATAGCGGGCTTTCGTTCATGTATATGTGTGTGGGGTGCAAGCATGTGGGTCTATGTGGGGAGGCACATGAGCGTATATTGTAGGAGGTTTGAGGGTGATATTAGAAATCATTATTGATCACTCCTCCATCTTATTGTGAGTCTGGGTCTCTAATTAAACAGAGTATTCCCTTAGGACTAGTCTGGTTAGTCAGCTTGCTCTAGGGGGTTTCAGGCTCCACCTTCAAGGATTAGAATTAGACTGCCACTGTACCCACCGGGCATCTCAGGATCTGAACTCAGATCCCTTTGTGAGACAAAGGTTTTAACCACTGAGGCATCTCTCCGGCCCAAAACAGTGGACTTCTAAGTGGTTCAGAAGTTTTTGTTTTCTCTAACTAGACTATATTTACATGCCTTCCTTTGATTTATGTAAACTTTTAAATTGAGATTATAGAGAATTTGATTTTCACTTCAAAGGCTTTATTTAAATGAAAAAGGCATAGAACATTTTTTTCATAACTCAGCCTGTTTAAAGTGTTATCTCACTTTTCATGCAGTCCAATTTGCTGCAGTTTCTATCTCAGAAGGTTAAACACTCAAAGCAGCTTCATTTTTTTAGAAATTGGGATGACCCTTTGATCAAGTGATTGTCCCTCAGTGTCTTTTCTTCCTCTCAGCATTTCACGTCTGCGAGCCCACTGCCTTCACCTGTGCCAATGGGAAATGTGTCCCCTATCATTATCGCTGTGATCACTACAATGACTGTGGTGACCACAGTGACGAGGAAGGGTGTCTTTTCCCAAGCTGCAACAGCACCACAGAGTTCACCTGTGAAAACGGGAGGTGCATCTCTCTGGAGCTGGTCTGCAACGGCAGGAATGACTGCAATGACAATAGCACTTCGGATGAAAGAAACTGCTGTAAGTTGATTTTCACCACTTCCTTTACTGCAGGGCATGATGTCTTACTTAGACCATGGAAAATGAGACATTTGCTTTTTGGGAAAAAAAGTCTAAGCATTTGCAATAATCAGCTAACTGACTTTCAGATCAACTTTATCCAATAGTATTAAGTCCATGGGTTCTTACATATTTGCTAGGTCAAAAAATTCACCAGCGTTAATGATGAACCGATTATATCTCATAATTGTATTGTAATTAACATACAAAAACCATATAGTATCATGTTTCTTTGTGTGTTTTGGTAAATAGCTTTTAAATTTTCTAAAATAATTTCTGGGATTCATGCCAGGAAATAAAGAGCAGAGAACTGCTTTGATATTTTCACTCTGGGTCGCTTGATCTGTTTTATTACTTCATAAGTAATGTGACTTGTTTATTTATTGGTACTCTTTCCAGTGTCAGTGTCAGTATCAGAAATCAAACTCAGGACCTAGGCTGTTTCCCCAACTCATAAAAATGGGTTTCACAGATAAACGTACCTCAAATGACAGTTATCATGTGACTACTCGCCTAGAAACCTACAGTACTTACTGAATATCCATAAGGATCTAGTTCAAAGTTTGTCATTTTTAATGTGAAATTATTCAAATTGGTATTTGGATAAGATCTACACATTGATTATCCCTATCTAAATTATTTTATGTTGTATTTCTTAATGTCACTGATTTGTAGAATTCACATTCTGGATTTGACTAATTGTTTAGATCCATTAATTTTTTATCTTTACTATTTCCTGTGAGCTAGAATTTAGGCCTAGAAGTTTGGTCAGGTTCAAACTTTGTATTCTTTGTTGCTTTGGTTGCCTGACTGGAAGGAACGGGTACATTTATCAGGAGTTATGTTGTCAACATTGGCTCTTCTTTTTTTAAACTTTATTTATTTATTCACTTTGTGTGTGTGTGTGTGTGTGTGTGTGTGTGTGTGTGTGTGTGTGTGTGTGTGTAGTGTATTAGAGGGCACTCTATGTCCCTGTAGAGGACCAAGGGTGACTTCAGGAATCATTCTGGATTGCTTCCACCTCCTTCTTGCTTCGTTCTGGGATTTCCCAGGTTCCGCCCACCAGAGCTAGAAGTGCAGGTCATTGCTGGTTCTACCTGGTTGTTTTTTACATGAGACCCAAACTGAGGACCTTTTGCTTGCTAGACAGAGTCTTAACCCCTGAGCTGTCTTTCCAGCCTTGGCTCTTCCTTTTTAAAGATCCCAAATTTTCTTGAGATGGTTGACATTCACAAGTAGTTCCAATAAGTCTTCTATGTTGCCAAACAGGCAATTAGAAACTATTTTTCTTCCCTCCACATTTATCAGCTGCAACTCTATGAAGAAATTCCCTTAATTAACCAGCTGATGGTAATTATAACTGACAGGCTAAGAGCTCAGTTCTTCCCTTTTGTGTCAGTTTGCACTACTGAGTTTTAGCGCAATTGCTACCAGTTATTCTTTTCTGATTTCTGATTGTTCTGTCTTAGGCCAGTGAAAGTTAAGTTGGATCTTCTCTTTGACATGAACCCATTAGGATTGCTAGTCTCCTGTCTCAGACCTGGACTTAATCCTATTCAAGGAGGCTTCATCCTTTCTTGGGTATTTAAGAATCACAGTAGTGTGTAGTAAAAAAGATACTGCTTATAAGGAAAATTTCTATATTGATATTAAAACTACAGGTTATTTGTTTTATTCTAGAATAATTTCAAAATTATTGCAACCACAATATAAATAATACCTTAACGTTGAGTATTCTAAATGCAAGGATTTTTCTTGGGTTTGATGTGCAGTCAAAAATGTTGCCCCCCCCCTTTTGGAGAGATATAATGTACTAGTTATTCTTTGTGTTGCTGTGAAAGAACAACCAAAGTCAAGCAACTTAAGGGAGAAAGGAAGATTTATTCAGTTTACGATTCCAGAGGGCAGAAACAGTCTTTCAAGGTGGAAAAGGTGTGACTGGCTGGCAAAGTCTGGAGACAGGTCAAGTCATGTCCTTTATGGAGACCAAGAGCTGCAAGACTGCCTGCAAGCTCAAGAGCAGACTCACCTGCTCAAGCAAGGTGGGACTCACCAACCTCAAGACCCATTGTGACTGCCTTAGATGTAGTGTTTGGATTTACCCTTTAGATAACTTATTAGGCACATACAAAATATTCCAAGCTGAAATTAGAAACACTTCTAGTTCTAAACATTTAGGATAAGGGAAACTCAACCTATGCTATTCTTTTTCATACACAAGTGATAGTGTGTTATTTTTTAATCTTATTTTAATGTAAGCAATATATGTTGCAGAAGATACATTGCTTATTCACATAGAGATTCTCTTTATTACCTTTACAGCTACCTATTGCTCCTTTTGTGGATATGCTATAGTTTAACTGACATTTGGAGATTTTGTTGATTAAATAAAAGTTTTTAATCACAAAACAGCTTCCTTCATCATGTTCCCAGCTGGGAATATCTCTTTACTAACGAATGCATGGACGGTACCTCTCTGTTTTGAATTTTTTTCCATCCTTGTGGTTTGAACTCTGGGTCTGTAGCGTGGACATTGTTTACGAATCTATTGGTGTATCTGTCTAAATATTGTCTTTTTTTTTTTTCAAGCTGTTCGCACTTGTCAGCCTGGGTACGTAAAATGCCAGAGTGGATCCATCTGTATTCCTCCAAGTTACTTGTGTGACGGAGACAATGACTGCGGGGACTGGAGTGATGAAAATCCTATTTATTGCCGTGAGTATGACAAAACTGACCCTCTGACCCCAGAGATGCATGTCTTGATCTAATACATCTGTGCAGCCTGGATGTACAAATTTCAATTGTCAAAATTGGATTGGTAAGTAGATGCAGAAGGATGTGGTTCATTGAAGGGATGTGAAAAGCCCTGCATTCCAATTATTTATTTCTGGAGACCAGTTACAATTGGAGAATCCTTCTCTCAGTGAAGTCCTTTTATCTGTAAGATCTACAGGCAGAATTGGCATATTATTAGCATTATTAGCATCATCTGAATATGATAGTAGTCATGAGTAAGTAAAAGTTCTCTTATAACTCTTAGTGTTTGTATTACCTCTTTTACCACCTGATTCACTGAAATAATTTCATGTACCTATAGCTCAATAAAAAGGTCTTTCTTAACACCTTAAAGGCTATTAGTGTGAATAGCTGAATACTTTAAAAATTTAGATTCCTAGTCATGCATCACAACATTTGATGTCATGTCAAACAGCAGCCCAAGAACAGGAAAATTCAGTTAATATAACAGCAGCAGGAAGATGCAGAATTCAGGCTCTAGCTACCAGTGAAGGTGCGGCAGGTTGGAGTTACTGCTTCGTCACAAATTTTCCCCAGGCAAATCCATTCCTGTCATGGGCCAAATAAAGGAGATTTGTAGACCAGAAGAATAGCAAAGCTTCATTTAGGTTTGCATCCACACTTTGGAAAATTAACACATGTCCAGACTACCTATGGGTATTTGAGGCAAGAACCTAGTTTCAAAAGAGGGTGAGGTTTCCTGTTTATGCTAATAAATAAAGGAGAACTCTGTTAACTTTGTGAATTATTATTATAAGATTGTGGTGGGCATTTAGAATTGGTTATAATGTTTTGTTGTAGTGATTTCAATAGAATTCAGTTGATTAAAAAATCATCTTTTTACTTTGATTTCATGTAACATAGTGAGTTATGTGGTAATTTTTAATTGTGATTAGTATAATTAGACAGGATTTCACTGTTTTGCTTAGACTGGCCTTGACTGTTAATGTTCAAGTGATCTTGCTATCTCAGCCTCCTGAGTAGCTGGGACTTGCCCCTTGGTATTTCTTGTAAATAGAATATATATTTTGTATTTCTGGAATCTGGAGCAAAAATTCAGAGAACTCGGGGCTGTATTTCTCTGCTGCCTTTCACGTTCCTCCCTCCCCATGGGATGCTGTTTAAATTTTTTTTATTATTATTTATTCAACTGTGCGCATGTGCATATGTATGTGCGGCGCGCGTGTGTGTGTGTGTGTGTGTGTGTGTGTGTGTAGAACCACGGACGAATTCGCGAACCACCATGGACGCCTCCACCTCCTTCTGCCCCGGGATTCACAGGCTCCGCCCTACCAGGACCAGAAGCGCAGGCCGTCCCTGCTTCCTCCTGGCGTCTATACGTGGGATCTGGGATCCGAACTCAGGACCTTCTGCCTGCAAGGCCGAGGCTTAACCCCTGAGCCACCTCTCCAGCCCGGGATGCTATTTAAAAAGACCATTTCCCAGGCTTTAGTTCACTTGCTAACAGTTTCCTGGTTCAGAGATACGGGTGGAAAGTCAGGACAGAGGGGAACCTGCTTGTGCTTTGCTCCTGGGTTGAATCTTCTGCTCTTCTTCCAGCCACCCGATCGTGCAGCAGCAATCAGTTCCAGTGCGTATCTCCTCCGCGCTGCATCCCGAGCCAATGGTACTGTGATGATGACATTGACTGTCCGGATAGCTCCGATGAACCACCCTCCTGTGGTGAGTCCTCAAGTGTGAAAAGCATAGGGTACAACCTGAGAGACTGCAGACTGGAGCCGGGCAACCGAACGTCTGCTGGCTTTGCGCCGTGCTCCCAGCTGGGATGCTAAAACCAACCAGTAGATGCTCATCAAAGAGCTGCTAGGATAGGGGGATACGGAGCTCATCAGATGTGGGCTGCTGGTTGTTAATCAGAGAGTTATGTTGGTAGGGGCACCCAACAACCTAGCACCTGGTTTATAGAGTTTAATACTTAATTGACTCTTTCTTGGCGTTTCTGAATTTTGTCTGAATTGTGGCTTTTAAGACTGTAGGAGGATTCAAAAGTGATTGGAATCATCACATCTTTTTTTGTGTGGGAGTGCGCATGTGTTTTCTCTCTCTCTCTCTCTCTCTCTCTCTCTCTCTGTGTGTGTGTGTGTGTGTGTGTGTGTACCAGAGAGCATTGTGTGTGCGGGCCCAGGTGTGACATCAGGAATCATCCTAGATTGCTTGACTTCCTTACTGCTTTTGCTCCCAGGTTTCCCAATCCGTCTTCCAAGACTGGAAGTGCAAGTCACTGTCATTTCTGCCTGGGGTTTTTATGTGGCATCTGGGAGCTGAACTCAGGTCCTTCTGTTTGCAAGGCAAAAGCTTAACCCCTTAGCTATCTTTCCAGTGCTGAAACTATCATATCTGCAGGAAAAAGGACTCTGTGGGCATGTACACCCTTTCTAGGTTTTTTTTTTCCTGTGCAACTTTATGGAATGAGGTTTTGTGCCACTAGAGCTACTCAAGAACTTCTAGGTGCCTCTTTAATTCCTGTATTTTGCTTGTATTTAAAGACTACTGTTTACCTTTACAAATTCTAATCTGTGTCTAGCACATTTTAAAGTAATTATGTGCATTGAAAGGTCAACTTTTATGCTGATTTGTAATTTGAAAGAAATGATTTTGTCATGTAGGGACCAGAAAAGTATATCCGTTGACCATTTCTTGTCTTCAGAGGTGAAGTTTTATTAGAGTATCATCTACACTGCTATCTTACTAAAGTGACAATATATAGTAGATGTGACAGACTGTGTCTCCTGGAAACCTAAACTGTTTACTATTTCATTGGGAAAGTTTACTCATCCTTATGTATACTTTCCATATTCTTTCAGTAATGATTTTTAGTAGTCCACAGAGTGGTATATTATCATCATGTTAAATGCCTCTTTTATTCAGTATTTAGGGTGATTTAGTTTTGTTATGTGGTTAAAGAACAACACATAAAAAATCATTGGTTTCAAAGGGATTTTTTTTAGTGTCATTAGTTCTATAGCTAAATTCATACTAGTTTCCATTCCTGATTTCTCTGAGGTATAATTTTGTGGTGATTGCTAGCAGAGTTCTTTGCTATTTTTTTTAGTCTCAGCATTGAAAATTCTGTAAAATGTAAAGGGCACTATAGAAATAGTGTTAACTGAACATATTAGTACGAAAATTCACCTAAGCATATTGATCATTAATTAAAAATATATGAAGAGTATATGAGTTTTTAGAGCTGAGCTGTATGAAAATAACATTTAAATGAAATTGAACTTGGAAGATATATATTATATATTTTCATTGTAGCAATCCAACTAATATCCTAATATAAATGCAGATGAAATAACATGTACACAATAAAGTGTAGTTCTTATTTCTTCACCTTTATTTAATTTTTTCACTCTGAAGATAATCATTATTAAGAATGGATTGGAAATCTCTTCTTAATATATATTTAATAGTTTTTAAGAACACAGAAGTGATGTCTCATCAGTATTTCAGCAAATAACTATGTAGTGTACTACTTGAAGTATGTATTTTTCACATTAATATCTCTTATTGTTTATTGGATATTTATATTTTTTCCTATTTCTTTGCAACACAAAATTTTCTTTCTTTCTTTTTTTTTTGGATTCAGGATAGTTTAATTCCACATAAAAAGGACGGTAAACATGGGCAGATGAGGAGGAAAGGTTCAGGGTTGTGGGAAAAACTGTTTCATGAGACAGAATAATGGCAGATGGCTTAGAAGACTGGAATGTCCAGAATACACTGACTTTCTGTTCTTTTTCTTTTTTGATGCTTAATTTTTTTAACATTTTTTATTATCTCCGCTCACCAGTTCTCATCCTCCCTCCTCCTCCCCCCCGACCCCTCTGCTCACTCTCCCCTCACCCCTTCCTCCCCACCCCCCAATGCCTCCCTTCCCCCAATCCCCAGAGAATCCTTTAATGTGCATGCCAAACTCTCCTCTGGGTCCTCCTCTCCGATGACGTACAAGGACCCAGTGAAATTTCCCTGAACCCTTTCCTTTGTTCCCCTTAAGCATAGGAACACTATTTTGGCTGTCAATCCCTTGCCTCCACGGATCTTGGTGCTTTTAGCAAATGCTGGACTTTGTGGGGTCAATAGTGTGTTGGACATTGCGCAGGGCATGCAAAGTCCAATTATAATTGCTTCGGCCCTAACTTGTGTGGAGTATCTTGCATATCATTGCTCCTCCCATCCTTGTGCTCTTACACTCTTACCGTCCCCTCTTCCGCAAATTTCCCTGAGCTTCAGGATGGGGAGAGATTAGTCTGGCCTAGTTCTAGGTGGTTGATATAGAGTCTCTGAAGTTCTGGATTATGGTTTGTTGTTTTTCTTTTGTGGTTTTGCTGCTCCTCCAATGCCTTTCACTCCATCCTGATGGGTATTGGATGTCACCTCTTGGCCAGAGATAAAAAGCTGTTAAACTAGAGTCTTGTTATAAGAGTATATTCAAAGGTAGATGTAATAAAAGTAGGAAACCACAGTGAGGGAGAGGTCAATCACCCATTTCCAAAATGGTTACTTATTATCTGTCAGACTATATGCCCTCCCCTTCGGGTGAGATCACACCCCCTCAGTTGTAAATGATCAGGAACGAAAAGTGTGAACTTAACCAGATGTCTCATTGCTTACTTGTAGTCCTTGATGGAGGCCTATTTTCTCTGCTGTAACATGGTCCCCTCTCTCCTTGTTTCTGGTGTGGCCCTCCTACCCCATCCCTCCTGTTCATAATCCTTGCAATTACTGTCTCTAGGTGGGCTGGGTGGGTTTGGTACTAGGAGCCACCTATTAGGGAGTACATATGGTGCTTAATTTTCTGGGTCTGGGATACTTCACTCAATATAATTGTTTCTAATGACATCCATTTCCCGGCAAATTCCGGTACTTCATCATTTTTGATGGCTGAGTAGTACTCCATTGTATAGATGTACCACATTTTTCTTATCCACTCGTCAACTGTTGGACATTTGGGTTGATTCCATGACTTTGCTATTGTAAACAGTGCCGCTATGAACATGGTCGCACTTGTGTTATCGAGGTGAACCTCTGCTGCATGGGGGGTTATTCCCAGAAGTGGAATCGCAGGGTCATATGGCATTTCAATCTTTAATTTCTTTAAGAATCTCCAGACGGCTTGCTAGAGTGGCTGTATGAGCCTGCATTCCCTCTCTCCACATCCTCTCCAGCATTTGGTGTTGTTTGTGTTGTGTATTTTTGCCATCCTGACCGGGGTGAGATGATATCTCAGAGAAGTTTTGATTTGCATTTCCCTGATGGCTAAGGAAGTGGAGCATTTTTAAAGATATTTGTTAGACATTTTAATTTCATCCCTAGTAAAGTTTCTTTTAAGTTCCAGGGCCCATTTTTTAATTGGGCCATTGGTTTCCTTGGTGTTTAGTTTTCTAAGTTCTTTGTGCACTCTGGACAGTAGAGCTCTATCAGATATGTGGTTAGTGAAGATTTTCTCCCATTCTGTGGGTTGCCTTTGAGCTCGTGTTACAATCTCTTTATCTGAACAGAAGTTCTTTAATTTCACAAGATCCCAACTGTTGAGAGTTGGTAGCAGTGACTGTGCCATTGGATGTCTGTTTACGAACTGTTGGCCTAGCCCAATCAGCTCGAGGGAGTTCCCTATCCTTTCAACTATGGTTTTTATAGTCTCTGGCCTGATATCAAGGTCCTTAATCCATTTGGAATTAAGTCTTGTACATGGTGACAAGTACGGGTCCAGCTTTAATCTTCTGCAGTGGAGATCCAATTTCGCTAGCACCATTTGTTGAAGATGCTGTTCTTTTTCCATTGGATTCTTTGGGCCCCTTTGTCAAAGACCAAATGGCTGTAATTTTGTGGGCTTATATCTGGGTCTTCAACCCTTATCCATTGATCTGTGTGTCTATTTTGGAGCCAGTACCAGGCTGTTTTTACAACTATGGATTTGTAGTATAGACTAAGATTTGGTATGGTGATCCCTCCAGCAGTGTTTTTGTTACTCAGGATTGTCTTTGCTATCCTGGGTCTTTTGTGCCTCCATATGAATTTTGAGATTGTTTGGTCAACTTCTTTAAAGAATTGCTTTGGGATTTTAATTGGTATAGCATTGAATTTGTATATTGCCTTTGGTAGGATGACTTGACCTTCTTTTCTGACTGCAGTTCTAAAGATGTTTGTTGGAGCACACCTTCATGTCTCATTTCAGGAAGCACATTTGCAAACTACATTCCAGAAACTTAATGCAGGCACTTTACATAAAGTCAAAGACATGGGGAGTACTACTGTACTGTGTTAAGTGTCAGGGGCAAACTGAGTCCTTTCTTACAAGCAGCCATAATTCAATGAACACTGAGACATTTTTGAATGATTGTGCTGTATTTCTTTGCTGAGAGTGGGTCTCTGGATCTTATGCACCAAGCCGGTCTTAAAACCATGTCTACTACCTGCGTTCTGGCATCACAGGCATGCACAACCATACCTGACTTATGTGATGCTGGAGATACAATCCGGAGTTTTGTGCATGCTAGGAAATTGCTCTACCAACTGAGCTACACAACTGACTCGAATGGTGTTAAGATGCTTGATTCATTGTGGAAGAGCGTTTTTCCACTAGGACTGGAGGTGGCTCAAAGAAGCCAGGAATGGACTCTTGCAAGATGTTTACAGAAGCTTTCATAGAAGAAATGATGATTCAGTTGAGTCTGAGCATGCATATGTTTGCATATAGAGAAAAAAAACAGTGGCAAGCTGTCCGTGACTGCTCCTGAGACTGAGTGTACATATGGAGCCAACTGCCCCAGTGTCTTGAGCATATGGGCAGAGCCAATTATGCATTTGCACTTGTTCTAAGAGCTACTACACCTTAACTGCAGGAGTGCACTAAATCAGAGGTCTTCTGATGAATTTTCTTTCAGGCTAGAATTCTAGAATGAATATTGCTATGTCAAAGTAGATATACTTTTAAAACTGATTTTACTGTATACAAGCCTCCAAACGATTTTATTTCTCCTTACTGTTGCCATTGTGCTGTATCTTCCAACAGTAAAATAAAAAAAATTGTCTTCAACTTTTGTGCTCTTGACTTCTGAGCTTAAAAGAATCTCGTTACTTAAAAAAAACATAAGTCTTTTAATCAGTGATAGTAATTTACAGTAGAAGAATGATTTATCACTTATTGAGCACTTAATATTCTACGCACCTGGAGCCTGTATCAATGATTTGTTTGCATCATGATGAATGGAGACAAACAGCACAAATATAACCAAGAGGTCAACTGAATAGCATTTGGAAATGTACCTAGCATTAAAGATAGAAGAAAAGGAGAACAGAGAAACACTGATAGGGGTGGCCAAGGGATGATGTCATGGGAAGTAAAATGGTTTCAGTTTAGTAGATTGTGCAATACAAATGTGTAATGACGAATGCTATCTTGGTCACTAAATGAGATTACAAGTGTTCAGTGTCAGCACACCATGTTTTCCTAAAAACTTTAGTTGTTAGCATCTCGTTTGAGGCCCTCTCCTGGCATATGCGACTCAGCCATGCATCTGTTGTTCATTTTCTGTAACCAATGAGTTTTTCTTTTTAATCTTTTTACTTCTCAGTACACTATGAACGAACTTGTGCTTCTAACGAGTTCAAGTGTGATGCTGGCAGGTGCATCTCAAATGACTGGATATGTGACGGGGATAACGACTGTGGGGACATGAGTGACGAGGATGAAAGGCATCACTGTGGTGAGTGAGGGCAGATGATTTCCCAGTGTTTGGAGGGCCCAGCTGTCAGGAGAATTTCTGGTTAGTGGAGTGCACACTGATGGAATGCTGTTGTTGATTTTCCACTCTGAATCATTTGACATCATCTGCTTACATGTTTCAGGATGATGAAAAAGTGTTTGTTTTCTTTCTCTCACATTTGGCTAATGGTAACATTGTGTTACATTTTTAGAGTAGATGAAGGAGACTCAGTTAGCCACTCATGACACACTTAACCAATATGTCAACTGGTCACCCCTTCTAAACATCATGCTATACTAGCATGATTATTCTTTGTTACCAAATGTCAAGGATTTGGTGTCAAATTAACTGAATAGTAGTGGTTTCTGAAGCTTTCCAGAAATATAGACTTTTATATTAAATTCTTTGAAAACTGGGGTGTTTACGATGTTTATTTCTAAAAAATCCTAAGCAATTAAGATGAAACTATTGTTTACATGAACTGTTATTACCGTGGCAATATGAATCACCTCTCTTTTTCTTCCTATTCATCCTTCGGAGTGTTAAATATTGTAAAGCAAGAAACTCAACTGTGTGGATTTCTGAGTCTCTCCTGCTTTGGTTTCAGAGAATAAGACCTGTTCCGGTTCCCAGTTTTTCTGTGCAAATAACAGACCCCCCAACAGGAAGTGCATCCCCCAATCTTGGGTCTGTGATGGTGATGCAGATTGTGTTGACGCCTTGGATGAGCAGCAGAATTGTACCAGGAGAGCTTGCTCTGATGAAGAATTCACATGTAGAAATGGACGGTGTATCATGAAGATGTTCAGGTAAACTGGGGATCTAACATACCACAGCAAACCCTATATATCAATGGGGATGGGGCAGAGTGACCACAGGGTCTAGGACCTATGACATTCAATCCTTATGGACAAAGAGAATAAAGGGAAGCTCAATGAAAATAGAAGAGCCACAAGAGGATTTTGCTTATGGAGAATATGTGTTTGTTGTCAGATTTTTTGAGATGAAAATGGGAATTGGGCTTTTAGACAGGCAGATGAGGAATTTGGATGAGATACTGCGCTTCTCAGGTTATAGGCACACATCAGGGTTGAGAAAGGCAGAAGCCACCAGCCTGCTTAGGGAAGGAGATGGGAAGCAGATCTGAGAAGCAGAGGTGGGAAGTGCCCTTCAACAGGTGGAGCACTGAAATGGGAAAAGGTAAAGTCATTTGTGAAAGTTGCAAAAGGAGGAGCGGGCCTCACGTCTGATCAACGACCATCCAGGACTAAAGAAGTAGACAGATGCTGTCTACAAAGTGTGCTTTATGGGCTGACCATCCCTGTTGATAGCTTGGAGACGCTCAGGAAATGGGGTCGGTCTCTTTGGTAGTGAAGCGGCATTTTATGAATTTTGTTTGCATTGAGCTAATACGGATGCAATGTAGGATCTAGGAAGTAGAATTTAGCAGGTCTTCATTTTGATTAGACTCTGGGTTGTCTCTTTCTTTCTGAGTTCTGCCTTCATTACAATCACATTGTCATCTACAGCTCACTTACCCCTGCCCTACCAGACTTTTACTGATTTCAACCATCTTTTTTTCCTTCTTCCCTTCCTTCCTCCTGTTTCCCCTCTGCTCTCCTTCCTTTTCCCTGTCTTTCTTTGTATCTTCCTTCCTTCGTTCCTTCGTTCCTTCGTTCCTTCCTTCGTTCCTTCCTTCGTTCCTTCGTTCCTTCCTTCCTCCTTCCTTCCTCCTTCCTTCCTTCCTTCCTTCCTTCCTTCCTTCCTTCCTTCCTTCCTTCCTTTCTTTTTCTTTCTTTCTCCTCCCTCCCTCCCTCTCTCCTTCTTTTCTTTCTTTCTTTCTTTCTTTCTTTCTTTCTTTCTTTCTTTCTTTCTTTCTTTCTTTCTTTCTTTCTTTCTTTCTTTTTCTTTCTCTCTCTCTCTCTCTCTCTTTCTTTCTTTCTTTTCTTTCTTTCCCACCTCCTGCCTGGAATATGAAATAAAATAAAGAAAGGAAGGCATCTGTGTCTGTCTCTGGTCATTTAGAAAGGAGTTGAGGAGCTTTGGGGAGTTCAAGTTGGCTGAGTTGATTTTCTATTGATAGCTTTCATCATACTTCCATGACACATTTTCAATTTATGTCATATTGGGTTTGTGCCCTGGGTTTGTGGATGTTGATTCTGGTTAGCACACTTGGTTATTGATCAGCTGTAAAACTGACCACATGACTGTGGGTGAATCTTCAAATCCTCTGCCTCCAACTCTAGGTCTTTCATGGTAAATGATCAAACATTAGTTTTATCCATTCTGTTCATGCTTAGCAGGAAAAGCCTGGCTTTTATTAGATCTTGGAATAGAGACCGTGAATCAGTCCGCTCATGGAATTTCAGGACATGGTCCTCTTTGTGTTATCTGGAAAAATGCTAGATTTCTGCATAGCTTCTAGGACTACAACATACCTTTTGTTTTGCCACTGCTTTATGCTTCCATCACTGTAACAAAATCATATCCTATGATAAGTGATACAGAATTAGAAGGAGCAGGTCTGTCATTCCAGTAGGAAGATAGTTGTTCTTATAGGATAAAGCCAATAATATATATATTATTGAGGATATAACATTCACCTTAAAGGTTTCTACTTGGTAATAGATATTTCCATATCATTTGAGTGCCTCAGATATTCCTGGTGCCTGCCATAAGCTATTTCATGAGTTATGTGTGTGTGAATTGTGTTACTATGTTTTTATAGTGTGAATAGAGTGAATGAACACCAAAATTACAAATTTGTATATTTAATTAAAATGTCATCTAGGGGAAAAACATAAACATGACAATTTTCAGATCAACTTTTCTTATAGCATGAGGGAATTAGTGGGGCAAATGGAGATTCTGGAGGGTAAGGGATAGGAAGGCTGAGACATTGAGATCTTTTTTAAATGATCCACTTGGCATTCAGACAGACGGAAAAGGAAGTAAAACTCCAAGGGTATGAGAGTTGAGACTCAGTCTCTGTCAGTCTTTCCAAAGTCGCCTTGGGTTTCCTGATGCAGGTGTGACCGGCAGAACGACTGCGGTGACTTTAGCGATGAGAGGGAGTGCTCCTACCCGCCCTGCCAAGACCATCAGTTCACCTGCCAGAACGGGCGCTGCATTAGTAAGGCCTATGTCTGTGATGGGGACAATGACTGTGGAGATGAATCTGATGAGCAGGATCACCTGTGTCACACCCCGGAACCCACGTGCCCCCCTCATCAGTTCAAGTGTGACAATGGGCATTGCATCGAGATGGGGAAGGTCTGCAACCACCTAGATGACTGTTCTGACAACAGTGATGAGAAAGGCTGTGGTGAGTGCGGGACCTGCGGGCCAAAGGGAAGGGACCAGCCTGGATCTCAGGCCACACCACCAAACCTGGCTCCCATTACTTTCAAATGAATTTTGCTTCCCCTAAGTCGGAGAGACTGGTTCTTCCATTGCACACAGCTCAAACTTTAGTTTGTTACCGTAAGAAAGAAATGATCTCTTCCAAGCCTACTAAACATGCAGTTGTATAACCAGCAGGATGTCTAGTGATCGTGTAGACCTTATTCTTTTGCAAATAGTACAACCATAGGCTATGGACGCAACATAATTCTTTGGGATTACATGATCATACTGGAACTTTTTTTTTTCTCTATGTGAAGTAAATTTTAAAAATATTTATTTACTCATTGACAGTTTCTTACATGTAATGCAACATATCTTGATCTCATTTACCAGCTAGGAGTTTTTGTGTGCATGTGTGGATTAAGGCAGAGTTTATTAGTAGACAGAAAGAACAGAACTCGTGGACTTGTATCTAAGAAAGCACTGGAGAACTCACAGACTCCAGACATGGAATCCCATGAGGGGCAAGGGAGCCCCTATGAAATTATTCTTAATTCTTCACTCCCATTGAATGGCATACGTTCTCTTCTTGTATAAATAGATGCTTTTAGAAGAAACTTGACTGTAAGTCACAGGACTGAGCAGAAGTACAACTGGTATTCTGATGAGCTTAGATTGGGCTCATCCTAGCCTCGAAAAGCAATGTGGACATTTCTTCCCAGGTCTGACACATTGGTAGCTTGAGGCTGACCAGGGTATATCACACAGTTGAGAAGGAAGATTTTACAGATCAATAGTTTTTCTTAGCAAATCCTTATTCTGGCACATTGGGCCGGCTCCTTTCTTTTTATTCTCTTCTGCCGTCTTAATTTTAAACCTATTGAGAAGTGGACACAGTGGTTTGTGACTGAAATCCCAACTACTTGCAAGAGGTCACCTTTAACATAGGAGTTCAAGGCTATCCTGAGCAACACAGTAAATCTCAATCTCAAAAATACCTGTTAAAAAATAGTTGGAAACCCCAAGACCATCAGCTTATGATTGTTAGTTAAGTTTCAAAACCGCTGGTGGAGAATTGGGTGAAACATAATTTTGTTTCGATTGTGGGAAATCCTAGAAAGCTGTTACTGCTACTGATAGCATAACATACTGTTATTATTGGTATGTATAAAATGTTATAGAATGTGCATCCTGAATTTTTGAAAGTTTTAACCGTGCTGTCAACTTTGGAAAAAAGCTTCTCAGTTTATTGTGTTGAGTTGGTATTATACAGAAATTAACAGCCATATTGAGTGTGTTAAATATTTAGGGTCTTATCTAAGTGAGTTTGATTACAGAAATAGTAAGCTACTTCCTAAATAAAGAGAGGAAGGATTCATTTAGGAAGCTTGAAAAGTATAGACTTTGCATAACCCATTGCCTTTTGAATTCTCTGTGTGATTCACTAAGAGTTGGCACTGGTCAGGGGAAGGTTGATTTTGAAAGCAATGTGGGTCCATTCCTGTGCTTGCTGTCCTTTGCTTGCAGGTATTAATGAGTGCTTGGACCCTTCAATCAGTGGCTGTGATCACAATTGTACAGACACCATAACCAGTTTCTACTGTTCTTGTCATCCTGGGTACAAGCTCATGTCTGACAAGCGCACTTGCGTTGACATTGATGAATGCACAGAGCTGCCCTATGTCTGTAGCCAGAAGTGTGAGAACGTGATAGGCTCCTACATCTGTAAGTGTGCCCCAGGCTACATCCGAGAGCCAGATGGAAAGACCTGCCGACAGAACAGCAACATAGAGCCTTATCTCATCTTCAGCAACCGTTACTATCTGAGAAATCTAACTATAGATGGCAGCCTTTACTCCCTTATTTTGCAAGGATTGGGCAATGTCGTGGCACTGGATTTTGACAGAGTAGAAAAGAGATTGTACTGGATTGATTCACAGAGGCAAGTCATCGAGAGAATGTTTCTGAATAAGACAAACCGGGAGACGATTGTAAGCCACAGACTTCCAAGTGCAGAAAGTCTGGCTGTAGACTGGGTTTCCAGGTAAGTAAACACTGATGAAAATTTCAAAACACAAAAGTGCTAACATGTTTTTATTTCTGTAGGAACTTAGGTTACTATGTAGATATTTTTAATAGTCATTCCCCCCACCCCCGATTTATATCTATTATTTGAATGGGATACTACAGAGCTTAAAATTCAGAAGAATTGAAATTATTTTTATGGAGAAGATATATCAAAGGAAAAAAAGAACTCAGCTATTATCCTTAGCCCTTCAGCTAACTGGGCAGATATTAAGAAATGATTCTAATAGATTCCCTATCTGTCAGATACGATATGCCAGGCACCTGGCAGTGAATGGAGCAGATGCAGCCTCTACTGCCCTGGGGTTCAAAGCTTCCTTACAATGTTGGTCATTCCCAACATGGACTGGTCATGAGAGAATCACTAGCCTGTGATTTTCCGGACCCTGAGGGTCATTAAGGCCGGCTAGAGAAGTATCCTGTACCAGGCTAGCTGCACTCTTCCAATATCAGATGGTTGGCAGTAATTAGAAGGAGAATGTGTTCCCATCTCTCACTAAGCAATTGAACTGCCGTCGGTGCTCACAAAGATTGGAGATAGGGGAGATGGCTTATGGGCCTTTGCCTCACAAGGGAAAGAATCCGAGTTTGCATCCCAGATCCCATGTAAAAATGTTGGACAGAAATAGCAATGAATGAGTGAGAATATTTGAACTGTCACTCAGCCCTCTCTCCTCAAGATTTGTGGAAAGGTTTTTCCCTCACTGGATTTCAGCTGCTTTCCCCTTCACAGCATGCTCTAGGTCAGAGGAGAAAGATAGCACAAGAAATTCTGAGTAAGGGTTGCATAAAATAGCCCAAACTTGAGGAGTTGTCTTAAATTCAAGAAGTACAGCTAAGCTAATCCTTCCTTAAAAGGAGAATGCAGCCCAGAGCCTAGTCAATTTCATTGATAGGGGACATTCTAAGATCCTAACTACACAGAAATTGCAAGAGATTTACTTCCAACAATCAACATAAAGCTCCACTCCCAACATGAGGGCATTTGATTAACATAGTCCTTAAACTTGACACACTTATTTTTAAAAATTCCATCTATGTTCTGTGCAACACAGTGCTGCTTTTCTGTCCTCTTTATTTCTCCAGCAGCAAAGCATGTGGAACATAGGGGAAAATCTCCACGTGCTCCAGATTGGAATAGAGAGAAATTAATGAGAAAGCAGGAGCTACAGCAGTGTAGAGTGCCCTGAAGTGCTATATAGCCAGTCTACCATGTCCTGAATGCCTGCTTCCACTCACTAACTGCACAATCCTGGGGCCTCTGCAGCCTCATTAGGAAGACATGAATACTAGTAGATAGCGCTTCTTCCAGAATTGTAAGCTTAAACACTCTGATGTTTTAAAAAGTCCAGAAGAGTTGCTCAACTGGTAGCCTCTGAGCCACATGTGAATAAGGATAGCTGTGAATGTGGCTTACACACTGAAAACTTACTTAGAACATTATGAAATATTCTTGCCGTGTATAATGCACAGCTATTGTCATTGCTGCTATTGGCCTCTGCAAAGATAGAGTCCGTGACTGCAGGCATTGCACTTGTCAGGTCTGTCAGCGTGTGCGTATGCGCATGCTCATTCCTTTGTCTTCAGCCTGAAAACTCCTATGGATGCAGCTCTCGTGTGGGTTAGTTGTTCTGGTCTCCAGTGTGGTTGAAAGAGGCATTTCAATCTTTTTTTTTAAACTTTACTTATTTTATTCATTCATTCATTCAGTGTGTGTGTGTGTGTGTGTGTGTGTGTGTGTGTGTATGTGTGTGTGTGTATGTGTCTGAGTGTGTGTGAGTGTGCACATATTAGAGAGCACTGTGTGTCCCTGTGGAGAACCAAGGGTGATTTCGGGAATCATCCTGGATTGCTTTTGCCTCTTTCTTGCTTCTCTCTGGGATTTCCCAGGCTCCGCCCATTATGACCCGAAGTGCAGGCCACCACCATTTCCACTTGGTGTTTTTATCTGGGATCTGAACTCAGGGCTTTCTGCTTGGAAGGCAGAATCTTAACCCCTGACTCATTTCTCCAGCCTGCATTTCAGTCTTTTGAAAGGGAAACCATTGTCTTTCCTTTGATCTGATATACAACTGTAAGGATTATTGAATGAACCCTTTGGAAGGTCATGTATGTTGAGTCACTTGATGAGGAGTGTAGTACTTATACATGTGTCTTCCAAGATGTACCACCTCCCAAAGTCTAGGATTCTCTGATGCCAACTTAATGGACTTAGGTTAAGAATCCTGCCCTGTAGAAAACAGACTGTATTCCATAGCAATGTACAAAGCCTAAAATATCTACCAGAGTTTCTAACAGATCCCAAAACATCTCTACTAAAAGTTTGATAAGAGAAATCCATCACAGGTTGAGAAGGTGTTCTTTTAAATCCTGTTCTGACAGAACCAGGGATGGGTGAGGATAAAAGAATTCAAATCTGCTTTCTGTTCCATCCTTTGATCTAGTGGTACTTGACTTCTGTTCCTATGCGCCTTTCAGTTTCCTGGGAGCAAGTGAGATATGGCGCCAAGCTTCCTCACAAGAAATCATTTGAAAGTGGGAGTCCTAGCATATTTGAACTTCCACTCTCCCATTGCAGGATCCCAATAGGATCCCTATTCCTGTTTCCTGACTCTTCTTTGGTTAAAGAAAGGTTCCTTCTAGCACCCAGGGGTAGTTAAACAAAGTGACTATAATAATTATAATAACTCCTATTGTTCTATTTCAGAAAGCTCTATTGGTTGGACGCCTCCCTAGATTGCCTGTTTGTCTCTAATCTTGATGGTCAATACCGCCACATGCTAGCCCAGCACTGTGTGGATGCCAACAATACCTTCTGCTTTGAAAATCCCAGAGGAATTGTCCTCCATCCTCAAAATGGGTATTGTCTCTCTGCAATCTTGGGCCCTCCTTTCATGTCCTTTATTTAAAATAAAAGGCTTGTTCATGTAGCTAATTCAGGGCCAGTAGCTTTTCAGGTTTTGTGTTCTTTTTTTCTTACTTTGTAAACGTGTTAGTATAATAGGTAGAAACTGGCTTGCAGAAATGATTACCATCAGCTAGAATCTTGGGTGTGTACCTTCTATTTATTTGACTTCATGCAAGGAGGATGTAGTAAAAGAAGTTTCGTCAGTGATTTGCCTTGTGTCAAGCCATTGACATGTAGAATCATATTCATTGTTGAAGAATGTACAAAGTGCCTTTTTTCCTCTTCTAGATATTTCTTTTAGCTTCTTTTCTTTTCAGAGCACCTCCTCCAGAGGTAGACTTCATTTCTCTAAATAGAGAAAAGCCACATCTTTTGGCTTGCATTGGCTTCAGGCATTGATCTTCTGTGTTTTTTTTTTTTTCCACAGGCATCTCTACTGGGCAGACTGGGGTACACGTGCATACATTGGGAGAATTGGCATGGATGGAACCAATAAGTCTGTGATTATCTCTACCAAAGTAGAGTGGCCCAATGCCATTACCATCGATTACACCAATGATCACCTGTACTGGGCAGATGCTCACCTGGGTTACATCGAGTATGTACCTTGAGAAGAATAAAATTCAGTAATTGTTTATTGAAAATAATTGGTGCTATACTTGCAATGTATCTACCTCATGCACTAGAAGTTATTCTGAGCTCACTTCTTCCAAACTGGTTACAAACTTTGTTGTCGTTTTTAATTTTTAAATTTTTTTTTAATTTTTAAATTTTAAATTGACTAAAGGCAATGAATCCGCATGTTTTCACCCTTTACTATTCAATCTCACCCCCTACTCCTTCATACTTTCTCCTTTCTAGCCAGCTTCCCTCCTACCCCTATGTGTCGTGTGTGGTCCACTAGGTCTCATCTGGCCTCAAACTCTGTGGATGATTTTGAACTTCTGATCCTT
The DNA here is from genome assembly GCA_023101885.1 of Typhlomys cinereus. Classification (NCBI taxonomy): domain Eukaryota; kingdom Metazoa; phylum Chordata; class Mammalia; order Rodentia; family Platacanthomyidae; genus Typhlomys; species Typhlomys cinereus. The sequence continues at coordinate 5,053,475 of JALPQD010000017.1, read as the reverse complement.
TTTTTTATTTTTATTTTTTTCATTTCCACTCATACAAATCTAACAGGTACACCGATGAACTTCTGATCCCTTTGCTTCTTGAGTGTCTACCTCCCAAGTGCTGGGATTCCAGTTGTGAGCCACTATGCCTGGTTTATACAGTGCTGGGATTGAATCCAGGAGTTTTTACATGCTAGACTAGTATTCTGCCAGCTAAGCTACATCCCTAGCTTGCGCTATGGGGATGTAGCCTATCTTTCAAGGGCTAAGAGATTACAAGTGTGCAACACCATGCTCAGCAGGAGAAGTATATATAGGTCAGATTATATTGATGGCCCAACTGTCTCCTACAGCGGCTTCTCCTGGAGGATGTATTTCCTGCCTTAGTTCACTTCCCCCAATTTCTTCCAAAGCGTAAGCATGGTGTTTGACCAAGGAAAGCAAAGCAGTGTTCATTGGAGAGCACTATACAATGCCTTATAAATAGCAACAGTGGCCAGGAATTAGTAATTCTGTCAGGTGTTGTGGGCCATCCTATTTTTGAGCATGGCTTTTTGAAACTTTTACATTAGTCAAAATAAAACCTTTAAGTTTAGTGTTTGCTTTCATTAAAGACAGGAAGGGGTAGAACTGCAGTAAGTAAACGAGGAGAGGTGTTGCCTTCACCGACTGACTGTTCTTCCTCCCACCAGGTACTCAGATTTGGAGGGTCACCATCGACACAGAGTGTACGATGGAATGCTACCTCACCCCTATGCTATTACCGTGTTTGAAGACAATATTTTTTGGACAGATTGGAATACAAGGACAATTGAAAAGGGAAACAAATATGATGGTTCCCATAGGGTGGTGCTGGCAAACACAACACACAGACCTTTTGACATCCATGTGTACCATCCATTCAGGCAGCCGATTGGTGAGTAGGGGGATGGTGAGCATTGGCATGGTTGCTTTAGGTGCAAGCTATTCTTCTCTTTTGAAGCATGAGTGTCATGATTACATGAGACTCTGGTGAGGAATTTATTCCCCTGCTGTTTTATATAATAAATTATTTACTTTGTAGTGCTGGACTTGAACCCAGGTTTTGGACTTGCTTAAGCACTCTACCACTGAGCTACATCTTCACCTTAGTCTTTTGAGATAGAACCTTGATAGATATCAGGCTGGTTTTGTAGTCCCATTTCTCCTGACTCTGCTTCCCAAGTGTAAGGATTGAGGCATGCTCTAACACACCCAAAGAAATGAAAGTTACCAAAAGTAACTTTCTCATAAGCTTCAAGAGCTGTTATTTTGCCATAGTTACTTAATCTGTGTTGGTGGGAGGACTGAAGTATTTTAAGATGATTTAAAAATATCAAGATTCCAGCCCTAAATGCTTAAATACTTTATCTAGCCATTATGCAATTAGGACACCTAAGAAATTAACAACCAAATTTAACAGGAAATTATAGTCACCAAAAAACTCTTAAATGTCTCTTTGCCTATGACATAGTGTTTTGTGTCAATTAAATGTTATTCCTATCTTCTAGGGTAGAGAAACACTCTGTAATGTCTTATGAAGTTTTTCTTTGCTTGTGAACTTCTTTTCCCTTCGGATTTTAGAAATCTGGCAGAAGTCTGGAATATACTTGGGTCTTTTTGTTATAATGTCTTGGTAAGACATGACAAACTTAGAAGTAAGGAACAATGAGAATTAGTTAACTTATAATATTCAGTATTTTTCTGATGTTGATTTCTTCAGGGTGTCTATGTTAGTTTTCACCTTCGAATGGTGACTGAGAAACTCACAACACCTGCTTGGTGTATCCATGACTGCTATTATGGTGAGGGAGAAAGGGTAGCATCAACTGGAGTTTAAAACTCTTATTTGGCATCTGGCACATGACTGCAAGCTGTTTCTTGCTTGTTCTTCCAGGACATCTGGGAAAAATTTTTGTAGTCATCAAATCAAGTAGTGAACATGCTTCACTTACAATGCATAGAAATGAATTTTCTCAAGAATAGGGTTTTTGCTTCTGTAATTCCATCATCTATCTGGGAAAGGGATGAAATTAGGATAATTTTCTTTTTGCTGACCAATACGATATCAATTGCACATCCAGCTAATTTCTGTTTGACACTTTCTTAATGTATGTTTTTCTTCCTTCTTCTGTAGTGACCAATCCTTGTGGTACCAACAATGGCGGATGTTCTCATCTGTGCCTGATCAAAGCAGGAGGGGGAGGATTCACCTGTGAGTGCCCTGATGACTTCCAGAGGGTTCAACTGGGAGAAAGGATCCTTTGCCTGCCTGCCTGCTCCAGTACCCAGTTCCTGTGTGCTAACAGTGAAAAGTGAGTTCCTTTGCCCTTTCTCCACTATCTTGCTGCTCCTTGGACACACCGACTTTTGAGGCTTCAGAGAGTGGGGGTTCTCTCTCTCTTTCCTCTCTCTGTCTGTCTCTGTCTCTCTTTCTTTTCTCTTTGAGTTTTTGCGTTAGGTTCTTGCTATATAACCCAGACTGGTCTAGAATTCACTATGTCGCCCAAACTGGCTTTAGAGCACCCAGCTGTCTTCCTGTTTTAAGCCTCTTGAGTGCTACAATTATGGATGTGAGTTTTCTAAGACTTTTGCTTAATTAATTTAATTCTTATCGAACCCACCAAGTCTCCAAATGTCCTTAGACAGAAGGAATCTGTTAGCTAAAGTGTCTTTGTCTGTCTCTGTCTCTCTCGTGTGTGTGTTTGTGTGTGTTTGTATTTCAGAGAGCACTGTGTGTGCCCATGGAGGCCCAAGGGTGACTTCGGAAATCATCCTGGATTCCTTCTGCCTGGATTTGCTTCACTCTGGGATTTCCCAGGCTCCACCTTCCAGAGCTGGAAGTGGAGGCCTGATATTTTCATTTAGGATCCAGGTTCCAAACTCAGGTCCTTCTGCTTGTGAGACAAACACTTAACCCCTGAGCCATCTCTCCAGCCCCGTGCCAGTTTTTATATAAAGGAAGGGAACTTTTCTGGTTTCTAATAAATCATCCTGAGGATTAAAATTAGGCCCAGAGGGACATATCACAACTTTTATTATGGACCATTGAGAACAAGGGAAACTAAGTCAAAGTCAGGTGAAATGTGGTGTTAATGCCCAACTACACATCTGAGATGCAGATAATTTTGGAAACTAAATCAGAGAGCAGTTATTGAGACTCTTCTAACCTGTGTCTTTTGTGACTCAAGTACTCAACAGTCAATAGTGCCTTCCAGCTTCCCCGCAAATACCTCGATGTCTTCTGACTGCCTGGCAGATGACCTCAGGCACTTGCTTCTAGAACTAGCGCTGAAAAGTCCAGTTCATGGCTCGGCATGGAGGAATTTCATCGTCTAACAGCCATGTCTACTTAGGTCTCCACAAATCTATTCTATCTCATCCTCTCATCACGTTCTCTTTTTCTCTGAAAAGGCACTATACTAACTGACTAGGGGAGAACTCATGCATACCGTTAATTGGGATTCAGTGTTAATTTCCTCTGTCCAGACAGACATTGCTGCCTTTTGCGTCTCTGAGTTTCTGAGAAGTGTTCTGTCTCCTCGTGCAGGTGTATTCCCATCTGGTGGAAATGTGATGGACAAAAGGACTGCTCTGATGGTTCGGACGAGTCAGTCCTGTGCCCTCATCGCTTCTGCCGCCCGGGACAGTTCCAATGCCTCGATGGCAACTGCACCAGCTCCCAGGCCTTGTGCAATGCCCACAATAATTGCGCCGATGGCTCTGATGAGGACCCTGCTCTCTGTGGTGCGTTGGGTTGCTTTGTGCCTGCTTTGTCCATTCCTGTGGTTGACTCTGTGCAAAACAATGACTTCTGTAGGGAATTCCCTGAATATCATAACCCAAAACCAGTTCAGAGTCCTGGAAGAACATTTAGGGCTCATCCCTAAGTTTTAAAATTAGGACTATGGAGGTCTCTACGAGGCAGATGTTGAAGTGTCTAGGTTGGTAGGTGTTGCAGTTTGCCTGCAACATTGCTGATAAATGATCATCGAATGGCCTAAGGGAACAAGGGGTTTATTTCCTTACAACAGTCTAGTTACAGTTCTCAGTCCAGCTTGACGGGAGACATGCACCAACACCAGGGCCAAGGGAACTGGCTACATCATCTTTTCACAGCAGCTGAGAGAGGGACGATCCTTACTTGCCAGACCAGCATGTCTGGCCAAGTGTACAAAAGGATGCCCACTCTCTCAACCAGCTGTCTGTATTTTATTCCAGGGTCTAATTCCACCCACCATCGGCTGGACCTTTCCCATCAGCTAGACAATGTCCTGCAGGTCTGCTCTGGGTCTAACTCAATGACTAATTCTCTACAAATGGGCCCAGAGCTCAAACCTTCAACAGTCAAGTTGACAACTGTGCCTAACTATGACAGTAGGTCTTTGTCATATGCTGGTGAAGTCATCCTCCTAGATCTCACATTAAAGAGGGAATGAGGATTGCTCCACATTCCAGTGAAGACTGTCAATTGCAATTTTTCATTATTTATTTTTAAAAAATAAAACCCAAAGCTCCTCCAGCACTTTACACCACTTTATAGCACTTTAGCAGTAGCAATAGTCACACACTCTAAAGACTATTTATGAGAAGAACAGAGTCAGGAGAAGCTATATTTTCCAGCTTGGAGGTTTTAGTGACTCTCCCTTAATTCTTCCTAGAAGATATAGCCATGTAAGATCTCAGAACAGAACCAGAAATGTGGCTCTGTAGGTAAATGCACTTTTTTACAAACTCAGAGTTCAAATTGTGGAAGTTGTCCTCTAACCTCCACATGTGTATCATTACATCCAAGTACACAATCCTGAATGAATAACGAATGAAGGAAGGAATGAATATAGAGTAACTCGGAAGAGGCAAAGGGATGACTCCATGTGCGGGCAATGGTTGTCATAAGTGTATTAGAATATGCCGAACACAAGGAGAAGTTAAAATCAAGTTCTCCAGGGTCCATCAGTGTGTATTCTGAGCGCTTATTCCTGACTCCTACTAAGCTGGTAATTAAATTCCCTATTTGCAGAGGATCACCGCTGTGAAATCAACCAGTGGCAGTGTGCCAACAAGCGCTGCATCCCAGAATCCTGGCAGTGCGACATGGTCGATGACTGCTTGGATAACTCAGATGAAGACAGTTCACACTGTGCCAGCAGGACCTGCAAGCCTGGCCAGTTTAGGTGTAACAATGGCCGCTGTATCCCCCAGACCTGGAAGTGTGATGTAGACAATGATTGTGGAGACTATTCAGACGAGCCCATCCATGAATGCAGTAAGTTCCTGGGGCGGGGGGGAGGATCATGCGTGATCAGAACAGGTAGGCAGGGGAATATTCCCATGGATGGAGAGAGGACCCGGAAGTCAAGGACATTCCCTCTGGTCTTTCCCCGTGAACTCCAAGACTACAAGACAAAGCATAGCCTATTAGCTTAACTTTGCATCCAGACCCTGTTCCTGTGGCCCTTTGATCTACCAAATGTCTAGCCATGTAGAAAATGCTAACTAGCGTTTCCAGTTTCTATGTTTAGCACTTTCTCATTTTAGAAACACTGTGAAGATTAACCAGTTCCCATTTTACAGATGAATGAAATTAGGTTCACATTAAAGGGATGGTCACATTACTATGTACTGGTAGTACTAACATTTCCATTCAGGGTTTTTATTTCTAACCAGGTATGTCTTCCTGCACTCCAAATTGCAACACATGCATTTGAGTGTAACTGAGATTGCTAGGTAACTTAGGGTTCTAATGTTTCTGCTCATAGCAATCCATCACACACAAAATAGATGGGCATTGCCACCATCGATGTAGTTAATACCATGGCAATTGTTGTTAGCACCAGTCCTCACTGTAATAATGGAAAGGACCTGTTGGGTGCCATTTCTCAGCAGGACTGAGACTTCCATTCTGACTTCTATTTCCTCCCTTTTCAGTGAGCGCTGCCTATAGGTGTGACAACCATACGGAATTCAGCTGCAAAACTAACTACCGCTGCATCCCACAGTGGGCCGTGTGTAATGGTGAAGATGACTGCAGGGACAACAGCGATGAGCAAGGCTGTGGTAAAAGGGGCCGCAGGGGAGGAGCTCTGTGGTAGGAGGGGCTGTAGGGGAGGGGGCTCTGTGGTAGGAGACACTTCAGGAGAGGGGCTTTGTGGTAGGAGGGTCTGTAGGGAGAGGGGGACTCCAGTGCTAAGGGCTATTATAATGGGGAGATGAGTAGATTCCCCTCATCATTTTACCTCTGAAAAGAAATTTACTTGTTAATTTTCTACTAATTGGTCACATTCTTTTAGCAGTTCACAGGATTATTGGGAGAATTTCATTTGTATCACTTAGTACCAAAGGATGCTATAGTTGAGGAAGATATGGTTCAGGGAGATAGAAATTTGCATAATCTCTCCAAGATGTGGAATCCTTATTCATAATTGACAAATTTAAATGACTCGTGCAATCCTGTTGATGAAGTGAAATTGGTAGAAGGGACTGAGTCAGAACTGTTTCTTATTTCACTGATGGTCAGATTCTGAATGTGCCTGTGACTCTCTTCTAATCACCTCTTGGGCAGCTAGAGCCACTCCGGCAACATGGACAGAATTTATGGATGAAAGGACAGATAGACTAATGGACATAGTCAAGTTAGGTACACATTGTCCCTTGAAACTGAAGCATCTTACTAGTTATAAGAGAAGTAAGGGAGAGTCTAAACCACCAATGGTAATGGAATAGAAAGTTTTGTTGACTGACACGCCATCATTTCAGCCTCTCTTGCTGTCAATTACATACTAGAAACCAGTTCATTTTTAAAACAGCTTCTGAAAAAGAGGAAGAATTTAGTTTTGGGCACTAAAATCGGGTTGGCTTAGCTAAAAGAGGGCTGTGGACAGGAATGTTGCAGTTTCTAGAATAGGAGCTTCTGGAATATGGAAGGAGTATCACTTGGCGCTGTTCTTGACCTTGGCTAATGCGGTCTTGGCAATGCCTGTGCTTGGCAGAGGAGAGAGCATGCCGTCCTTTGGGAGATTTCCGCTGCAAGAATCATAGATGCATCCCTCTTCACTGGAAGTGTGATGGCTATGACGACTGTGGCGATGACTCAGATGAGGAAGACTGTGGTGAGTACTCAGACTTGTCCCTGTTACTTGTGGCCAGGGTGTAGACTGAGTGTTTTCAGGTTCTTGGAGTAAAAGTCTACTCAGACTTGCAAAAGCAATGAAAAACATTTATTCTGAGCAAAATAGTAGAAAAGTCAGGATACAATGCAGGGGAGTAGCAGCCACGTGAGTGGAAACTCATGTTGTTGGGGGGGGGATCCTGGGACTAATTGTTAAGGCAGCAGTTTGGGTTGTTCTCTATTTTGATTGACAGGTTAGTTTTCCACTGCACACGGACCTTTCCACAATACCTGTGTTGATGGATGATCATAAGCACAGTCTGTACAGGCATAAGATGGTGAACAACGAATTTTTCTTAAAAGGTTATTTGAGGGAACACATTAGCCTTATTTTATATGGACTTAACACCAGTTCAGAACAGATGAACTATTCCTGTATACAGATGCAATGGGACTACATCTGAATGGAAAACAAGTCTGATGGTAACTAAGAGAGGAGAAGCCTATCCATTGTTTAGAGAGGGGTATATGAACAGTCAGTCCAATGAAAGTAGGGGTGGGGGCTCTGGGGTTGCTAAGTGAGTTGCTCACGGAGGCATGTGCATGCAATTATACTTGTAGGACTTAAACTGCCCTGTCTATTACCAGAAGTGTGTGCGAGGGTGTACTTTAGACCAAGCTAAGGTTCCTAAGGTATTCCGTATGCTTTGCTTGCCTCAACTCCTGCTCTTTGTCCGTCACTCATCTTCTGAGAGTGGGATGATAATTCTTTGCACCACTTCCTCAGTAGCTATGTCATGCGTATTTCCCGCAGAAATCATTACAAAGCTTTAACGAAAGGCTATTCACGAGGAGGATATTTCCTGTAGGGTGTCTTTGGAAAGGAGGTAAATCATGAGCATAACAAACATAACACAAATCCATCAGTAAGACTAGGAGGAATAGAAGAAGGAAAGGCACTGACTTAAGAACCTGTGCTTTAAGTTCTTTGCCCCAATGGCCCTAATGACAGAGAAGGGGATTCTTGCTCATGTTTGGTTATGTCGCTCTCCTTCCTGAGTATAAACTTTAGTGAAGCATTGCCTTACCAAGCATTTATCATTGACTCAGATATAGCTTTTAAATTTCAAATTACTAAAATAAACTACATTTGAACTTCTGTACTTTTTGGAAGTAAGAAGTGATCGCACTCACAAGAGGTAATGGGAAGAATTAGGATATTGATGGTACCTGCCAAGTATCTATCAGTTAAAACTTTATTACAGCAAAGGGCAATCCGATTAATATTTATTTCCCTGCCATGTGAGAAGCTGAGAAAGGAGGATCACAAGCTCAGAATCTATCTAGGATTCAATGGGAGCTCAGAACAGCCTGGGAAACTAATCCAGACCTTGCATTTAAAAAATAATAAAATAAGATAGATTATAACCTTAGATTGGAGGAGCACTCAGCACTCAACCGAGAAGCTTCCTTCTCTGATGGAAGGTGTTTTGTCAAAATCACAACTGGCAAAAGTGCAGGAAAAAAAAGGATGGCAAGATAAAAAAGTCTTGGCCTAAACAAGACATCTAAACCACTTACGCACCCCAGAGTTCAGGGAACATTGTGGAAAAGGGAGTGGTAAGATGATAAGAGCCTGAAAGGCAGAAGGAGTGAGACCAGACAGTATCTTCTGGGAAGGAAAGGGCTGATGAATCCATGAACACACAGCATCTATATACGTAAGACCTACATGGGATGCGGTCTATCAACAAAAGAGGGAGAGAACTCAAGCGGCCCCACATTTCCCTGAGAGACTGATGAAGTTCAATCTTGATGGGAAACAGGGGCAACATGTTCCTCAGTGGTCTACCCACTAGCATGCTATTCACTGTCCAGCAAGTGGTCTGGGGCATGCTGTCAAAGGCGACCCAAATGATACCCAGTGGTCCACTCAAGTGAAAAAAATAATAAGGGAAAGACTAGCAGGGAAAAGTTGTAGTGGGAAGGGGAAGATGGGATTGGAAATTAAAAAGGCAGTTAAATGGGGAACAGTAAGATCATATGGTGGGTAAAGACACTGGCATACAACTCTAATTACCTGATTTTAATCCCCGGAGCCCACAAGATGGAAGGATAAATAGGTACATCCATGTACCTATGAGCTCTCTTTCTCTGTTAAAAAAAGAAGTAGGGATGGGAGTTGCAAATATAACTCAGTAATAGAGCACTTGACTAGCATGTGTGATGCCCTAGGTTGAGTCCTCTGTATCTATACAAAAAGTCAAGCAAGAATAAAAAAGTTCATACTGAGTCTTGTAATAGGTTTTCTAGAGTTTTATGGATGAATACCATTTTGTAGCTAAACCTCTTAAAGGCCATTATTTACAAACACAAATGAGGCAGAAAGTCTTGTTTGGGAAGGTGATGACCCGCCCATGCAGATGTCTAGGACTAGACCACAGAACAGTACTGGGTAGCTGTGGCCCTCTGCAGCTTCTCATCATCCCTTGTGTGGGATTCCTGGTGCACGATGGTGAAGGCCTGGATTTTCTTTTCAGTTCCCCGGGACTGCACAGAGAGCGAGTTTCAATGCGCAGATCACCAATGCATCCCCTCTCGATGGGTCTGCGACCAAGACAATGACTGTGGGGACAACTCTGATGAGCGGGACTGTGGTAATGTCAAGGGCATATTAAGAATCTTATTCTGTGAAAGGTGTTGGGTTTGAAGAAAATTGGGGAATCTTCAAAATCAGGGAATTGAGATTTCTGAGAAAGAGCTTAAGAAGTAAGATTAGCTAAGAGAGAATAGGGATGATCATCTCCACGTGTTGAATGCAGTTGAGTGTTACCTGTTTTGCTAACTATAGTTGTGGGTTTGTTGTGAATGAGCTAGGCAAGGACTTTAGGCAAGGATGTGATGATGTCTTCTTCACTCCATGTATCTAATACCTATTTACAAGACGCCTTCTGGGAATGACTGTCTTTTCAGAGTTGAAGACCTGCCATCCTGAGCATTTTCAATGTACAAGTGGACACTGTATACCCGAAACATTGAGATGTGATGGAAGAGCTGACTGTCTCGATGCCTCTGATGAGTCCACTTGTTGTAAGTTCTTGGGCTCCTGTGGTTTTGTGTACCTGGGTGAATGGCTGTGGCAATCTAACTCTCTGACTATTGACATAAGTATTTTCTATTCAGCATATAGTGATGCTTATGGTTCACATCATTATATATCAACATTTCTCAGTGGACTATTCAAGTGCATCTCTACAAGAATATTTTAAATAGAGAATACATTAAGAACTCTGGGGCAGCAAACTATGTCTTCTTATCTACCGTACAAATTATAATTGAATAGAAAATATTTCAAGTAAAGACTGTCTGGCAGTGAATAAGGCATTATAATGAATTTGTTGCATAAGTGTGAGGATCAGAGTTTTGAACCCCAGATTCCATGTAAAGGCAGATACAGTGGCATGAGCACATGTAATTCCTGTATACCTGTGGGAACTGTAAGCCCTGAGAATATCCAGAGTCTTAAGTTTCAGCCTGGCTTACACAGCGGCAATGAAAAGACATGGTCTCATACAAGGTGGAAAGGCAGGGAACAGCACCCGCAGATTGTTTTCTATCTCTACATGTCTGCTGCTGCATGTTAACTGTATTCACACAAATACATATCAGGTACACACACACACACACACACACACACACACTTTTCCAAAGGGTTGGAGAGATTATGCAATGGTTACAGCTCTTGCTGTGCAATGTATGGTAAATGCTGGATGGGCATAGGTGGCCCATCTGTAATCATAGTTCTCAGGAGGCAGAGACATGGGATCCCTGAGGCAAACTCTCTAGCTACACTTTTAGAATTGGCAAACTCTGGGTTTAATTAAGTAATCCTCTCTCAATATATAAGACAGAGAGTGATTGAGAAAGACACTTCTATGTGCATGCATGCATGATCTTTTACAATGCATCCACACACACCATGCACACAAACACAATAAAAATTTGAATTGCCTGATGGCATATAAAACTATTAAAAATGTAAAATGAATACAATCACTCACATTTTAGTTCTTATGAATCATTGAGTGAACATTTTCAGTGTGTATAGTTGATAGACATTGTTGCTGATGTGGTTGCCACACCTTAAAGTTAGGTGTGATAGTTTGCCATTACTGAATGCAAATGGAGAGCTTCACTTGCCCTAAGTGGTCCCCATAGAGTGATTCATGTCACTGCAATCTGGGCTCTGGACAAGGCCACCATGCAGAAAAATGACTACGAGTTAGTGGCAAAGTTTTCCCTAAAGGGTATGTTTGTTTCATAATGTGTATGTGTCGCCTCCCCACCAACAGCCACACGTTTTCCTAATGGTACCTACTGCCCAGCTGCGATGTTTGAGTGTAAAAACCATGTGTGCGTCCAGGCTTTTTGGATATGTGATGGAGAAAACGATTGTGGCGACGGCTCAGATGAAGAGCTTCACCTGTGCTGTAAGAGGGAGAGGGTTGGGCTGGGGAGAGGGGCAGGCAAACGGAAGTTGTACTGTCTGTCCACACCTTAATGTTCCTTACATGTAGCATGTGATCCAGAGGGCAGTTGTCAGTGAGGGTGTGACTTCACTTGGTCTTCTCTCTCTGAAGCCTGAGGAAGGCAGGTCAATCAATATCCATGTTTTTAAATATTTTATGGTGGTAGGAAACAATGTCTTCCAAAGAAATCTTCTTTGAAAGTCTGGTGAACACAAAGATAGGCCAGTGTCCTGTGGATGGAGTCTGAGGAGGGTAAGGGGCAGGTTTAGCTTCTCCTTGTTCATCTTTGAAGTGCCCTTTCTCAGTACTTATAGCCCCAAAGGTCACTTGAAGAAAATCTGAAGGCCTAATCCTTAAAGTAATTTCCCTTTGATATCATAATTCAAGGCTATATAATGTGTATATTTTTGTTTTTTAAATTTATTTATAGTACTTGATAATTACACACATGAAAATAATGAGTTTGTTATTTTTGCCACTTAGTACCTGATCCCATCCCCTCTCCTTTCCCACTGCAAATATTCTTCTTCCTTAGCAGTCTCTGTCTTTTTCAATTCATGTTTTTTGTGTCACCCACTAAATTTCATCTGAGTCATGTGTTTATTTTTAAATGATAAACTTTGTTTGGTAAGAGGGTGGGATCAAACTACATAGTCTAGCCTCATGCTTGGTTTTTTTTTTTGGCTTACTGAGGCAAAAATCTGTCAGGGTGAGGTTTGAATACCACTATGTTTAGAGAGGTTTTTTGGTTGTTATTTTATTTATTTATTTTTTACTTTGGACTTGATTGAGAACTATTGATAGAGGTTGTTTTAATCATTCTATGCTTGCTTGGAGCTGCCAGAGAAAAGGTAGCTCAGCATTGTCTTATCTGAACTTGGAATGTCATTATTACCAGGGGATATGTTAGAGATGCAAATTCAAGGACCTGCTGGATTCAGGGACCGGGCTGTATTTATCCATAATCAACCCTCCATGTGATTCTCACGCAGGTAGAGACTCTGAAAATAATGCAGAAGGAACCACTGAAAGCATTTCTATTGAAACTTTTTGAGTCACCATCTGACTTAGCTGAAAATTGGTTCTGAAGTTTCCCTTCTTTCCCATTCCCTTTCCTTCTTTCTCCGCTACTCATTACAGTCTAGAGCTTTGACTATTGAAAATAATGCAAGCTAGCATTTTTTTCCATCCCCTTAGTGAAGTTTTAAAAAAATGGATGTTGTATTTTCACTGTGGTATTCTAGGCCTTGATATCATCTTACTTAGCTGTTAGTAACTGTCTGTAATTCTTATTTTTAGCTTTATGAATCTTTGATTTTTTTTAGCTTTATGAATCTTGACAAGTATTTTAAGCATAAAAAATTCCATAGAAGACTTTAGGAAGTCATTTATCTCCATGAAGCAAAATGCCCAAAGCTAGTTAAATTGTGGAGAGGCAGGTATATCCACACATTCTTTTCTAATATCACACTTGCTTTTCATAGCAAATTATTTTTGCAATTGTTCTAACAATACTTTCAATAACCGGCACTTGGGATATGACCTTTCTCTCTAACAGCCTCATTACAAGTCTCTTTCCTTGACTCTGTGTGTGGGTTAGGTCAGAAAATCCAATAGCCCAAGTCCTCTACATGAGCTATGATCATGGAGATCACTGGGTTACTGGTACATGCAGAGAGGGCTGTGTAGCCTGTACAAAACAAGTCAGGAACCCGAATGGCACCTTAGCTTCTTTACAGATGCAGCAGCAACAGCTGGATGCCCATTGTGGAAACAAATGAATCACTGTTTGACAGTGAGATAAGCAACTTTAAAAGCAAGGGATAAGGGAATTCAGCAAGGAAAACTTATCACAGGATAAAACTCCCTTAATGAATTTATGCTGTAGAGATTCAGTGGCAATTACCCTCAGAAGGCATAAACAGTGGCCATCTCACTGCTAGAATAAAAGCTCGTGACCACCCCTGTTCTCTTGCCACAGAAACCTTTATAAAGGTCCCCAAAGCATCATGTACTTCCTTGACTTGTTCCTATACTCTGAGTCCCCTCCCTGTGCTCTTCAGTATAACGGAACTGCAATACATACATAACATCTGTTCCTCCTAGAAGGAAGTTCCACGAGAATAAGGACTGTATCTTTTTCATTCCTCTTTATGGCCAGTGCCTTCTGGAGTATCTCAGTGAATGCTTGAGATTCAAGATTGTTGATTGATAGCCAAATGATCAGATGAATGAATGACAAATGGATGAGTCTGTTACTGAGTTGGCCCACGGATTCTAAGTACTATCCCTCATGTTCTATTCTTAACTTGAAATTTTGTATCATCATATTTCAGTCAATGTTCCCTGTGAAGCGCCCCACCGTTTCCGATGTGACAACAGCCGCTGCATTTATGCCCACCAGCTGTGCAATGGTTATGACAACTGTGGAGATGGGACCGATGAGAAAGAGGAGCACTGTAAGTGAAAAGGAAAAGGGGAGCCCTAGGGTCTCTGGTTGTTTGCAGTTTGAGACATGGTATATTTGGGCTCACATGCAGTCCTGCCCGCTTCTTTTTATTGAATTTGCATATTAGCACGTCCCTTAATGTTTAGATCTTCATTTAAACATTATAATGTTTAATTTTAAATTTTTAAAATTTTTTAAAATTTATTTTTACATGTTTTTTTCTCCCACATTTTATTTTTTTCCCAATCATACAAGCTCAATAAGTACCCCTGTCCTCTCCCTCCCTCCTTCCCCTCCCCAATTTCTCCTTGAACTCTCCCCCCCTTTCCTCTTCCTTTCACCCCCCCTCCTGCCCTCCCCTTTTCCCAGTGCCTCCCTCTTCCTCCCTCACATCCCTTGGAGCATCCTTCTGTGTGAATGCCAAACCTCCCTCGAGTCCACCCTAGTGAGAAGTAAGGACTCAGTGGCATAGCCCAGAGCTTTTCTTGGGCTCCCCGTTAGTATGGGAACTCAATTATGTCTGTTAATCCTTTGCCTCTAAGGATCCTACTGCGTGGTGCCTTCTCCCCTGTGATGCCTGCTAGACTTTGAGCGGGGTCGTTGACATGTCAGCCATTGCGCAGGTCATGCAAAGTCCAATTATGTCTATTGCACCCCTAATTTGTGTGGAGTATCTTGCATATTGTTGGTCCTCCCCATCTTTAGGCTCTTACAATCTTGCTGGCCCCTCTTCTGCAAGTTTCCTTGAGCTTTAGGATGGGGAAAAATTTGGCTGGTCTGGTTCCAGGTGATTAATGGTGTTCTGAGTTATGGCTTGTTATTGTTTTCAGTTTTGCTTTTCCTGCACTGCCCTTGGCTCCATCCTGATTGGTATCGAAGGTCACCTCCTGAGGAGCAGGGAGTCTGTCCTGGTCTGAGTCTGGGGCAGAAAGCTTAATTTTAATTTTTAAATTTAATTTTTAAATAAATGTTTCATAAGAAAATCAGAGTGAAGATTAGATACTAGTTGAGTTACTCTTAAGAAAATTAGTAAGTTTTTGTTTTCAGTGATGATGTTTGAGTATTCTACTACAGTTGCTACTTACAAATCTAGTGTGCGGATAAGAATCACCCCCCCCCACCATTCCTACCTGAGATTGCTGCTAACAACAGAGCTTGTCTAATAGCCTTTCTGAATATGGAAATTTATTTTGTGGAAGAGAAACATAATTTAAGATAGAAATTTAAAGGGACTGCATTTCATTTTATAAGTACTAAAAACATCTCTGTTCCTTGAGAATGTTTGGAAATCTGTTCATTGAAAGGGAGCTAATTGATTTTCTGGAAAGCTTAGTTAGCTGAGAAAGAAGTCATTGAGAAAAAATGTTTCTCTCTTTTTTCTCTCTCTCTTTTTAACCCTAAGAGACTTTATTTAAGAAAATTAGATAAACACTTGATTTTTCTATCTTTTGAGTCCCCTGTACTGATGTGGCCTCACTGTGTTATGCTTAGATGCTCAGCTTGCAAGCCATTAGGGACTGTGTTAGAGAGGATTCTGACACTGTGACAACTTTCAAGCTTATAATTAATATTATTTTTGGCATGCATGTATCTGTAGTTATATAGCACAGTTTAAATGTGAACTTGAAGCATTTTTCAGTAGGATAAAAAAAGAAACAGTTTGTGTGTGGTATGGGAGATTGAAGCTTGTGTCTTGAAGGTTCTAGGAAAATGCTCCTTCACTGAGTTATAGCTCTGGCTTTCTTTTTGTTTTGAGACAAAGTCTAAGTTGCCCATGTTGGTTGTAAACTTATTCTGCAGCCAAGGCAGGTTTCAAACTTGTGAACCTCCTGCCTCAGCCCCCTGTGATTACAGACCTGTGCCATTTTTTAAAAAACTTGAGCACTTACCTTTATCTCACTATTCCCTTTACTTTTTTACCCTAGTAATAGTGCTATTTTAAAAATAAATCGGGGCATTAGTAAAATATGATCAAATCCCAGAGTAGAAGACCAAGAAGCAGAGGAAGCATTGGTGCCCATCACAGTAAGCAAGCTGTAATATTTCAGCAGCGTAAAAAGTCAGTGTTTATTCCTCGGTTATGCCAAATTTACTGTAAGTCAAGCAGCCCTTCTCCATACCATCATGGTTGTTAAGATGGGAGAGATGATGAATGTTAGAAACACCCAGCTTCGTAGATCTAGAAGTGTCAAACACCATTTGAATCCACAGTCACATGACCTATTGCTAGTTATTGGAAAATACAAGGAAACGCCTGGATATTTAAGGAGCACCAGTTATTTCTATCATACTTCACTCTTAAGTCATTAAGTATCCATTTACATTTTTTTCTTCACATATAGAATCTCTTTAGCTCTTACCCTAAGGAACAGAGCTCAGTCCTATTCAGTGGCTGAATTCAGGAGCTCTGGATGCTGGACAACAGTCACTTCATGAATCTCCATCAATTCCTTTTAGTTATATATATATTGTGAGTCTGTACCAATTCTGAAATACACTGGGCTAGGATGACACATGTTGCCATAGAACAGTCCTGATTGATGTCATTCGTCCTAAAGAAATTGTACTCTCTAAGCAAACTGGAGTGGCGAGTAATTTCTATGGTCACCCCATGCAGACAGCTGAAGGCTCTGGATGTTGAGTTTGTTTAGCTAAAAATCTCATCCTGAGAGAAGGTCCTATGTCTGTTACTCCTTGGTGGCTCTGATGCTATTCAGTTTCTCTTTATCCATTTTTCTCTTCAAATGAGGCAGCTCATGTGTCTGTAGCAGGTTGAGGAGCCAAACATTTTTTTTCCCACAGAAAGAAAACATTTATTTTGATTTTTGACATAGAATGCATTTTGATTTGCTTTTCCTTCCAAATTCTCAATCACATATATTCATTTGCCACATGTTACGTTTTAATCAATACACAGTAGATTTCTGAGATATACAATGGGCAGTTAGATGTACTGATGTCTTGATAACTATTTTTTTTGTCAGCTCACTCCTTTTATTAGGTCCAAGAAACCATGTTAGCTGCTGTTTACATTACACATAGCACTCCTCTCCCAACCAGTCTGCATGAGTCAGCTCCATCTCGTTGGACTCCAGGGCTCTCCTATTGGGGGCTGATACTGGTCACCTAAATAGTCTAACAGGTGGTCAGCATCAATCCATAGTTAAAAGAACCTAGAGTTAGTGATGAGGACGGGACTCGAGATAAACTGGGAAACGTTCACATACCACAGTCCTGTACTGTGCTTTGCATGGAATCCAGGACCAGGTCAAATGGTTTGATAACTATTTTAAAACCAATTTCTTGAATCTAGTTTTATGGTATTATGCTTCCTCTTTGGATAAAGAAATCCCATAGATATAATACAGTCAACTCTTAAGAGTGTGCTTTGGAGAAAAATAATCACAGGAAACAGAAATACACATACATTTTTGGAAGGACCATCTACTTGTAAGTTAACTAATAAATCTTCGTTCTGTGTGAAACATTATACATTAGCTTCTTTTCTTTATCAATCTGATGAATTAAATAAGATAATTAAAGTGTACTTTTAAAATAATTATCATACTTCAGTAAATATTACTAAAATGTCAGCTCCAGATCTTTGCTCTTTGTTATATTAATTGACCAAAAAAACTATCTTGTAGATAAAGACAAACTTTATTTCAACATTTTGGACTCACTCTTCTCTTTATAAAAAAATGCAGCACACAGAAAATCATAATCTATTTATAAATCTACTTAATTATATTGAAATTAATCCTTAAAATTCACAATCAAAACAGTCATGACCTGTTGGCTTCTTTGGACAGCTATTTCTCTGGGAACCTCTGACCTGTTTACTTCTAGTCATTTCTACAAGTTAATAACCCTTTTCAATTTCCCTTTCAGACGGACATGAAATCTGCCTCATTTTTTGCCCTCTTATACATTTCAATTTGGACCATTGAGGAAAAAGGATGGGTGGTCATTTTATCCAGGCAACAGGTTTTGTTAGGCTTTTGTGTTTCAGAGCCTTTTAGAGTTCAGATTCTTCGTGCCTAGAATTTCCACTCAGTTTTTCCCATACACAACATTTTGGCCTTTATTATTTATTCTTGTTTATCTGCATATACATTTCTTCACTGAGTTTTTCTCTTTCATGTATAACCATGGCAGACCCAGGGAGTGACAGCTCACACCACCAACATTCTGTTCTCCAACCTCTTCTCTAAGAAAGAAATACTTTGTCCTTGTATAACCTTGATCTCCTGACTGTTTAAGCCAATGCCAATTTTTTAAACTTTTGATTTGGAAAGATCCTACTTCTCTCTCGTCACTCTATATTACCTAGGGTAATTAATTCTAGATGTTGTAACCAATGAATCACTGACATGACATAGCAAGAATTTTATTTCTATGAAGAGTGATGGTGTCTCTTCCATTTTGTAACCACCTGACATACTTGGTTTCCAAGGTTACAGCACTGGTGCCTTGAACACTTGAACTTTTAGTTGCTCCAAAGGTGACCTATGGCATTTGCAAGACTTAGCCCATTGGCTAGAACTAGTCCCTTAGTCCCAAACTTTAAGAGAGGGTGAGAGTGTAAGAAAGCACGCATGTCCCCGGTGAGTCCTGATTTTTTCCACTATAGCAAAAAAAATCTTGTTTCATAGGTGAAAAAGTTTTGACTTTAACTTGTTCTTAAATTACAGGCAGAAAACCAACCCCCAAGCCTTGCACAGAAAATGAATTTAAGTGTAGCAATGGAAAGTGCATTTCATCACACTATGTGTGTGACGATGTAGATGATTGTGGGGACCGATCTGATGAAACGGGGTGCAGTAAGTAAACGTTTATTTTTATATTTCATTGTGTAACTGACTTGGATTGACCTACAGAGATGAGAGTTGTGTATGTGTCCTTAAACTGCAGGCAAGTCTGTGGCTTCCTATCATTGAGTACCAATTTCGTCCAGCAGTTCTTATAGCAATAACAGTTATTATTGTTATCACGATTGAAATATATATACAAATGAAGAAACTGCCTTAGGGATTAAATACCCTGACCTGGTTGTACTGTAATTAAGAGGCTGAGATTAGAACTCTGGCCTCCCTGACTGCAGAGCACATTCCTTTTCCTTTCACAGATACTTTCCGCTCCTCTGTTCATGGGTCTGCTTGCTTTTTATCTAGGGAGTTTAACACAAAAGCCTCTGAGATGGGCATGTAAGAGGGCACTTGGGAGGAACTTTTTCCATTTATCGAGCTGTTAGTTATTATTAATATTTCATTATTATTATTAAATGATTAGGCACATATATGTGTGATGTATGTGTGGGTGCAAGTACATGCATGCCATCATGTGCATATGGAGGTCAAATTACAGTTTTCCAGGGTTGGTCCTTGTTTCTCTACTTTGTTTGAAACAGGGTCTCTTCACTACTGTGTAGCCAGGCTAACTGGCCCCTAAGCATTTGGAGCGTCTCCTGTCTCTGCCTCCCATTTTCCATAAGCACACTGGGGTGCCGCTTGCATGTGCTCGGGCAGCCAGCTTCTACATGGATTCTGGGAATCCATTTCCGATCCTCAGGCTTGCTCAGCAAGCACTGCTATCCACCCAGCAAACGCATTAGTCCTTACTTATTTTTGAGGAAAAGTCTCAATAGCCAAGGATGGCCTTGAACTTCTGTTCCTTCTGCTTCTGCCTTCAAAATGCTGGCGTTGCCGATACGGGCCACTATGCTTAGTTAATTTTATTTTTAAGATAGAAGGAAGACTTAGGTTTGGAAGGGATGTTGAACCTAACTAAGGGCTGACTCTAGTTCTATATTTTATGGAAATTCAGGAAGGACATATTAATAGTCCACACTTTGTAGTCCTTTCATAGCTCACACTCACACACATATAATTGTCCCCAGGCTGGCCCCATTGGGCAGCCCTTATTGTCTGTCTCTTTACTGGTGCTTAGGGTGGGGAAGGGACTTACAGAGTCACAGGTCAAACTTGAGCGACAGGAACTCCCAGGGGAGGGGCTTCTGGGGCACAGCCTGATCCCTTCAAGCCCTGGATTCCTCTCAGGAAAAAGGAGGGAGTTCTTCAAACCATAGGAGCCTAAAAGTAGTCATATTCTGTATCTCCATGTGATTCCAGCTTCTTGGACCTTATCTGATCCTTCCTTCCTTCCTTCCTTCCTTCCTTCCTTCCTTCCTTCCTTCCTTCCTTCCTTCCTTCCTTCCTTCCTTCCTTCCTTCCTCCCTCCCTCCCTCCCCCTCCCTCCCTCCCTCCTCCTCCTCCTCCTTCCTTCCTGCCTCCCTCCCTCCCTCCCTCCCTCCCTCCCTCCTCCTCCTCCTTCCTTCCTGCCTGCCTCCCTCCCTCCCTCCCTCCCTCCTCCTCCTCCTCCCTTCCTTCCTTCCTTCCCTCCTTCCTTCCTCCCTCCTTTTCTTTCTCTCTTTCTTTCTTTCTCTTTCTTTCTTTCTTTCTTTCTTTCTTTCTTTCTTTCTTTCTTTCTTTCTTTCTTTCTTTCTTTCTTTCTTTCTTTCTTTCTCTTTCTTTTTTTCTTTCTTTCCTTTCTCTTTTCCCTTTCTCCCCTCCTTTCCTTTCCTTTCTCTCATTCTTTTTCTTTTTCCCTCCCTCCCTCCTTCCCTTCCTCCTTCCCTCCCTCCTTCCCTCCCTCCCTCTCTTCCTTTGTGACAGCGAGTTACTGTCAGATATACTAATATCAGAGGGACTTGGGATGTTTTACAAAGATGAAACTGTTTTATCTCTTTCCATTCTTCTCTTGTTCCCTTAATCCTCCTTCTTCTATAGGGTTTCAGAAGCATTCAAGCTATGTACTGTTTAAAATTTTTGTTGTTACGTATATATGTTCTTTTCTACGTGGGGTTGTGGTTAAAGTACCTAAAACCTACTTCATAACTAAGTTTCCAGGAATGGAAAGACATAAACATTGTTCTATTGTCACTCATGTATAAAGGAAATAAGGTGACTGCTGATATTATTTCTGTGATTTTAAAGGTAGATGACTTGCTGTTTCTCTGGTAATTCTTATTCCTTTCCCATAAAGTGAAAAGCAGAGTTTCTGTCTTACTAATACAATGTATATTCCTGGCTTCATAGAAATAATTGTCAGGGAAATAATTGCTCTACCAGTGAGTCCTAGTCCCTGCTGTGCCCCTTGGCTATTGTATGAATTGAGGTGGTGACTGGGCACTGTTCCTTCTGATACTTTTAGGCGTCAAATGAAAGAAGTTGGGGCTCTTGCTCAAGGGAAGAATACTTGCCTGACATGCAGGAGAACCTAGATTTGCTCCTTGGTGTCAGGATGCACAGGAGGAAGAAAAAATTATAAGAAAACTCTGTTTCTCTTGTTTCAGAATAGTATGACTTACTCAGGGGATCCAGGATCACAAAGTCTGTTTATGCACAAGGATCCAAATTAGTAAAGGTAGTTCACCAATGCAAAAAGGACATACTAGTGAAGAGAAAGTGAAGAAGTTATTATGAAAAACTGTGGCAATTTATTTGATAATATATTTGAAAGATAGATATTTCTAGTCAGATACAAAATTGTCTAAAAAAGAAGGACATCTGAACAGAGTTCCAACAATCTTTCTTGCAGGCTTTCATGCATATAATCTTAATGTATGTGTTCCAAGGACAGTCTTCTATCCAGTGACCTCTTACTTTATTTGCTTTATTTGTTTTCCTATTCCTGAAAGCAA
Organism: Typhlomys cinereus; assembly: GCA_023101885.1. Classification (NCBI taxonomy): domain Eukaryota; kingdom Metazoa; phylum Chordata; class Mammalia; order Rodentia; family Platacanthomyidae; genus Typhlomys; species Typhlomys cinereus. The sequence continues at coordinate 5,031,690 of JALPQD010000017.1, read as the reverse complement.
TGCTTTCAATCTATTTAGAGTTTACTGGTCATTGTATTGTAAAAGATTCTGAGATGGAGTTGAATTCATCTCCTTGTTTACTGGAGAAGACTGGAAATATAAACATTTTGATCTCACTGAATGAGCCAAGAGATTCCACAGTTTCTTAAGCTAAAATATTTAGAAGCCTGTGACCAAAAGACAGTTCACTTGAAAGGAGAAGAGGATTGACTCCTTTATGGAGATAAACAGTGTTCCCTGTTCCCTTATCTGTCTTCATCTTCCTCAGACCTGGGCTCCAGGGTAGGTGGGGGCTGAGGATGAAAGAAACAAGCTGATAAGCGTGACAAAGAATGAAAGCCAGATGGCTTGGGTAGATACTGGAGAGAAGAGGCAGGTCACCCGGCAAGGATGAGCAATGAAGTGTTTGGATAGAGTCCAAGCTGTAAAAATTCTACTCTGCAGCTTCTGGGCCCCTGGACACCAGCAGTAATAAAGAGCCATTCTTATGCACCCTACAAAAATAAACCAGGAGCTGGGGTTTAGCTCAGTGGTAGAGCGTATATGTAGCATAGACAAGATTCCAGCACCAGAACCTTCCCTCTCTCTCGACAAATCACCTAAATCTCATAACTAAAAGAAAATTAATCTTTTTTTGCATGTACAAAATTTTTTAAAATGTATAGGAATATGTATTAAGCAATGCATATAGTACAGGATACAATGATTCCTTCCCTAGTATTGAAAATACATTTAGTTAGCTCACCAGTTTTATTGCTGTCAATAATGTTATAAACCTTAAACATAGATAAATCTTAAATTCCTTCCTAAGGAAAATTCATTAGTATGGAGCAACTGGGTAAAAGAATATGAATATTTTTATCTTATTTCTTGAGGTACTGAGGATGGAATTCAGGGCCTTAAATACTAGATAAGTGCTCTATCATGAAGTTATAATCTTAAACCAGTATTAGTATTTAAAGTAGTTGATACTTACATATATGTCATAAAGTTTCTTCCCATATATACTAATTTATGGTTCTAGTAGTAGATGTCTAAAATTGCTGTGCATTTTACTGCCAATTAGTTGGTCAATGTTTTAAAAATTATAATCTTATTATAACTATTCATAATTTAGTTTAACAGTTATCTATATATCATCTACCAATTATTTGTCTATCATTTATATGTCTACCTGGTTAGGATGAATGGTTGTAATGTCCCTTGCTCTGAACTAGATATGGGTGAGCCTGGCAGTGCCATATGGAATGGGGAAATGGTCTCAAGGACACATTTGTGTAGGTGACATTCAGGTCATTCCTAGAGCTCAGAATGCATGTGCCTTTACATTAAGGATCCTGGAAAGGGGCTATCTCAGGTGCTGAACAGCTGGTTACAGTTCATTTGACCTGACTTGTACTTACCATTTGTAATGATGATTATATTTTTCAGATATAGGAGAAGAAAGAACATGTGCTGAAAATATATGTGAACATAATTGTACCCAACTAAGTGCAGGAGGATTTATCTGCTCCTGTAGAGCTGGTTTCAAAGCTGGTGCTTTGGACAGAAATTCCTGTGAAGGTAGAATACATTCCCTTCAAATGTGATTTGTGGAACTTTATATATTTTATATTCTCTACCTATTGCCTTTTCTTGGACTGTGAGTATAGGGACAGACCATTAGATGTTTTCTTTCATGAGGAAAGAAAATCATTAAAAAAAAAAGCCATGTTCTGCATATGTTGGTATCATATCATTGCACTCATATTAGTTCTTACTGCTGTTGAATATGAACTTATGACACAACAGGGTACATTGATGTTTGGGTTTATCTTGCCTGCAGACATCAACGAATGTGAACAATTTGGAGTCTGTCCCCAGAACTGTCAAAACACCAAAGGAAGTTATGAATGTTCCTGTGCTGATGGATTCACGTCAATGAGTGTCCGCTATGGGGAACGGTGTGCGGCCAGTGGTACGTTGGGTTCATGTGGGGAACAAGCAGCTTCTTGGGACAATAAATATTAAAGAGTATGACACACCCAGAAACAAGAAGAAACTCAGAATCCCTGTTTTAATTTCTTCTTGTAACACCTACCCAGACTCTCCTTCTATGCTAACTCAACCCTACAATCTCCGAAGAGATGTATAGAATTTAAAAAAATGAGTTTTTATTCTGGATTTAGCCTCTCGTCCACTATGATAATACTTTAAAAAATAAAAATACGTTAGCCACCAGGGAGCTCAAACAATAAAAGAAATTGATGAGGTCTGAAAGTACTTAGTCCACACAGCAATTTTCGAGGTCATGAAACTCAAGATGGGCACAAAAAACACCCCTCCCCACCCCACCCCCGTGTAAGGGATACTCTGCTGACATATCCTTTGTTATTGTTCGTGGACTACTGATCATATAAAGAAAGGAGACTGGTGCAGCATTGTTTCTACATTTTAGGTTAATGTCAATATCTAAGAATCAAGCCAAACAGTAGTGCAGGGCCTGGAGAGATGGTTAAGGGGTTAAGCCTTTGCCTCACAAGCAAAAGGTCCTGAGTTCTGATCCCAGATCTCATGTAAAAACACTGAGTGGAAATGTTGGTGGTCTGTATTTCTAGCCCGGGAAAGCAGAGCCTAGGAAGTACCACAGCAAAGCAATTAGGAGACAGAACAATCCAGGATGATTCTGGAAATCACCCTTAGGTCTTTATAGAGTAACATGCAGTACCCTCTTCTACACAAACCCACACATGTATACATCCACACTTATACACACAAAAGCAAAACGAAGCAAAATAGTGATTCATACTAGATGGAAAGGACAAAAGAGAAGAAATGTACATCAGAGGGTTACTTGGATCTCATCTGCATCAGCACTTCCCAGATAAGTGTATTTAGACCTTTATTTTGAATTTGGAACCGGTACACCCAAGTTTAAGAAATTTATGAGAAAAATAACAAGGGCAAAGTGGCTTAAAAGTTTATCCAATGTATTTGTATAACTTGGGTGTTTACCCCCAAACACTTTTGATAAGGAATGGACTCTAGAGTGAAGACATTGGCATAGTTGTTCTGGGAATTAAGGAGAAAATTTTAAGCTAAGGAGAGGACAGAAATAAATTAGAATATTCATATAAAGCATAATATCAAGACTGAAGAAATGTATAAAATGAATAACTTTTGAAAGTTTTTCAAGTTATACTTGAATTGTATCTGATTGACATTTTGCAAGTAAATTTTTTAAAATTCTAGGGAAGCATCTTGGAATGAGTTATTGTGGAAAGAGCTTTTTAGGTTACAAATTAAGAACAAGCCATTTTTTCCCCCTCTCATTAGCTAGAAGCTAAATTGGGCCACGGAGATGATTACCTGCTAACAGAATCACAAAATCTGTCTGTCAAGAGTGAGAGCCGAGCCCTTCCTAGTACGCTTTAAGCGAGGAGGCTGTGCACGTGGCTTTTCTTCTGAGATGAAATAACTTCTGTCTTGTTAGTGGAAAAGGAAAAAAAAATTGGCAGAAAAATATGAGGCCTTTGTGCAGCAGCCTCAACCTTGCTTTAAAAAAACCCTGAGGACAAAAGATAAACCATGAGCTGATGGCTCTAGCTATGCAATGTGCAGGGCAGTCAGCTTGGTTGATGGTCAGATTTGCTAGAATAAAGTTCCTACCCTTCCTCATTCTTTAGCACTTCAGGTAGAATTCAGATAAGAATTGTTTGTCTACAGGAAACCCTCCCTTGTTGCTCCTGCCTGAGAATGTTCGAATCCGAAAGTACAATGTTTCATCTGAGAAGTTCTCTGAGTATCTGGAAGAGGAGGAGCATATCCAAACTATTGACTATGACTGGGATCCCGAGGGCATAGGCCTCAGTGAGTATGAACTCTGCCACTGGTTGGCGCTGTTGGTTGAGTTGGACAGAGGGCGGATTTCTCTTTCAATGAGTGGACGCTCCTCCCAGCGGGCTCCTGGAACTCCTGCAATCTTTCCTACTGCCCACACCTTGCATTTTGTTGTCACTTGTCTTTGCTCATGTGACTCCCCCTTTTCTCTGTGTGGCAGATTTCTATTAGGCTCTGTGGTGTCTGTAAGTCCTTCTGGCAGAGTTCTGTGAATGGTTATCCATGAGCCAATAGTGTTTTACTACATGCTTCTACCAAAACATGCTACATTGTGTTTTGTTGCTGGTCATTCACATATTTTTCTCCTTTTAACCATATACTTTTGGTGACATAATATATCTCTGTATGCCGAGCACTAGATCGAACGTCTGCTACAGATAGCGTATGCCATGGACATTAAAATTTAGTAAAATGAAGGAGAAAGTGAATAATGCCTATTATTGATCCTTATCTTAGTGCAAAGATCTGAGTAATTGTTAATCATTCTCTGAAGTGTGTGTGTGTGTGTGTGTGTGTGTGTGTGTGTGAATGCACGTGGGCACGTGCCCACATCACACATAGCATGCAAGTAGAGCTCAGAGAGTTAGTTCTCTCCTTCTGTCCAGTGAATTCTTGGGATTGAACTCAAATTATCAGGCTTGCACACAAGTATGCTGAACCATCTTGCCAGTCCTGAGTCACAAATTTTTTTTATCTGTAAGATATTAGTAGTAGGACTAGGAAGACAGTTTAGTGGATAAAAGTGCTTGATGTATACTGTCATTAAAAAAAGGACTTCATCTATGTGGCTTTTATTGTTACTCACTTTGAGTGGGATTTTGATTTTTCTATAGTCCGGCCTGATTTATCCCACATTCCATTTTGGAAAGTATACTTATATCTTAGAATATGTGTGCTGTTTGCCCAAATATTTTAATGTTTAATTCCCATAGAGACAGTTAAGAAAATATCAGTATGGTCATTTGAAGTATTTCTAGTTAGTAGCTTAAATATGATAGGTTTTGAGCATTGGTTATATTGATGTAACAGAATTAATAGCATTATGAGGCTAAGGAGGTAGAGATATAAATAAGTGGACATTTGATAAATCTCAAGATCCATTCTTATGGATCAAGATCCTGATCATGAACTTGTGCGTTCCTTGGCAGGTGTTGTGTATTACACGGTCCTGGGTCAGGGCTCTGCATTTGGTGCTATCAAACGAGCCTACATCCCTGACTTTGAATCTGGCAGCAACAATCCTATGCAAGAAATTGACCTGGGCCTGAAATATATAATGCAGCCAGATGGACTTGCAGTGGACTGGGTCGGAAGGTAAGTTTGCTATACATCTCCCTTGCATGTTTTCCAACATGTATGATTTACACTGGTTCCCGGAGCAGCTAGTGTGGCTGGGCTATCTCTGAGCCTGCTCTGATCCTGTCAACACTCCATCTTTCCCCAGTTGCTATGCAGACCTTTTCTGTATTCTACATGCACTGCAGAAGGGTTTGGGAAAGTAACAAGGTCAAGATACTGTATTATGTATGAGAGCTCCTTTACTGCCAGAATTCCGGATTCCAAGATTAACTTTCAGGATGGCAGTATTATTCATTTAGGAAGGGATTGATACAGTCTTACAATTCTCGAAACAAGTCAGATGAAGTTAGATGTTTTATGGTAATATTTTGGAAGAATACCAACTGACGATTTGGTTTTGGTCTGCTATCTGCCTATCTCGTACCAACTGGAAACTTGACTTTCCTTTTAAACCTCTGGGCTGGAGTCAATAGAGCTGTTGGCTCTGTCCTCTTTCTGAAGATCTTTTAGTGATCTGAGACATGCAGATTAGATGATCCTTAATTCAGAATCACGCACAGGGTCTCTTCATGCCAATGTCGGACATGCAGTGTTAGGGAGAAATCTTAGCAGGCCTGTCTGGCGTAACAGCCGTGCTGCTAATCACACACAAGGACTCAAGTGTGCACAGTCGCCACATCCCTGAAAATGAACTAATAATGGAAAACGTTTCAGAGGGAAACATCAGTGGCTCCCTAACTTTCCCAGAGAGTGGAGAGCCATTTGAAGTACAAATTCATTTTCACCTTTTTAACAATCTTGTCTGGAGTTCTTTGGAGACTCGAGAGCTCCTCAGAGGAAGTTAATTGGGTCCCCACTGTGCCTGCAGGTGAACAGGAACTTCAGCTTCAGCATTTCCTCTCAGGAGAACCATTTCTGAAACTTCTGGACACTGACACTTCCTTCTGAGAGGAAGCGGCAGTGGCAGATCTATCTTCTCTGTGAACGTTACCTCTTTTTCAGCCTTAATGAATGAGGGAATTAAGGAACTGCCATGTCTCTTTCTGCTCGTAAGGGACCGAGACATGCAGCCTTACGTGTGGAAACCAGGACGGGGCGACCTTGCTGAGTTTGTTATTTTAAAACTCTATTTCCACTCTTATGGCACTAATTCCAGATGCCTACTAACACTAGTGGGACCCACTAGCAAGGAAGATACAGTCTCATAGGCAGTGAGAGTTAAGAGGCCAGACCAAAAAATGTCTTAAGCTTCCACTGGGAAGCACATGTCTCATCATAATCCAGATGTGAGACATTACGGCTGCTGTGTCCACTGTCATTTCTGAGCCCAGCTGTTTCAGTCATTTTATCTCTTATCCTTCCATGCATAACCATCCAAGGCTGAAGACATAAAGACAGCAGTAGAGGATCACTGACCTGAACTTTAATTAAAATCTGAGGGTTCCGGGAGGGAATGCATACACACATGCCATGTCAGCACGTGGATTTCAGAAGTCAATTCTCTCTTGGTTCTCTGGGGGATTGAACTCAGGGCGTGAGCGAACAAAGCCTTATCTACTGAGCAGTAGGTAACCAGCCCTTAATTAAATTTTCTCATGTCTAGGCTTTTTTATGATTTAACTTTGTCCTTCTAAATTCAGGCATATTTACTGGTCAGATGCCAAGAGTCAACGGATTGAAGTGGCTAGACTTGATGGAAGGTATAGAAAGTGGCTGATCACTACCCAATTGGACCAGCCAGCAGCGATTGTCGTGAATCCTAAGCTGGGGTAAGTTCTTGAAGGAATCTTACACACACTGGTCTACACATTTCTCGCTCCCAGATTCTCAAAAAATTGCAACCATTATGGATTGTCCTGAAATGGTCTTTTTTTTTTTTTTTAGAGTGCAAGGTATAATTGTTTAAAGAATTATAACTTGCTCTGAGTTCATATAAGACCATTAATCTGTCTCTTTATCCCCTGCTTCTTGGGACAAAGTCTCACTCTACACCCAACTTGACTCAAAGCTATAACAATCCTCTTGCTTCGGACCCCCAAATGAGTCACCATGCCTGGCCCTAAGACCAAAATATTACTTATGGAGAAATTCCTTTATTGAACATGCCAGAGAATCTTTCTGGTTATGTAAATTACTTTTCTGAAGTTTGCAATTTCTCAAGTTTGCAATTCAATTGTTTCAGATGAAGGTTTTACTAGACTGTTTTCCCTTTTGTTCAGGGAAAAGTAATGCTTGTTGAAATTCATTCAGCAAGGGATTGACAGCCACAGTAGTGTTCCTACGCTTAAAGGGAACACAGGAAACGGTTCTGGGATATGCCCCTGGGTCCTTGCACCTCATCGGAGAGGAGGACCCAGAGGAGAGTTTGGCATGCTCATTAAAGGATGCTCCGGGGATGGGAGGGGGAGGCACTGGGGGAGGGGGAGGGAAGGGGGGTGGGGAGCATAGAGGGATGGAGGGTTGGAGGGGGGGTGGTATACCTGTTAAGTTTGTATGAGTGAAAATAAAAAAAGAAATTCATTCAGAGATTAGTTGTTTCATTGGACATAATTAAATATTTATTTCCAAAATATAAAAAGTACATAAAATGGCATACACACATTACTTGTTTATAGAAATGCTCTCGTGGGTAGTTGTTTTGTAAATCACCTCAGTGTGAGGACTAGGTTAGTCTTTTTTTTTTAATCTCTATTTTGAGACATACATTTTCATATTTCTCAGAATAATGACACATAGAGTCAACAAGTATTTTCCCTATTTGGACAGGACCATTATGATCCTTTGTAGATATATCAATATTTGTATTTAAAACATGATGAGCCATTATTGTTTTGGCTTTTTTATTTTCCATCTGTGATATTTTGCCTATAGACATTCAGCTTGAAAGTGCTTATCTGTGAAGAATAACCTCGAATGTGACCTTGGCCTCAACATCAAACTTGGCTTCTTGTATCTTACATATCTTGGGTGAAAGCAACTTCTTTCTTTAGTAAATGCAGAAATGGAATTCGTACACAGGTTTCTCTGGCAAATTATGGTCTCACTGCTGTTAGTGCTTCTGGTGCTGCTGTAATAGGGATACACTGCTAAGTGAGATCGTTTAATGAGGAAAATTTCTGTTACAGGCTTATGTACTGGACTGACCAGGGAAAAGAACCTAAAATCGAGTCTGCTTGGATGAGTGGGCATCAACGCCGTGTTCTGGTTTCTGAAGACCTTGGCTGGCCAAATGGCCTTTCCATAGATTATCTGAATGACAACCGCATCTATTGGAGCGACTCCAAGGAAGATGTTATCGAATCTATAAAATATGATGGGACTGACAGGAGAGTCATTATATATGGAGGTTAGAAATAGAATTTATATATTGCTAGTTGTCTAGCATTTGTGTCTGCCTGTTTTCTCAGGATATCAGGAAGTGGTTTATATAGTTCCTCAGATTCTTGGACCTCAACTTTCAGTTGCTAAGAGTAATTTAATCTGTTATCAGTAATGAAATTCTTGTTACCTTTACATCAAATTTTCAGTGCATAATGTGCAGATATTGAAATAACAAATGGTTCTGCTAGGTTGCTGTGAGATAGTGGGTGATCGTGTGTACCCACATTCATGCTAATCCACATCCAATTGTGTCTTGACCTATTCACTTTTCATGTGCTAGACTACTTACTCATTATGTATAAATAGAAACTTCTAGAATAAAAGGAACATTTTGTTTTCTTAATCCAAAAATCTGTAGAAATACAGTGATCCAATACATTCCAAATTTTCCAATCTGGCCAGTAGGGTCTTATTTTTGAAGGAAAAAAAAAAAAAGGTCTGTTTTATGAATTGTTTTCCAAAACGGGAACAAACTCATCAACTTGAATGTCAGGCAGTTTGCACTATCTCAGTATAATTTTAATCACCTTAATTTCTCTGCATTGCAGTTTTGAAGTTACACATACAGAAAATCTACCTGAATATTCCTGGATTTCAGGATGTGTCACTCAAACAGAATGACAGGAGATATAGAAGCAGTGCTGGAGTTTACGTGTCATTAACTGTGTTGTTTTTTCACTTTTGGGGTGTAGCAATGAAGCCTTTCAGCCTGGACATCTTCGAAGACCAATTGTATTGGGTAGCTAAAGAGAAAGGAGAAGTGTGGAAACAGAATAAATTTGGGAAAGGAAATAAAGAGAAAATGCTGGTAGTGAACCCTTGGCTCACTCAAGTTCGAATCTTTCATCAGCTCAGATACAATCAGTCAGGTAATTGTCGATGTTGAAATAGATGTTTCTTGTGAGTTGGAAAACTGATTTAAAACAATGACTGTAATGTTAGTGAATGACAGCAGGCTACTCTTGGTTCATGAAAAGACAGGGGCATGTGTGCCTTTGAGGGCATGGGGTGCTTTACCCATTGTGATGCACAAAGATAAAATTGGAGGTTGGATGAAATTATACAAATCATGAGTAGAAAAAGTAAACGAAAAAATATTTCAGCATTTAGATTTGTAGGTTGATACTTCTAAACCAGAGGGTCCAGTTCAGTAGACAAGTGGGTCTTGTGAACATCAGAAGTCTTGTCCACTCTAAACAACAAGACCAGGCTACTCTGATTATCCTGAAATATGTGAGCCTTATCTTAAATCATCTCTCCATTAATTTCTACCTTCTTCCCTTCTTAGATTTCAGTCCCATTTTTTTGGGATGCCTGTGTTCTAGTGCATGTTCCAGTATCATGTGAAGCTATATGAAAGGGGAAGGACATTTTAAAATGAGAGGAGAGAATAGCTTTTACTAAGTTCTGCAGTCCAGGTTCTCCTTTTGATATTAACCAGCACCTGCTACCTCAATTAATTTTCTCTTTAAAAAGAGGTTTTAGGGGCTGGAGAGGTGGCTCAGGGGTTAAGCCTCCGCCTTGCAGGCGGAAGCTCCTGAGTTCGGATCCTAGACCCCACGTATAGACGCCAGGCGGAAGCGGGGGGGGGGGGGGGCTGCGCTTCTGGTCCTGGTAGGGCGGAGCCTGTGAATCCCGGGGCAGAAGGTCCATGGTGGTTCGCGAATTCGTCCGTGGTTCTACACATACACAGACACACACACACACGCAGACACGCACACACACACACGCACATGCACACAGTTGAATAAATAATAATAATAATAAAAAAAGAGGTTTTATTCTCATCTTGAATAAAGAAAGTGAGGCTGAGATATATAATTATTTATGTGCCTAATTCATATACCTAATGGCTGAATTTTAAACTCAGAAATGATTTTTAAACTTAATTCTACTCAGGTCAGAACTTAGTGTCTTTCTTGTCTGAATTGACGGTCAGTGTGCCTGGGAGTTTTGTAGCAATATAGACTTTGACAAGTCACTCTCATGTAATCCTTACAAGTGAATTAAGGGAAGAGTCAGAATTTGCCTTGGAAAATTCTATTTCATTGTTGAGACTCTTGAGCTTACCCTGGTGTTGAATGTGTGTTCTAGGAACTTGTTGAGTTGCTGGAAGTAATCGACTCTTTCCAGCTCCACTCCCAAACACTCCAGATTCTACTACCTTTTGGTTCTCATCTTATGTGCCCCTATGGCTTCTGTGACTTGGCTCCATGGAAAAGACATAGGAAAGTCTGGGGACTATCTTATCTCTCAATTAGATGAAAGTCTGGGCTCCAAGGAAAGTGTTGATGGGGATGGAGACCCAACATTTCCACTTCAAGTTCTAGATTAGCATTTCCTCTGAACCTACAGTCCTCAAATTTTGACATGCATCAGAATTCCTGGGACAGCTTGTCAAACATGGGATGGCTTGGCTCCACCTATAGGGTTTTGTTTCAGCATACTTAAGGTGGCCTCAGAACTCATTTCTAAGTTCCCAGTACTCGTGATGGCTGGCGAATCATGGAATTGTGAGAAGCACATCTCTAGTTCAAAGTGAAGGCTCAGATAAGTTGATATCTGATGGGAGATGCTTAGAAATGCAGGTGTTCAGACCTCCCACAGAACTTCCAAATTTGGATTTTTGCTAGATTCTCAGCTAGTTTATATCACACTAAATTTTGAAACACTCTACTTTAGAAAACTGACAAAATGGAAAATGGTCACAGGACAGATTTTTATAAGAAGTTTTTGAAAAATTTCCTAGTTTCTATTTTAATGTGTGTGTGTGCCAGATGTGGACATATATGTGCTTATGGGTGCATGTGTATGCACATGCTATAGAAGCCTGAGTTTGATGTTGGGAATCATCTTTGATCATTTTTCCACCCATTGTTTTTGAGACAGGGTTTAATCAAACCCAAAACTTGCCAGTAGGGCTATCCAGTTAAACTTGCCAGTAGGGCTATCCAGTTAAACTTGCCAGTAGAGCTATCCAGTTTGCTCCAAGGAGTCCCAGTCACCACTCTGAGGCAGATTGACTGTCTTGTAGGATCTAGTGATCTGATCTCCAGTTCTCTGGCTTGCCTGGCAAGTGTCTTAACTAATGAGCCATCTCCCTAGCCCACATCTATCATAGCTATATCTCATGTATGGTTATACTTGGAATGCTGGAAACTCCAGATCATAGAATATGAGTCTGAGAAAGAACTTAGAGAACATATGAACATGTTAGGTACATCATCATACATGCCAAGGCAGAATTAAGAAAACTCCAGGTTTACATGGAGATTTTTAATGGCATTAGTTGAGCTTCATACCAACTTAAATTAGTTTCTATGAATGAATTAATAGTTTGTGTAGCTCCCAGCTGATCTACTGACTCAGCTGTAAATTCCTTTCATTACAAAGGAAAAAACTCAAATCTCATCTAGTGTATGCTTTAGATAGATTATATGTTATAACCAATCCAGATTTGGATAACAACAATTTTTGACATAATACTTGGGGTTCATTGGTCTTTTTAAATATTATTTTTTTTGTTTTTATTCAATTGTGCATATGCGTGCTTGTGTATATGTATGTGTGTGCATGTGTACATGTGTGTAGAACCACGGGTGAATTCGGGAACCACCATGGACACCTCCACCTCTTCCTTGTTTACTCTGCCCCGGGATTCATAGGCTCCGCCCTACCAGAATCAGAAACGCAGGCTGCCCCCACTTCGGCCCGGTGTATATACGTGGGGTCTAGGATCTGAACTCAGGACCTTCCGCCTGCAAGGCAGAGGTTTAACCCCTGAGCCACCTGTCCAGCCCCGGTTCAGTGGTCTTTTGAACCACCATAAATTGTTTAGCACTGATGAGATTTTTAAAATTAATCCATGAACTAAACAGATAGCCACTTCTAAATCTGCCAGGGCAATAGTGACATAAATAATGACATAGATAGTGACAAAGGAAACTGTGAGATGTATAAAAAATTCAATGGAGATACTGTGCTTTGGAAGGGGTTAAGGATGGTAGTGTATGAGTGTGGGTGTCCAGATAGCATGCAGTCTGGAGGTAATGGGGTGCTGCCTGGGCAGACCCATGCCCTTTGACGGGCACACTTCGGTTGGGGTATTCTGCCTCCTGCAAGGACCTCATGTGTATTCTTCTCTGCTTTGCAGTGGCCAACCCTTGCAAACAGGTCTGCAGCCACCTCTGTCTCCTGAGACCTGGAGGATATGTCTGTGCCTGCCCTCAAGGCTCCAACTTCATGACTGGCAGCACCACCGAGTGCGATGCAGGTAAGGACTCTTATGGGAAGCCCTGCAGCATTCGGGGGCGTGGAGAACCTTGTGTATTAGGTGCTTTGCAGAATAGGTTGAGGAGAGGTAGAAGGAACGTGAGCAATGTGGGGAATATGAACCCAGCTGACAGGAACTGTGGCTACCAATCATTTTCAATGATTTCTGAGAATTATATACTAATTTCTACAGTTGAACCGCCAGGTTCTAAAATCTACATTTATTTTGGAAAGTGAGTTTTCTGAGTAGTCTTGTTCGTTTTACCCTATACTAAATTACTTTATCCTTAATCCACCCAGCCTTACCTGAGTTTCTCTAATCAGAGAGCCATATTCCCAAAGGGGAGTTTACCCAGTACAGGGAGGGGCTAAAAGAGGCTCTTGCTTGTCTGTCATGCTCATTGTAGGATTTTTAACAACAGAATGACCGTAATTTGAAAGGTACTTACATTGTTGGGAAATGAAAGCCAGGCAGGATAAGGAAGCTGTGGTTTAGTTTTCATCACAATATTGTGGGTTTTCGCTTCTTTTCAAGATTTTTTTTCAGTAACTCAGTAAAAGAATGAATGAGTCACAGGGATAACCAGTGCCCCTAACTAATGTCTCATGTTTAATAAGAACACTGAAAATTCATCCTGTAGCTCGTGTCCTGGCTAGCATCCATGGGGTTCTTCTCAAATTTTTGCTGGTGGTGAAAAGAGACTTAAATACTTTCTTCCACCATTAGAAGAGTAAGCGGTTAAGCAGGGAACTCTTGACTCACCCCTGTGGAGAAAGAACTCAGGGTTGAAAACAGTGTTTCCCTTCTCTTCCCCTCCTCTCCCATGCGCTTACCCCAATGCTATTAGAGAGTTGTTAGCAAGGTTTCTATATTGAGCAGTATTTTGAATAAAATGAAATAAGTTTTCCAGGTTGTTTTATGCTGACAACTGAGCATTCTGACATTTACAGTAGAAGTATATAAATTGTGCTATCTATTATTTTCCTCCCTTTTTTATCAAATAGATCATATTGCTTTTTTCATTTAAAAAGAACTTGAACATATTAACAACAGCAGCCATTCCATACAGGGCCTAAATGTGATCTATTAATGAGTTAGTCAGTGAGTTTCAGTAAGCATTTACCGAACACCTATTTTCTGCTAGGTAATGTTGAAAACACCACAGAAAATAGGAGTGAATGAAACAGACCAACCTCCTGATTTCTTTGGCCATATTTGCTAATAGGACAATGAACTGAGGGTCATCTAAGTATGTAACAGGTCAGATGGTAAAAGAAGAGCAGGGTGCTAAGGACAGGGTTGACCCTGCTGTGCTAGCTTGGACTCTAATAAGGAGACATTGAAGGACTGATTGCACACTAAAGGACTCAACCACTATACTCCTGAAACACACATGTGGTAAATACTCTATTAAGTATCACCTCAGTGTAAATCACGGAAGCACTGAGGGCTGGTCAGGCACATCTAGGGAGCTCAGGGGCTGAACCAAGCACAGTGATTCAGACCAAGGACAGTTTGGAAGAACCTATCTATCATATGAGGTGGTCTCTCCCTAGCCTTCCCGTAGGTACTTGTACATCTGTATTTGTGTGTTTGTTCCCTGACTTGGCACTGATAACTCTGGAGCCTTAAGGCTGCAGTTTTGACGTATGCCTAAATAAAACTCTTGGTTTTTAAATCTTGACAGAAGACGATTCGGAGAACTTCGCTTGAAGACATAATACACTGTATTTAGTATCTCTGTGCTGTTGGGGGAGGAAAATACTATACCACAGAATGTATATTGTTCTTCAAGATTCTGTCACTGATGAGGAATTTGTTTGGCTTTAAAAGGAGCAAATGAGACTAGTTAGTTGCTGACCCTCCTTGTCCTAGCCCGGCTCTGGGCAGGTTTGCATGGTGAGGACCCTCTGCTGAATGTGGCTGACTAACCCATGCATGGCTTTTCCTTTCTGCAGCCAGCGAACTTCCCATCACCATGCCTCCCCCATGCAGGTGCATGCACGGAGGAAGTTGCTATTTTGATGAGCATGACCTCCCCAAATGCAAGTAAGTCTGAATGTTGAGGTCCCAGCCACAGTCTCTAGAGAATCTGAGACCTTAATATAGGTGGGAAAACAAGTGCAAGAACTTTCCAGTGCACTAGTTTTCATTTTTTGTCTTTAATGTGTATATTTGGTGTGTGGCCTATCATATGCCGTGGGGTGTTTCTTTTTCTGTCCTGGGTATTTGGTGTTCTGTATACCTCTTGAATCAGGCCGAGTAAGGGAAAAATTTCTCTATTATCTCATTGATTATGCATGATGGATTTTCTTCTTATGTGTCTGTTTCTGGGATACCCATGATTCTTATATTGGGCCTTTCGACGCTGTATCGGAGTTCCTGTAGGTTCCTTTCAAGTGTGTTTTTCAATTTATCAGTTTCTCTTCCATCTTATCTTCCAGTTCTGAGACTCTGTCTTCTACATGATCAATTCTATTTTTGAGACTCTCTGTTGAATTTTTTATTATACTGTTTAGATTTTTTAGTTCCAGTGTTATTTCAATCTGGGCTTTTTTTTTTTTTCAGTGTTTCTATATTCAGATCACTTTGCTTTTTTTTTTTCTTCAGTGTCTCTAGATCTGTTTTCAAGCTGTCTATTTTCATTCTAGTTGTGTCTTGTTTGCTTGTTTTCCTGGTTTTCTTTCCTGAGTTTCTTGTGTTCCTCTTCAAACTTGTTTAGGCGTTTATCTATATTGTTTTAGAGCTGTTTGGACAAATTTATAATCCATCTTTGAAACTCATTGTCTTGGTTATTGCTGTCCTGGATACCTCCCAATGGGCTGTCCTCTGTGAATCGAAAGCCTCAGGATTGGTGATCTTCAGGCGAGACATGTTTTCTTGGATTTTTGTGTTTTTTCTATTTTTCCTGTGAGATGTCGGCATCTGAAATTAGGCTGTTGCTTATTTTCTTTGATTTATATTGTTATTTTGCTTATGTTTACTGTCTGAGTTAGGTGTTCTATTTGTGTTTTCTATTTCTATTTTTAGGATGAGTAGATGTTGATTGTAGCTTTATTTGAAGTCTCTGGGTACTGATGTTTGGGCTGGTGGTCTTCTATCTGGGGTGCTATTTTTCAGCACTTAGATGGTGTTAGCAGCATCTATTTTTTTGTGTGTGAGGAACTAAATGCTTGGGCCTTCTGTCTGTAAAAATCATGTTGATGCATATCAGATGAATTATGTTATTTTTTTCAGAGGCTTTTTCTCTTTTTATTCTTTGAAGTTTGGTGCTGTATGAAATTTTCTACTTGGACTTATTTCCAGTATGTGTGTGATGGGAAGGGGTTGTCAGTCAGCAGGCAACCCAGAAGATCTTGGCTGGCCAGAAGCCTCCCACCCGAAACACATACTGACTGAGAGACCAGCTCACCTCACCAAGCTGCAGATACACCAGCAACTCTAGTTTTCACTTTTTACCAGCTTGTCCTCCCTTGGGAGTCTAGAGATTGTGCTTCTCTTTCAAATCATAACCAGGCATTGCGAGTCACTTGCAGATCTGACTCCAGTGCCCGTGCGCATTCTTAGGGATTCTGAGTTTCTAACACGCTCTCGGGGGTGCCACAGTTAGAGTGTCACGTCTGGAGGAGCGAGGAGTTAGATACAGGCAGCTGCTCACTTGGGATGGTGGATGAGGGTCGTGGGAGGACAGTTCTCACAGCCCTGCTTCAGCCTTAGTGTTATCTTTCTGTTATCTGATTTGCCACTAGTGCTCTGGAGCCTTTGGTGAGGAGCAGCAAGACTGGGCTAGATTTGAAATGAAAAACTTCATTTCATGAGGGGATGATTTTGTTCATAAAAACGTGTCAGAGAAACTAGTGCAGCTACAGTGGTTATTCTTCCTCTGTAAGGAGGAAATGCATGGAGCAGAGAAGACACCCGTATATATAATATATAATTAGTCTGACCTGTGTAGAGGGTACTGCACTGAAAGTGAATTTCTAGAGTCAGAGCACTGCTCTTGGTGTTCTTTTAGCAGGACGAGCAGAAGTGGGGCCAGCTGTGTTGTTTGTTCCACATGTAATTCACTAGATCCAGGTTCTCTTTGGCTCTGAATGTACTGATAAAATTGCAGTACAACCCAAGAAGTGACTCATTCTCCTTTGTGTTTTTAGGTGTTCTAGTGGCTATACAGGAGAATACTGTGAGATCGGACTGTCAAAAGGCATCCCTCCTGGGACGAGTAAGTTTTAGGGGTATTAGCGACCTGCGATGGTCACGACCCGCATGTTCCTTTTAACTTGTCTTTGAAGGACACGTGGCTCTTGCTCTGGGTTTGCTGCTGTTCTTGGCTCTTCCACCTTGTGCTGATGAGCTTGTTTCTTCTGTCTTCTCCGGCAGCAATGGCGGTGCTGTTGACAATGCTCCTCATCATCATCATTGGGGCTCTGGCGCTGTTCGCATTTTTCCACTACAGGAAAACTGGCTCTCTTTTGCCTGCTCTGCCCAAGCTGCCAAGGTGGGTTTCATTATGTGGAGTGTTGATTTGCAGAAACTTAATCACATGGATATCTGAATCTTTTAAAGTACAATATGTGGTCCATCTATTCTGGGAAATAAAAAGGGTGTGTGTGTGTGTGTGTGTGTGTGTGTCTGTCCCCACTCTGCCTCCTAACTGGCTGCTATGAGGTCAGCAACTTGGCTCTCGCACATACTTCCTACCATGATATGCCGCCTCTCCAAAGGTCTTCCTGCCTTTCTGCCTATCTATCTGCCTGTCTGCCTGTCTCTTCTCTGTTTCTGTCTCTATCTCTGACTTTTTTTTGAGGCAGGGTTTTATTGTAGCCCACACTTGCCGCCTCCTTGTTTCGAGATCTCAGGCACGTATCACCTCACCACTACCGTCAGTAGTGAGGATTTAAAGCAGTTTCTTCATATCACAACTTCTTTATGGAATACTTCTGAAGCTTGAGTGACAGATCTCATTTCACAGCATGGGGTAGGGTAGATCAGAGCCTGCCATGTGTCATGTTGACTTTATTTCTATAACCAGACCACTGGATTTCTCAGTTCTCCTATTTAAGAATGTGCTTTAATGTGTCCAGGCTAACAATGGGACCTACTACTGTATTTTGTAATATTTTATTTATTTTTAAAATTTTATTTAATTAAAAAAATTTGGTGTTGAATACACGAATACGGTGAATGTGATATCTTTACCCTTTAATCCCTCTCCCCTTTCTTTTCCCCTCACAACTCTTCATCTCCCTTGCCAGATTGCCTCCTATTTTCAAATCTTTTCACTTGCGTGGTCCCCTGTGTTTCATCTAGTCTTTGTTGACACATGCCTGACATGATTCGTATTCCAGAAAGTGTCATATATCAGTGGGTATACCATTGAGGAGAGCATCTTTTTTTCTTCCCTATCACATTAATCCTTGTCAGTCTCCCAGGGAGGTGTGGCACTTCTTGAGATATTTCCCCTTTCATAGTAAGATGTCAAAAGGACAGTTTCTGTGCGTTTTTGTGAAGGTATACGTTTGCCATAAAACTATGTATACCACACACCTGTCATGCTCAGAAGATAACGTCTGGCCTACCACTGTCCCACTTCAGGCTCCTATAATCTTACACTCCCTCTTCCTCCTCAATGTTCTCTGAACCTTGGTGTGAGTGTGGATGTGGCTTTGATGTCATGGGCCAAGCAGTCTGTAGTCAACTTATTTTCTACATTCTGTAGTAAATACTTTCTGTTGCAAAAGATTAAGTTCTGAGTGATCCTATAATTATACCTATATTATGGGTATAATAACAGGTATTTCAAAGGTAGTTTATAGTATCTTCATAACCAAACATTCACAGTCTTCACTCCCCCCCCGGGTTCTATGTCTTCCCCTTTTATAGGTGCTAGTTGTAATTTTGTGTGTGTGTGTGTGTGTGTGTGTGTGTGCACATGTGTGTATGAGAGGGCACTGTGTGTCCCTGTGGATGACCAAGGGTAACTTCAAGAATCATCCTGGATTACTTCTACCTCCTTTTTGCTTTGTTCTGGGATTTCCCAGGTTCCGCCCACTAGGGTTGGAAATATGGAGCACCACAATTTCTGTCTGGTGTTTTTATGTGGGACCTGGGATCCGAACTCAGGACTTTCTGCTGGCGAGGCAGAGTCTTAACTCCTGAGCCATTTCTCTAGCCCTGGGGGCAATATTTTATTTATTTGAGTGAGAAGAATGTGTGTGTGAAAAAGAGAGAGCATGCACGTGGTCCTGTGAATAGTCAGAGGACAATTTTCACAAGTTGACTCTTTCCTTCAGCCATGTGGGCCCTGGGGAGGGAGCTCAGGGGTTAGGTTTACACACATGTGACTTTACCTATAGAGCCACCTCACTGACTCTACTCCTCCTGCTTTTGTATTTGCCTTGTGCTTTGTGATAGGAATTGGATAGTCCACTTATGATTCAGCCATGTGGAGGAAAACTAATCAATACAAATATTCTTTGAAAATGACATGTTTGGTTCCTTTTAGCTTAAGCAGTCTCGCCAAACCTGCTGAAAATGGAAATGGGGTGACCTTCCAATCAGGGGCTGATGTTAACATGGACATTGGAGTGTCTCCTTTTGGCCCTGAGACTGCTATTGACAGATCCATGGCAATGGTGAGTGCAACTTCCGTATGATGACTGGAAGGTTGTCATGTTCACTGCATAACCTATCTTGGAGACTCAGTAAAACTCATCTCAGGAACATTGAAATTAAGTCTGCCCTTTATAAGCCATCCCAGAAAACACTAGGTCTGTTGCAGAAATGTGTAAAAAGCCATCAGTAGCACAAATAGAACTGTAGTTCTCTAAGTCATATCTCTGTTGGAATCATAAGCAGTCTTAAGTTTACTTGAAATATTATTAATGAGTTTCTTGGTATTTTATTGGGAGGTGGGAGAAAATATGGTATTTTGCTTTCATTTCATGATAAATTCACAGAAGAACAGAGAACATACTGTTCCAAGTGCCTATTTTTTTTTTTTATCAATGTATAGCAAGTGTAATCTAAGTGTGATAGACACTGTCTGGCTCCCACATGATGGAGCCATCTCTGTCCTATGAGGATCAGTGACGGTACTTGTATGACCTTAGCTTGTCTCTTTCATCAGTATTGGCGTTTTCTCCCCCATCAATCTTTCTCCTCCCCACCTGAAAGTATTACCTGATATAATACTTTGTCTATCTTCTTCTATCACCCACACTCCATGCCATTGGTCCATTAAAGGCCATAAAAAATTAGGTATAAGCAGAATATTTG
This sequence comes from Typhlomys cinereus, assembly GCA_023101885.1. NCBI lineage: Eukaryota > Metazoa > Chordata > Mammalia > Rodentia > Platacanthomyidae > Typhlomys > Typhlomys cinereus. Next base: position 5,011,580 of record JALPQD010000017.1, on the reverse strand, counting down.
TGCTTTTTAGCGCTAATGGCGTAGTTTCTTTATGTAAATTTAGATATTACTTTGCCATTTGAAAATGGTGGATTTCTCTTGCTCTTTTCTCACCCCACTATTTCAACACTCTCATATTTTGGATGACTTTGGCAAAGTGCATAAAGATTGAAAAGACATCTTCCTGCCTATGTGAATCAGATCAGTGTTTGATATGATCTCTCTCTCACTCTCCCCCCCCTTTCCCTCATCAGAATGAACACTTCGTTATGGAGGTGGGGAAGCAGCCTGTGATATTTGAAAACCCAATGTATGCATCCAAGGACAGTGCTGTTAAAGTGGTCCTGCCTGCTCAGGTAAGATGTGCTGTCTTGTCTTCCAGCTAGTGCTGCTGCTGGATCCCCCTGTCGGGGAAGGCCCCTCCTGTCGGGAAAGGCCCCTTGAGGTCTCTCCTAACCATCCCTGCTGGTGACAGGAAGCACAACAGCACATATTCTCTGCGGTCAATAGAACTGTACCCAGACACAACCCCCGTGAAACATTCAGGGCCCTGGGTCGTGGCACTGGTGGGAGGTTCTGCCACTATGCCAAGATTCTTACTGTCATTCTGAATCTCTGAGAGGTTTCAGATCAATTGGTACAAGCCTATTGAAAGGTTCAGGAGAACAGGGCCTGAAATTTCACAAACTCCTCTAAATATCTACGAACTGAAGGTAGGGGATCCATGAGATGTGATGTAAGGTGAGTTAAATGGATAGGACCTCCTTTTTTGAAAAGGTCTGCAAAATTGGCAGACAGATATCCGTATTTCCTTTGCAGCCCTACCACTCAGTACTCTTGAGTAGATGGATGTGTAGATAAAAGGAAGATTTCATTACGTCTGAGCCAATGGCTCAGTCACTTCTGGGGCTGATGGCCATCTTTCTGTCCAAACAACTGTAGCTTGACAATGAATAGTTCTCACTGTTGTTGAACATATTTCTTTCAACATAGATGCTTTAATATGAAACAATAGAAGTTTTTTCTTTCAACAGACATTTTTTAAAAATAGCTTTCTTAAGGGCAGAAACATTTGAATCTTGAAAGCATTTTCCCTGATCCTTTCATAACTAGATAGGAAAACTCAATACATGAAGCAGAGACAATGTTTTCACCTGATAGTTTCATTTGAAATAAAATGAGGCCACATGCAAACATATACTCCAGTTTATAAAGAAACAGTGTGGTGGATGGAAAAGTATAGGGAAAATGCCTTCCCTGTAATTTTCATGTTAGTGGTAATTTAGGTTTAAGAGAGAGCTCAGTATTATGTAGGTAATATAAAAATGTGTAGATGAATATTAATTCCATTTGACTCATGCTTAAAAAATTCAACTGTGAAATCACTAATTTTATTCTTAGTCGTCAGAGGTGAGATTCTGTTTCCTAGTGAATCTGGCCCAGTTATTATTCATGCTGTTATTTAAGGTGTGGCCGCCAGCATACAACTAAAGTATCTTTTGTCCAAAATCATAGTGAAAAGTAATGAGTCAGAAATGCAATAAGAACTTCTCTGACACGCGACAATGGAACAGTGTGGAGGTATCTGCCTCCCAGAGTTAACCCAGGAAGTAAGCATTTGGTATTCTTGGTTTGGGGAAGCAGGAGTGGCTTCTGGGGCTACTGATGTGATAAAATAGTGCCTAGTCATGTCTGTGAGGGGCAAAGTGGAGAACAGGTAGTAAGAGAGTTTTACAAGAGACCTTAGGGCAAAGTTATTTGCTGCCAATCTCTTCCAAAAGTCCACGAAGGCCTTCAATATATTTGCAGGTAACTCTATCAGAAAATGTGGAAAACAAGAATTATGGAAGTTCCACCGATCCTTCTGAGATAGTCCCAGAACCAAAGCCAACCTCCCCAGGAGCAGATGGAATTCAGGTAACAGCGATGGACTCCTTTGCATCTTCTGGGTTGGTATTTGGGAGACCATGTTACAAAGAAAGGAAGACACAGACTTCTTCAGAGAAAGGACATCACATTTGTGAGGTTTGCTTAGCATGCATAAAGATGTCATTGTGTTTAGAAAGCATAAAAGAACCTTTTTTAAAATAATGCAAGTTATTTAGCAATACTGCTGTTACCAGTGTCAATCACCAGGTGGCACCAGTTCACACCTTCTTCATCTCTAACCAGGAAAGGTATTTAGTGTTGAGATTTAAAAGAAGAAAATACATTTGATGGATTTTCTCTGTCATATTTGTTTTCAATTCATGGACTATTTGGAACATAATTCAATGCGTACAGATGGTATAAAATCATATTAACAGATTAATAGAGAAAATATTATCGCTAGTTTTAATGGACACATGAAGCTTTCCAAGTTCCAGCTCTGAGAACTGCAGTTCTCAACAATGTTTCTTTTAGTGGCACTATCACACAGTGTGTGGGATAGTTCTTTGTGATTTAGAACATTGTTGGGCGTCTAAATAGTCCTAATCCCCTTTCAGCTAAGTCCAATATTGTCTCCCCTAATTCAATGTGATCATTAAATGATACCTTACACATGCACACACATGAACACACATACACATTCCCGTGAACAATAAGGTCAGGAACATATTGGATCTAAGGATCTATGACTAATTTGGTGAAGTGATGTAGAGAAACCAAGTTTTAAAGTGGTAGCATTTGATTTGATCTTTATTGATCAAGTTGCATAATCTATAAACACAATTGGAATGTGCAAATTTAACTTGGAAAATCTCCTTGGTTGGGACCATATACAGAAATGATGCCTTTTTCCCATAGGCAAGGACTCCCAACATTCATTGTCAGAGACATCCCATAAAGCACTTGGGTTACCTGAGTCTCACTTCTCTTGTCTCCTAGTAGGCTTTCATGTTGCAACTGCAATTCTGCAACTGTGACCAGCCGACTGTTGCCTGAGAGGTCAGAGACAGGGTGCTGTTTGGATTCTTCAGTCCCCAAGCCTCTGGGTCCCTTGAATTTTCACTGCCTGCTTGTGAGCTCAGCTTTACCTGCTGAGCTAGTTCACGAGCCCCCGGTGCCTGGTTGTGTATCAACTTTCAGCTCTTCATTTTGCTGTGACTCAATATGTGTCATGTGAATATAGTAAAAGAACCTGCCTCACGGGGCTGTCAGATGAAATCAGCACGGAACGATTCTGATGCACAGCAAAGACTTTGTGAATGCTGGTCATGGTCGTTATTGTGTTACTGCAGCGGAGAACACGGTGACGTGAGAGCATACTTCAGCTGACAGAGAGTTGACATACTGTTTTGGACTCATGCCTCTAGCTCCCAGGAAACTCTAGAAATCTTAAATGCCTGTGTGTCTTGAGGTCATGTGTCCTTGAGGTTATGTGCTGAGCTGACTAGGTAGCGTGAATCACGTGCTGCAATTCTAAAGCAAGGAAGGATTTTTGAATACTTCGATGTAAATAGCCAAGTGACTTCAGGAACCATAAGAACTGAACAATGTTGCGCTTGAGCCACGTCTCAGATTTCTGGGTTCTTTGGTGAGAAGAACTTGAGAACCTAGACCCAAAGAAAAGAAATTCAGAAAGAAAAAATCAAAATAAAAACAGTGTGACTGAAAACTTTCTGTTCCTCCTTTTCATTTAGGCCACAAAATGGAGCATCTTCAAACGAAAACCAAAGCAAACAACCAACTTTGAAAATCCAATCTATGCAGAGGTAAGTTTTAATTTTCTTCTTCTTAGCATAGCCATTCTTTTTAAGAAACACTTTGCTTGGCTAGGTGAGACATACTCTCAGATTATGTTGACTAAACTGATCAAGGTTAGGCCGCACCCAGAGCTTGTTTAAAGTCATACTTGGGAATAAATGGCTGATTCATGTCTTCTGTGGTTGCAGATGGACAATGAGCACAAGGAAAGTGTGGCCGTGGCCCCACCTCCATCCCCTTCTCTCCCTGCTAAAACTCCGAAGAAAGACTCAACTTCAGGCTACACAGCAACAGAAGACACTTTTAAAGACACTGCAAATCTTGTTAAAGAAGATTCGGAGGTATAGCCCTATCAGCTATTTAGGGAACCATTAGGAACTCAACTTTTGCACGTGTATTTTTTACAAACAAATGGAAAAAGTTAACATTCAGTACTTTATAAAGAATATATTTTTCTGTTTGCCTACAGTCAAATGTGTCTTGTGTCTTTTTTTTACTTATGCATTTCATATTTTTACAAATAATTATCACGATGTACTATATATGTATATCTTTGCACTGAAGTTGTCTGAAGGTAATAGTATAAATATATTGTATATTTGTAAATTTGAGGACAATTATCACATCACTGAATTTGCTAATAAAAGTGTCTGTGGGTTGGCAATCATTGCAATGAGTGAGGAAAGGAATTGGCTTGGGCGATGTCACCATCTCTTTTAAGCTTATCCAGGGAGGTTCAGTGTCAAATCTTGGATCCAACTTTACTCATCAGCACTTAGCTAATGCTTACTATACATGTCAGCTTGATGGACTGGTATATTGACAGAGGCTACTGTAGATGCTTCAGACAAGACAGAAGAGACAAAGAGTGACTCAGTTTCCCCCTTTTACAAACTTATGTCTCTCTAACCCGGCTGGCACAGTCTCACAAGAGCTGTCTCCCTTGCTACCACGTCAGCATCTGTATTTGGATTGCGTCCTGCACTGAGTTTGTGGTTCAGTGAATGAGTTCTTTGACTTGACAACCTTACAGCAAGCATCTTGAGTGTCTGTCTTAGTGTTAAGAGCTTGGCGGTCAAATCTGTGTCTTCATAGAATAAGGTACAAAGCAAATGCCAGTTCAGCGATGTCTCGGCTGGGTTACCGATTCTGTGTACAAAAATACCATTTATGTGAACTATTTATTTCCTAAGTTGAACATGAATAGAAAGGGAAAACATTCTTATTGAGCCTTTTTCAGGTCTTTGTCTAAATCTGTACATTTATGTCAGTTTGTACTGTGTAGCCCAGCCCTCCTTTCCAGTAGTTGCTGTAGTTCCCATAACAGGAACCATGGCAGGAAGATACATTTTCCATAGCATGTAGCATCCTTGGTTCTCTGTGCTAATATTGCACATATGTTAAACAATGAATGAATGGATGGATGGATGAATGAAATAAATATACTACTGATTATTTTATTCTTGAGTTCCCAAAATATTTGTTACTCATTTTGAGTACTGATTGTAATTACTTTGAAATGTACTTTGATTAGTAAAGCAACTGGAAATGATGCTGCTGAAAGATTTCTAATAAATGTGTATTTTATCAGAAATCTGTGTGATTTTGGTTGTGATTTGTTTGTTCTTTGAGGCGTAGAAAGCCTGCTTGCTGTCTGTCCATTAATTCCATGATACTTCTTTCTGGATGTGAGTCTAAAGCACTTGGTTCAAACATCAACAGACCTCTGCTTTTGTTTTGTTTGTGCCCATGATATCATGGAATAAGTTCTAGGAAACAAATAGGATCCTAGAAATTAGTAGTAGACAAAGCCTTGCTTAGTCAACAATTTGTGAGTCATTTTGGCTGCTGTCTGTGATCCATGTGGGCTACAAAGGAAAGATACATAGTCCCCTGTTCCTCTGGCTAGTGACCCTGTTGAACCCTATAGGCTGGGAGGACAGTTTGCAGGCAATTTTGCATTTAGACCAGGTCCTTGACCATCTTGCATTATCTGAGCCTCAACTAGTGTCCTCCAAAATTGGTTATGAGAATCCAGTGTGAAAACAGATGTAGCCTACCTGGACATGGTGGAGGGGTCTAGGACCTGAATATTTGGGAGGCTGCTGTAGGAGGACCACAAGTTCTAGGCCCTCTTTGCTACATAGTAAGTCTCTCTCTCTCTGTCTCTCTGTCTCTCTCTCTTTCACCTTGCATCCCAAATCCCAGGCAAATGAGCTGGAAAAGCTCAGAGCAAAGCAATCCAGGATGTGGAGGCACAGGCACATATACTCAAGTGCCTTCTTCTGTACACACACACACACACACACACAAGCACACACACACACCATTGAACCAAACTTTCTGATGGCAAACAACTGAACCGCTCTCTTCCATTTTTTTTTTTTTTTCCCTCCTCTTTCCATCTTATCCACCTGTCCGAGGAATGGTCTCGCCCACAGTGGTCTGGGCGTTCCCTTGTCAGTTAGCCAACCTCTCACAGCGTTGCTCAGGCTTGTGTTAACAACTAATTCTGCACAGCTGTGTCCAGAGTTTGCCTTCACTGTCAAGCTGACACAGGTGTAAGTAGCACAGCCTTTTCAACTGGCATTACTTAGTTCTTTAGCTCCTTGAGCAGTGAGCGTGGCCTTTTACATGTGAAAAATAAGCCAATCACTTAAATTTCTGGTATAAGCCCTGAAGAACTCTACTGTTGCAAATGTTTTATTTTACCAAGGAGCCGTAGTGCAACAGTGCCTCCTTTACTGAGGCTCTGGGAAGACTTAAAAGCAAACCCCTACTTGGATTCATGGAGCTAGTCTTGAAGTCAGCTTCCAGTTCCCTCCTGCCTATGAGGCCTCTCCCTCTTGCCCTGAACCTCAGCTTGGGGGAATGTGGTTCAGAAGACAGGAGAGAGAAGAAGCTGAAAAGAGCAAGAACAACTTGGGCCCAGTAAGCCCATGGGAGTGGCTCCCTCTGGGGTGGGGCTAGGAGGTGAGAAGCTCTGATTCCCAGAAGACTTGGCCTCAGGCCCAGACATTGGGTGTTGGACAAAGACCTAATCTACCCAATCTCAGCAGTTCAAGTATTCACAGAGTAAAGCAAGAAGAAGAACCTGGTCTCCTGCAGTTCTGTCTGCATCTGAGCCATAGTTTGGATTCAGCTAGCGCCTGCCAGCTGGAGCTAGACTTGAACCACCAGTTGGCACATTGCATCTATGAGAAATTCATTCTTAATCCCAAATAGTTAATGGTGTAGGTCTCAGAATAAAACTTGTTCTGTGCTGTACGCTGGGGACTCAGACAGACCAGGTCTATCTGGATGTGTGTGAGGAGAGATTACAGCGAGTTCTATTTATATAACAATAGCTTCCAGGCCCCAGAAGGGGAGCAAGGTAACTTCTAGGGCTGACCAGCAGGCCCAATGTAGAAAATTCTTGAATCCGTGGGAGGGAGCCAACAGAGGCCAAGGACACTTTCTGCTCTGTAGCATTGCAGAAAGCGTTGGGACGGGGAGAGCTCCCCTAGAGGAGCTGGCTGTGTTCAGCAGCCCGCGTCCTGAGGTGGCTCCTGGAGGGCTATTCTTCGGCTCCCAAGGAAGAGAGTCCTTTCCTAAAAAATAGGTTCTTTCCCTCTCGAGTATATGAGTTGCAAAGCCATACTTTAACCATATAAATCCCTTCTGCTTTCATGTCTCCTTTTTTAAAGTTACAAATGCAGCAAGGTCTGAATGCAGATTGTTGCATTTACTACAATGATTTCCAGTTCTGTCTATTCCTTGACAACATGATCTTATTCTTCTTTACAGATGAATAATACTCTGTTGTATACCTATAGAATATTATTTTTAATCCATCTGTTGATGGACATCAAGACCAGTTCTGTAAGTTGTCTACGTATGAATAAGGAAGTGATAAACCTGGATGTATTGTAAGTTGATTTGATTCCTTTAGGCATATAACCAAGAGTGCTGTACTTGTATCATTAGTAGTCCTCATTGCTTGAGAACTGAGTGCAGTCATTTTTAGGTACCTGTATTGGTACTATTTTACTATAATTAAATCCCTGATATGGGCTACTTATGAATAAAAGAGGTTTATTTAGTTCATTGTTTGGGAAGTTCTTAGTTCATGGCCTAGGCAAGGGCAGTGAAGGGGTCTTCTAAGTGGAAATCCTCCAGTGACTCAAACACCCTACCTTTAAAGGTTTTACTACCTACCAACAGAGTCACCATGTAGAACAGTCCTTTGGGATGGCACAAGTAAGTTGTATTAGACCATCATAGGACCACATCAAAGATGTATCTTACTAGTGAAAAGGGTCTTTTTAAAAAAAAATCTTGGGGGGTGTGGGGTGTGTGTGGGTGTATCAGAGGGCACTGTGCGTGCTTGTGGAGTCCCAAGGATAACTTCGGGAATCAACCTGGATCATGCTACCTCCTCTTTGCTTTGCTCTGGGGTTTCCCAGGCTCAGCCTTCCAAGGCCAGAAGTACAGGCTGCTGCCATTTCTGCCTGGTGTTTTTTACATGGGAACCAGAATCTGAATTCAGGACCTTCTGCTTGCAAGGCAGAGGCTTAATCCCTGAGCCATCTCTCCAGCCAGAGAGAGGTCTTCTTACCAGAGATCAGTGACTGTGGCTGAGTTAAAGCTGGAGAATGTATAATGGATGGCCAGATTACTGTCTGGCAGCCGATGGCTTTGGTCAGTCGACAGAGGAGTCCACAAGGACGGAGGCTCCATCACTTCCAGGAAGACAGTGGTCTGCCCACTCTACCAAACTGTGACCTTCTTGGCTGGTGCTGCTGGAAGAAAGGAGAGGAAGTCTGACAAGGAGATTTCTACAATACACTTTGATGCTTGGGAATTCACCCTGTAGAATTTGGCTCCTGTTCTCCTCTCTAACGAGGAGAGTGGGGAGGAATATGTGAAGGATACGTGCAAGTATAAATGGGTCCAACAGATTGCATAAGGCATAATTGTTTCCAATGAGCTTCCAGGCTCCCCTGGTTAGCTACAAGAGACTGATTTGGCAACTTAACCCACAGGGCAGCCAAAACCCATCCCTACCTCCTCCCACTGCATGCAAGAAGGATGCTGGGAATTATTGCCAAGAGATCAGAAAAAAGCAAATATGGTAGGATTAATCCAGCACATGCAGCGTCTGGCACGTGTCTGAATGTGGTGTCTCTAGAACATCACAGCTCTTGTCATAGGCTGTGAAAACACTGATTCTCTTTAGTGTCCTCAATATCAAAAGCAAAGGGGGAAATATTGCAAAATAGGACGGAAGTTAATTCCAAAACTAACCTGACCCCCATACTCATGCCCAGCAGAGGGAGTCACCAGAAAATGAGGTTTTGTGTCCCCTGATCAGAGGGACCACCTGGATGAGTCAGCACATCTGCAGGAGGTGAATGAACAAACACCAAGGGTTGCAATAAAGCCTGCACGTAGCCACTCAGTCAGGAGGCAGCCGAGGCCCGCAGGCTGGGAGCGGGAGACCTGTGCTCCCACATTGTTCTGTGTCCTGGGGAGGTCATTTGCGGTCATTTTCCCATCTAGAATAGCATGATTTAGTAAGGGAAGATACAATCTAAAGGAATGCTAAAGGTGTTGTTGCCTTGGAGATTTCTTTTCCTCCTCACCCATTGCTAGATTCATGGCTGAATACTGGGTTAGCAAAAGAAAACAGATTTGATTTTTTTTTTTAAATGCAAGTTTGACCTGACAAGAGCATCTACAGCCAGGAAGATGAAGGAAGCAGAGGTCAATGTGTATACTTCATGCTTTGGTTTGCTGAAGAGTAAACAGATGGCGTATAGTTGAGAGCAAACAGACATGCCCCAAGGGTGATGGACTGGGGAGGTCATAAGACCTGCCTCCTCCCGGCCTTCTCTCTGTCCCTGTATCTTTCTTTGGCCGTTCCCATCATCTAGAATCAGGGTCCAGGACCTGCTTCAGGGAAGCTCAGGAAATCCTAGATTTTGTGACCTGCTTCAGGATACAGGGGCAGAAAGAGAGGTTCTGATGTATTTCACATGCCAGCACGTTCTATTGTCGATTGTACCCTTGAAGTCCATCAGTAGATGGAGTTTATAAGCAGCAGGCACGTCACTCTATTTCATACCCAGGGAGGAGCCAGCTATGGACGAAAAAAAAACAAACAAGGAGAATTAGGAACGAGGAGCTGGAGAATATTGTTGGCAGGTGGTTACAGGTTGCCAACGTGGTAATCATTTTCTGCCAGCCTGCGGAGGAAGAAGTGACAGCAGTGCTTTGTCATCCATGTTGCTAGGGTTGTCTTGTTCTGTTTGGCAGCAAGCAACCTTCCCTGGTTCTCCACTTTCAGACAAACAGTGGCTTTTACCCAGCAAGGCAGGCACATTTGGCTCTGGCTTGGTCCCTACCTGTTCTCTGAGTTGTAGGGGCGGGATCACTTTGCCACTCAGGATTCTGTCCTAGAAAAGTCACACATAATGAATGCAGAATTCTTTTCCATAATTATGTTTAGTCCAAGAATTCCCCAAAACTCATTGCTGCATCTTATTAGAGAGACACGCTCGCTTTGGAGTTTCGCCTCCCCATGGTCCCACCTCCAAGGGAGCAGCCAAACAAAGGCAGAAGTATGGAAGCCAAAGCGATTATTTGGGCTGGAGTGGCAGGTCGGAGAGACTGTAAAGAAATGATACGCACAATTAGCAGCCTGGCAAGTTTACAGACATGACCCGGTTAAGTCTCCCCACGATCCCCTGAACACACGGAGGGGGGCTTTGTAACATAGTTTAGCTTTTTAGACATCCTAGTTGTGATGAATATAGAGCAACTGCAGCTGATTGACAGTTGAGTTGCGGCTATTTTTACCCAGAGAAGCTTTTGTGAGAGAGGGAAGGTGAGATGTCTTTCAACATCAGCAGTCCCCACTCCCGAGTGAGCTCAGCCTTCTCTCTCTCTCTCTCTCTCTCTCTCTCTCTCTCTCCCCCTCTCTTCTCCTTATGGTCTCAAAAGTGCCTTGGCTCAGGCTCAGAGAGGTCGGAGGGAGAAACTAAGCAAGGGTCACACTGCTAATTTTCTTTCTTCTTTATATTTTGTGAGCCATGGTTAGTGCCTGAATTTTTTTAAAAGACCCAAAAGCATAGAGTGGGGGGACTTGAGTATTCTATTTGCATATTAATGCCAAGCCTCTGTGGCCCAATTATTTCAAAGGTTGTTGCCAGGAGCTCAGCTTTGAGAGGGGGCCTCGTTCAAGGGGCTTCTAGAGAGAGCAGAAGTGCCTGAATTGCACCAGGGCAAGGACTAAAGCTTCTGCAAGTGGCCACTTATGCCCTCTTGCCCTCTCTCTGAAAGGCCGACAGACAGTGTGATGCGAGTATAGGGTGGGCAGAACTTTACAGATGGAGGTTGCTTTTCTTTCATGCCTTGGAGAATGATCACTTTAAAAATTTTATTTACATTTGTTATTGATTGGTTTCTGAACTATTCTGAGCTATTGTAAGGGACAATACTAGCTGGTTTTGGGGGGTTCTGGTTTTCCAACAGAGACCATGAGGACTAATTTTTCTTTTTCTCGTAGTACTATGCTGGAGACATCTTGGATTTAAGTTGTTCAAAGTGGTTTTCTTACTGGGAAAGAGTTTGTTCAAATTTGTTTCAAAAGTTGGTTGACTGTGCATCATTTCTAAGAGGCATTTCTTAGGGATAGAGGGAGCGCCGGTGTTGGTGTTAATTTCCAGTACTTAAAGTCAAGCAAGGGTTGAGGGGCTCTGGGGATGTCTGGGGTTTTACGAGCACCAGGCGCCCCCTAGTGTCCACGTGGCAGCACTAACCTTGCCTATTTTTATTGGCCCCAGAACTGGGCTTTCCTGGGAGAAAGGAGAGCCTCTGTTGCAGTTCGCCTGCGTTGTTGCTGATAATGACCATCAAACGGCTTAAGGGAACAGTTCTCAGTCCAGCTTGACGGGAGCATGCGCCAAAACCAGGGCCGAGGGAACTGGCCACACTATAACCACATAGCGGCTGAGAGATGGACAATCCTTGCTTGCCAAACCAGTATGTCTGCCCAAGTAAACAGAAGGATGCCCACTCTCTCAGCCAGCATTCTGTGATTTATTCCAGGGCTTAATCCCACTCACCATGGGCTGGGCCTTCCCCATCAGCTAGACAATCTCCTGCAGGTTTGCTCTGGGCTTAACTCAATCACTAATTCTCTACAAATGTGCCCAGAGCTCAAACCCTCAACTGTCAAGTTGACACCTGTGCCCAACTATGACAGCCTCCCAGGATTACTATTCCTTCCTTGGGGGCACTAGGATGAGTTTCGGAAGGAAAGAAGGACCGGGTGCAGGAGCGACGTATCCAAAGCATTGGGTAGGTATCTTGTGCCACAACCTCTCAGTAAAGAGCAACAAGTGCCCACATTTCCTTGCTGATTATTTTTAGAGAGCATGCTCATACAGTGAAAGGAGGTGAGGTGCTAGAGCTTGAGATTAGTAGAGGCCAACAACCACCATAACTGCTAGCACAAAATGTGCCTTTACATAGACAATTGATCTTTCTGGGCAAGATGTTCACAGTAGTGTTGAGATGAATATATTTTGGGGGTTATTAGGCACATCCTGTGAAAGGAAGAGAGCATATAGATGAAACAATAAAATGCTGCTTCCTCAGTTAACCCTGCCTGCCATTTGCCTCTGGCCCCTCCCTCTTACCATTTGAAAATTTATGGGGATGTTTATGGATAAGCTATTTATATCCATATGATAGAAGATAAAGAATTTTTTGTGGGCCTTTCCTGTTATACCTGTAATAATCTTTTTTTTTCCTAAGACAGGGTCTCACTATGTTGTCCAGTCTAGCCTTGAACTTGTGATCCTTCTGCCTCCACTCCCCAAATGCAAAGAATACAGCTATGTGCCATCATGCTTGCCAGCTTAATGGGATTTCAGAAGTAGGTTTCTATTAAACTGTTGATTTATTTTCTTTTCCTACACAACTTTTTGTTAAATCTTTTGAAATAGTAAAGTTTTGATACTTTTTAAAAATATTTTTTTCATGTATTTGTTTTCAGCTTATTTATGACCATTTGCTCTATGACAAGAAACTACTGGGTCATAGCACTGAGGCTCATGATGATCCAGTGGACTAAATGAAAAAACCCCGGATGAGTTACCAAGGAGCCTCTGGCACAGGTCCTGACAGGACTTTTGACTTCACTAAAAGTCACCGGTCACATTTCCTGTGATTCCACACCAGCCAACTAACAAAATCTTTTTTTCTTTTTTTTTTAATTATTATTATTCAATTGTATGTGTGTGTGTGTATTGTGTGTGTGTGTGTGTGTGTGTGTGTGTGTGTGTGTAGAACCACGGACGAATTCAGGAACCACCATGGACGCCGCCTCCTCCTCCTCCTCCTCCTTGTTTACTCTGCCCCGGGATTCACACGATCCGCCCTACCAGGACCAGAAACGCAGGCCGCCTATACATGGGGTCTAGGATTCGAACTTAGGGCTTTCTGCCTGCAAGGCAGAGGCTTAACCCCTGAGCCACCTCTCCAGCCCCCCAAATCTTTTTTTCTAATAAGCCTCAAATCCCTTTAGCTTCCACTTCATTTTCAGCTCATGTGAGGGCAGCTTTTCTATCACAAAAGTGTTAGTAGTCTTGAGTAGAAAACACTGTTCTGCCACGTATATTGATGCTGGAGGAAGAAGAGTTGTTGGTGGCTCAGGGGACATAGTGTTTTGGTTCTCTTCACTTGCTGGATGAATGCTTGGAAAACAATTTAGGGAATAAGGAATCTTCGTTTCAGCTTATGGTTTTCTAGCTTACAGTCCATTTGGATGGGAGGGAACTCAACATCAGGAGCTAAGGGAACGGGCCATAGTAGAGGCACAGGAGAGCTGAGAGAGGGGCATAGTGGGATTGCCAGTCTACTAAAATTCTAAACCAATTCTCTCCATTTTATCCACCTGCCCAGTGAATGATTCTACACACCATTTTCCAGGTCTTCCCACATTAATCAGATACTCCCCTGTAGTCTCATCAGAGACTTGCCTTAACTGAATAACCCAAAGACAATGTGAGAAATGTAGATTATCTGTTCATAGCAAAGTCCTAACTAAAAGAAAGAGGAGGAAATTTGAGTACATTGATGGATCATGTTGATAACCTGCTGTGGGTGTGGCAGTGGTTGGGACATGAAGACACTTTTGGGTCCCAAGTTGGTCGCTGGGCATATGTGTGACAGAGACTGTATTCAAATGTGTGTGAGAGAGACAACACATGAATATGCGTGTGTGAGAGAATGTGCATTTTGGTATATGTGAGTGTGTGCGAGTCTATGTCTTTGAGCACATCACTCAGTCTTTTCCTAAATTCTAGTTTCTTACTTATACAATGGAGCTTCATGGTATCATCTAATTCATAATGTCATTGAGAAGATAAATTCAATGAAGTAGATAACACATATCCACTCAAAAAGATCTAATAATATCTTCCAGCTATGGTTCACTCAGTTTCTGGGATGACTTATTTTGGGTTCATACTGTAACTTTTGCAAGCTTCCTTGACAATTTACAGAAGTACAGGTAACCTTGCTTCACTTCCTGCTGAAATGGAAGTAGAATTCTTTAACCATCTAAGGAAGAGATTTAGAGATCTGCAAGTATGCAAGGAGAGCATCTGCTTTGATCCCTGTTTGGGTTGATGTGGAGATGGCCAAGGGTTCAGTCAGATCTTGAAATCATTCCTTCCTCCTTCTCTTTCCACTTCCCTCCTTTTCTTTTCTTCTTCCTTCCTTCTGGTTTTTAATTCTTTGTTTTTTTGAGACAGAGTCTCACACTGTATTCAGGCTACTCAGGAACTCATTATGTAACTCAGGGTGCTCTTAAATTCACAATTATCCTCCTGTCTCAACCTCCCAAATGCTAGATTGCAAGTGTGAGCAAGCACATCTGGTTTGCAGTCATTTTCAAATGAAATTTCTCATATTAGGCCATTTGTCCCCAGAATATTCAACATTTTCTTTCTCTTCTCTCTTCTCTCTCTCTCTCTCTCTCTCTCTCCCTCCCTCCCTCTCTCCCTCCCTCCCTCCCCCTCTCTCATCCACAAAGCTGTTGTCACAATGTTTGGGCTGAGGGTAAGACTTCAAGTTTAACACCTGACCATAAATTGGGTATGGTAGTGCACTCCTGTAATCTCAGCACTCAGGAGGCTGAAATAGCAGCATTTCATGACTTCGAGGGCAGCCTGGAATACTGAGTGAGATTTCTGTAAGAGAAGAAAGAAAGAAAGAAAGAAAGAAAGAAAGAAAGAAAGAAAGAAAGAAAGAAAGAAAGAAAGAAAGAAAGAAAGAAAGAAAGAAAGAGAATTTCAAACCCCAAACCCCACACACAGCATTTCCTGTGGTTTCCACTTTCATTACATTGTGCTAAAAAAGGTACAAGAGGGAAATCCTGCTGTATCATTACTTAGGAGGAGAACAACACATGCAGCATTTTTTCATAGCACCAAGCCCAAAGCTTCCAAAGACCTTGCATGAAAACCTGTTCTTCTATCAAGACGACAGTAGCCATGTTTTTTTTTTTTAATAATGATAGTATTCAAAATTCAAACTCTGTATGTGATGCCAAGTGAATTGACTTTAGTGATAGAAGATAAACTTATTGCTGTGGCCTTGCTGTGGTGTTCTGGAAACACACGACTACAGAATGAGAAAGGCCATTGGCAACATTGCTAGAAATTGCCTGTAGGAGACTGTCAGGAAGCAGAGGCTGTTAGTCCAACTGCCACCCTGACTCTGAGAAGTAGGAAAAATTGAGAAACACACATAAGCTTGGCTTTTCTTTTTATTTTGCAAAGTTGTTGTATAAAAATTAAATGAGGGGCTGGAGAGGTGGCTCAGGGGTTAAGCCTCTGCCTTGCAGGTAGAAGGTCCTGAGTTCGGATCCTAGACCCCACGATGTATAGACACCGGGCGGAAGCGGGGGCGGCCTGCATTTCTGGTCCTGGTAGGGTGGAGCCTGTGAATCCTGGGGCAGAGTAAACAAGGAGGAGGTGGAGGTGTCCATGGTGGTTCCCAAATTCGTCCGTGGTTCTACACACTCGCACACATACATACACATATGTACACTTGAATAAATAATAATAATAAAAAAATTAAAAAAAAAGATTAAATGAGATGGCCATGCATGCAGGTAACACAGTATAGTTAACTACCAATTATCATACACAAAACCTTGTTACTCAATAGTTGCTCAACATTAGGTAGCTGTTATCACCATCATCTTATTTCTCTGAGTGTTCAGGGAGGGGTGCTGGGTTCAATTCTCTATTCTGGTCACTGTCTGGAGTCATTTTTCCTGCCGTACAACAGAACTCTCTTATCTTTCTCAAAGTAGAGGAAACCCATTTCTTCCTGTCCAAGTCTTGCCCTGTCCTGAATCTGACAAAGACAAGTTTCCAGTCACCCTACCTTTCTGGGACTTTGTTCCCTTTTCTTTGAAATTACCTGGTAGTACTTTGAAATCAGGAGGTGCGTCAGCGATCTTAAGGCCTTGCCATCCTGCCAGTCTTCTTGCTGGCATCTCTCAAGGCCAGTCCTCCACCCTCCACCTCTACCTCTCCATCCTCACAGACCCACAAGTGGGACTTTCAGCAGAGGACATGGTGAGCAGCCGGTGTCTCATCTGCACGTCTTAGTTCTTCTCCATTTCATCATTCTGCGTGTCCTTCTTGCCACACTTCCAAATGTATTCTGAAGAAAAGTCACTCGATTGCTCATGTCCTTATCTTTGGACAGTCCCTTCAAACAATAGCGGAAGAGCGTGCTGACCTCGAGCAAGCTTCTACCACCAACTTCAGTGTATTTTCCAAAGTGACATGCTATGGTCAGATCCACTGTCTAATTCTTCCACCTGTCTGAGGTGAAGTTCTTATCTTCACCCTACAGCTAAGGGTCAGAGAAACACAGGAACTAGCAATATTCAAGCCAATGTGAAGGACAGAACTGAGGTACCTAGGAAGCTCCAAGAGCCCTCGTTCTTGAAGATACTTGCAAAGTACTTCCACAGAGATTCTCCCAAGGATTTTTAAAGTGCTCATTGAGAAAGACCCTTATGGGCAAGAAGACAAAGACATGCTTATGCGATAGTTCTCACAAAGCAGCCACATTAAAAATTATTGTTTTATAAATGAGTACAGTGAATTTATAATAGTTTCGCATCTTAATCCTCAGTCCCATCTTCCTTCTCATTCCTGCTACAGTCCTTTTCCCCCTGCCAGTTTCCTTCTTCTTCCTCTTTATTTATTTTGGCCTGAGTGGTCCACTGGGTTTCATTTGAACTGCCTTTGATGGCATGTGGCTGAGTACTTACTGGAGCATGAGTCATATATCAAGTAAATCCTTGAGGACGCATTCCTGGGTGCCCCCCCACCATCAGAGTTGACCTTCATCACTCTCTCAGGGAGATGTGGGGCCACTTGGGTTCTCTGCCCTTTCCTGGTGACATGTTGATAGGCCAAATCTCATGTGGATCTCGTGGAAATACATACAGTTGTTGTGTGTTCATGAGTGTGACAGCCTTTTCCTGTCCAGAAGATAATGTCTGGTTGCACTCTTTCTGCCCTTCAGGCTCTTACAATCTTCTTGCTTCCTCTTCTGAAATGTTCTCTGGGCCGTGGAGTAGGTGAGTGCTTTGGATGTCTGACAAAGCAGCCCTATTAATGTCACTATTTAGCTCCATAACAAAATACCACAAACTGAGTGGCTTAAAGAACAGAAGTTTATTATCATATCTATGAAGGATGAAAGTCAGAAATCAAGATGGCGGCAGGATTGGTTTTTCACAAGTTGCATTGGATTTATGCCAGGGCTGTCTGCATAGCATGTAGATAAAACATCTTATTCTGTAACTATTACTATTTTCCCTTTAGGCAAGTCTATCTCTATGCTAAATGTCTTCTTCTTAAGAGGATTTCAAGCTTATTGGATTAAGGCTAATTACCTAGGACTTTATTTTAACTTGATTATCTCTATGAAGACTGTCATCAGGTAAGATTGAATTCTGAGGAATAGAGACAGTGTATTTATTTATTCATTTTTGCATATAAGGAAATACATTTCAGCCTACACTGCTCATCTTGTCATTTTGAGGTAATAAGCAGCATGACATCTTTATCTCCTTCACAGCTGGGAAGTGGTTTGTTAACATAGTGCTGTCAAGAAAGTTTACCTTTAAGAATCAGATAGAGTACACGCTTGAAGTGGGGCAGGTGTGTGGCCAGACACTGACTTCCAGACATGACAGGGTTGTTACATTCATGAGTTCACTGAGGCTATGATCTGCATGGGAATTTCACCATGGAAGGCAAAACATCTCGAGAGGCTCCACACCTGCCTGAGAGACTGATGAGGGTTAATGATGATGGGGAAGAAATAGAAGACGCTTTTCTCAATGGTATACCTATAGATATGTGATTCATGCTCTAGAAAGTAATCAGGTACGTGTCAGATGCAGCTCAATTGGTCACTCGAAAATAGAAGGGAGTCTATCAGGGGAGAATAAGGGTTGCGATGGGAAGAGGAAGGGGGATAGGATTAGAATAAGGTGTGAAAATATGATGAATTCTCTATATTTATGCATGAAACACTGAAAGAATAAAAAAGTAAACAATTTTGCTGATGCTTTTATTTATTTTTTTTTTTAGTTAAATGTAAGGTAAGCTGATCACTGGTATGATATTCAAAATCCCAAAGGCTGATATCATAGTTAGATACAGGTATCAATTTGATAGTTGAAGGTTCGGGTTCTGGACACATTTGTAAAGAATTATTACTTAAGCCCAGAGTGAACCTGCAGCAGATTGTCTAGTTGCTGGGGATGACTCAGGCCATGGTGGGCAGGCATGTAAATAAAATGGAGGGGACTGGTTGAGAAAGTTGGCGTTCTTCTATATACTTGGACAGACATGCTTGTCTGGCAAATAAGGATTGTTCCTCTCTTGGCAGTCCTGTGGATGTGGCATAGCCAGTTCTCTTGGGTCCTAATGTTGGTGTGGGCTCTCCTACCAAAATGGACCAAAAAAAAAAAAAAAAAAACAAAAAAAAAACAAACAAACTGTAATTGGACTATCATAAGAGAGAAAAAAAAAAAAACCTGTTTCCTGATAAGCTGTTGGATTGTGCACTTATCAGCAGCTTGCAGTAAACTGCTACATATGGCCTTGAGAAATACAAAAGCATTTTTATCAATATCTAGTGTTTAGAAGTCATGCTCATATCATAGAACTGGCTCTCAGAATCAAACACTCTGGGAATTAGACATCAGCATAGGGAAATGGGGCACTTTCTAAATAGTTTTTTAGAAGAATTAATTAGCTTCATAGAAGGGATATCTTCAGAATCATTTTTTGTTAGAGGGACGATTCCACTTGTTAACTGCTATTGTTGACAAATAGCATTGTACTCTCAAGAAGCGTTTATAATCAACATAATTCCTTCCTTTCTTGGAAGATAATTGCTGTAGTAAATTAGGAATCCAGAGTGCAGGCAGCACTAACTCCAAATCCCAGATGTATTTAACAAAGAATAATAGCATCGTTATTTAACTGCTTTATACCTTGGTTTGTTAAGTCAGGCCTATGTAGAGAACAGATAGAATCATGGCTGACTGTGGTCTCAGGTGGACTGGCTTTGAGAAGGATGCCTGAACATTGGTTTTTAGACTTTCTAGTCTTTCTTTCATTAATATTTGAACACATTGTAGAGAAAAGTGTGTTGAGCTCATTTTGGTTACTATTTGCCTAAGAAAAAACATGTGAGGAGGTTATCTCTCCAAACAGCCATATCTAATCACTCCAGGAAAGATAGCAGCTCCTAGCTAGAGGAGCTTCCTTCCTTGGGGGAGAAAGGCTAAACATTCCATGGGTGACTTATGTATAGTTCTATGCATTCATTTATGTCATATCCATTTATAAAGTTTCTATTAACAAGTATAGACATGTCTCAATAATCATTGTAGACTATTGAAAATCTATGCAGAGTAAAATCTGCGTATGCTCATGTTTGATATAAGGTAGTGTGGTGTTTGCATATAATCTACCTACCTCCAGCGACTGGCCTCAAACTCCCATTGGCATAAAAATCCTTCTTACCTAGTGTTGAACTTGAGCTCTATGGAGCTTCTGCCATGATTAGGCCTTACTGTCTGTGGTGCAAGGTGTGTGTGTGTGTGTGTGTGTTGTGCTGTTTCCCATCCATCTTTCCTCCCAAGTCAGTTATCTCAGTTTCCTTAGCTGCCCAGAGCTTCAGATGGCTCTGATTTCCCACACAGACACAGACTATCCCAGATTACTTACCGCAAACATTGCAGCAGTGCTCAGAACACTTGTGAACTGACATAATCTTTACCAATCTTCCTGTTGTCAATTTAAAATTTAGGCCAAGCAGTTATTAAGAAGACAATAACCATGCTTGTGAGGATGTAGATAAAAGGGAACCTGTGTACATTGCTGTTGGGAATGTAAAGTAGCCCAACCACTATGGAAATCAATATAGAAGTTTGTCAAAAATCTAAAAATAGATCTACCAAGTTACCAAACTATACTACTTCTTGGCATTTATCTGAAGGATACCAGGTCAACATATCACATGAATACACACCACTGTTTATCATAACATCATAACACTGGTTACAGTAACTAGGTACAGAGCTGACCAAGAACTCCAACAACAGATAAATGGATAAAGAAACTGTGGCACAGATACGCAAGGGAGGTTTTTTGGTTTTTTTTTTTTTTTTTGGCCATAAAGCAGAACAAGTTAAGTTATTTGTAGGAAAATAGATACAATGGGAGTCACTCATTAAACAAATTAAGCCAGCTTCAGAAAGACAAGTATGAGGTTGGGGAAATGAGTCAGGGGTTGAAGACCCCCAGATTCCACATAAAAATGCCAGGTGGATATGATGGCAGCCTGCAGTTCCAGAGCCAGCAAAACCCCAGAGCGAAATGATAAGGTGGTTGAACAATCCAGGATGACTACTGATGTCACACACGGGCTCCACAGGCCCGCACACTCAAGTGACCGCTTTATACACCCTCCCCACAAAGGCAAACATCATGTTTTCTCTTGCTTGTGGTTCCTAAATTCTGTACAGATGCATGAAGACAGAAGCGAAACTTTTTTTTTTTCTTTAATTGATGTGCTCGTGTGTGTAGGTATGCACATATGTGATGAAGGCATGTGCAGGTGTGTGTGTAGGCCAAAGCTCATCCTTAAGTGCCATTCCTATGGTGCTGACCATCTTATTATTCTTGGGGGGGGCAGGCTCTCTCAACGAGACCTTAAACTCACTGATGGGGCTAGGCCAGCCAGCTGCCGAGCTTCACGGGTCTGCTATCTTCCCAGCACTGGGGACTGCGAGTATGCGCCTCTGTACGTGGTTTTTATGTGGGTCTGAGAACTGACTTTGGATCCCTGTGCTTGAGGGAAAAACATTTCGATGGGTGAGCCATTCCCCAGCTTTAGAAGTGAACCTTGCTTTGTTTCCCTGGAAGAAGGGTGTGGAGGTGTTATGGGGGATAAGCTCAGCATACGGGGGGCAGTTATATGTCCTCATGTAACAGTGCCCTGTGTAATGAATATGTGAAATAAAAACTGAAAAATTTCAGAGCCAGGTCAAAGCGTCAGTCATGTTTTTTTTCCTTGGGGAGGTGTGGGAGGTGGTTACACCACGTGACCAGTGGTTGCTTCATTCTGCTGACTCACTTTGAATTAGCTATTGCACAATACACCACAACAGTGTCTGCAATGTGGCTCTGGTTCTCACATTTGCTTTCTGGAAGCACAAACGAACCCTTTAACATTTCTTCATATTAGTCCCTGTTGAGAGCTCACAGAAGCATGTTTAAAAAACAAAGTTCTGTCTCTTGTGCCCGATCAACACACTGACCTCTGGGTCGCCAGTGAAGTCAAAGATGAAATGCTCCTCTTGGGGACAGAACTCGCACCAGTTCCCTTTCCACTTTGTGAGTGAAAGAGTGGACTGTTGAGGATAAACTATGAACTGCTCCCTCCCCTTTTTTCTTTTCCATCAGACCTAATATTTTACCAACAGGGAGTTTAGGAATCCCAAATGACTGATAAAGTCTTCAAAAACTTCATACAAAAATGCATGACAGCATTCAGGATGGATTCTGGCTCATTTCAAAAGTCCAATGAATGAGCTGGGAAAGTTATAGACCCTGGGTGTGTGTGTCGGGGGGGGGGCTACTACTGCTGTCTTGCTAAATGGGCACATTGTCAAATTGTCTTCAAAATACTTATTTATACCTGTAGATTAGTGTGGCTCTCAAACTTGGTCAGAGAAAGTGCTTTTTGGAGTGGGCAGTGGTTAATGCAGAAATTCATAATTGGTCAAGTGTTAAGAAAAGGTGACTGTTAAGCGTTCGGTTCCAAATGGGACATCTCTATCAACCCCCCCAAAAGACTCAGGAGACATCACAGAAGAGAGGAAAGAAAAATGTAAGAGCTGGAAGATGGGGAGGTGTACTTACTCTGCACATGGCCCATGAATTCATGACAAAAGGGCTTTTATTCCTATGACTTGATCTTGGCATATGATTGTCCAGTGACAGTTCTTAATCCAATTTGGCAGGAGAGTCCATACCAACACTAGGGGTTGGTTACACCATAGTCATAGGGTGGCTAAGAGAGGACCAGTTCTCACTTAAGGGCATATCTGGCCAGTTATATGGAAGGATGCCAGCTTCCTTAACCAGCTCAATCTATCTTATCTACTTGGCTAGGCATTCACGCTACTACCATGGGCTAGGTTTCCCCTTTAATCAGAGGATCTCTGACAGGCTTGCCCAGGGCTCAACTCAACTACTAATTCTTCACAACTGTGCCCAGAGCTCAAGCCTTCAATTGTCAAGTTGACACCTGTACTTAACTATGTCCAGGAGGAATGCTAGGGAACACTGTCTTCTACTTACACTCATGAACTCACAGCAGCTGTGTTTACCTGCACAAGACCTTCATAAAATCCAGCCAGTCAATAGTCCAGCATGATGGGGGAGGAGCTCATGAGGTCCCGTGCTTAGCTGATGCCTGCAGGGGAAGGGGAGTCATCTTTCTTGCTGGTGTGGTCATTGATAGTTAGTTGCCTGTGACACAGTGGACGGTCCCACATCCACCACATGATAATAGACTCAGCAGGTTATAGAAAGAAAAAAAGAGAGAGGATCTAGAAGTAATAGAGGGTTGTGTTGGGGGATCCAGAGGGATTGAAAGGGAATGGAAAGACCATTGTTTATGTGTGCAAAATTGTCAAAGAATTAAAAAGTCCAATAAATGAGAAACGTTATTATGATTGCAATGGATATAGTGATCTTTTCTCCCCTCCCTCTGCTACAAAGGATTCGACACAAAAATATTTTTCAAAAAATCCTCATGAAGGGACTGGAGAGATGGCTCAGGGGTTAAATAAAGCCTTTTCCTCACAAGCAAGAGGACCTGAGTTTGGATCTTAGATGCATAGTCATTATTGAGTAGGCAAGACTAATGTTACATTGATTTACTAAAGGTTTTGTTTTGTATGGCCAGAATCAAGTTTAGTAAGACACTGTCTAACCTCACATCCTTTATCATGTAGTAACCTTTTGAGCAGAGGCTTTGGCATCAGGCTGCTGTTTTGAATCCTGACCTGTGCTGACTAGCACTCTAGCCTTGAGGAAATTGCCGGTTTGGCTGTGATTTAATTTCTCTATCTTTAAAACACATTCCTGACTGAGATGCAGTGAGGGTTGGGTGAAATTATTCATGAATCATGCATCACATGTACCAAGACTCTGACATTCAGTAAACATGAACCATTCCTATTATTTTTCCTATGATATTTGTGAGCAGTCATGTTTTACATATTACCTGGTTCATAATCCAGGCACCACCATTCTTGCTGGCATCATACTCAAGTCATAGTTGCCATCTAGGAGGAAGAAAACAGAACCAGAGGACTAAGGGTAAACGTTTACCCCTGTAGGGACTGGATGATGTATTAAGTCTATAATTCATTCCACATATCTGCAGCAGAATCCTTTCTGTCTTCAATTTCTCTAACAATGGTGGTGGAATGGTTTAAGCATCTTCCTACCGTAGAAAATGGCAAAAGTCTGTATTCTCATCTGATCTATTTCAGGCCATATTCCTATACCTAGGAACCGAAAAGGAGCTGTGATCCGGGGCAGATTTCTTGGGCAGGTATAAACGAAAAGAGACTGGAAACTGTTAGCTTACAATCTGCAATAACACATTGGCCATCGCGGTGCTCTTTATACTAGGCTGAGGATTACTCATATTTTCCCTTTAAAAACGCAAGGGCAGGTTTGATTGGATCAATGACACGACATGGATTTGGCATGCACAAAGCCATGGATTTCATCCCCAGAACCAAAAAAGCAAGGTGGGGGAAAGAATCATAGAGACAAAGCATCATGAGTATCAACAGTATTGTCTAATTTTCAACATCCGAAAATTCATGAAATTGTTGGTCAAATGTCTTTGCACTTCATGGCTTAGGAGAAATTGCCACTAATTTTTTAGATATGAGAATGCTTTCCATTTTGAGACTGTTTAGCTATTCCCTTCATACCGAATAGGTTCTTGAGAACTATTGGGAGGAATAGTTCCGTGGAGAAAGGCCTACATTGAGCATTTTTTTTTCTCTAGAAGCTTCCTAGAAGTTCTCCTCATTAAATATTAGGATGGGCTGATACTGCTATACTGAAGTTTCTGGAGAGAGTTTAAGTGGAAGAGATTCTCTTTAATCTGGATGTCTTTGACATAGATCACCCATAAGCAGAGGAATGGATTAAGTGGTTCTTGATGCTCTGCTTGTTTGGTTTAATTTTGGAGTGATAGCTACTTGATATCCTTGGTCTAAGGAGACAAATTTTTGGTGGGATGAAACAAGCAATTACCAAATTATAGTTATTTAAATGAATAATCAAGGAACTAGATCTAGGAAAGACAAAGGAAGTGATAGAATTCATAGGCTCAATGAATGAACTAAAATGGTAGGTCAGGGAAAGGGTCTCCATTGGATTCTAAAAGTCTTGGCAGCCCTGGAAGGGCTGGAAAGTTGGCAAACAGTGTGATACAGATTGAAAAACAGGGAAATGGAGCCAAGAACCAGGCACTTGAAGGAGCGAAAAGGAGTGCTGGTAGGTTTCAGTTGTGAGGTGGCTAACTACTACTACAGGACACTAAATTTCCACAGACAGCAGCCTCAGGACCCAGGAACAAGATAGGGTGACCTTACAGTCAAGAAGTGACAAATGTTTGAATAATTTTACTTGAAAATTCTTCTGTCTCTTGCTGGGATTTTTTTTTAATTGATGCCAAATGGATGAGCACATCATACCTTAAATCATGACATGGTATATCCAGGGAGACTGACTCCAAATAGTTTTCCATCTTCAACAGGTTACATGGGGGGAGTGAGCTCCATATGAAATCATTCCAGAAAGTTGGATGAAATCACTGATGCCTTCAAATGGGTGTTGTTTTAAGAAGCATATTTTCTTCATAATATTAAGTATGTGTGTTCACTTGTGCAGGTGTAGGTACAGTACATGATTTTTTTTGTTTATATACATATGAACGCACACACATACCAAATACTGTTGAATTTTGCCACTCCAGGTTTCTTCAGTTAAGTAAGTACATAGCAAACCTTTGCTGAAATCTGAGGAAAACATCTTTCAGGAATTGTTTCTCCTGAGTGGGTTTGATCAATGCAAAACTATGACAATTCACAAGCTGCAGCTGCAGCTGCAGCTCTTAACTATTGCTGTGAGAGAACACCCAAAGTCGATCAACTTAAGGGAGAAAGGGAAATTTATTCAGCTTACGGTTCCAGAGGGAAGGTACAGTCTCTCTCAAAGCAGAGGCGGCATGGCTGGCTGGCCAAAGCTGGAGGAGCTAAGTCACCGCAGACATCTTGGAAGCTGAGAGCTGCAGACTGCTTGCTGCAAAGGCAGACTTCTCCTGGAGGTAGGGTGGGACTAATCCATCTCAAGGCCCACCCTTTGTGACTGCCTTCCTCCGGCAAGGCTCCACCTTTCAAGGTGCCATGACCTTGCCAAACACATGAGACTGTGGGGGACACATTTCAAACCATGACAAGCTCTAATCACATTGTAACTGCAGGGTAAAGAAAGCCTTTTAATCTAGTTTTCTGTCTTCATGGGACTTCAGAGACATCTAAAAATGGAGAATTTCCAATCATTTCAGAAAAAAAATGGTATAACAAATAGTCTGGGTGTATTACTTTAGTTTGCTAGGAAAAACACAAAACTGCCATCTTTTTCTCCTTTAAGAATGACTGGTGACTATTTTTCCATCCAAACACTCTGTGTGCACTGATGATCTCAGTGGCTGAAGAAGACACTCATCCTCCACAGTCCCTCTTCAACACGAGGTTTCTGCTGGAGCCTCCCTGGCTCCATCCATATTCTTTTTTCACAATTGTCTTGTGCAGTTATCTTTTCTGTCCTTCAACTTGGAGTTCTTTCTACTGTTCTTCCCTGCCCCTTACTTTACACCAGTGTTACCCAATGCTTTATTTTTCTCCCTTTTCCTGTTTCCACCAAAGCTTATCATAATCAGAGAGTTCAGTCCTTCAGAGCCTATTTCTTAGCAAGATAACAGAGCACTTAGAATACACTTAGGAAATTATCACACTTATTTCTTAATGTTCTGATAAGAGACAATATTGCAACGTTCTAGATTACTGAACATGCAAGGGGGCAGACAATGGGAGATGCTCATATCTTGGTCTGGGAAGTCTTTCAATTTCTCTTTCTTCCTACAGAGGAAACGACACAGTGGGCAATACTAGCTTATGTAAACAACATGATCGAAATGAATGGGGGGGGGGATCAGGTGAAGAATAGGATTGAAATGATGTGTCTTTGAAATCAGCTCATCTCATAGCTCCAGGTAGGTGTTTTTGGTCAGTTGAGTCACACTGCTTTGGGATTAGCCAGCTCTACTTTCTGTTTCAACAATAAAAAGTCTTGTAGAACAGCTGGCATGTGAGACAGAGGTATCCAGAACGTCTTGGCATCTTTTCCAGCAGTATAGCGAGTCTTGGGGAAGACACTTGTTAGAGCATGGTCCATACACTCTACCACTAGGGAGAGGTCCACATTCACAGAGGATGTAGTGCTTTTCAGTTTGTCTAGACCTGTCAAAAGAGACAAACACACACTTGTGAAGAAGAGAAGAAGGTGGGTGGGAGGCTAAGGTGTAAAAGGGAGAATATATGTGAGGATCTTTATTTTGAATTTACTGTTGTAATAGAGACACATTGGCACGATTTTCTACTCCTTAAAAAAATGATGGGCGGGACTGGAGAGGTGGCTCAGGGATTAAGCCTCCGCCTTGCAGGCAGAAGGTCCTGAGTTCGGATCCTAGACCCCACGTATAGACGCCAGGCAGAAGCGGGGGCGGCCTGCATTTCTGGCCCTGGTAGGGAGGAGCCTGTGAATCCCAGGGCAGAGTGAACAAGGAGGAGGTGGAGGCGGTTCATGGTGGTTCCCAACTTCGTCTGTGGTTCTACACACACACACACACACACACACACACACACACACACACACACACCCCACACAATTGAATAAATAATAAATAATAAAAAAATGATAGGCAATGTCTTCTTTGGACAGGTCATGTACGGGCGAGGAGCAGAATCTTCTAGAGGGCATGCTAAAATCTAGATCCCTGGGTACATCAACAGAGCTTCCCAGTCGGTAGGTATGAGAGGAGGTCTCAGCATTTGAATTTTCAACAAGATTCCTGGTAATGCTGATGCTGCTAGTCTGAGTACCAAACTTTTTATTTATTTGCTTATTTATTTATTTTGCGTGTGTGTGTGTGTATCAGAGGGCACTGTGTGTCCCTGTGGAGGACCAAGTGTGACTTCAGGAATCATCCTTGATTACTTCTACCTCCTTTTTGCTTCGCTCTGGGATTTCTCAGGTTCAGCTCCCCTCCCCAGGCCAGAAATGCAGGTTGCTGCCTTTTCCACCTGGCATTTTTACATGAGACCTGGGACCTGAACTCAGGACCTTCTTCTTTTAAGGCAGAGCCTTAACTTCTGAGCTATCTCTCCAGCACTCTGAGTAACAAACTTTAAAGGACATTGCTTTAAGACCATGGGAGAAGATAATTTATACAATCCATGAAGCTCTTGGCCTAGAAATCATGAATTTGGGGAGAGCTGTGTTTATACTGCATGAGTGTGCATGGATATCTATCTGTGCAGACAGCGCACTCACATATGATATTCCTCTACAATTCTGTGAACAAAGAATTACTCCAAAATTACATGCACAAGGGAAGCTAAAAATATCTCAGTTCTTAGGAAAATCAAGCACTTCAGTCATGAGTTAAGATCCACACAGAAAGGCAAGTATTTCACAAAGGAATGGTAATGGTTCGAAGCCCAGATTCTTTAATGAAAGGTGTTAAGAACACTAGATATCTACAGGGGGTAAAAACTGAAATTGATCCAGGCAATAATTTTTTGGACATAATCCCTTAAAACATGGACCACAAGAGATAAAATGGATGAATGAGAGTGAGTCAAACTAAAAATCTTCCACACGATAAAGGAAATCATTAAAGGATAAAGTGACACCTATGGAATGGGAAAATATTTGCAAACCATACATTTGGTAAGGTGCTAATATCTGAAATATAAAAAAAACACCAAACAACTAAAAAAAAAAAACTGTCACGTTTTAAAAATAGAGAAGGACCTAAGTAGACATTTCTCAAAAGAGGAGAGATGGCAACTTTCACAGGAATGGTTCAATTCGTTACTATGCACTGCTCTAGTGCCCAGCATTGCTGCTTATCAGGGAAGCATAAATTCAACCCACAGTGAGATAACTTGTACCTGTCAGAATGGCTGTTAGACAAAGACAAAAAGATGAGAGATGTCAAGAATGTGCAAGATGTAAATTGAAACAGCCATTATGGAAAACAGTACAAAAAATTTCAAATAGAGTTGCCATGTGATTTTCATGTGCTCCTAAAACATACCTGAGTTGTGTTGTCTCAGGGGAAAAATCTACCATCTTAGGTCTTCCTTTTAGCACCGGGCTCCGCTAGCCACAAGTAGTTCAAAGACTACTGAGTGGCTATTTAAAATGACTATCTATACTGGAAAATTAGTATAGTAATTATCCGGATCTGGTTATTACTCTTTGTACCATGTATTTAAAGATCATACTACCTCTTAAGTATGTACAATTGTTATGTGACAATTTAAATTAAAAGCTAATATAGTATAGAAAATGGTGATATACTCACAGGCATTAAAAACTATCAGTGTCTATATCAAATGTAGAAATCTTTTTTAAATGAGGGATTTTATTTCTGAAGTTTTAAGTCTAAAAGATTGGACTTAGTCTTTGACTACTAAATCTTTATGAAATCTTTGGAGTCAATATAAAAAAAATAGAGCTGTTATTAGCAGTAGCTCTAAACCTACAGTAAAACATCATTTGGAAGGCTTGTCAATCAGGTTTTTAGTTGACGTTTTTGGTGTGTGTGTATACATTATATGCTTTTGTGGTGGTGGCTAGAGGTATCTGCTCTTTGCCTTATCTTCAAACAGCCAATCATTTTATATAGTTAGTTGTGTTTATTTAGGCGTGTGTGTGTGTTATGTGTGTGTGGGGGGGTGTATGTATATGTTACACATTACTGTGCTCATGTGTGCCAAGACCAGCTGATGTCCTGCTCTACTGCTCTCCATCTTAATCCCCCAAGATAGGGTCTGTCACTGGATCTGGACCTCCATGTCTCTGTATTCACCCCCTAAGTACTAGAAGTCCTCCTTCCCCCAGTACATAGCACTGGATATACAGGCACACATGGCTACTGTTCTTACCTTTAGAATCTGCATGCCTGCATAGCAAGGGCTCTTACCTACTGAGCCATCTCTCCAGCTCTCAAACTGTGGATCGTGAACCTTGCCATAGTTCACTGTGCTACTTCCAACTGATGAAGAGGCAAAATCATCATTTGGAGAGACTTAGGGACGTATAAGGAGGTAGGACCCTGTCCAACTTAAAGCAAGAACCCAGGAAGTGTTTGAACAACATCAAGTAAATGTTAGTAACTCTAGAGGTGGAAGGAAGTTCTAATACGGCAAGTTTCCCCTCAGTTATGAATGCACTGATTATCTTGTAGAATGATGTCTGAGAATGAATGGTGCCTTTGGGCTGGTTGGATTGAAATCAGCTGTGTTAATTTTTGGTAAGTTACTCATCTGTATCTCTTTCTATACAATGAAGGAAACAATAACATCGATTTCATAAAGTTTGGGAATTGTAAATGAAAGCAATCATGTAATATACTGAGAATGATGACAAGTGCCTAGTAAATGTTCACAGTGTTAATCATCCTTGTGTAATCTTTATTATTATTATTCTCCCTCCTGACTCAGTCCTTCATCTCATGGTGCCTTTTCTTCTACTTCCTCTTCCATGTGTTCCTGCCCCTGAAAGCTTCCTCCACCTAAATGATTCTTTCCTGTTTTGTTTTTAGCCAATAGTGAGTGTCCTTTTTCTAGTCTGAATTCCTTGGACATTTGGAAATCACAGCATTGAGCACCTCTTCAGGTCTTTGGGTTGCTCTAAGTAGGATCAACTTTCTTGCTGGCTGTACAATCTTACTGTTTCAGTCGTATCAGTTATTTTTAAAAAATTCTTCTGGTGTTTCACACATAAACACCATAAACCTATGATATTGTCCCACTTTTCCCCAGTCCTATCCCTAGTCCTCTTCCCATTACAACCTGTCTTCTCCCCTGCCAGACTCGCTCCATGTCCACTAGATGATAAAGGTCAGAGACCCAGTCTCCCCTTTGTCACTTCACAAATTCTTGAATGATCTTAAATGAATGTCGGTCCTTTGTGTAAAAAAAAAAAAAAAAAAAAGGAAGGATATCCACATATACTGCGAATATAGAGATGACTACTGTGAAACCCAGAGTGGCCTTAGGTTCTGGCACAACCAACAGGCACTATATTTCTAAAGCTTCTGTTCTCTACTCTCCGATTGTTCTTTTCAGGCATATATGATAAACTTCTGACATGGTTAGCACAGAACTTGGTATCCGGAAGCAGTAAACACTTATAAACACCCAGAGAAGCAAGAGATGACACTGGAATTAGTATCTGTATTTATGATCCTTAGTGATATACTACTCTGGGTCTCCTTCATGCTGACCAAAGCAATGAATCCCAGAAGACACGGGGTCTCCCCGCGAACTCACTTCTTTCAATGTAGCCCTCTCCATACTGTTGTTTGATGTCTGGAGACAGATGCTTCCATAATTCAAGCTTTTTTTCAGTTGTCTTTATTGGATCTGCCAATCCTGTTTTGAACAGTCCTGGTTCGATGCATGAGACATGCACACCAAAAGCTTTCATGTCCCGTCTGTGAAAAGGAGAATTGAAGATATTTTTAATTAAAAAAATGTTTTTGTTGGGCTGTGCATCCAACTTAAGGCCACATTCATGCTAGGCAAGCATTCTCTTAGTGGGTTATGACCTTAGCCCTTATTTTTTTTCTGATTTATTAAATGCTTTTGGAGAATGTTTGCTGTTTGGCAACTATTTTTCTCATGAGCCATTTCATAGAATCACAGGATTGGTGATATTGGAAACATGTACCTTGCCTGATGTTTTTCAGATAAAGAAAGTTTTGTTAAAGAAAAAGCTGGTTAATGATAGAACAGGCAGTGTTCTATCTGTGTGACACCCTCTCCTTGGACTCCACACCAGGTCAGTATTTATCTCCTTAAGTCACACTTAAATTGATGCGCTTTTGAATGAAGACTGTTTCTTCTCATTGCTCAAAGCACTTGATGGTGAAATGTGTAATGACTGGCTTGGATAGGCACGTTTACCTGCAGTTTTGGAATGTGAGGAGATTGCAATGCAGGAGGATGCTGGAGGACACAGTGTGAGGATTCCTGACCTAACCTGATCCCTGTGCTGCAGAACATGCTTTTCCATCACGTCACTGCAGAAAACCTTGTCTATTCATTTGCTGTCTATTCATTCTTGATGTCCTTTTGGGACAATCAAACAATGTGTTGCAAACTAGTACATAGATAATCAATTCTTAAATTTAATTCGTAGTTCCACCAGGAATTTTTATAAGGATGTGATTATTGATTTTATAGGCATCTTCACGATAAGATTTTTTCTTTTTTGCAGTTCTCAGACTTGAATCCAGGGCCTGTACATATTACACAAGGGTTCTGCCACTAAGCTACATCATCATCTTTCACCATATAAGATTCATATATTTTACTAAAAATGTAAAATATCTCTATAAGACAGTCTACTATATAAACTATACTGTCTTTATGCAATTTTAATGTATTATGATTTCCTTTTACAATCCTGAGTGGGGAAAAATGTGGAATTTAAGGCTTAGAGCTGAAATTCACAAATTCCAATTCCAAGTAAAGTGGATTAAGCACATCCTTCCATATCTCTCCCACTGAATGCAGTTACAAAACTTGGACAGAGCATCTAAGAACTGATATTTGTTTGCTGAAGTGTCAAAAAAGACAGTAAGTGTTGCAATGTCTGCACTGCCAGAAACAACATTGGAGAGACCTGCCCTGTATGATTTCCTATTTGACAAACTCATCTGTTGAATGTAAATACATCTCACCATAAATACCATGCATTAACACAAAGGAGCTAGACTAAATGAAGACCTGGGTTTAAATCTCAGTTCTGCTACTAATTACTTGGATAACCCCGGGAAAGTTGTTTTTTTTTTTTTTTTTTAAAGTATCACATAATAATATCATTTATTTTATTTTTAAAATTTTTATTTATTTAGTGTGTGTGTGAGAGACAGAGAGAGAGAAAGAGAGAGAGAGAGAGAGAAAGAAGACACTATGTGTCTCTGTGGAGGACCAAGGGTGACTTTGGGAATCATCCTGGATTGCTTCTGCCTCCTTTTTACTTCACTCTGGGATTTTCCAGGCTCCAGCAGGGCCAGAAGTGCAGGCTGTCGCTGTTTCCGCCTGACCTTTTTTAATGTGAAACCTGGGATCTGAATTCAGGACCTTTTGCTTTTTAAGGTAGAGTCTTAACCCCTGAGCTATCTCTCCAGCCCAGTAGTATCATTTATATCATAGAAATAATTTAGAGTGCTAGAAATGGTGCTTGATATGTACTTAGTATTCAATAAGTGTTAGCAGCTACTATTTCCTAAGTCACTTAATTTGCTTTACCTTAAGCTATCATTGAAGCCTTCCACTGCATATTTGGATGGAGCATAGCCTCCTCCACCGAATGCAAGCCGGCCACCAATGCTGGAGACATTGATAATCCTCCCTCGAGCTTTTTTGACCAAGGGAAGCATATTCAGCGTCACATTGATGAGTCCGAACAGGTTCACTTCAATAGGTTCTCTATAATCCTCCACCGTCAGCCAGTCGTTGGGAGCCAGGACCCCAAGGACCCCAGCATTGTTGATCAGACCCCAGAGCCCTAGAGTAGATAAGGAGAGCAGGATATGTGTTGAAGGCGGCATTCATATGGCATCTTTGACAGAAATACAGCTCCTACCTTACACAATGGTGCCATTTCCTCTTTGTACACATATTCTTGCTTTGAAATATTTTTGTGGTTTGGGGAGAGTGATAACTGACAGTTGGAGACTGAACTGAAATTGCTGGTTTGGTTTCTAGAATTCAGCCCTCCTTGCTACTCCATGCCTGGTTCTGTGTGTCAACTTTTGACACTTTGCGAGTGAGACTTTGTGCTTTTTCAACATAGATGTAGAGTATATTGGTCTGTTTTTCCTGCCTTGTAAGATTTCAAAGCCAGAGTATATTTATAAAATATTCGGCAGGATAAAGAACGAGGTAAGTCTACTTTGAATTTTGGTTTAAAAAATAAGAAGAAAAATTAAGCCCTTCACTTGGTTTGTTTCTTGATTGGAAATATTTAATATCGTTAAAATGTTTCTACATGAAAAAATTGTCTGGAGGCCTTATCAAATCATTGCATCATAGTCTGAGATATATGATGAGGATGTCTTTGAGGGAAAAAAATGCATACTTTTTTGTGGACCCCAACATCTTTTTCCATGAGAATATTCAAAGCTGATAAAGCCCTGCCCCTTCAGAATGTAGCCATTTAGCAAATCTACAGTGTGTGACTTGTGGCTCATTAGTCTACTTGTACTAAGATTCTTTCTTCTTTCCTTTATTTCTTTAGCATGTTTGTGTGTGTGTAAGTATATATACACATGTATGAAGGTGTACATACACGTATGTGTGTGTAGACATGTGTATATATGTGTGTGCAGGCAGGTGTACAAAAGTATATTTGAGGGCTGGAGAGGTGGCTCAGGGGTTAAGCCTCCGCCTTGCAGGCGGAAGGTCCTGAGTTCCGATCCCAGATCCCAGGTATAGACGCCAGGCGGAAGCGGGGCGGCCTGCGCTTCTGGTCCTGGTAGGGCGGAGCCTGTGAATCCGGGGCAGAAGGAGGTGGAGGCGTGCATAGTGGTTCACGAATTCGTCCGTGGTTCTACACACACACAGACACGCGCACACACAGACATACACACGCACATGCACACAGTTGAATAAATAATAATAATAATAAAAAAAAAGTATATTTGAGTGTGTGCATTTGTGGAGACACAAGGGTCACATTAAGATTCGTCCTGGATTGTTCTTCCATCTCATTGCTTTACTTTGGGGTTTCCCAGATTCTGCCTTCCAGGGTGAGAACCAGGGACTGGAATACAGAACCTTTTCCTTGCAAGGCAAAGGCTTTAACCCCTGAGTCATCTCCCACTGAGATTTTTTTATGCTCACATCCCCAGGCCCTTTTCTACCCTACAGCTATGATGAATACGTGAGTTCTGGAACCAGCATGTGGTAGAAAGAGGTTCTGGGAATCCCATGGTGACTTAGGAAGTGTTCCCACATTCTCCTATACGCTAACCTCAACTCTCTTTGCTGCTTTACCTTGGAGAAGGACTGGAGAAGTTAGGGCGTTCACCCCTGCTCTAAATCTAACTGCTGGAACTTAAGACATCACAATGTGGGCGGGCGTCTCAAATACACAGTCGGCGTGCCACTTGGAACTACTCAGAAGCTCCGTGAATCATAGAGAAGCACACTGCTGGGACTTAGAGGACACTTTCTTGAGAAAATGGAAACACATTTTATTGTGCCTTAGTTTTATCCCTATCTATCCCTGACCCTCTGGTCCCCCACTTACTTCATTGCTTACCTTTTTCCCCCACATGGTTCTTCACCCACTGGGCCGTCCTCTTGACGTTCTCTGTGTCGGTGACATCCAGAAGGACCGTGTGAAGTCTCTCTGAGGTTTTGGCCTTCAAAGCTTCAGATCCTGACTCAGTCAGACAGGCAGCAATGACACGAAACCCTTTCTTATCAAAAGTTCTGGCTGCCAAGTTTCCAAAGCCCGTGTCACACCCAGTGATGAAAATGTACTTATCTGTGATGTCTACAATCTTCAGTTGCCCTTTATAATTCCACAGAAAAGCACAGAGGATTAGGAGGGCCAACACCCAAAAGAGCATTTTCTTCTCCTTGATGTGACAGGGACACTCTTATGCACAATAAAAGACGAAGTCCTGAGGGTTTGAAATCAAGAAGAAAATCCAAATTAGAACCACCAAGGCTGGATGAACTTGAGATATCTAAATGCATTTGAATAGAGGAATAGATTATTGTACAATAATTATTTGGTTGCTTGTTGCAAGGATGGCCATTTTAGTCATCTTACACACTGCTTCTCTAAGGTAATGCAAAAGCCATTCAGGCAGAATTCAGAGAAATCACAATGGAGAAAGAGAGAACAGAGTGTTGGCAAAGATGCCTCATCTCATGGGGTGCCACGGGGGTGAATGGAGTAGTGTGGAGTGGTGACATCAATCCTACAGGTGAATTCATCCATTTAAAGGAGGACCTCATATTAAAATCTTACCCTTTACCACTTAAGGCAGAGGAAGGCTCAAAACTTACTTGAAATTGTAGCTCAGTCATGTTTGTTGTTTCAGACTCACAATTATTTTGAGAATGTCAGATAAAGGAGACTGGGTTGCTGTTGTCACTAAGAAGACATTCCCAACTTGATTTTCATTTTCTTAGGTTAAATGAGAGTCGACTACCCACCTGGCTAGGAGAGCATTGTTCCAAGTTCAGAAGAGAGACATCAACAGGAAGAGATGGGGAAAGGAATGCTGGCCAATGTCTAGCTAGGACCTTAAACTCTTAAATTCTATCCTTAACACTAGCCTTTTTTGAAAAAAAAAAAAAAAAAGAAAGAAAAGAAAAAGAGTACAGGGTTGGAGAGAAGGCTTAGAAGTTAAACGTCTGTCTCCAAAGTAGAAGGTCCAGAGTTTGGATCCCAGATCCCACATAAAAATGCCAGGCTGAAATGGGGACAGCCTGTACTTCTGGCTCTGGTGGACAGAGCTGAGAAACTCCAAAGATAAGCAAAGAGGACATAAGACAATCCATGGTGATTCCTGAAGTCACTCTTGGGCCTCTACAGGCACACATAGTGCCCTCTGATACACCAAGACACACACACATAAACAAACAAACAAACAAACAAACAAACAAACAAACAAACAAAGGACAAGTAGAGCAAATTTGTACTGCAACCACCCAGAAGAGAATCATATGGAAAACTAATTTTTCCAAGGTTCCAGTTACTAGGGTTTTACAATCAAGCAGAAGCCTGCATCTGTGTTTCCCTCAGTGTGTCAAACCTACTGTCCTGGTTTCAAAGTGACAGACCATCCCACAGGCTCATGTGTTTGAATTCTTAGCTGGTGTTAATGTCTGGGAAGGTGGTGGCACCTTTAAGAAGTAGAACCTTGCTGGAGGATGGCATGTCGCAGGGAAACCGGCCTTGAGGTTTGGCCTGGCTCTCCTCCTCCTCACTGGCTTGCTTGCTTGCTCTCTCTGGCTTCTGCTGGCTGTGGCAACATGAACCAGCTTCTTGTTTCTCTGCCTTCAGCCATGACTTTTGTTATGCAGTTCTCACCATAAAGGACAGCATGTGCTCTGGAATGATAAACGAAATAAACGGCCTTTTCTCCTTTTCTGCCTGGGTCTGAGTATTGTCTCATGGCAAAAGAATGACCGCAACCTTTACTTTGGGCACAGGTGCTGAGGGAAGGAAGAGCAAGTCCTTCAACAGAAGGTAGCAAACAAGAACAGAAGACCAGCTCTGTGCTCTGGGGGCCTTGGGCCTGAGGCCATGGAATCCCACCCCTTTCACCTCACATCCAATGGAAACCCAATAGAAAGAGATCATGGGCTCCCTCCGCACAGGAACCCTTGTGTTTGCTCTTCAGTCAGTGGAGGGAAGAGGGGTCACATTGGAGAAGGACCTATTTCCCTTTGCCATGGCCTGGAAAGTTTCCTATTCTGCCCATACAGTATCTTGATCCCGACCTTCCTTTGAATCAGCAGGGTGTGAAATACCTCATAGCTGAAAACCAGTAGATTCAAACTTAAGCGCAGAGCTGTGGATGCTTCTGGAATCATGGCTGTCTATGTGTTTTAAAGGGGGTTATGAGGTTAAGCATTGCTTATAAATATTAAACTTTCTTGTTTTTTTTTCTTTTCAGGTCCTTTAAAAATAATGATCACTATTGTTTTATTATTAATTGTCCTCCTAGTTTTACAAACATATTGAGTTTTATCCCTGTTTCCCTCCATCCCCTCTCCTTCCCATCCCCCTCCCTTCCTTTCAGCAATTCATCCCATTCTCTCTCACCCTCCTGCCTGTCCACTTCTATGGACCCCAGGGTTCCCTCTGGTTTGTCTACTCTTATGGGGGTTCAGGCCTCTGTGACATACCAAGTTGCCTCTCTTTGGGCTACTCCACTGATAGGGGAATTCCCTTCACTCATATAGCTCTAGTTCCCAAGGTCTCTACTGTATGTTGTTATCTCTCCTGAGATCCTCAATAGTCTGTGGGGGCATGTTGGTATGTCAGTCATTATACAGGTCTGATAAGGACAAGTTTCACTGCAAAAAGTAATGATCATTATTAATATACTTGACTCTATACTTTGTTGATTTTTTTGTTTCCTCACATGTTTTCTGTATGTGTAAATAATTTCTTTAGTAATGAATATAAACATACACATAGACAGGATTTAACACACACACACACAGAGACACACTTAATTTCCACCACTGTATAAGCAACAGAGTATTTTGAATAAAAATATTACATACATTATACCTTGTTTATTTCTCAAGAAAAATTTAGACCCTGTGTTCATCTTTTCCCTAGAAAAATTTGCTGTGAAAGAAAGAAAGAAAGAAAAGAAAGAAAGAAAGAAAGAAAGAAAGAAAGAAAGAAAGAAAGAAAGAAAGAAAGACAAAACCCATTGACAAATAATAAGCCAAAGGGAAATACTAAAATATGTGAGACATGGGGAAGTTAGCTGCTTCATGTGGTGTAACTGCAACTATTTTGAAAATAGCAGGTTTTTAAGGTACTATGACTTAATAATTTGGTATAATTTCTCCAAACTTTCCAATATAGGAGTTATGACCAGCTGCAAATAAATGTCCTGACAGCAGAATTTCCTCT
Source organism: Typhlomys cinereus (assembly GCA_023101885.1). Lineage (NCBI taxonomy): Eukaryota > Metazoa > Chordata > Mammalia > Rodentia > Platacanthomyidae > Typhlomys > Typhlomys cinereus. The sequence goes on along the minus strand of JALPQD010000017.1, from coordinate 4,973,229 downwards.
TCTTAAACATATAATAATTTAAAATGAATAATTATGGGGAATATGCAATTAGCTCTTGTGAAATTACAAATTTAAATATCTTCATGATATTTAATATTTATAATTCAATTAGCACAATATTTAAGTCTGGTGTTGATAATTAGTGAATATCAAAATGATATGAATGCAAATTCATTCTGATGCACATCAGTAAACAAATTCTTAAGGAGAAGAAAAAGTTCTTTATTATTAATATTCCAACTAATGAGTATCAAAAGGATACAATTAAAAAAATCAGCATTAGGCAACTGACATGGTAAATATTATTAACAGGCAGGAATTATCAGAGGATATTAAAATTAGTGTATGAATTTGGATGAGAAGCAATACAGAATCCTTTCAATTTTTTTCTATTCTTTTAGTGTTTTGCACATGAATATATGAATTCATGTTTTTGAACCTTAATCTTCAGTCCCATCCTCCCATTATAGCCTTCTTCCCATTATAACCCTTCCTCTTCCCTGCCACTCTCCCTCCTATTTCTATGTCTTTTTGCATGAGTGGTCCACTGGGTTTCATCTGGGATTCCTTCGATGGCATGTGCCTAAGTATTTGCTGAGGTACAGAATCTTAATGAATGTCACCCAAGACATTATTTGAAAAAAAAAGTAGTCATTTCTCAGTGAAGAAATATGAGACACATCACTTTAACCAAATGATAAAACTCACATTAATTGTGGTACAAACCACCTTGTGGGCCTCCTGATAGGGCACACCTATAAAGTTCTATAAAGTGTGTTCAGTGTTCTCCAAAAATATCAAAGTCATGAGGAAAAAAAAGACCGAGTTTCAGATTAAAGGACAGCTAAAGAGACAAGACCGCTGCAGTAGTTGATGCCAGGCTAGAAAACACCTTTTCTCCCAGAAAGAACATTTTAGATCAACTGTTCACAGAAGAGATCTGTGAAGTTGATAAACTGTACCTTGAAAATTATATTGCAGAAAATGTCCTGGTTTTTTAGAAATTTACACTGAAATCTTCAAAGACTAAGGAGCATGATGACTTCAACTTACTTTTAAAATGTTCAGGGCATAATATGCATCTAAATTAGCATAAAAATCACACTTCCACAAATATGCAAATAAATAAAAGAATGAGAACACAAGGGGTAAAGTAGTCATATTAGTGACATTAGACTGTCTTGTTCTTTTAACTTTTCCATAAATTAGAAATTGGAACTGTTTCTTCTTTTTTTTTTTTTTTGTTTTACCACCACAGATTTGAACAATGGCAAAATGGAAATATTTTAAAGAACTAAATCTTTACCAGACATATTCAGACTCTTTTCCTTGCCAGTATTCCTTGAACAATACAATAATATCACATAATAGCAGGTATTATGAATAATCTAGAGATGACTTGAAGTATATAGCAATATGTATACAGGTTATGCAGATGTTATGCATTTTATGTAAGAGATTTTTACATCTACAAATTTTAATATTCATGAATGAAGAGCCCCAGAAGCAACTCCCCCTACATGCCTACTGATGAATGATTGCATTTCAAAACGAAAAGTAATCCTCCTTTTATCCCTGAATAAAGACTTTATGGGACCAGCTTGCACATGCATAACATATAATGCCAGGATTTTTGGAGTGGTCTTGGATATCAAATTGCCTGCCTTCTATTCTTTAATTACTGAAGTCCATCTCCAGGCACAATTGGTGGAGAAAATGGAAACTCAAGTCTAAGCAGCTAGATTCTTCCTGCTCCATTCTCGTCTTTTCCACTCCCTCTCAATCTCCCTCCCTAAACAAACACATTTTCTCTATTAACAAAGAGAGGAGTCTTTTAGCTGTAAGGATGGGCTTTCCTCACGAAGCCTGCAGCCTCTGGGCTGAGGGTCACTATTCTAATTTATGTCCCAGCCAGAAGCTTGAATTCCTAGGAACGTCTAACCCTGACCTTGGGGACCTAAAATTTTTCAAAGCCTTTCCTTAACCCTGATATTAATGTCCAAAAGTACTAGTTATTCTTTAGTCTATGAAATCCACATTTTTCTAGGTCATTAGATTAGGTCAGTTACAAACCAACACATGTCTTAGCCAAGAAACCATCCCTGAGCAACAGTGCTGGGTCAGGGCTACCAGGACCGTGGCCTGTACATGGAGAGGGCCTGACAGCCAGCTGGCTCACCTGAGAGGTAAATGAATAACAGCTGCTGACCTCAACCACGCTCCACTACCGCTCACCTCTGCACAGGTCCCAGGTCCCAGCAGCTCGCAGCAGGGCACTGACCTCAGGAGCTTCGCTTGTTTGTTCATCTGCCTGTCTCCCCCGCCCCCAAACTGATTAATAAAAGTGCAAACCTCTTGGTTCAAAACGATAGAACAGTATTTAGGAGTTCTGACCTCAGAACCAGGGAGGTAGAGGTTGAATCGATTTCTCTAACATCCAAGAGCCCTGAACAAATCATTCATCTTCTCTGGGCTCCTGATTCCCCAACTATTGAAGAGTGATTTAATATTTTCACTGGAGGCCTAGAGAGATGACTCAGGAATTAAAACCTTTGCCTTGCAAGCAAAAGGACTTGACGTCATATTCCAGATCCCACATAAAAATGTTGGGTGAATTTGGTGGTGGTCTATAATTCTGGCCCTAGAAGGCAGAGGCTGGGAAACCCCAGAGTAAAGGAATAAGGAGGTAGAGCAATCTAGAATGATTCCTGATGTCACCCTTGGGCCTCATTTGAGTGCCATGCGCGCGCACACACACGCGCGCACACATGCACGCATGCACACACGCACGCACGCACACGTATGCACACACATGTATGCGTGCATGTGCGGGCACACACACACACACACACACACACACACACTCACACACACAAATATTTTCTTTGGAAACTACCTGGTGAATTAACATGGTCTAATGCCCATTGCACAACAAAAATATAGTAATATTCGTGGTAGAGTTGTTCACATCAGGCATGAAATTCTCACTTCGGTCCTTTGAATAATACTGTGTGAGTTCTGTTCTGTGTGCCATAACGTGTTTAACAGCATCTTTGGCCTTGATATCTGCTAGACACCAGTAGAGCTTCTTCCCTAGTACTGATAATGTGTCTAGATGTTGTTAAATGTCCCTTAGGGGACAAAATTGCTCTGCTTGAGAACCTCTACTCTAGAGATTTTTATTTGAAGTTCCAGAACTTAATATCACCCAGGACTACTTTCTGGAACCTCGGTCATTAAATTCTTACTAATTTGTCTCTAATTAGAGTTCATAATGTCTCACTAATGAGAAGTCATAATATTTCACTGATGAAAGAAAACTTTTTTTCACCCTTATGAGTTTTACACTGATAAAATTACTCAGTGTTGCAGCAAGCATTCATTTTTATAATTAAAATGCCTATTTCTTTTTTTCTTTCTTTTCATGCGTATGGATGTGTGGTGGGTATGCAAGTAGGTGTGTTTACGTATGTGTGGGCTCGCATACGAGTGTGGATGTGTGCAGATGGAAGCCCGAGGCTGATGTTGGGACTCATCCTTGTCAGTCTTTGACCTTATTCCTTGAGGCAGAGTTTCTCGGTCAAACCCTGAGCTAGTCCACATGCTAGTCTGATTGAGTCGGCTTGCTGTGGGATTCCCTGCCTCCACTTTCCGAAGCTGGAATTATAGGTGGGACATCAACCACCGGGCATTTATGTGGGTACTGAGAGTTCAGATTCTACTGTTCTTGCCTCCTTGCAAGAACTTTAACTATTGAGCCACTTTCCCAACACCTCAAATACCTCTTTCTTATTAGGTATAAAGGATGTAGCAAAAAAAGGTGCAAATGATGTATGACACCATTTGTGAACTTAGAAATGGCCGGATTAGTGTCCCCAGTATTGGTGAGACCTAGTCTGTGACTGAATTTGAGCTTGGGAGCCACAACAGCCTTTTCTATCTAGGTGGTGAATTGGCCATACATAATTTGCCATATAGAAATTCCTGGGCCTCAGCACCCTTGGTTGAGAAAGTCAGCAATAATAAGCATCATGGCTAAAGTTTATGGAATGTTACGTTCTAGGTTACGGCTTTTAAAACTGTGGCTCAAGACCTAATGTGGGATCATATAACTAAATAGAAGGCTAAAAAAATTGTCAGTAATCAAAGGTTTTGAATATGCAGTGACCAAAAATGAATATAAACTAAGCAGCTTGCATCCATGGTGTTTCTGGCAACATTTGTCCATATTGCATCATGAGTCATTGCAACTTGGGTTCTGAACACATGACATGCGCACTTTGCACTGTGCATGTTGTCACGCCACTCAGTGCTCACAAATGCTGCCTGAAACACCCCAGCTCAGATTAGAGGCTAATGTGTGCCACAAACAGCAGTGCTTTTAGTATACGTGCAAAATTTTCTACTTTGAAAAAAGTAGATGATTTACTTATAGAAACTGAGACTTAAATATTTTTCAACTGTCATTATTCATTATCAAGTTAGTATGTCTTTGGATTCTACTGTTTTACAGAGTTTGATTATAAAAATTGTTGTTTGGTTTGATGATTAAAGCTTCATAAGGAAAATTATTAAATGAATTTTGGCTTAGGTGAGGACAGAGTTTTTAACAGTTTCTGAAATGGTTCTAAACAAACTTCTGCCATTTTGTACTATACAGTTAAACAAAGTGGCTTTCTCAGAACTGACAATTACAAAGTGGAAATAGTGATTGATTCTGAAAAATACCAAGGATACACTATGTCCTGCAGTATCAGAAGTTTATTTAGACTTGATTCTTTTATTTAATAAAATTAACATCCATCTTTGTTGGTATGCAAATTTGTTTTCGTCTTTACAAACTGGCAAAATTGTAATCTCTCTTGACAATTTTTTAAAATCAGTAAATGTCATCTGTGTACATCAATTTTATATACTTAGGATCATGTAAAAATATCTTGCATCTGTTTGTTTGTTGGATATACTTAGGATATACTTTGGATGAAAAGGGGTCACTGGTGGAAAAAGTTTATGAAAGCCTGGTTTAGGATACTGCTAGAACCTATAAATATTTATCTTATTTAAACATCATGATAAAGTTATTTTCATTTGTGCTAGGTGTGGTGACTCATGCCAGAAACTGGAAAGCAGAGGTGGAGGATTTTAGCTACAGAGTGTGACCCTGTCTCAACAGCCTTCCAAATAAAAATAAATAAATAAACAAATCTCCATTTAATAGACGAAGTAACAAATTCAGAAATGCCAGTTAATAGGCTAAAGACAGGAGAGAGAGGACTGGCAACATGGCTGCCAGTGTGAAAGTGTCTGTGTATAATAAACCACTTGTCAAAGTAAGTTCCATCCCTGGAACCTACATGGTGGAAGGAAAGAACCAACAACTGAGAGGTTGCCAGTCCTGTTCCCTCACCTCCTCTTTCTCCATCAAGCAATCATCCAACAAACAAACAGATGCAAGATATAACTCTTGGGGTGGCTCCGAGACTGATAGTTAGACCCCTGTGGTCCCACCCTTACCATTTGATCTGCACTTCTACTCCTATTAGACTCTGGGCATCCCGATTGTGTGTGTACTTCTCTACCACTTCTGTGCCTTTTTTGAGATCAGTGTTAAGTTGAAGTACAATAGATGTAAAAAGAGATAGGAAAAGAAGGAAGGAAGGTACCTACTTTGGCACCAAGAGTCTGATGATATTTGGATTGGTCTTTGGGATCTCTGAATACTGGGGGCAATAAAAGGTAATAAGTATAATAATAATTTTACAATCACACTTGTGATTTAGATAGTGTAAAAAAGTTTCAGAGGGCATTCAGGTACACTTATCTCATAAATTCCATTGTATTTATCTCATTCAATCAGCAAGAGGTTTCTGGAGTAGGGTAAGTATTCATAAAAATTTGGCAGATGAATTAAAGCTTTCATCTCTGAGCTCTTAAACCATGTGAGAGAAGAAGGAAGAAATGGAAAGAGATGGGAAGTGTTAGTTGATGAGAGAAAAACTTTATCAGAAATTGTCCACCAAGCCCCAGAGATTCAAAAGAAACCAGGAAATGAGAACTGATTTTTCTCCTTTCTTTGCCTTGTCCAGTGTTTAAAGAGGCCTGCCAGTTAGCAGCCATAAGAAAACATGACATTCCATATTTCTGCTTTCAGGTTTCTATTTCTGTGTTTCTTAGTAAGAAACTTAAATTCCTTTTATTTTTCCTTCTTCTGTGAACTAAAAATAAGTGGCTCAGAAAAAGAATAGATACTGATATTTTAATGCCATTGTTAGATGCTGCTTTTTATTAGTAAATAGACTCTTTCTAGATGGTTCATCTGGGATCATCATCTTGCCACTTTACCAGCCCCACACTTCATTTCTTTTTAGCATAAATGGCCTTTCAGAGACTTTGCTGGACCTTTCTTTAAGGAAAACAAACATTGGAGCCTAGGCATACAAATTCATAGAACTAAATAATTAGATTTGTTTGAAAATGAGTATTCAAATGGGGGCCTGGTGAGGTGAGTTAGTGGGGAAAGGTGTCTGTCCACAAACCTGGCAGCTTGAGTTCCAGCCCATAGCCCCAGGATGGAAGGAGAGAACCAACTTCTGAAAGTCGTCTCCTCCTTTGTCTCTAGTAAATAATGAAGCAAAAATATCTAAATAAGAGTATTCATGTTGGGCACCTGCGAACATGCAAAACTAAAACACCAGTGCCAAGGACTCCTCCATGAAATACTGCTTGCAAACAGCAGAGCTCTGTTGAAATGATTAAAATGATAACTGATGCTGAGGGTGACGTAACCCATAGGGTATTGGTCATCCTGGGGTGGTAAGTACTCGCCTTTAGTGAGAGAAACAAAACACCCTTATCTACCTTTCTCCTGAATTCTTGATTCCTGGCCAGAGGGACGTGATCCTTCTCCATACCAGGTCTGGACTTTGTATAGTCAGTGTGAGGTGTATGAGATGCCTGCACAATGCTTCTTCACTGATTCATTCAGAGCAGCTGCGGTCTATCTCACCAGGCATCCCAACCGACCTTTCACCTTTATACCTGGACTAATTTGTATTTTCCATCTTTTGTCCTAAGAACCTAACCTTTCCATCAAAACTCTTAATTATAATTTACCATAACATCCATATCAATGAATTAATTATCCCCAGTCACTGAATAATGATTGCTAAGTAGACTGAATGATAATGATAGACTGATTGTATGTGTAGGTGCAGAATGCCTGTTCAAGTCGTCAAGATATTTCTTTCAATCATAGCTGTCTTCGCTCATCAGGGTTTTAAAATACTATCTCTTGAGAAAGCGACATTTGTTAAAAGGATTTCAAGCCAGTTCTCCATTTGAAATCTATGAGACAACAGTTTTCCCCTTGTATTTAAACATGCCTAAAAATTGGACACCCTTTCTAGATCTGAAAATATACAATATGAAAATGATAGAACATTTCACTTCCATTTCATTTCTCATCTTGTCAAGAAAGTTTTTAAAGCATCACGTTAACACCAAGATACATAAAGCACAGCCCCCACTATTAGGGTAACAGTGTAACTGAGACTTTTCAGAGGCATTTTTACAACCTTAAATTGCATGTGTTTTAGTTGTTCATTGCTCCACTTGCCAAACACACACACACACACACACACACACACACACACATACACATACACACACACACAGAGGGAGAGAGAGAGAGAGAGATTTGAAATCACAAATCACGGGATTACAAAAATGTGGAGAAACTAAGCTGTTATTTTGCTAGCCACTCGGAACCAGGGATCAGCGAGCATTATTTGCATTCTTCCCTCTTCCTTCCCATAGGGTTACTCTCCCAGTTCCTTGTGTAAAGCAATCATATTGGTAAAGCAGGTAGACAAACCGATCAGATAGCTGTTAACAGCAAATCTTTACCCCAGAGGCTGCTAAGATTCCTACACCTCTTGGATTCCTGCACTCTCCAGTTTCTTAATCACGAGATAAATTGAGCACAGGATTTCACAAATGGTATCAAACAGGCACAGTGAAGATCACAAGAGGTAAATTTATTGTGACCCTCTAGTACTATAGGACAATCCATCAGGTCCAAAAGGAGACTCCTGGGTCACTCCCATATCATCTTAAGAAAAAGAGCAACAGTTGACCACTACTGTTCATTGTGTAAGACAGTAGAAAATCGAAGAAAGTCTGAACTGACTTAGTAAGTGAAGGAACAAACAACAAACCGTCATCTGTTACCTGGCTAAAGATGACTGGGGAGTGCAGAGCTGCTGCTGACTTGCTGGGCTGACTGCCGCCTTCCTGTGGTGCCCAGGGGAAGGAAGTGCCACTCTGGTCGAGCTGATCGTCTGCAGGCCGAGGTGCTTCTGTGTCTCTGAGAACCTACATGTGTGAAGTCTCCTCCACTTCTCTCTTCACTCTGAGCCACACCCACTGTGACACCAAGGGATGACTAAGCCTCTCCACAGTGGGTGAAGGGAGGAGAGACTGCGGGTCACAGGTTGTTGAAGGCATCACCAGTAATATTAATAAATGGAATGTGACTAGCTGTAGAAGGAGCTGAAAAACCATCAATAACATGCCTTCTGCTGTGACCACAGTCTCCTACTACATGTAGCCATTGACATGATGTGACCAGGAAGTAGTTTGTAAACTGCCTGTGCATTGTGTGCGTGATCTAATATTTGATTTTAATTTAATTTCATGATTAGCATTCTTTTTGGCCTTCCACTTAATATAACCTCTAGGCTCTGTAGAGAGCAAACAGGAGAAATCAATCTATTGCAATCCTTTCTTCTATCCCTCTTCTTATCCCTCTCTTTCTCTTATCTCACTCTTTCTCTCTTTTTCTCTCTCTCTTCTTTCTTTCTTTCTCTTTCTTTCTTTCTTTCTTTCTTTCTTTCTTTCTTTCTTTCTTTCTTTCTTTCTTTTTCCTTCTTTATTTCTAAGTTTATGAACAAGATCAAAATAATGCAATGAAATAAGGTTTGGAATTATGCAACTTGGATTGTAAGGTATGATAGAACTTCCTGATATGGTCTCTCAAAATGAAAACAGGAGAGGATGCCCCTCCCCCACCCCCATGCTGAGCTCCTAGTGGACCTGGGGCTTGCATAAAATGTCCTAAGACTACTGGCCTGCCACATGCCATATACTGCACTTAGGTGACACAGGCAGGCAGGCCGGTTTTTTTTTTTTTTTTTCATTTTCAATTTCCCTATCAGTTTTATGCTATACTTCTCGGGTTTCCCAGGCTCTCAGTGGGAGAGTAGTTATGGGTTAGCTGAAATGAGCATATGAGAGAACATATTTATCTAGACAGAGTCTGCACACTGCTGTTTCCCTTTAAATTATATGGGTGTGGCTCCTTTTCCTCCAAGAGAATAAATGACTGCAATGTATTCAGTGTTGCCTGAATGTGTCTAACATTTTCCCCTTTCCACAAGGCAAAGTAAGGCTCAAATATAAAAACCCATGGGAGGGAGGAGGAAACATTGGCTTAAATCCACATGAAGAAAGGTCTAAATAATTAATCCTGGCTCTTTCTTATGACCAGGGTATTTTAACCGAGAGGTGGAGAGAACCCTTAGGCACTTAGGTGGTCCTGAATTGTCGAGGAGAAAAGGGCAAAGAAAAGGTTACACCATTGGCAAGTTTTAGTTAATAATCTTACACAGCACAGTTCTGTTTCAAAATTTTTCCAAATAGATTTAAAAAAAAAAACAAATGTCAAGACTGACTTGCATATTGAGATTGAGAATTCTTGCCATCTACCCTTGGTTCTGATGGACCAGATGGAAAAAGTCAGTATCATTACACCAAAGTTGAAACAGTCCCCCTCCCCTACTTGGTCAGCCTACTTCATCTAGGTGTTCAGTTAAATGGAATCATGTGTTATCGCCCTGCAAACCATAGCCACGTCCAAAGTCACATCTTAAGCCCTAAGTTGTCTTTCATTCCACACCCTCAATAGGTAACTTTTGAAATTGCTTTGTTTAGAATTCTCCCTATGTTGACTTCTGGTCATTAAAGGTGATATATATATATATAAATTTCAAAGCAACAGTTGATCTTGTTCCCTATTTCCTTTTTAAGACAGAAGGTTGTATTATAGAATTATTCAAGTGTAAATTTAAAATTTTTAAATTTATTATTAATAATGTGTGTGGATAGCATGTGCCATCCTATGCATGTAGAGGTCAGAGGACAACCTAGCAGAGTCAGTTCTCTGCTTCTACCTTTTTTACATAGGTTCTGGGCATAGAATTCAGAGTGTCAGGCTTGTGCTGCGGCAAGCGCCTTTTACCCACTGACCTAACCTGCTGGCCCCGATATAAATTTTGTGGTAATAATTGGGTTGTGATTACTTAGGAGTAAAGCTAGATACCGTTGTAGACAAAACACTAAGGCTATGGCTCTCTTTTTTCTTCTAAATCTGTATATCCTTTGCACTTCTATCAAGGATTCCTTCTCCATACACCCTTTGCCAAAAACATTCAGCATGAATATCTGATCCATAGGTTTTCCAGCCAACATGCCTCAGAATTCTTGCTCCTGTGCTGATCATGGGAATCTGTGGTCCAATCACAGAGAATCCTGAGAGTAGAGTTCTCTCTCTCTCTCTCTCTGTTTCTCTCTCTCTCTCTCTCTCTCTCTCTCTGGTGCTTACTCCACAGGCTGTAGTGGGCCCTAGTTCTGTGTATGTCTAGTCTTGCTAATGGCAGCAGAACAAGCATGTCACCTGGTCCTTCCTGTCAGAATCATATACTGGTCCTTCCAAGGCCACTCTCAGTTCCTCTGGCCAGCTCTGAATTACTGACATAACTTGCAGTACATAAATGTGTGCCTCGTATTTTCTTCTTCCTCCCTTTGTCAACAAGTGGTTCTCTTTTCTCTTTTTTTTTATACACCAATAATGCCTTTGTTCTTTGAGAAACTTGAGTATCAAGGCCTGACCCACACTAAGAGTTTTGTTGCTTCTTTGTTTTTTATTGACTCTACCAATTGTGAGATGAAGCTGTGTTAATCCTTTGTTCCTTTATACAGTAAGACTCTTAGATATGGTAATGGTTAGGTGAGTCATTGGAACATTCGGGAAATTCTTTGAGGAAAGATTGTTTTCCTATTTACAGGACGTGCATACTTTCTGTTTACTCAAACAAAAGGTCCTGGCTTAAAAGGTGGGGTGAGGAGTATCTCAGGGGGGAATCATTGTTTGGTAGACAGAGCAAGAAAGAGAATATGGATGACAACGGAAGGAATGGGTAACCAGAAACACTGGGAACTCCTAGCAACAGGTAGACGTGTGAGAAGAACCGACAGAGGCTTAGAAATGTGGCTCTCGTGGAGGGAAGAAGGTGGGTACCCTCAGAGTAAGAGAGTACTCCCTCCACAGCACCCCTTAAGACAGTCATTCCACAGGCGTCTACCCTATCCTGGGAGGAAAGAGATGAATCTTTGCAAGTAAATCCTGCTGAGTCCTCTCACTTCAATTCCTCAGATCGCATCTCCTTTCCTTGGCTAGTAATTTTCCTCCTTAATCAGTTTATCTAGAGTTTTCAAAAATCCTTCAGTATTTAGGGGTGAGTCCACAACCGCTGTTTGTTTGCATTAAATAATGAATAATGGCCCAAAAATGATAACTACTGCCCAGAGCTCCTAGTGCATTCAGCGTAATAGTGGGGTCCAAATTTCTTTCATCCTGGCTGTGTTTTCTCTGGCTGTGATCATCATGATTGAGAGGATCCCATGTCTCTATCTGACTCTCCACCCAGATAATGAGAAATGTTTCCATAACTGATACAGGCACTTCCCAGGTTGTGTGAGTTTTTTGTTTGTTTGTTTATTTTTGGTACCTTTAAAGTACTACATCCTTCAGTTTCTCTTTGTTCTTGCTGGAGAGAAATCATGCCTGATGGGACCGCACCATTCCTCACTAAATTTACACCTCTGTAGTCTTTGATCACTTTTGATTTTTGTTTCTGGGTCTGTTACTCAGTGTTCACACACTGACTGATCACATTAGTGATGAGTTTCATAATTTGAGTGATATGATAAACAAGATATTAGATTAAATATGAGATGAGGTAATGTGAGCTGTATAAGGCTGCTGGTCACACACACTGTTTTATGGGAAAAAAACCCTTTTGCAAGTGGAAGGAACACCCTCTAACAGAAAAATACAATGCAATAAATACACAAATATAGCTTACAATCATACAGCATCCTGGTCATACATTGCATATCACACATGATTATATTCTGCTTTCATTTAGTGGCAACACAGTTGGTTCGTTATAGCAGCATTGCCACAAACACATAAGCAATCAATACACCCTACCTTATCACCTTACCACAGCTAAAGCATCTCTGGATAACTGGGATTTTTCAGCTGTGGCTGCTCATTGACTATGTGACATACATGACTGTATGTTGTAACGTTAATTCCATTTCCTTCAGCATGGGCATGTTGTTTGCCATTTTTAATAGCTTATAATTATTTATGCTGATTTCAAAAATGCATTCCTGGTCTCCTCTCTTATCTCACTACTATTTTGTGTAGTTGCCTTCTCTCTTCAAGTCTTTAATTTCTATTTCACTTAATCTATACTTCTGTTCTCTACTCAATATGCCAAACAGTTTTCTAGAATTTTTGGGTGTGTGTGTGGATTCTATAGTTGATCACTTTGAGGTCTGTATACCCATTTAAGCTTCCCGGAGGTTGTCATACCGGACCACTATAGACACTGTAACTTAAACAGCAGTAATTTATTTTCTCATTGCCCTGGAGGTTGGGTAGCCAAGTGTCCATGGGTGTGGTTTCTTCTGAAGTCTTTCTCCTTCGTCAGCAGATCTGCTTCTCACTGGGTCCCCCATACTTTTCTCTCTGTGTACACACTCATGCCATCTTTTTATGTGTATATATTTCTTCTTAAGAGAGTGATATTATCACTTAGTCCACTTAGGGGACTAGAGGCCACCCTAAGAGTCTCGTTTTAAACTTTTAAAGGCTTTTTAATCTCAAAATTTTGCAGCCACATTCGGAGAATTAAAGGTGCTGATACATGAATTTGGGGGAGAGAGGGCAACTTCCCCACAGCGCCTCGACTGTGCACATGCTGCCCGTGTTCACCTGGAATTAACGTGTACGGCATTCTCCTTCATTTTCTTTTATCCTTGTTTAGTCATTTCTGCACCAGTAGAAGGGGCAGATCTTGAGATGGTATTGCCAATTAGGTAAAACGCTGTCTGTTTCCTGGGATAGTATTTTTGCTTGCTTGCTTGCTTATGTTTTACGGTGTTGTGGAAATAAAAAAGGGAAACTGCAATAGTGGAATGATTCTAGAAATGGAGCTGGGAGGCCATTACAGAATCAGGACTTCCATGGTGATTCAGGCTGCTGCCTAGAATGTGAACTTATCACCCCGTCCTTTGACGTCAGGCACCTGGATGGGAAGTGAAAAGCCAATTCTGCTGTGGCCAGAGGCTCAAAACTGCTGGTCATGATAGACATTTCGATCTGTTTCTACATTTTTAACATCTTCCATGGGTCACACAATCCCTGTTTTTTCTCAACATATAAAAACTTCCTGTCTTTCTTAGAGTATGGATTCAGAGTTATCTGTTCCCGTGTTCCTCCCGATTTTATTTCCTGAGACCCCCTTATAAAATTATTTTAGATTTCTTTTTTGTTCTTTGACAACTTCAGACATGAATACAATACACCTATGTCATTTTATCCCTGATTTTCTGATCCCATTTCTCTCTTCTTTTCCTACTGCAACCTTCTTCTTTCCTATCAGTCTCCTACTTTCATGTCTTCTTTTGCACATGTGACCCACTGACTTTCATCTGGGTTGCCTGTTTTGGCATGTGACTGTGAATTTGCTAGAGTGCAGATGATATATTAGCGACCACCTCTTTACTTTTGTGGCTTCCAGATTTAAATGGGCTTAGGTGGTAAGTTATATTGATAAAATTCACTGCTTTGAATTTTAAAGTACAGAGGCAGAAAGTACATAATCTGCCATCACTATCTATTTCCTGAAACTTTTCATCACCTCAAATGGAAATTCTGTACCCATTAAACAGTTAATCCCTATTCTCATCTCTCTTTAGTCCCTAGCAACCAATAATCTCTTTTCTTTCTCTATAAATGTGTCATTCTGAGCCTTTCATATTAACGGAATAATGCAATAGATCCTTTTGTGTCTGACATCTTTTGCTTAACATAATGTTTTCAAGATTCATTCATTTGTGACATTTATAATCACTTCATTCCTTTTTGTTTACAGTTGAATAATGTTCTATTGGAAAATAAAAGAATTTTTTAATTTGGGTACTTATTTAGAAATAGAAGTGCAGGTCAGATGGTAATTCTATTGGTTACTTGTTGAAGAGCAATCAAACTGTTTTTCCATAGTGATTGTGCCATTTCACACTCACACCAGCAGCATATGAGGGATTCAATTTTCCATATCTTTCCCAACTTTTTAAAAATAATTTTATCGTTCTCATTTTAGTCATTCTAGTAAGAATGTGTTTGCTTTATATCTCAATAATCATTAGTGGCACTGATCATTTTTTCCTTGCAAGAGTTTCTTTTTTAAATCTTTCTTTCAGTATTCATCTAGGTTGTTTTATTATTTTTTAATGTTAAATTGTAAGCATTCTTTCTGTACTCTAGATTCTAAATTTTTATGAGATGTTTGACTTGCAAATATTTTCTGTCATTTCTGTCTGTTCACCCTCTTTAGAGTGTTTTTTGATACAAAAAGTGTTTTTTGTTTGATGAAATCCAACCTTTTCTTTGACACAAGCCCTCAGCTTGTTATGTGACCCATGCTGACCTTGAGTGCATGATGACGCCGCCTTTTCCTTCCTGATAGTTAAGATTGTAGGCATGTGACACCATGCCTAACTTGAAGCCTAGTTTTTCTATTTTTCTCTTATTTCTTATGTTTTTGATAAGATATTTAAGAAACTATTTCCAAATTGTTACCAAGATGATTTGCCTATTTGTTTTCCTCTGAATATTTCACTTGGGTCTATGATCTTTTTTTGAGTTATTTTTTATTATAGTGTGTGCAAGATGTCTCAGGGCTTAAGACTCTGTCTCGAAAACAGAAGGTCCTGAGTTGGGATCCCAGGTGCCACATAAAACTGCCAGGCAGAAATGCTGTCATGTGTACTTCTGGCCCTGGTTGGCAGAGCCTGGAAAATTCCAGAGGAAGCAGAAAGGAGGTAGAAGCAATCTAGGATGATTCCTGAGGTCACCCTTGGTCCTCTACAGGGACACACAGTACCCTTTCACACACACACACACACACACACACACACACACACACACACACACACCAAAAATAAAAAAACAACAAATAAAATGTTAAAGAGTTAGAAGTCCAACTTGTTTTGACATTGAATATACTTGTCCTACCATAATTTACTGAAAAAACTATTCTTTTCCCCACTGAGTATCTGCTGACTGTGTAAAAATAAGTTGACCATAGCTATATAAACCTATTTTTGGACTCAATTTCATTTCATTGAGCTATATGTCCATCTAGTACCAATCACACAATTTAATGTAGGTTTGCACCAAGTTTGAAATCAAGGGTATGATCTTCAAACTTTGTTCTCTTTTTAAGGTTGCTTTTGTTACTTTGGGTCCCTTGAGATTTTGATAGGAATTGCATTGAATCCGAGGGTCACTCTGAGTTCCCTATCAACAATACTGTTTATAATCTATGGATATATCCTTCAATGTACTAATCTCTTTAATTTCTTTCTGTCTATTCTTTTCTTTTGGTAGTTGGTTTCTTAGTGATGCTGAGGTTTGCATCCAGGCCTTGGACGTGCTTGGCAAATGCTGAAACATTGAACTATATTCCTAGTCCCTGATTTCTTTCATTTCTTTCAGAAATGGTTTTTAATATCAGCATAAAAGGCTTATACATCCCACAGTAAATTTGTTCCTATAGATTTTTTTTGTGTTGTTGCAAGTGCTTTCAAGATTTCTTTTTGGACTCGTCCTTAATAGTATGTAGAAATACAACTCACATCTGTATATTGCTCTTACTTTGCTAAGCTTTTTTTAAAACCACGAATAATTTTTAGTGGATTAAAATTTTTTTATATGTCATATCAGTCCATCTAATTGCAAAAATGCTTCTTTTCCAGTTAGGAATTCCATTTTTGAATTGTTCTTGCCTAATCTTTCTGCTTATAGTTTTCAGTATTAGAGATAGAAGTAGTGACAGAAAACATGTTTCCCTTGTTTCTCAGTGGAGGGGCCATTGTTCACTATAGAGTCGTGTTAGCTGTGGAGTTTTCACAAATATTCTTTATTGTATCAAGGAGGGTCATTTGTTTTTCTGTTTTGTTTAGTGACTTGTCTATAACATGAAAAAGAGGGAAGAGAGACTCTGAAGCTGTGCTAGAAAACTCCCTTCCCTCTTGCCACCCAACTTCTTCAACTTCCAGGCCTCCAACCTTCCAAGTTGTCAACGTGACTAAAGACTCTCCAGGAATCTTCCAGCCTTCGGCTGTCACCCACTAGACTATTGGACTGAGCAGCTACTGGCAGCCATTGTTGGACTACCGTATCTCATAAGCCAACTCAATAAATTACACACACACACACATACATACATGAGTTGAATTTTGTCAAATGCTTTTTTTTTTTTGCACCCAAAGCTTGTATGACTTTTCCTCCCTTTTATTAATGTAGTATATTGCATTGAATAATTTTTATATTTGCTTAATTTGATTTGCTATTATTTTATTAATAGGTTTTGCATTCCCCTTCCTGAGGGATGTTGATATGCAATTTTCTTTTTGTATAACAGCTTTAGTTTTGGCATCGGGGTAAAGAATGGGTTGGGAAGTTATTTCTTCCTATTACATTTTGTGGAATAATTTAAGAAGGATTGGAATTAACTCATTATATATTTTGCTAGTATTCAAGAGTGACATTTTCTGCTTTTAGGCATTTTTTAATGAAGTTCTACAAGGCACAAATGCTGTGGCCTTTGTTTCTTTGTTTCTCTTTTTTCTTTCTTCAGTCTTTGAAAGGATTGTTTTGTTGCATAGAAAATTCTTGGTTGATTCTTCTTTAAAAACCTGCTAGCACTTTGAATGTCATCTCAATACATTCTGGCTTGTCTAGTTTATTATCTTCACAATAACTTATGATTAATATATTTAAAAAGTGAGTACACTTTTATCCATCCAGTTGTTTTTATTATTATTATTATTATTTATTCAATTGTGTGCATGTGTGTGTGTGTATGTGTGTGTGTGTGTGTGTGTGTGTGTGTCTGTGTCTGTGTAGAACCACGGACGAATTCGCGAACCACCATGGCCGCCTCCACCTCCTTCTGCCCCAGGATTCACAGGCTCCGCCCTACCAGGACCAGAAGCGCAGGCCGCCCCCGCTTCCGCCTGGCGTCTATACGTGGATCTGGGATCCGAACTCGGGACCTTCCGCCTGCAAGGCGGAGGCTTAACCCCTGAGCCACCTCTCCAGCCCCCCATGCAGTTGTTTATTCTAAGAATTTTTAAAAAATTTTTTCTACTTTTACAAGCATATTGAGCAGTTATCCTAGCTTCCCTCCCTCCCTTCCCCCTTCTACCTCCTTCCTTCCCTTCACTATTCCCCTTCCACTCCCTCCCACCCTTCTGCCTGCATGCCTCAATGGACTGACCTATTCTAAGAATTTTTGAGTCATCCTTGGTTCCTTACGCTTCCTGATCACTAGATCCTATGACTTTTAGTAATTAATAAATAATAATCCCATAGATACTTCTTGAAAATGGTCGTGGTTTGCCAAGTTTTCTATGAGCAAAATAGACTACACTGCCAAACCATAATCAGCTTGGATTACTTCAGTAACATACCTGTTTCTCTGCTTCCACACGTGCTCAACCCAAACTGCCGGTAGTCAGAGTGAATGTTTGAAGATGCCCAACGGACCCCATGCTTTTCAGCTGAATCAGACTCACACTGTGGCTTGTACGGTCGGCACGATCAGCCTTCCAGCACCTCTCGAGCCACAGTCACACCAGTGTTTGTCTGTCTCACCACTCTCCAGCCATAGTGACCTCTTCCAGGCGTTCATGTGTACACTCCCCTCCCTGCCGTAAGGATTCTATGTGGTCTATCTTCCTTCACCCGTACTCTTCCTTCACCCCACTCCTTGCTACATCTTTGCTTTGTCACTTTTTAAATTATTTAAATGGCTATAACTAAACTTTAATTTATTTTGTGTGTGTGTGGAGGGGGCAGTGTGTCCCTATGAAGGACCAAGGATGACTTCCAGGAATCATCCTGGATTGTTTCTACCTCCTTTTTGTTTCATTCTGGGATTTCCCAGGCTCCGCCAACTGAGGCAGGAAGTGTGGGATGCCATCATTTCTGCCTGGCGTTTTTCTTTTGTGGGACCTGGGATCCGAACTCAGGACTTTCTGCTTATGATGTTTCCATGGTTAAATGGTTATGTCCATGTTTATCTGTTATCGGGTTTTCTCTGGACTGTAAGAGACTGTTTTGGTCACCATCTCTATTCATGGTGCCCATTAAAATCTGTGCTTTTCTTTGTTAATTTACAATCGCTCATCAGAAAGTATTTGTTTAATGAATAAATGAAAGGAAACAGAATAAAGGTAGAAATAGTCCTACTCTGTGTGGTCTTGTCAAGGGGGCAATGAACACTAGGTTCCTAAGCATGTGTCCACATTCCAGTGGTGAGTGTAAATCCTTCTTCCATTTCTTTTCTGCTTTAGGGTGTTACCAATGTGGGTTACCTCCTAAAGACCATGTTCTGGGATGAAGGATTGAATACCCAGTTCAGGCAAGGACAGAAGAGGAGTCCTCCTAATGCTCAAGATGAACCAGGAATTGTCAACAATGAAGGAGAAACTAAGCCTGCTGGATTGCTTGAGATTTCTGAAGATCATGGATCCGTAAGAGGAGTTTATCAGAAATGTGATGATGATGTGAGTGAAGCAAAAACAAGAACAAAGGAGGCAAGAAAAAAATCTGGCAGCTATGACAAAAATCCAGCTTCAGGTCCTTGCAATGGGGAATTTAAAAAAACGTTAATTTAGTGAGCATGTGAGAGGGCATGCTTTCTTAGACTTGGGAGTTATCAAGTGTTTTAGAACTTAGAGATTTATTTGTGTGTGTGTGTGTGTGTGTGTGTGTGTGTGTGTGTGTGTGTGTGTACAAGAGGGCACTTGAGTATATGTGCCTATGGAAGCCCACCAGTGACATAGAAAATCATTCTGGGTTGCTTCACCTCTTTATTGCTTTGCTCTGGAATTTTTCAGGTTTCTCTTTTTAGGGCCAGAATTACAGACCACCTCCAAATCTGCCCAGCATTTTTATGTGGAATCTTGGGATCTGAACTCAGGTCTTTTTGCTTGTGACGGAAAGACTTTTACCCTTGAGCCAGCTCCCTGGCCCAAGGGCTTAGAAATTTAAAGAAAATTATTGAAGAACAACATTGGAGATTATAAGAAAAATGTGCAAACTTAGCATTATTATCAGGTTAATTCTGAGTAAAAAAACATTTTAAATATGACTGTGTAGGAATTTAGGGTATAATACGTTATCAGAAGCAACAATGACATTTTACATGTCAAGAAGTTGAAAGTATTTTTCACATGTGATATTATTTTATGTAGCTAGCATAACAACATGCAAACAATAAACTAAAAATAATCATTGGGACTGGTCTTTAAACAGACTCAAAGATGACATAGTTACTTATGAACTCACTGTTATAAAGCCATATTCAGACCCCAGTAGCCACCAAACCAGGCAATATAGCTTCTTTCATTGTGAGCTGTTTTTTTTTCTCCCAGGCTCTAAGTGGCCATAGAGATCCCAGTAGGGGTTGGACAACCCACCCTGGCATAGTGCCAAAACAGCCACCAGGGGCTGTCAAGGAAGTCACAGTGCAGGAGTAGCACAGACTTTTCAGTGACACTAGAGGTCAATAAGACCATGACTTCAGCATGTGATCATCTGAATGGCTCGTTTAATCAGGCATAATTATGACTGATAATAAAGAAGGGATCCAGGAAACGGAAGTGAGGAGCATGGAAAAGCTTATTACTTTAGCAGGGGACTTGGACAGACGGTGACACACCAACAGTCCATGTGAGGGAGGAGAGGGAAATCAACTATTAAAATAAGAGGTCACTCAGAAGAGCCATAACGAGTCAGTGGATGATGAGTCATTAAGAGTCACTAGGTCTGACTGCTTATTCCTTCTTTCCTTTTTTTACTTTCTTGTGTAATTTTTTATATTCCTGATAATAAAATCTTTCAGAATATATAAAAGAGAGAGAGAGAGAGAGAGAGAGAGAGAGAGAGAGAGAGAGAGAGAGAAAGAGTTTGCGGTGGGCATAATATGCTTACCTGCATCTCCTTGTGAAGCAATGGTGTGATATAACTTCTGAAATCATCTGGCAGTAGAAATGATGTCAACATACATTCAGTTGCATGTGGAAGAACAGCCCTGTGATGCCAGCTTCAGTAATAAAGGACATGGTGATCAGAAGACACCCTTTGCTGCACACCTCCCCTTCCTCCTGCTCTGACATCCTTGCTGGCCCATCTTGTGGACATGACGAAGTCACTGCATTCACAAGCTCATTGTAGCTGTGGCTATCTGCACAAGACCTGCACCAAATGGGTCCATCAACATTTCATCATGAATGGGAGAGAAACTTATGAGATTCTATATCTCTCTCAGGGACTAACAGCAGTTAAGGATTGTGGGAGAGGGAGGTGTCATTTTCTTCAGTGGTATAACCACTGGTAAGTTGTCCTTGCTGAAATAAATGACTTCCCACACACATTTGGTTAAAAAAAAACTACTTAAACTCAATAATAGGTCACACACAGAAGACATAGAGCAGAAGGGGGACTTTTGGGAAGAAGGACTTCAGGGATGAGAGGGCGGAGGAGAGATGGGGTAAAAATGACTAAGATTCATAAAATAACGTATGAAAATGTCAAACAGGGAAAAAAATCAAAGTGTTCATTTCAGATGGTATGAAACCTGGAGCGTTTCAGGGCTGGCCAGTCGACAGTCCTGTCTTGGATCTCAGGGTCCTTCTGCCTCTTCACTTGTCT
Organism: Typhlomys cinereus; assembly: GCA_023101885.1. Classification (NCBI taxonomy): domain Eukaryota; kingdom Metazoa; phylum Chordata; class Mammalia; order Rodentia; family Platacanthomyidae; genus Typhlomys; species Typhlomys cinereus. Next base: position 4,952,093 of record JALPQD010000017.1, on the reverse strand, counting down.
TCTAATCCATGTGCATCTCCATTGCCTGGTGGTTACTAGATGCGTTCTCACATGTGCAAGTTAAAAACAGGAAAACATGTTTTTATTTCTCCACTGCTAAAAGTGTTAGGCCAATGGGGAGATGGATGGGAGTCACACAGAAATTTGTGAATAAAGAGAAGTCAACTTGAGGGAAAGACTTAGGAAATGGGAGTTTATTTGGAGTCGAGAGTCTGGTGAACAAGAAGGCCATAGCTCAGCCTTCAGGTGGGAGGCCATTAGGATAGAAGACGTAGCTTAAGGTCAGAGAGGACAGGGAGAGGGAGATGCCATGAGAGACTGGCAGAAGGAGGAAGAAAGGAGGCGTCAGGTGGAGAGACCTAAGGGCTTGGAGAGTAGAAGAGAGACTGTAGGTGGGGTCTTTTATAAAAGTCTTAGGTGTTGCTGAAGAGTTGTCTGGGAGTTACTGGGCAAGCGAAGGCTGGAGGTGTGATCTTTACAAAATGACTTCTATCTGTACCGGGAGTAGAGAGCGGATCCCAGAGAGCCCTGAGGAGCCCTACTATGGCCACCGGCCTAGTCACCATCACATCCCAGGAAGAGCTATAGCTGCCACAGCTGGTTCCAGTCACCACCACCGCAACCATGAGCAGCAAGGGACCCAGCAGCCTCTGAGAGCCGCCACCCCAGCACCACCCACAGCAAGTCCAACACCACCAGTACTGGCACAGGGAACAGTGGCCTCACATTAGCAGGGCCTGCGGGAGGGGACAGAAAGGTAGAGGGGACAAGAACGTCAGAGGCAGCAAATGTTACAGTGGATTCCAGTTCAAAGCAGTAAATATGCAACCGACTGAAACCATTATAGCTATTATCCATATTGTAGTGTTTGGTTTTTTTATGTCTAGGTTCTTGTGTTCTGGAGTCAAAGATTGAAACCAGAACACAAACTGAGATGAGAAAAGATAGAACTCACATCATGGAATCTGTGAGAGGCATAAGAACCCAAAAGGAATTCTTGGACTCCAGATCCCCTTACATTTCATTGGTCTGTTCATTTAGGGGCCCAACTAGCTGACTTTGTGGTCTACTTCATGGTCCAGCTGTTTCTTTTGAGGAATTTATCTGCAACGGAGAGCTCATCCCATAACCTTTCACGAACAGAGCATTGAGGGAAATTGGCAACCTTATCTCTGTGGAGGATTAGAGCCAGTTCCTGCAGATTAGTAGGGTGTGTTCCTTCAGGCTAATCCCAACAGTGGGGAATGACCTTCAAAGATCTTTCCGGCTGTGGTCCTGTTCTGAAACTGCCTAAGCAGGGGGGTCCTCCTGTGCAATTACCAACAGAATTACCAGAATAGAGTGAGAGAGTGGGGAAAAGAATGAGGGATCCCAGAGGTCTTCTGAAGGCCAGGCCCAACAATGCTGGCCCTACTGCAGGCGAATGCACCTTATTACATTACAGGAGACCCTATGGCTGCGGATCACAGTATTCCAATCCTCCTGTGTAAGAAGTGATGGAAGGCACCGACAACCAGGGTGCAGGGGAGCACGGCAGACCAGTGAGGCAGAACATGCATCGAGGTTATAGAATCATGATTCCTCAGGGGCCCTCCTTGCCAAAGACAGGCAACGAAGACGACAAGGAAAATCAAGGAGACGAGACCCAAGGTCAGCAGCCACCTCAGTGCTGGTATTGCTGCAATTTCAACTACAATACAGAAGCCCAGAGAAAACACAAGGTGACAGAGACAAAGGCAGCTGGTTCACCATCTGGAAATTTGTCTGCTGTCAGGGCTGAGCAAGGCAAAGCTAAGCAAATGCCAGCCAATTCTGTCACCCCCTCTCAGAGACCCTATTTACTGTAACTGCTGGCATTTATATAAATATGGATTTTTTTATTGTTATTTAGAAAGCCTGGTTTTTCTCAATATGCCTTTAAAGGTATCTAAATTGTTTCATATCTTCTCAAGTTGAGATTTTTAAGAACTTCATTTTTAATTTATAATAAAAGTTTACAGCTTGATTTTTTTCAAAAACAACACTAAAAGCCAAAATAACCAAGGGCTAAGTTGGAAGCTTTGCAAAATGGCAGCTGTGGCCAACAAAATGCCAAGGCAGTCCTTAGTAAATTTCCTGTCACATTTCACTGAACAGGAGTGGGTCACGTGTTTAGTTCTGTCCTACTAAAAGGAGACGAGGGCTAGAATGATCCTGTCTGGTTTAGACTTGGAAGCCAGAGCTTGACCTGGAGCCCACTGTTTTTGGACGCTTGTTTGTTCTAAATTTATATAAACTTGGAAGTCTTGTAAGGAAGAAAATAATAATACCAAATAATGATGGTCAGGGTTAGGACGGTCAGGGATAAAAGTCTCCAAGATACAACCTGGCTTTGTAGAGAGGGTGTGAGCTCGAAATGCAATAAATTTGGTTTAAAGCAAACTTATGTGTGTTAATCTTTGGGTTAGCTAATTATTTGACCTCCTTGAATTTCCATTTTCTCATGAAGTGGAGCAGTGAATCATTACCCTGGAAGGATTAAATTAGGTAACATGAATACAGCACTAGCCTAGAGCCTGGAAGGGATAAATTGTTGTTACTAAGGTGATAGTTGTGGAATTTATCACTGGGGACATTGTAATAAGCACTGCGTGACAAAGAAGCAAGAAGATATCATTCCCTGAGATTTGATTTAAAAGGAGTAAAAATACAGACTATGATGACTTGAAGTTTTGCTTTTGCATGGTTTATATGTTCATATCCATATTTACATCCATGTTTAATAATCCTGGAGGAGGAGGGGGTGGGACAAGTTATCATTAACATATACTCCTAAGTAACATACGGAGTACTGAAATGAATTTCTGTTCATGCAGAAAAGGGCCCTCCTAGGCCCAACAAGATGTGTGAACTCTGATGTGGGATTCCATTGAATCCTCTGAGAGGGTGTCCCTATTGTTACATCAGTTGCCCCAACATTTCTCTCACAGTCACACACATGCTGGATTTGCCTTAATTCTTTTATTTTGTCCTAGCTCAATGAGAGATTGATACTGAAGACCAAGATCTCTATAACTGACTCCCTTAAGACTGGGTCTTGAATACATGAACTTTCTGCTCCTACTTTCCAAAAGCTGGGATTACAGAATTGCATCAACACACCTGCTAGCTTAACTGCTTTCAACCATTAGTGGAGAGAGTGACTTCTCAAATGTGTGCCTGGATGAGGGCCTATGAGAAGCAGTAAATGAGTAAACTGGGTCTAGGCAGATTTCTGCTCAGTAGTGTTTCAAAGTCCAGGGTTCCTGGTGTCTTCAGGTGTCACCCAGCATTAGGAAGGGTGTAAGTGGGAAGCTTGAGCAACAAAGCACAGAAAGAAAGAAAGAAAGAAAAAGAAAGAAAGAAAGAAAGAAAGAAAGAAAGAAAGAAAGAAAGAAAGAAAGAAAGAAAGAAAGAAACCTGTCTTTATTATTTTTCCTCTCAAAATCTAGACTATCCTACATCCTATGTGGTTGGGAAGCTGGAGCTTTGGAAGCTATTGGACTCTTTTCCAAAGATACATTTGAATAATTTAGCACAACTGGTTTCTTACTGCCACGGCATGGTGCAGGAAATAAGAACTGCCATGCTGTAAGCTAGGGAGTGGAAGACACTACCCAGGCCTTATTTATAACCACTTGGCTTGGATTACTTGACATCACCTGTGCTTACCTATAAACAAGCATTATTTCCTTTCCTTCCACAACGGATAATTTCTAATACTAGGGCATGACTGTAAGTGGAAGACATTCTAGATAAAGCTGACACATGAAAGCATTACCAACTAAAAGCCTGAGGTGGGTTGGAGAGATGACTCAGGGCTTTACACTTTCCCATGAAAACAGAAGGGCCTGAGTTCACATCCTGGATCCCATGTAAAAAATGCCAGGCAGAAATGTTGGTGGCCTGTACTTCTGGCTTTGGAAGTTGGAGTCTAGGAAATCCCAGAGTGAAGCAAAAAGGAGGTAGAAGCAAGCCATGATTCCCGAAGTCACCCTTAGATACACAGAGACAGACACACACACTCCCCAAAAATAAAAATAATGAAGTGTAGAAGAGTAAAAGCCTAAGACAGGCTGGTCTTTCTCCAGATTTCATCTGACAGTCTTGATGCTGACTCAACACCATAGGCAAAAGTACTTTCTAATGACTTCCCAGGTTTTCTCCTAATGTCTTAGACAATGATAATCCTTTATGGAAAGAAAGACAACTGTTACACTCAAAACTAGGAGAAAAAGGGTTTTGTCTTGGCTATTGTGTTTAGCTAAGGTAACACTACTTGCTAAGGGTGCTTCGATGTATAGTTTGGGCTGACCTCAGACTCAGGAATCCGTCTCATCAGTCTCTGGAAGTGCTGAGGGTGACAGACGTCTGCTATCATACCAACCAGGTGAAAAGATTTGCTTATGAATCAATTTTTTGTGTCAATTTTCCTGGCTAGAATGGAAAGCAAAGGGCCGGAGAGACGGCTCAGGGGTAAAGGTTTGGCCATTCAAGCAAAAGGACCTGAGTTCAGATCTCAGATGCCATGTAAAAATGTTGGGTGGAAATGGCATTAGCCTACACTTCTGGCTCTAGAAGGCTGTCTGGAAAATCCCAGAGCAAAGCAATTAAAGGGTAAAGCAATCAAGGATGATTTCTGAAGTCATTCTTAGGCTTTCACAGGCACCCACTAGTGCCCTTTCTACACCCACACACATTTACACACTCACACATGTACATACAACTACATATACAAAGAAAGAAAGAAAAAATGAAAGGAAAGAAAAAAGTTCTGCCCCCAAAGGAAGTGACATATAATTGAAGAAAATGTTTCTCTTGGGCTGGAGAGATGGCTGGGGGGAGGGGGAGGTTAAGACTCTGCCTCACACACAGAAGGCCCTGAGTTTGGATCTTAGTTCCCATGTAAAGGAAATGCCAGGTGGAAGCAGCAGCAGCCTGTACTTCTGGCCCTGGTGGACGGATCCCTGGGACATGCCAGATAGAAACAGAAAGGAGGTATAAGCAATCTGGAATGATTCCTGAAGTCACCCTTGGTCCTCCACAGGGACATACAGAGCCCTCTGATGTCCCCCCCCCCCCCCGACACACACAATAGATAAAATTTATTTATTTAAAATAAAATAAGCTTTAAAAAAACAATAAAATCTTTCTCCTTCTCCTAGTAACCATTGACTGTCTAGAGATCTTTAGGGAAGGGTGGGGTCTGTGGGCCCCTATACTATCCATGACAAGATTTACTTCACTACTTGTGACTTGATCTCCTTAAAAGAAGCGTGGTTTGAAGAACCTAGCAAATTGGGCTGGAGAGATGGCTCAGGAGTGACAGCCTTTGCCTCAAAGGAGCGTTCAGATCCCCAGATCCCATGTAAAAGTGTTGGGCTTCAAAAAGAAGTTGTTATGAATAGTATTCCAAAAGTGGTCCTTACAGCAGTAGAAACTAGGTGGGGAGATGGCTCAGAATCTAAAACCTGTCCAAATACAATATTCCACAGCCTATCCTTCTGATGCAATAGCTTGATGTCAATGAGATCTTGAAGTTATATCTTCAAGATAAGAGAGATTTTGTCCACCTTGGTCTTTGAGTGATTTTGTGGAGCAGAGAATCTTCTCCCACATCCACTTCCAGTCATGAGAAAATGATTGAACTTTCTATGAGAGAGACACTATTAGCAAATATTATTGCCTTGGCTAAATCACAAGTAAGTGTTGGAATCGGATGCCATGTTAGTTCCGTTCACTTCCCCCTGTAAGAAATAAAACTGTAGAAATTCTATTCCTCCGCACAAGTCTCTTGAAGAACAAAGCTAGCTTAGATGTTTTTCTCTCTCTAGCCTCTGTGCCTTCCAAACGAAGCCAATTATTTTGTGTTAGCTGATTCATGCTGACTTTTCACACGTTGTATTGATCTTCGGGGTGATAATAACCAAACAAAGAAGTTTGTAGTTGGTGCAAGACTTCCTGCCCATTCCACCCCTTGCTGTTTTGTGCCAACAGTGACAGCCAATCTCAGACTGTCCACAACACCTCCTAACGCCACTGAGAGCCTTTCTAGACCTGTCTTCTTCTACTTAGGTAAACATACAAACATTTCATGGAAACTTCTAGGTTCTTCACTCAGTAGTCGTCTGCTGGTACGTTAAACCTATCTGAAGAATGACTGCTATGTAAGATCAGCCATTTTCCTATCCCACAAGCCCTTCCTCACTCTGTTCCATCTACCTATTCATTTGCTGTCTATCCATCATCTGTCTATCATATAGCCATCATCTATCTATCTCTTTATCTATCCATTGATCTATGTCTGTTATATATTTATCATCCATCACCTATCCATCATACATCTATGTATCATCTATCTATGCATTACCCATCATTTATTTATGTATCTCATTTATATATCTATCTGCTTATCATCTGTCTACATATCACTTATTTTATCTGTCATCTATTCTATTCCAATAGAGAAAACAGGAGTGCATACAGATACTTAAAATTAAGGAAATTTGACAGCTTGCTTTATTCTCTGAAAACAGGGAAGCCCTAGACAGCAACTGGACTTCAGGGCAGAAGAAGTTTACTTAGAGAGGCGACTTCCTCTATAGTTACAGTTGTAACTGGTCTTAGGTGGATTTTTGATTTTCCAATTTGTAAGATAGAAGTAATAAAGATCACACCTAATTCCTAGGGTTGTTGAGAAGGCCAAAGACAGTGATGTAAATAACTCTGTTCAGGCACCCAAAGAAGATGTGATCACAGGTGCTGGCCTTAATTCATCAATGAAAGCCATGGTGAGGCATGCGTAGGAAATATAAAGTTTAGGTAAGGACAGAAAGAAAAAAAAAAGAGCATCTGGGTTAGGGAGATTGTTCAGGGGTCAAAGTACTTGAAACATAAGCAAACGGACTAGAATTTGGATCCCTAGATGCCATTTTGAGGAATCCAAAGAGCAAGTTGCTAACTAAAGGCGACTCAGGGTTTAATTAGAGACCCAGGCTCTAAAAACTAAGGTAGAAGAACAATTGAGGATGATTCCTAGTGTTACCTTGGACTTCCACACCTTGGCACATGGATGCACCGTGTGCGTGCACACACACACACACACACTCACAAGCAGCAATGGAAAATAAAAGCATTTGAATATTCTTTATGCACTCTTTTTCCAAAATAATAAAATTCAAGTTAATAGCGATTAACAAAACAACGAAATGACAGAGGGTGAGAGATGTGGGTAGTACAAGGCCTTAGAAAAATCTTTGTTTATTTGACTCTTTGTTAATTGAAGTCTTTTTAAAAAAAATCATTAATTTTTCCTTATACAGAACTGCCTCTGCTGGGCAAAGCCTGAGGTTATTGACTGATCAGACCAGGGCTCAAAGGTCACCGACGTGCTCAGAGTTCTGAGCAAAAGGCAATTGCAGGATATCAAGTCTTCATGAAATTTAGGGGCTAGGTCCAGAACATTAGGGGCTTAAAACTTTAAGATGTCACAAGGGTCAGTTTCTGAATCACAGGGGGAAAAACACTGCAGATATTGTTGTCTTGTTAGATATTTAAGTAACTTTTCCAAAATAAGGCTTGCAAAGAGAGGAGCTGGGTGTGGCCAGAACCCCAGGGCTCCGACTGGCCCTCCCCCTCCAGCCTCCTTCTGAGGCAAATCAGAACTTTGTAAAGTTAACACCTTTGGAGAGATTCCTAGTGCATCCTGGGTTTGTGGTTACTGTGTTGAGTGTGTTCAACCTTTCCTCTCATGTCCCTGAACTGTGCTAGATCTGGACTTCAGGGCATTGACCTATAAGCAAATAGATAATGTTCTGAAAAAAAACCTGATTTCTGTTCACTGCTTTATTATTATGAAAACTGAGGTTGGAAACGGTTGGAAAACGCTGACTTTCCACAGTGGATTTCTTTGCTGTTCTTGGCTTCTTAAAGTTTACATTCACAGGTAAGTGGCTTCTATTTGTCTATTGCATTTTAAGTGTACATCTTCCAAGTGTGTTTCCTTTAAATCTCGATTTTGGGGCATTGTATTTCAATTCACCAAAAGGCAAGCTCTTGGACTTTTTGTGTTATATGATAAATAATGCTACAGTGCTTAGATAGAAACTTGAAGAATGAATTACTTTTATACTATATACAATACAGATGACTTGGTTGCTGCCTCATAACAATGCTATTTTGTGTATCAGTCATCTTGAAAGTACCTATCTGGTAAAAGAGGAGAGTAGATTGAAAAATTTGCCCAAAAAGAAAGTACCAGTGAACTGCTTTTTAAACTTGGCTTTATGAATGCATACTTTTGTTTTCAATGAATGGTCACAAAGTCCCAAGCTTCAGCAGAGTAATTGCTAAAAAATAAATTTGATCATGTTCCTTTCTTGTTTTGAAATCCTTTATTAGCTTCCGTTGTTCTTGGGATATAGTGCCAAAGTCTCAGTGTTACACAGTTTGAGGAACCAAGGGACCAACCATGTTTCAGGGCTACGCTTCTCCCCTCACTGGTATCCTTATTCCTCGCCCCTGTTTGGGCCTTGCATATGTTCTTTCCCATAGGGACCACCCAACCTTTTCCTCCTTCTTTGCCTACCTTGTCCTTGTCTTCAGGATAGATTCATGCTGAATATACTTTCCCCAGAGCCTCCCCCAGCTCTCTAGACAAGAGCACTCCTCTCCTCCAGTGTGCAGGAGAAGCCCAGGCTTCCCCTTGACCCCCGGCTATCACCCCTGCAGTGTCTCACACACCTGTGTTCGGTCCACACCAGAAGCTCCACGAGGCTAGTTGGTTGGAGGGTTGGTGTTCCACACTACGTCGCGGTCGACAATCCTTGAGGGTTTCTCTCTGAATTCCAGGCTGTTCTGAACTGATCTCACGAAACAGGAGGGGCAGGGGAATGACTCAGCAGAACTTTCTGAAAAGGGATGGATGGCAAATAGTTGAGGCTTTGGGGACATCAAGGACCATGCAATTTCTGCCCTAGTGACCCAGTGCTGACATTGTAACGTAAAAGCAAAGACAATACAAAAAAAAAAATCAATAGGTGTAATAACTATATTCCAATAAAATTGTATTGAAAGATTCCTGCTTCCTTCCCTACCTCCCTCCTTCCCTCTCTCCCTCCTCCCTTCCTTCCTTCTGTGTCAGCAATACAGTTCTAGAGTAGACCCCATCTTTCTCTAAGGTTCAGCCCATTCGTCTGCTCTAGTCTGCACTAGTAGCCATGGTCATTATGAAGTGCACTTGGGAAAAAGGTGGGCATTAACCTTTTGTACTTCCAGGATTTTGCCTTGCATCTGCAAGCTTTCAGGACCCCCTATCTCCTCCATCTTGACTAGTCGCAAGTCCCTGATGTAGTGCTCATTTCGACTTCTCTCTGAAGGCTGTCACACCCAGGTTCTCTTTGTAATCCATCCAGATGTTGGTCTCTGTCTTTCTCCCTCCTGCTAGCAACAATCCTTCAGATCCTTCAGAGGCTATTGGTAATGTTCCAAGACAGAAAGATCCTTACTCTGTTTACCAATTTACCATTAGGAAACTTTCCTCCAATATGCTTCTGTATTGATAAGACTGTACATTTTATCAAAGGAAAACTTTAATTCTGGATTGTAACAGAGCAGCAGGCAGGTTGAATGTCACATGCTTTGAACAGAGAGTAGCCGGCTGTTTATGTGGACAATTAAGAATTCCAAGGGATTCGATGGCTAGATAGCCAAAGTCAGCCAACTACTACTTAGAAATATCCATTTCCTAGATGAACTGCTAAATCTAGCAGTTTAGGGGAAGGTATGTTTCGCTGAGTTTGTTCTTAAGACATTTGGGGAAGGTTAAAATAATTCATCATGCAAAAATTCAGATGAAAAGGAAAAATAGTTATATTTACTTTTCAGCTCTAAATATTTCTTGTGTTGATTAAAATTAAAAAAATTATTGCAAACTACTAGGAAGTGCTGATTATAGTCTTTGGCAATGCATAAGACTGAGCAAATTGCTGGTTTAGGAGCTAATAAAGTGTTTTAAATATTAGCTGGGAGAGTAAAATTAGACGATATTGCAACTTCTTCTATTGATAAGGAAAAAAGTGACAAAATAACATGGCCTTCTTAAGTCAGAGAAACACCACACAGAGAGGAGAGATATTCTTTTAAGTTTATTTTTTATTCCTTAAGTGTTCCACATATAAATACAATGAATTTTGACATTTTTGTCTGTTATAACCCAATCCTGCCCCCTTCTTTCCCAATGCAAACCTTTTGAACAGTCTCCCTCCTTCTTTCATGCCTTTTTGTATGTGAGACCCACTAAGTTTCATCTGGGCTGCCTACACTGGCATGTCCTTTGACCATTACCCATATACCATGGCATGAATGTGTGTACTCTCTGTGTCTCCTAAATAAACAAAGAAAATATATTTTTTAAAAATGATTCCATAGCACTGTGAAGATATTAGTGCATTGTCTTTTGGTGCCTGCTACTGATGACAAAATGACTGTCAGTCTAGTACTCCCACTTGGATGATGTTATTTCCACTGTTCACAGACTTGCAAGACTTTAGTTATTGATACTTTATCATTTTGGTGTTACTTGCCTAAATTTTTATTCATTTTTGCTTATGCTAACCATCTCTTGGAGTGCTCTAGAGAGCTTTTGTTGTTGAGATAAAATTTCTAACACAAACAATTTAAAAAGAAGAAAGATTCCATAACTGATTGGCCCCATTTCTTTATTCTTTTAAAGCTTTTGATTCTGTTAGAGAAAGTACAAAATATTGAATTCTACATTTTTAAACACTATTATTTACAGAATAAATGACATTTCTTCATATTGACGCATGTTTCAATACTTCCAGTCCAAAAAACATCTATTTCTAAAAAACACTGGAGTTCTATGGTGATCTAGTTCTATTCAAGACATTAATAAAACTTCTGGGGATTTCCTTAAGACCTACCCAATTTTTTTTCCATTTCTCTTTTTAGTTTATTAAGATGAGTTCCTCTGGAATAGGAGGAACTATTAAGGGAAGGTATGTTTTGCTGAGTCTGTTCTTAAGACATTTGGGGAAGGTTAAAATAATTCATCATGCAAAAATTCAGATCAAAAGGAAAAAGAGTTATATTTAATTTTCAGCTCTGAATATTTCCTGTATTGATTAAAATAAAAAAGATTATTGCAAACTACTAGGAAGTACTGATTATAATCTATAGATTATAGTCTGATTAATTGATTAATATTCCTCTAGAATATTCTGATCAATTGATTAATAGTCTTTTTAGACTATTAATCAATTCAATGGCAATCCTCCAATTATTTCTTTGATCAGAGTAATAGACACGCCAGTTCTCCCTGCTCTTCCAGTATGCCCTCACTTTGTGTATATACTTTCTACATGGAAAATCATAATTATAGACATGTGTGATATCATGGACATCAAGACCCTGAGAGACCAAGTCAGTAGCGACTTTAAAATTCTCTAGTGCTTTCTCGAGATCACTTTGTTCTCTGTTGGCATGTTAAGATTCCATTGATGTGTTGGAGAATCAGGTCACTGGATAAATGATCAGCCACAGTTTTTCTGCTGACAAAGACAATAACTTTGTCTTTAGACAACATGCTTTCTAGGAATGTTTGGATGTGTGATTGCTTTTCTTCCTCTGATAATTACATTTTGCTTCACTGTACCAACATAAACAAACATTGCAATCATTGGCTCTTTCAAAGAAGAGTGCACAAGACAACTGACGGCATGTGGCCGAGTGGAACTGGTCGTGATGATCTGTCTGGGTGTACATCTTCTATTAAATCTTCATTATTTGGGATTCAAATCCCTTGTCTAGTGTCTTGTCTGCTTCATCTAAAGCCAAATAAATTTCACTTTTCAAGTGGACAAAGTTATTCATTTGTAGATCATTCAGTCTCTCAGGAGTTGCAATAATGATGTCTACACCCTTTGAAACATCTTGTATCTGTTTCTCTTTCACCATCGCCATATACACAGGCACTTTTGAGATCTCTGTGTGAGTATTTAGAACGTTCAGCTTCGACCTGAAGTGCTAATTCCTGGATAGGTGTAAGGATAATATGCCTGGCTCATTTCTCTTTTCTCTAGCCAGTGGCTGAGAGTCCAGATGAATGAATCTGGGCATTAAATAGGACGGTGTCTTCCCTGTCCTAGCTTGTGCTCTGATAAGATTGATTCCTTTGCAAAACTATGGGCCATGCCTGTGATTGAATTGGCGTTGGCTTCTGAAAACCAGCTCTTCTACTGTTTTCCATAACTTCTGGGTAACTTTGAAAGGCATCTTCAAATTTACAGATAGGATTATGGATAGAACGTTTTCCACCATCTTTCAAGTCATCATCGCGTGTTATATTAAAATTTTCTTTCTTCTAGTCATCTATCTGCCCTTTTGACATTGAGGTGGCTGTTGCTGACTCTATGTAAAAGTTCTTAACTGGAGTCAAACCTGTCCATTTTTTTCTTTTCCTATTGTAAGGCATCTTCTCGAACATGATCCCAGTCGATCAATGGCTGATTTTCTTTTACACTGTCATTTGGGCTGACATCTTTCTCAGCACAAGGTTGGAATGCAATAATATCAACTCTGTGCTCTGGGATATAATTTTGCTGTTTTTTTTTCAATAACATTTTTTATCACAGCTCTTACTTTTGTCTGCATGGCTTTGTTTCCAAAAATCTTTATCTCTGCCTCAGGACTTTTTTTTAAAAATCACCTGTACTCTGGTAGTTGTTTTATTTTGGATTTCTTTTTTTTTTTATTAAAAATTTAATTATACATTTTAAAATTTTTTACCAGTTCCCTCCCTCCCCCCTCCCCTTCCCCCAGTGTCTCCCCCCCAATTCCCAGAGAGTCCTTTATTGTGTACACCTAACTCTCCACTGGGTCCTCCTCTCCGATGACATATAAGGACCCAGTGGCATTTCCATAAGCCCTTTCTCTTGTTCCCCTTAAGCATAAGATCACTACTATGGCTGTCAATCCCTTGCCTCCAGGGGTCACGGTGCCCTTAACAGATGCTAGACTTTATGAGGGCAACAGTGCGCTGGACATTGCGCAGGGCATGCAAAGTTCCATTATGATTGCTTTGGCTATTTTGGATTTCTTTTGACTCACCACAACATGCATGCTCAAGGCCAGCCCTATTTCTTTAAACCAAGATGAAGGTGAACTTCATGGAGGTGAGATAGTGTAGAATGAAGCTGTTTACCTCACAGTGACTAGGATGTAGGGAGAAAGAAGAGAGAGAGGTAGAGGGAGAGAAGAGAAAGAGTTGAAGGGATCGGTGATAAGGTATATCATTTTAAGACATGTCATCAATGACCCACCTTCCATAGTTTCGCTATTTCCCAATCAAAGTTTTGGTTTGGAAATGGATTAATCCATTTATGAAGGCAGAATCCTCTTGATGCAATCACTTATCTAAAGCCCCACCTCTGAACATTGCTTACATTGGAGACCAAGATTTCAACATGATAGAACATGGAATCTACTATCAATCTGAGGAATCAGGTCATATGCTTCTAGAAAGTGTCTAGCAATTATTTCTTTAGGTGTTTGTCTTTCTCAATTAGATGAAGTTAGTAGCTTTTCATAATTCTACCTTCAACTCTTCTATCTGTATATATTATATACCCACATAGACATAGGCATACACATAATGGATGTCACCATCTTTTTATAGAACCTTCATAGGTCTGCATTTCACTGTAGATGATGGTGGGCAGCAGAATCTTCCCAGCGATGCAGAATATCCACAAAAGCCTCTGACTCTAACTAGAGAGAAGATCTCTTTTCCCCTTTAATTCATTTTTATTCCTTTAGGGTTTCAAACACGAATACAATGAATTTATGTCATTTTCACCCCTAATCACCTAACCTCACTCCCCCTTTTTTCCCCACAGCAAATTTTCTTCTTAACCAGTATCCCTCCTGTTTCTTAAGTTTCATCCTGGTTGTCTATACTGGTTTTTACCTGACATATATAAGTGGGTATACCAATGAGGGAAATACTCCCCTCAAATCTGCACCCCCATCCTACATTAACCTTCAGTAGTGTTAAGTATCTCAAGGAGGTGTGGTCCTATTAAGACCTTGTCCCTTCCATGGTGAATTACTGACAGATCTAATCTTGTTTAGGTCTTGTGGAAGTAGACATAGCTGCAGTGAGTTCATATATGCAGAAGTCCTGTCATGTGTGAAGATACCATCTGGCAGTTACCCTCAGCCCCCAAGCTCTTACATTCTTACTACTCTGTCTTCAATGATTTTCCCTGAGCCTTGGTGTGTGTGTGTGTGTGTGTGTGTGTGTGTGTGTGTGTGTGTGTGTGTGTGTCTGGGTGACTTAGAAGTCTTGTTTGGGGCTGAGCATTCAACAGTCACTTATTCTCTGTATTAAATACCTTCCATTGCAAAAGGACAGGGGCTGAGAGCTCCCAAAGAGGGGATTTTTGTTCTTCCATTTGTTGTGAGGAACCTCTAGTCCTCTCTCTTGTCTGAATCTAGGCCTTCAGTAAAAATACCAGCTGCTTTGATATTCTGCTGACATTTAATTTTTCTCTTCCACTTATGGTTCCTGACATGTCTATTTTTATTGTCTTGAGACTGATTGTATTTTTGTTTAAAAGAAGTACTCCCCACTATTACTATCTTTTTGAAGCAGAGCAAGTTAATAAAGGGAACTATGATAAGACTAACCCAACTCTGTAGAATCTTACATCGTTATTCCTCCTCTGCTCCTTCAGTCCTAGTTTGACTTATCTTAGGCTGCATTTGGGAAAGAACACTGATGGCTCCTTAACAGGACTTAGGTGTCTTTTGGTCAGATATACTTATTCAAGAATATCCTCACTGGCTTTGTCCTTTTTTATACTTTAATATCAGTTTATTAAAAAATTAAGCATAGATAAGCAGAAAGAAAAATACATAAAAATCAATCATTTATCCACCAACTAAAGAAAGCTATTTCTAGCAGTTTTAGTTTATCTTTAATATATTTAAGATTTTCCACTAAGTTATTACCAAATTAAAAGACTTGTTTTTGTTTAAAATTGATCATGAAGCTTATTTCTTAAAGCAGACTATTTTTTAAAATTTGCTACTTTGCAATAATTGCAACAATTCTTTCTAATTTAGTTTAATATTTGCAGGGTTGTTGACTGCACATTGCAAATGCTATGTCTGACTCAGTGATTCTTCGAAGTGTGAAGAAATTTGGGGAGGAGAATCATGCTTTTGAATCAGATGGATCATGTAAGTGGCCTTTTGGGATTCTCTATTCTTGTATAAAATGGAACAAATACAAAAGTGAGACAAGCTAATGACATTCCAAGAAGCAGAGAAAAGCAATCAGAACTATTATTAGTCATGAAGGTGACATACAATTTTGGGTTCCTTTGGAATGCATGTAATGTCACACAAAAAGTTCTACGAAGAGTGTACAAAGTGTGAATGAATGGAAGCATGTCCATGAGTGCTTCTTTCCTAGGCAGAGTAGAGTTGTTTCAACACCCTGAGTTGTTATTATTGATCACAGTAGTGACAACAATTTTTAAAGGGGTTCTGTTCATTGAAAGAGGCTGTACCAAGACTCAGCTGGCAAGAATGAAATAATGTGAAAGAAGGCCTATACCTAGATATTGGGAGCACAGAAGATCTTAAGTTATTATTTTGTTTAAATCCTATGACTTTATGCTTTATAGATCAATTGAGGCTTGGTTAACTTTTTAAAACTTCACAAAATTCATGTGAGAGGTAAATAATCAAATCACAAATCCAATAGAGCTTTCTACCTATACTACATCTCTTTAGTCTTAAAATGTGAAGGGTACCAGGATGTGGTATCTGTGGTAATAGGTGTTCCATAGGGCTCCTTTTCCTGTGCTTTCCTTACACACATTCCTGTAGACACACACTTGCACCTTGTACATTACATTTGCCCTGACACATGCAGAGAAAAAGTAACATGTGTCTCAGTTCCCCACGGATTCTGCTGGTGTTGAAGTATTAATGGCATCTTACTGTCCAATTAACTTGTGATCTATAAAGTAGATAAATTCTGATGTTTTCTAAGACTCCAAACAATAAATTAATATTCATTTTAACCTGGAATTTTAAAAAGTCAGATTTACTTTAGATAATTTAGAAATGATAAGTTAGTGGTGGCTCATGCCTGTTAATTCCAATATTCAGGAGGCTGAAGCAGGAGTTGAACTGCATGATAAGTTCCAGGCTACAGAATGAGACCCTGTCTCAAAAAGAAAAAAAAAAATAACCTCTATTTAGTGTTCAGAAAATACAAATATTTTCTGATCTGAAGGGAAATCTAGATATGCAGTCAAGGCATCAGTCCTAAACCAGAAAAAGTATTTCTTACAGACAGATAGATAGATAGATAGATAGATAGATAGATAGATAGATAGATAGACAGATGATGGATAAATCCATAAGATATATATAAATGATGGTATAAAAAAGAGAAAAGACAACCACTTTGTAATATTTCATAAATAAAAGTATTTCATAGGAATGTTTTTCCCAGGAAGTTATTAATGATTGCATTGCATTTTGACATTATTATTAACCCTTCTATGCATTGTTTTTATCCTGACAGTTAACAATGATAAGAAATCAAGGTGAGTATTTCAACAGTACACTAACTTCTTTGCAATAATTCCGTAATATTTTTACAAGCAAAAATATTTCCATATACCACATATTTAATATGAATGGTTGAAAAATCTATTCTGATTATGTTTAAAAACATTTCCATCATTTGATTTTAAAATCTTTTGGGATATCCCTTCTAGGTTAGATACTGATTTCCTATGTATCCAAGAGTAGAGTTTATGGCATGAGTGAGTGTAGGAAACACTGGATTAAGTGTGATCTCATGGGCGCAATGAGATCCTCCAACCTAAAATTCTTCCCAGATATGAGTAGAAATCTAAAATGTAATTCACAGGTTTTTCTCCCTGGTCCATGTGTTTGAGTTCGCATGTAATCACGAGAAAGCAGGCACCAGGTCCTAACAGGGAGGTTGATTTAAGAGTTTTGAAGTACTTTTTTTTTTCTTTTCCTCTAACATTTTTTATTATTATTTCCGCTCATACCAACTTAATAGGTACACTGGTTCCCTCCCTCCCTAAGTAGTTTGTGGCAGAGGGAGCAGTGGGAAGGGAAGATCTGGAAGGACTTACCCTGGGCCTCTAGGAACCACATATCCCTCACTTTCATGAAGGAGAAGGTGGTCCACATTAGATGAAAGGCTACAAGAAGACCAGGGGGGAGTTGAGGGAGTTCTTTTGTTTCTAGAGGCAGTGAATATGGGATTAAAATATCACAGTGAGCTTGATACAGCTCCTGGGAACCCAGGTAATCTGTAGAGGGAGAAAGCTAAAAGTCATGGATCAGGTTGTGAGAGCATGCATTTCACCAGGTTTCTTATTTACTTATTTCAAAAATATTAATCGTATGCCTGCAATGTATCAAGTACAATTATTGGTGCTGAAAGACCAGAAAAGAAACATCAAATAAGCAATAAATATCTTCCCTTAAGGAAGGCGTTTTAGTGAAAATAGGATAAATGATCTAAATAAAATATCCAGCATGACAGCTAATGATAACCTATCACTTATTATTTTCTAAGAAAAGAGTAAATTGGAAATGAAGGCATGAAGTGTGTGTGGCAGGATAGGTGGTGTTGGAATTTTAAAGACCTTGGTAAGGTGACTTTGAGGTCAAGTCCGAACGGTGTAAGGGTAGCTGTCCATGTGAGTATCTAAATTTGGCCAGAATTTTTCGGGGGAGAGGGAAGTGCAAACATTCAGAGATGGGAGCACTTTGGCATGGATGAAATTCAACAAGAGGCTAGAAACTAGGTTAGCGAGAGCTAGAAATAGTGGGAGAAAGAAAAAATCAGAAAGTTCACGGGTCAAGTTGTGGGACACCTTGGATTTGAGATTTTGCTCTGGGTTAGCAGGGAAGACGAGGCAGCCACAGGATAGGCACTGAGTGTGTTGGCCTCAGTCTGCATGGGGTGAGGGTATCAGGGCTGACCCAGTGGCCTGGCTGAAGGAGGAGAGGCGTCAACAGCTGGGTGGACTCAAGGACAAAGTCCAAAGATGGATTTGGGGAAAGAGTTGAGGGTGAGTGTGGCTAGAATTCCAAGCAGTGGAATGCTTAGGGAATGCACATAATGATTGAGTTTATTGGTTGTCAGTTGTTGGAAGATCCAAGGAACTTTAGCTGTAATTGACTTGACAAACACTGGAAGAAAGAAAGAGGAAAGAAGGAAGATAGAAGAAAGAAGGAAGGGAGGAAAAGAGGGAGGGTGGGTGTAAGAGAGGAGGGAAGGAGGTAAACAAAAGGCATGGGCAGCCACACAGTGTCAATAGCGTTAACTGTGTCAGAAACCTAGTGGTTTCTGATGACAGTATCCTAAGTGCAGGGTAATTCCATGGAATGGATAGCTCATGATAAGTAGCAATCCTTGGGGTGGAGGAGAGTAAAGACTAGCTAGGAACAGTCTTTTGAGAAATACAGTAAAAGTATATGAAAGAATCTTATGGAAACTATGATCTTGAATTTTCTATTACGTTAATACTGCTTAATGTAGTCGTGAGCTTTTTGAGTATTTAGAAGAAAGCTTTAACGTTAGCAAATCTAACAGCTTCACTTTACCAAAAGAACATGTAGGCATAAATAGGTTGAGTGTCACCACTGAGGGCAAAAGGCTATTGGTATAATTGGGTGTATTTAGAACTTTTTTATTTTCAATATCACTCTGGAAAACTTCAGTGAATCTCTACTGAATATGAACTATAGGTCTACCAAGACCTCTAGAAGAATAAGAAGTTATTTTTGAAATACTGGGTTTGGCCAGAATTTTCCAGCCAGTGGGGACTGACTTGCTTACTAAAGAGTGACTCAGGAAACCATCATGCAAGGAGAATTTCTCATCATTTTTGGAAGAATACTGCAGCAGCCAGGATATCGCTACAATATGATTTGACCTTGCCTGACCTGAACAATGGCTGACATGTCAACATCCCCTCAAAGTCTAGTCCAGATCGCAAGGGAGAAGGCTTCCGGCAGTAGGATCATTAGAGGCAAGGGTTAAACAGACACAATAGAGTTCCCATATTAGTGGGTGGCCCAAGAAGGGTCCCCAAGGTAAGCCATTGAGTCCTGAATCCTCACTAGTGCAGACGACTCTCAGTGCCCATATAAACAGATATTCTGGAGGATGGGAGGGAGCAGGCAAGAAACACCAAGAGAGGAGGAGGGAAGAAAGAAGGATGAGAGATAGGATGGTGGTGGGGGACAACAGAGGGGAAAGGAAAGAAAGGGAGTACTTACTGAGCTTGTATAACTAGGCAAAAAATAATAAATTAATTAAAAATGATTATAATGATACTATATAAGTAGAACCTAAAAATGCACAAATGCTACAAACTTATGAAGGCACAAGAACTATATGAAATCCTGGATCCTAAACTGAATCCTGGATCAGAAAATCAACAATGTAAAGAAACTAGTGAAATTTCAATAACCATTAATTTATACTTAAGTATTACTTTTGGGTATCATAATGATGTCATTTCAATTATGTCATAATTCTGTAAATTTTTACTATTGAGAAGTAAATAAAAACATGTAAAAAAAGAGAATAGTCTTTAAATTCTGTATTTCTCTTCAGGTTGAAAGATAAGAAGAAAGACAAAGGCACCAAAGTTGGCTTCTTTCAGCTGGTAATATGACTATGCTAAGACATGGTGTTGGTTCTGTAACTGTGAATTATTCAGACAATGGAGCAAGTGTCAATTCAATAGTCCTATCAGCAGATTTTAGCTACAATGAGCAATTTTGCAGTTATAAGCTTTACCTGTGTGATGACATGCACAGCAGTGATAAGAAATTCAACAGTGGTCAAACACAGGATTCATACTGAATATCAGTAGTTTCCTAGAATAGTCACTGAACTCATAATCATCACTTTTAGTAAGGAAAATCATCCTAAACCCCCAAATATATCTACCTCCAAATTTGTACAAGATGGAGTAATTTCTAAGCAAACTTGGGCACTATCCATTGTTATGATCAGTTCTAGGAGCCAACTTATACCATTGCTGAATGCTCACATAGTACCGCTACTTGATAACGGCGTTTGTGATAGTGACCAGCAAAACACTGGAGTTCTTCAACTGAAGAAGAGTTCAGCAGTTTAGATAATTGACGTGTAATGTTTTTAAAAATTTAATAGGAACTCTATTGCCCAAAGATGATTTCCATGTCATTTGGTATTGGGTACTATTTATCAGAATCTAGTAACTAAAATTAAATAGTTCTCCTGCCTCTCCTGCTTTTCACCCATAGATGATCTCTGAACCCTTTGTTTTTCAAGTTTCGATTTTCTTCATCCACTGACATTTGGCTGATGCTTGTGGGAAGTTCGTGTGCATTGCTCCATGGAATGGCCCAGCCAGGCGTGCTCATTATTTTTGGTGCAATGACAGATATTTTTATTGACTATGAAACTGAAATACAAGAGCTCAGCATTCCAGGGAAAGCATGTGTGAATAACACTATCGTGTGGATCAACAGCTCTGTCAACCAGAACATGACAAATGGAACCAGTTGTGGGTAGGCAGATTTTCTTTTTAATTATTTACTTTTTCTCATCTGTTAAAATATAATTCAGAATGAACAAAGGAAACAAAGGATTGAGCTGGAATGGTACCTAACATAAAAGTACAGAAAATTAAATTTACCAAATTCCAGAAATTAATCTAGAATGCTAGATAGAAGTTCTTTCTCTATTATCGGATTTTAAATTATTAACAGAAACGGGTCTGGAAATTGCTGAACAATTTACTGTTTTGTTGAATATAGGTTTGAAACATGACACTCTCAATACTCATTGCCATTGAGGAGGTGACCACGAACTTCACTCGAGTCTTATAGACAAGAATTCCTGTTCCCCTTTTATTCCTTAGCCTTGTGGGTTTGTCAGATGATTCACTTGAAGATAAATCTCTTCATATATGTTTCATGAGCATGGTGCCTTAGAAGAGCAGAGGTCACTGGTCATCATAGTCTGTAGGTGTGATGTGGTGCTGTGAAGGAAAGGCAGACCTGCAGAACAAGCTGAAACTCAGCCAGTCACTGAACCACTATTCTCTTTGTAATATGCTCAACAGATCACTTTGTAATCAATGAGTCTACAGTGTTCATGGGCTAACTCAATTCATGGCATAGACTCTGCAACTTGTCTCATTCTGTTTCAGATTCAGAACAAAAATGCATCTGCATGTGTAAATCCATGCACTCAAGTTGATGAATTAAGGGCAGGACACATCTTGACTAGAAAAGCACGTGGAATGGTTTTCTCCAATGAATTTATATTTCTCATCTTCAGCTTTGAGAATCTCTGTAGGCCTGATTTAGACTATGGGTTTTTCTAAATGACTGATACTCTTCCATAATATTATCTACTTTGAGAGTTTTCCTTCAACCAAAATTCTGGAGCGTCACTAAGTGCCATGAACTTGTGGAAGCATTGAAGTCACAGTTACCTTCTGCATCAGTCCTTATTTTGCAGAGCTTAAGTCTAGTCAGTCAAACCAACATCCAATAAATAGCCATTGATAAATATCAGCTACAAACTGGTAGGGGCTCGATGACAGAAAACCACAAGGAAGAATTTCCCCTTTAAAAAATCAACAAGACAGCTTATTGGAAATAAATTTGCTAGCATTTGAATATGCATATTTCCTTTCTAAACTTGGAAGTTTATTTTTTATTTGAAAGATTCAGCACTTCTTACAAAAGACATTAAGTTCAGTGACAGTCAACTTAAATTCTTCATTTCTATTGGAGGACAGATACAATTTACTTTCTATAAAATGGTATGACCACAAATTGTAAAGTTAATTACTCTCCCCATGCATGATATAAACTGACTTAAATCATCAGTGACACTCATTTTTCTAGAGAAAATTATTGAGGTATATCTTGTTATGACTAAAAATTTGAAAATAAATGTCTGAGAGTTCAAAATTTTAGACATTACAGGTGCTCATAAATATTTGTTAGTGAATTGAAGAACGAATCTACTGTTACTAAACTGTTCACTCTTGGTGAGTCATATACCTGAGGGTGAGCAAATATTGCTGACTAT
Source organism: Typhlomys cinereus (assembly GCA_023101885.1). Lineage (NCBI taxonomy): Eukaryota > Metazoa > Chordata > Mammalia > Rodentia > Platacanthomyidae > Typhlomys > Typhlomys cinereus. The sequence goes on along the minus strand of JALPQD010000017.1, from coordinate 4,929,883 downwards.
GCCTTTCTGAAGTAGTAGCCTTGGCTAAATTTACATGATATCAGATATTTAAATGGTGATTTGATAGAGTAATAAAAAGATGAAACATAAAATATCATCATTACCTTTTTCTTCTTAAAAATTTACACGTGGTTTAGCATACAACTTTGTTAGAGTCTTCCTTTTCAAGGAACTCTTTAAAGTTTAATACTTTAATTGTGAATTATTACAGTGACTACCATGAGTGTCATTTGTTAAATTTCTGGATAGTGTTTTTTTTTTAATGTGGTAAGATCATTGTGAAAGTGAAATGAGTAAAACGAAGGACAAGAGAGAGAACATTCTTTCTTCTAACTAGCTAATATGCCTCCAAAGTTACTCAACACTTTAAAGTTTCTTTCTTGGAAAAAGTTTGTCATTAAAATGCAATATCACCATCTATTACAATAGACATGTAAAACTGGAGCATAGAAGACAATTTAATGTAGACATGCATGTATAATGGTAAGAGCTGTGTCATAGTTAGGCACATGTGTCAACTTGATAGCTGAGGGTTTGAGCTCTGAGCACATTTGTAGAGAATTAGTTGTTGAGTTAAGCCCAGAGCAAACCTGAGGGAAAAGGGTGGGACTAGGTCCTGGAATACAATACAGAAAGCTGATTGAGAAAGTTGACATCCTTGTGTACACTTGACCAGACATGCTGGTCTGGCAAGTAAGGATTGTCCCTCTCTCAGCTGTTATGTAGAGATGGTGTGGCCAGTTCCCTTGGCCCTGGTGTTGGTATGAACTCTCCTGTCAAGCTGGACTGAGAACTGTAATCAGACAATCATAAAAGAAAATAAGCCCCTTGTTCCCTTAAGCCGGTTGATGGTGATTTATTAGCAACCATGCATGCTAACTGATACAAGCTGTTTTTGTTCTTTTGTAGAACTTAAAAAATAAACCCTCACAAACAACCCATAGGCAATAAACTTGACAAGAACTATAGAACTTGTTAGTTTATCAAAATTTCTGCTCTGAATAGTAAAACAAAACAATAAAAGAAAGAAATAGCAGAACACACTTTTTTTTTTTTTTTTAGTTAGAACGTCAACAAATGGAAGCCACAAAACCTTTTAAGCTTAATCATGGATGAGATACACTGTCATTTATGGCACATTCTTTTGGTACATAGACAGACCCTGGGATGGTTCAGGAAGCCACTGTGTGAGAGAGAGAGCCATGGGAGATAAGACCTCTGGGATCCTTGGAAGCTGGCCAGGATGGCCACTGGGAACGTAGCATCCTTGTCCGGATTTGCTTTATTTCTGTTTTTTTTTTTTTTTTTTTTGTAATGTGACCCTTTAAGAAAATTATTTATCGGAGAGAGAGAGAGAGAGAGAGAGAGAGAGAGAGAGAGAGAGAGAGAGAGAGAGAGAAAGAATAAGAGAACCATGGCACATGATATATCATATGGTCAGAGATTTGGCTTTCCTACCATATAGGTTCGTGGATCTCACTCAAGTTTCAAGGTTTTCAGACAAATGCCTTTACTCACTAAATGACCTCACAATCCCTTATTTCTCTTAGTTATATACATCAGAATAGAATTTCTGAGTCATGTGATATGCCAATATCATACTTGTTAATAACTAGAGCATTATAGTAGGGTTTGAAATTTTAAAAGAAAAGAGTCTACTAACTTTGTTATTTTTGTTATTGTCTATTTGTTCTTATTATAATTGGAATTAGTTTATTAGTTTCATTTTAAGTTTGCTGCTTGGTGATGGATAGCTATATAACATTTATGTGTACTAATCTTAATCCTACAATTTTATTGAGATGTTTACTAGTTTTAATAGTTTAAGTGTATTTATTAGGAATTTCTAAGAGTATGTTGTTTATAAATAGAGACAACATTACTTCCTTCTCAGTCTAGTTGCTTTCGTTTTTATCTCTACCAATTTGTTTATTGTTAACCAAAAAACATTTGAAAACATTAAGATGAATCACATATAAGAAAAATCACCCAGACACAAGCATCAAATATCCTGCAGCTATGACAAAATAGTGACCAAGACTGGTGGTCAAAAGGCTAAGGAGAGGATAGGAATCAGATGGAAATTTATGTAGGGATCATTACATCTGTGTCAGCCTCCTATCTGTGATGTCAGCATCCTATCTGTGATGTCATCATGCAGTTTTGCAAATGTAACCATTGAAAGAAAACTGGATTAAAAAGAATATGTATTCTTGCTGAATTACTTTTAACAACTTCATGTGAATCTATACTTATTCAAAATAAGAAAGTTTAATTAAAAAACAAACAAATCCACAAGCCTGAAGCAGTTTCCTGAGGGAAAATGACATAAAAATTTAGTCAGTCTAAGTACATTGCCATATTACAGAGATGTTCTTTTTTTTTAATTTTTTTATTGTTTATTATTTATTCAATTGTGCATGTATGTGTGTGCACGTGTGTGTATGTATGTGTGTGTGTGTAGAACCACGGACGAATTCAGGAACCACCATGGACGCCTCCACCTCCTCCTTATTTACTCTGCCCCGGGATTCACAGACTCTGCCCTACCAGGACCAGAAATGCAGGCCGCCCCCGCTTCTGCCTGGCGTCTATACATGGGGTCTAGAATCCGAACTCAGGACGTTCTGCCTGCAAGGCAGAGGCTTAACCCCTGAGCCACCTCTCCAGCCCCCAGAGATGTTCTTTAAAGAAACTTTACCCTAAGATAAGTCTTTTTCAAAAGGTCAAGAAATACAGGAAATTAAGAAATTAAGAAATACAAAGCCATCACAGAAGGATCATTCTAGAATTTAGACACATTTTGTCAGCTTGTGGTGCTCATTCTGTAGTGGCTCTGATAGTCACTCCAATGTGTGAGTGCTGCTACATCTACAATGAAAGTGACAGATTGAAAAGAAAATTCCTTACTCAGCAATGCACTAAAGACCTCCCAGGGAGTTATGATGAATGATCTATAGATTCAGAAAATGTGAAACCTTAATATATTCATTGAATGATACAATTTTATGATGCTTCTGGGTTCTATGACAAAGGAAGCAAGACTCCTCATATCTTCATATTTTACAAACATCTCTTTTACTTTCCCCTGATTGTTATTTCTTCTCTGTTCAACAACTAAGTCAGAGTAATTTCAGTTCACCTAGGTAGATTAACACAATTTTAAAAAAAACCATGCCATTCTTTTTTTTTTTTTTTGAGTTTTCTTTTTTTTTTTTATTAAAAATTTAATTATACATTTTAAAATTTTTTACCAGTTCCCTCCCTCCCCCCTCCCCTTCCCCCAGTGTCTCCCCCCCAATTCCCAGAGAGTCCTTTATTGTGTGCGCCTAACTCTCCACTGGGTCCTCCTCTCCGATGACATATAAGGACCCAGTGGCATTTCCATAAGCCCTTTCTCTTGTTCCCCTTAAGCATAAGATTACTACTATGGCTGTCAATCCCTTGCCTCCAGGGGTCTCGGTGCCCTTAACAGATGCTAGACTTTATGAGGGCAACAGTGCGCTGGACATTGCGCAGGGCATGCAAAGTTCCATTATGATTGCTTTGGCCCCAACTATTGTTGAGAATCTTGCAAATCGTTGCTCCTCCCATCCTTTTGCTCTTACAATCTTACCGCCCCCTCTTCCGCAAATGTCCCTGAGCTCCAGGATGGGGAGAGATTAGGCTGTCCTAGTTCTATGTGATTGATATAGAGTCTCTGAAGTTCTGGATTGTGGTTTGTTGATTTTCTTTTGCAGTTTTGCTGCTCCTGCAATTCCCTTCACTCCATTCTGCTGGGCACTGTATGTCACCCCCTGGCCAGAGACAAAAAGCTGTTAAACTGGAGTCTTGTTGTAATAGCACATTCAAGGGTAGATGTAATAAGAGTAGGAAACCTCCCTGAGGGAGGGGTCCATCACCCATTTGCAAAATGATTACTTTTTATCTGCTAGACTATATGCCCTCCCCTTCTGGTGAGATCAGGAAAGAACGTCTGTGAACTTAACCAGGTTTCTCATTACTTACTTGCAGACCTTGATGGAGGCCTATTTTCTCTGCTGTAACATGGTCTCCTCTCTCCTTGTTTCTGGTGTGGCCCTCCTAACCCATCTCTCTTGTTCATAATCCTTGCAATTACTGTGTTACATAGAAAACCATGCCATTCTATGGCTCATATTATCTGCATAATTATAGACTCATCAGGGCTTGATGATCCCCAAACTTCCTGTAGGTGGATGCTGAAGAGCTTGCCTTGCAGTCAAGGGAGCCAAATCAGGCCTACTGTTGACTTCCTTATTGGCTGGCTGATAGGCTTGCCTTCTTCCAGAAGAATTCTCAAGTCATCTCTAAGTAAGCCAGATGTGAGTCAGTATAGTCCAGGGGTGAAAGGATAGTAAAGCAGTCATGTCTTTATCTCCATCATTCAATAGCCACTGAAATCCCCTGGGCTCCACTCTAAGAGCGGGATCAGTGTCCCATGTTGTCAATCACTGTAGGCTTGTAATAGACAGGTACCTCACCATGTCTATTTTGAGTATTTGCACAGCAAATTCTCCACAGAGCTCTAAGCTCTGGATATCCAAATTTCATTTCATGACCAAAAAGCAAGAGCACTGACTTAGTGTACATGAGCATTAGTGGCCAGGGTGGCCACTGGGAACCTAGCATCCTTGACCTGATTGGCTTTACTTCTGTTTTTTTGTAATGTGACCCTTTCAGAAAATTATTTATCTTATTATATTGAACATGCTATACAGGGATATCAGGCATTTTTTTTTTAGTGTGTGTGTATATATCAGAGGGCATCGTATATCCCTGTAGAGGACCAAGGGTGACTTTGGGAATCATTCTGCATTGTTTCTACTTCCTTCTTGCTTTGTTCTGGGATTTCCTAGTCTCTGTCCACCAGGGCCAGAAGTACAAGCCACCACCATTTCTGCCTGGCATTTTTTATGTGGGACCTGGGATCCGAACTCAGGACCTTCTACTTGCAACAGAGTCTTAACCCCTAAGCCATCTCTCCAACTCCAATATCAAGCTTTTATAAGAGCCTCTGAGATAGTCTGTAGATAGTCATATGTAAGTTTGTCACATTCTAGGTTCTGTTCATTCTTAGGTTTTCCCTTGGTGATTGTGAAAGACTGGAGATAAGGATGAGCATTTTAGCTTTTGGAGGTCAACAAAGACATGGTGGTTACTTCTCTTTCTAATTAGAATTTTGAAAGTCAAAGCAAAATGAAAGATATAGGTAGATAGTATACTTTGTACCATGCTGTTCCAGGCCTCAGGGTATGTAACCAGACAGGATAAAGCCTTCCCTCAAATAGCTTGCAATCTACTAGCAAGGCAAACAAATATATTCAGTGCAAACAAAGAAATTGACTGAAAAAATTTACTTATGTAATTACCAAATGGCAATGAAACTTGTAGAATGGTAATTTGTTCTATATTAAGTAAATTATTTTGAATGGTTTGAATTAAATAGAAGGAAAAAAGCATTCAGCTTGAATCATAAAAAGAAGGCCAGACAGACAGTAGAAACCAGGCTTGGTGCATCCCTACTCAAGACACTGGATTTTTTTCCTTTATTTTGTTTCATTTCTTATTTCCCCTTTCCTTTGTTCCTTTTTTACATTCCTTTCTTCCTTCTTTCTCTTTACTTTTGCTTCTGCTTTTAAAAAATTGAATATATATCATTTAACTAATATTGAGTATCAACATAGTCATCTACTAATATGTTAATTTTTCAGTGATAAATTACTTATTTTCTGAAAGCAGTTTCTGAGTATTTTTCCTCCCTTGCCTGACCCTGCCAGTCTGAATCTTTGTGTGACAGTGTGTTAGTTGTGGTGGAATGTGAAGAACTTTTTCATTGTTCCCTGCAAGTGTCTTTGCATTCAACTTTTGCAGTCTCATCCTTATGAGAGAAGCTTTGTGGGCTGCAATCAGCAGAAAGACAGGGCTAATAAAGCACTTTTCTCCTTCAGGAGAAATGAGATACACGTTTTGAGTGTCACCTTAGGATGAAGAAGGTAAAAAGCTGATTTAGGTTCCTAGTAGTTGACAGTAAGCTCTTGATTTATAGATCACTTCTTTATATAACTGTATTTACAGTGAGCATGTTTGGCTCATTAAAACTTTTTTTACAGCTATGATGATGGTCTTATTGCTGCTACAAGTATGTGAGCAAAAGGGGTCAAGGGAAATCACTTAAGGTCTCCTTTCTTCTAGAAATTGCTTATGTGCTGTTGCAAAATCCTAGCATCTCTCTCTGCCTATGGAAACAGAGAGGATACGATATTTGCTATGAAATTGGTCCTGCAAGATATATTTATGGATGAGACTGGATTGATTATAATTCGCCATAGAGGAAATGCCTTGCTTATATCTGAAAGAAATATACAATAAGTCTATTTTATGTAAATGTAATCCTCAGTATTTGTATCCTGCCTGTACATCTTAATACTTTCTCCTTCTTTTAAAGGTTGGTGGATGTTGAAAGTGAAGTGATCAAGTTTGCCGGTATCTATGCGGCGATTGGCATTGTGGTACTTATCGCAGGATATCTTCAAGTTAGTAACTCCATCATATTATTTGTAGACCAACATCTGGGCTCATCAATGTCACAGTGAAATGCAAAGCATTGCCTTTAATAGTTTTTAAGCTATTCCAAAGTTCTAGGAATCCTGGTTCTTTTCCCAATGGATTTGAGAGGATGGGGAGGATTCAGGCACTGAGAAGATGTGAGCACTTGTGCATGCTGCCTCTGGGCACTTCTTTGCGTAGTCTATTCTTCTGAGCTGAAAATGAATAGCTGTGAATAGCATAGAGAGTCAGGTAGGGGGAGGTAAAGAAAGCCAAAAGTATTTTCCTTTTAGTATTTCACTGCTAAAATTTAACCAAATTTTACTATAATCAAAATTCTGAAATTATGCATCTTAAGTTTTCTAGACCTAAGTGATAGAAGAGTTTAATATTTTTTTCTTTGCACATGTGTGTGTGTGTGTGTGTGTGTGTGTGTGTGTGTGTTTATGCGTCTCTGTGTATCAGACGGCATTGTGCATGTCTACAGAAGCCCAAGGTGACTCTAGGAGTCATCCTGGATTGCTTCTACCTCCTTTTTGCAGGCTATGCCTTCTAAAGCTGGAAGTGCAGGCTAACAACACTTCTTCTCTGACATTTTTTACATGGATCCAAGATCTGAGCTCAGGGGATCTGAACTCCGGTCTTTCTGCTTGTGAGGCAGAATCTTCACCCCCAAGTCATCTCTCCGGTCCTGAGGTTTAAGGTTTCTTAATCTTTGCTAAGGAAAGACAATTCATATTTGATCACCTTCTGTAGGAAAACAAAAATCTTCTATCCATTTATTGAAGAATTCCAGGTAATGTTGGTGGTAAAGAGAAAAGAATGCAGCTTTTTCATCCTGGCCCCAGAAGTTTTCATGGCAAACTTACTTCTGCGAGTGAGGGGAAATCTACCAGCAAATTGCAATCCTTTGCTTGTGTCATGTTAAAACTTCGGTCTTAGATTTCCTGAAAATTATTACCTAAGTACTCTGCATGAATGCCCACAGACAGGCATTCTCCGGAGAAACCTCAGCAGTATGAGGGCTTTCACCAGTGGCAGCAGGTACTAGAACTCACCCCTTTGTGTCACAGGCAAGGCATTCTGTGCATTTCCCCCTTATCTCCAGGTGGACCTGCAAAGGGTTACTTTTCACTAAGAGGAGAAGTGATCACTAGTGTGTTTAACGTTGTGATGCCTAACTCCTCTGTCTGTTTCTAGATATGCTTCTGGGTGATTACTGGAGCTCGTCAGATACAGAAAATGAGGCAATTCTACTTCAGGAGGCTGATGCGGATGGAGATCGGGTGGTTTGACTGCACTTCTGTGGGAGAGCTGAATACCAGATTCTCTGAGTAAGTAACTGATGGACAAGGTTATGTGTCATTTTGACAACAAGACCCTTATTTCCAAATTAAGTTACGATTTGGAAACACTTTCAAGGCAGACATGGTAATGTATATCAGAAAGCCCAGTGGATGGGAGATGGAAACAGGAGGACCAGAAGTTCAAAGGTCAGTGTTGGCTACTTAGGAAACTTTGAGGACAGCCTGGGCTGTATAAAACTTTGTCTCAAAAGGAGGAAGGAAGGAAGGAAGGAAGGAAGGAAGGAAGGAAGGAAGGAAGGAAGGAAGGAAGGAAGGAGGGAAGGAAGGAAGGAAGGAAGGAGAAAGAAAGAAAAGAAAGAGAGGAAGGAAGGAAGGAAGGGAAAGAAAGGAAAAGGAAAGAAAGAAAGAGAGAGAGAAAGAAAAGAGAGAAAGAAAGGGAGAGAGAGAGAAAAGGAGAGAGAAAGAAAGAGAAAATGAATAAATACATAGATAAAAATAAGTTGGCCATTATGTATCATGACAGGTATCATGACATTTTCATAAGCAATAACTTATGTTTATGAAAGATTAAAAACAAGGATATTGAAATTTGGTAAATAGACCCTTGATTAAAATATTGAGTATATTCTAGAAGAGAGTCTAAATAATAGTGTTCCGCATTCGTGATCGAAGTCTGCTTTGTTTCTAGCGATATTAACAAAATCAACGATGCCATTGCTGACCAGTTAGCCATTTTCATTCAGCGCATGTCAACAGCCATCTGCGGGTTCCTGATGGGATTCTACAGGGGCTGGAAACTGACCTTGGTTATCATTGCTGCCAGTCCTCTCATTGGGATCGGGGCGGCCGTCATTGGACTGGTAAGAAGTTTGTTGCTCTGCCCCATGGAAAGACACACATTTGTACACACAAAAGCAAAAAGTGGTGCTTGATTGTCTTCTCCTGGGTATATTTAATCCACATGATTACCACTGTTATTACTTCTTCTACTTGATTGGCCCTCAAGATCAAATAATACTTCACTGAGTATGAAATAATCACATTTTAATATGAAAATATTACTAACACAAGCAACTACACTCGTTAAGTATCTGCTATTCTAGGAGTTTTATAGTCAATATGTAAAATTTTTATTAAATTCTCATAAGGAAAGAATCAACACCATTTGAAGTCAATAAACAAAGGTTCAGAGAGGGGAAAGTACTTATCAGGGGCTGCACAACTAGCCTGACTCCAAATCCCCACCACTTTCCAGTGTGTCTACGTTCCCTGCTTTCCCAAGTTCTAATGCTCAATAAGGCAAAACAGGTATACAAAGATTAGGAACAAGCACTTCATCCCATCTGCCAGTCTCAGGGAAATGAGTGTTGCCTCCACTATGGTCTCCTCCGCTATTCAGGGCAGTGTCTGTGTAGAAATTTTCTATCACTGCAATTAAAACTCTCCCCAAAGGTTGAGAAATTGCTGTTTATTGCTTTAAGAATACCAACGTTAGGGCTGGAGAGGTGGCTCAGGGGTTAAGCCTCCGCTTTGCAGGCGGAAGGTCCCGAGTTCGGATCCCAGATCCCACGTATAGACGCCAGGCGGAAGCGGGGGCGGCCTGCGCTTCTGGTCCTGGTAGGGCGGAGCCTGTGAATCCCGGGGCAGAAGGAGGTGGAGGCGTCCATGGTGGTTCGCGAGTTCGTCCGTGGTTCTACACATACACAGTCACAGACACACACACACGCGCGCGCACGAGCACATACACACACGTGTACACAGTTGAATGAATAATAATAATAATAAAAAAAAGAATACCAATGTTAGATAGCAGGTCATAGTATGACGCTTGCTAATTATTTTCTGTTGATACGAATAGCATTCCAAATGAAAGTTGAAGAATACATGCACATCACTGAATGGCAATCTCCACGATATTTTCTAACAAAATGTTCATATGGCCACTGATTTTATACATACACACACACGTGCACGCACGCACACACACACACACACACACACGCATGCGCGCACACACACACACACACACACACACACACAAAAGCACCACTTTTTGCTTTATTATTATGTAGGGGAAGCCAATCTCGCTGCAGTGAGCTTGTGATAGTCCTGGCTTGACCGTAGCACCCCTTCCCATCTGTAGGCTCTTATAATCTTACCACCCCCTCTTCTGCAAGATTCCTTGAGCCTAGAGACAGGAGCGATTTTGATGGCCTCCTTAGGGCTGAGCCCTAAGAGTTACTTATACTCTGCACTCTGGCCAGATGTAGATCTCGGTATTATGTGTCTTCCACTTGTATAAACTTTTGATTCAACTTTTTTTTTTCCTTTCCAAATGCCTTTAGTTCCTTTCTTCAATAAAATAATATACACATTCTCATAAATCATATGCCACATTTTAACATGCTATAAGCCATACAAATGTTGCCCAATCAAGTTTTATTTAACCAAATGTAAGAGTCTAGCTTCTACATCACCTCTGCCTGTATTCTGGGTTCTCCTGCGTATGTCAAGGGTTTGCAATGCTCTAGTTCTGCACATGACTTCCCTAATAGTTGCATCTATGCAGTTATAAAATGATAGTAACAACTTTCTTAAATGCAATGCAAGGACATGCACCAAAGGCAGAAACCTTTGACATATTGAGATTGCTGTGAGCTTTATAATTTTTTGCCAGACCTTTGTCTTTAGAATGAAAAAAGTGAATAATTCCTAGATATTTCCAATGACACATTTTTTTAGACTCCTAAATCAATGCAATTGAAGTGTTCAGGGATTAAATAATGCAGCATTATAAAAGAAACAGGCATCAAATCATAGCTACTTAATTTTCTCACTACTGCATCATAAATCTTTCAGTTATCAAAACGTGATAAACATGGCAATACCATCCTTCAAGTTTAAATGTCAATTGTAATGTTAATGAAATTAGCCTTGCTTTTCCTGCTGCTGCCTGTTCAGTTTCCACGAGGGAACAAATGAGCAAATACACTGCTACAGTTATTTTTACTTAATTTATATTTTAGAATCTAATGTAATCTCTTGCTTGATAACAGCTTTGCTGCTAAAAGTCTAGAAGCAAAATTGTTAGATGGAACCTCTTACTATTCTTTTTTAGAGTTAAGAGCTTCTATAATATTTGCCTTTTCCCTTTGTTTCTTAATCCATAGCAGAATTCTTTTTCTCTCTCTCCCTCTTTTGAGACAAGGCTTCATATATCCTAGGCTAACCTTGAACTCACTATGTAGATAGGGCTGACCTTGAACCCAACCCTCCTTGCCGCTACACTCTAAGTATTGGGATTAAAGGCATGTGCCACCATGCCCAGCTGTGCCTGTTTTTTTTTTTTTTGAAAATTAATTTTGACTGGCCTAGATCCAAATCTAATTTTGGAAAAGTAACTTGTTTACTTTTAAGCACAGATGTCTTTTTCATTTATTTTCGTAAAAATCAAAACCAGAGTAAGGTCCCTATAGTTGAGTCAAAATATTTATCTGAAGCTTTCTCCCTTGGAATTACCTCTGTGTGGCGCTGTGTCTTCTGAGCCTCTCTCATTCTCTACTCCAGTTAGTTGTGGCCTTCATGGGCCTCTAGACTTTGCCTCTAGTGTTTGTCTGTAAATTATGGAATGGTTTCCGGCTAAAATAATATGATGGCTTGATTTGGGAACCTCCTTAGCATACTGACTGAACACTTTAATATTAGTGAATAATGTTGGGGGGGGGACTTAACTCTGTGAGGTTTTCACTGAGACTGACTTTTAATGTTATTTAGGTGTACCCAAACCCAAACCATGGTGTTGTTTAACATAGACCAGCCTTGGATCATTGTTTTTTTCCTCCTGCGTGTTAGTGACAATCTGTTGTATTAAACCATGTTATGTGTTTATTTTGTCTACTGAATTATGGACTGACAGACAGACTTACCTAATAGCATAGTCATCTCATTTTCTCTTCTTTCTTTGAATTTTAGAGTTTGGCCAAGTTCGCAGACCTTGAGTTGCAGGCCTACGCCAAAGCAGGGTCGGTGGCTGATGAAGTCATTTCATCCATGCGAACAGTGGCTGCTTTCGGTGGTGAGAAAAAGGAAGTTGAAAGGTTGGTTACTGAGAATGTCAGTTTGCTGAATGTCATCCATCAACATAGTACCCTGATTTTTCTTCATTTGGTACCAAGTGGCAGGTCTACTATCATGAATAACAACACAAGAGTTGTTATTGAGATTACAAGAGTAATCTCAATGAGTCAACAAATAAGAAGCTCCAACAAATGTTTTGGAGATTAGATGTGTTTTTTTTTTTTTTTTTTTTACTTTTACTTTTCATGTATACTTTACTTTTCATGTATATATGTGGGGTGCATGTATGTGTCTTCATGGGTGTGGGCACACATGCACATGAGTGCGTATCAGAAACCGTCCTCTTTCACTCTTACTATTGCTTTGAGCCTGGGTCCCTAGTTAAGCCTATTAGGACTAGTGTACTTGACCAGCCCACTCTGGGGATTCTCAGGTTCTGTTTTCTGGGATCACTGCTCCCAACTGGAATTTTTCAGATGGGGACTCTAGTTCTTTTGGCAGTAAGGCAGATGCTTTAACTACTAAAACATCTCCCCAGCCCTGTTGGTTTGTTTTAGTTTTGCCCAGATCTTGCTGCACATCTCATATTGTACTTGAATTTATTTTATTTTTTTCCCATCATCAATATTTATTGAGCATTTACAGTGTACTAGGCACAATAGAACATACAGAAAACATTGTCCCTGCTCGCAAGGAGCTTACATTCTAAAAGAAAAAAAATACACCTCTTTTAAAATGGCATTTTTGTTTGGTGTTTTCTGTAAAGTACTGAGGAAATATTCAGTAGGGTGTGAACTTTGGGTATAACTTAGCCCATTATTGTTTAAAGAAGAAGGATTTTAAAGGCAGACAGTGACAGACCATTCAGGATAGGGAGGGTCTCCGGGGAGATAAACGCCATCTCATGGACTAAGAAGAGATGTGCAGCAGGAAAGAGGATGCGGGAGATTTGTGGGATGCAAGCAAAGGAAGCAGGTCATTTCAGACACTGAGTGGAGCCAGAAAGATCATGCGGCCTTTTCCCAAGAAGACGGCCACCAAGTTGGAATGGTTGGTGACAAGACAGAAGGCTAAGAAGGAAGGTTATCTTGTGCACCTGACAAATAGAAATAAGGAATCACAGTCAAAGATAGGCTGCAAGAGTATCAAGAAATTCTTCAAAACCAAAAATGAGTTGGAAGCTCAGAACTTAGTTAATGCTACTCAACCTCACGATGGGCCAAGAGCTGGAGGCTCCTAAATCAGAAAATGTCATATACCAAACTTTTAAATAGAACACATTATCATTTGCCAATCAATTTTCCCCTCTCCCAGAAAAAAAAGTTCACATCATTATTCTCGGTGGGGGAGGGGCAAGCAGAGGGAATGAGGGACATGGTCGAGAATGGTAGTTATATGGTATTTTTGTTATTTACTTGGTCAAAGCCCATTAGCTGCCAAAAGGGAATAGGGAATCAACTTCCAAGAATATACAATTTCCTTTGAGAGGTCTCAAAACCAAAACACTAATTTACATGAAAAGCTGTAGAGAAAGTAGTTGAAAAGTCCATTCATAAAACTTTTATTCCACTTACTACACGTGTTCTTAACAATTATGCTTGGATTGTTCATGAAAATTTCATAAGACATTTAACAAAGCTAGCCATCATCTCAAGTTATTTCCCTGTTAACTATTTTTACAGCACATGCATGTTAGGCAAGTATCAAAAAAAAAAATCACAAAAGCAAAAAAATCAAAACAAAACAAAAAAGAAAGCCAAAACAAAAAAACCCCAAAACAAAAAACCTAAAAAAGTTAAATACATGGGATTTTTGTTACTGCTGTGCTTGATACACATGAAATAATGAATACCAAGCAATTCATTTTTACTGCATCTTTACTTTTGCATTTGTTCTTAGATTGCCTAAAACATTTAAATACAAATAAAATGTGTAGCAAAAACAATGAAAGCAAAACAGCAGGTAACTTTACAAATAATGGAATGTGAACTGTTTCTGCCCTTATCCGGAGTATATCGGGTTATGACTTTGTCTAGAGGAACACTTTTGCAGCTGAAGTCAAAGGTGTGCACACTGAGATTGACTGTTCCACAGAAACACATGATTCCAACATGTAGTGTCTATGGATATTTGTACCACAGCCTTGAAAGTGCTCCAAACCTCAAAGTACCCAAAATAACTACACCTGTACCTGGAAACAATTATCCCTTTTATTCTCCACCAGGACAAACCAATATGTAGGCAGTTTTCTTTGCTTAGTTAGACATGGAAGCAGTTTTTAACATGGCCCTTTGTTGAAGCCACACTGTACCAAAAGTACTATGCCAAACATTTATAACTTGTATAAAAATTCCACATCCCCATATTGGCCACCTCAAGATGAAAAAACGATAACTCCCTAAATGTTAACTGGCTCTACTCCCCTAATATTAAAACATAAAAACCACATGGGAAATATAGAAATTCAAATAGAAGTAACATAAACCTGTCATAAATCATAAACAAAAAAAAAACAGCATGGATGACAAATGGTCTACTGTGTAAATTTTAGAATGAGGCAGACAAAAGTTTGAAGGCCGGTTAATTTTCCCCTCCTTCTCCTACTTCTGCTTCGTCTCCTTGGGTATCCGATGTCCACAATGTCAAGTTGTCCCTCAGTAACTGCATTATTAGCGTGCTGTCTTTGTACGACTCTTCACTTAATGTATCAAGTTCAGCGATGGCTTCATCGAAAGCTGTTTTTGCAAGAGAGCAGGCTTTCTCTGGAGAGTTCAGAATCTCGTAATAGAAAACGGAGAAGTTAAGAGCCAGACCCAATCTGATAGGATGTGTTGGTTACATTTCCTTTTTGCTGATTTCAAACGCTTCTTGGTAGGCTTGTTGTGACTGATCCACAATTCCTTTTTTGTCATCACCAGCGGCAACCTCAGCCAAGTAATGGTAGTAGTCTCCCTTCATTTTCAAATAGAAGACTTTGATCTCTGCTTGTGAAGCATTGGGGATCAGGAATTTTTCCAAAAGAGACAGCACATCATTGCAGATGTCCCGTAGCTCAGTCTCAATTTTCTCTCTGTATTCTCGAGCCATCTGCTGCTTTTTCTCAGCACCTTCCGTCTTTTGCTCAATGCTTGAGACAACCCTCCAAGATGACCTACGGGCTCCTACAACATTTTTATAAGCAACGGAGAGGAGATTTCTCTCCTCATTAGATAATTCAGCTCCTTGCTCGGTTACAGACTTCTTGCAGGCTGCCATGTCATCATACCGCTCAGCCTGCTCGGCTATTTTGGCCTTCTGCACCAGCTCATTTTTATCCATGACTGGATACTCTGTGTCCCGGGTGGATGGCGGCTGTACTTGAATTTATAATGTTGTACTTCTGCCTCCTTGGTGCTAGGATTAAAGATATGTGCCGCCATACCCATGATGTTAAGATGTTGAAGCTAGTGACTTGTAGAAAGATGACTTAGGCTAGATGTTTGTTCAGGCACTGATGATATCTAAGCACACATTCCATTGTGGGCCTGTCTTTTAACACTGTTCTTCCATTAAACAGAAATTTATGTGACTGCTGTGTGAACACTTTTCCTGGGAAGACAACACACATAACTTCCCACCCCGAATGGAAGCTCCATGACAGACTAAAGTAACAATAACTCGATGAGTTTATTGGGGCTACTTACAAGAGTAGGGGAGAGGGCTACTTACATGAGAAGGGACAATCCAAAGGTAGCTACATCATCAGAAAGACCCCCTCCCACTCCATGGATGAGACTCACTGAAGCTGTACCCCTGGAGTTCTCTGCTATAGGACTTACTAAGAGTCCTTCAGACTCTCTCTCCAACTGCTGGACTTTCGCTGACCCTGTTTTCTCTTGCTCACCCGCTCAACAGTTTATCCCAGATTGCTGCTCCAGGATCATCTAACTGCCATGTTTTAGTGGTCATCCCTCACCAATCCCTCCTTTTATCAGACAGCAGTCTCCTCCCCTGTTTTCCACATGGAGGAAGCCCTTCTTCTCATTATCTTAGGAACTTCCTAAAAATAACCAGTTGATTACTGATGGAGATTTCCTCTAGGATGGGCTACTTCAATTTAGTAAACAACATCCTCCTTAGCTTAGACTCAGGCATAGTCCAAGATGGCCACCAGAGGAAATGCCACACGGCCATGAGACATCACAACAGATGTCATGGAAATGCAAAGGGTTAGAAAGTACCACAAAGAACATGTGCTAACAGATTGGAGTAGCTAGACGATATGGGTATATTCTTGGAAAATACAACCTATCAAGGAAGAATCATGAGAAAATGGGAAACCCGAGAGGGCCAATAGTGATTAAAGAAAGAAGCAATATAACAAAATGAAACAAAAAGCTCCGGGCCTGAGGGGGTCTGCCACTGAATTCTACAAAGCATCTAAAGAAGAACTGATTAATTCTAATTCTCTAAAAACTCAACAAAAATATATCTGGGGAGATGGTTTGAAAAAGCAGAAGGAAGGACCTGATTTTGATCCCAGATTCCATTTAAAACACCAGGTCGGAAATGGCAGCAGCCTAACTTGTGGCTCAGAAAGCTGAGTATTCCAAAGCAAAGTAAATATAAGTAGAGCACTTCAGGATGTGTGTGAGTCTCCACAGGCCCACATGGTGTCCTTTGATACACACACACACACACACACACATCAACAAAGATAGACAAATATTAATAAACAATGCTGAGAAACATCAGAGCAGCCAAGGAAACAACCGAACAATCTTTAGAATGGGAGAAAATACATGCAGACTGTCCATGCGACAAGAGGCTGAAGCAGGAAGGGTTATTTTGAGTTCACACAAACATGCATTGTAGCTATTAAAATTCTTTGTTCGTCTACTGTCACCCCCCAAAAAATAATGAGAGAAAGAGAAATGATAGCATGATCTAAAAATGTAATTTCACATGTTTTCTATAAAATACTTTTTTTATTTAACATTTAAATTTTTTTCATTTATGTAGAGATTAGTTCTGAATAAAAGGAAAAACTAAGGGAACAAAACAATGAAGTCATGACATTGCCAATGTGCTTTGCTTATTTTTTTATTTAGATGATTTTTTGAGGATTTTTTCTTTCCTAATGCACTGATTCTATGAAGCAATCACAAACTGAATAGAAGTTCTTATTTATTGATTATAGATGTAGTAGAACCATGTCATTCTTAATTGCTCTGGTATTTATCAAATAAAAAGGAATACAGGACCTGTAATGTCTAATATCCTTTTTTCTACTTGTTTTGAAACATTTGTATTGCTTCTTGGTAGAAAACATATGGTATGAAGCAAGGAAACGATTTAAACACAAATGGTAATAGATCCCAAATGTCTAAACACTTGGGTTTAAAAATCATTTTGTCTTATGGCCAAGGCTACCCCAGTGTCATTCATCCAAGCTGCAATCAACTTAAACAGCTTTGTTAAGCATTTTTCTTTCAACCAATTTCATGGGCTAGTTCAGCACACTTCAAATAACTTGGATGGTGTCCTAAACATGCCCCCTTAATCTGCTTCTGCTGGAATGGCTCAAACTTTTTTTCTCTTCACAGGTATGAGAAAAATCTTGTGTTTGCCCAGCGCTGGGGAATTAGAAAAGGGATGGTGATGGGGTTCTTTACTGGATACATGTGGTGCCTCATCTTCCTTTGCTATGCACTGGCCTTCTGGTATGGCTCCACGCTTGTCCTAGACGAAGAAGAATACACACCAGGAGCCCTGGTCCAGGTACCTTCATCTTGTTCCCTAGACAGATCTTTTCTGCTGGTTTCTCTGAAAAGTCCACAGAGTAGCCATATTGCTTTAGGGTCTCAGGCAGGAAGCCTCAAAGCTTAGGTGGATTCCATCGGCAGTACCACTAATGAATGGCTTAGCCTATGGGTCCATGAAGTCAGCAATCTAATGATGTCTAATGAACTGAAGGTTTTACAGCTGTGTGGTCGTGATTTTCCTGCTCATCCCAAAAAATAACATGCCTAAAAATAGTGTCAGTGATCTGTCAGCTAAAGTTTAACGGGTCATAAAACTGTGTTTAGGAATAAAGTATAAGAATATATTTATAAGGACTCGGGAGATGACTCAGTGGTTAAAGTGTTTGTCTTACTGAGCCAAAGGATCAGAGGAATTCAGATCCCCAGAACCAAGATAAAAATGTCGGATGGATATGGCAAACTGGTTGTAATTTCCTCATTGCAATGTAGAACCTGAGAATCCCTAAACTAGAGAATATCCAGGCCAGATAATCAGATCAGCAATGTAAACAAGCTCTGGGTTTAGAGACTCAGCCCAAAAGAAAGGTAAAAGAGTGATGAAGAGACTTCCTAGTATCAACACATGTGCACTCACATGAAGGTGAACCTATACACATGAGCACCCACACACATGAAAACACGAACACAGGGACCTCCCAATCACATGGAAATAGAAAAAGGAAGGAATGCATTTATGAAACATGCAATTGTGAAACAATTGTTACTACATTCCAAGTGCAGAAAGACATTTCCTAAACAAAGTCCTTTTTTTTTCTGTCCCTATGAGGAGCCATGAGTGACTAACAGTTCAAAGGGAGAGAATGAGTTGATAAGTGAAAGTTGAATAATATGAAATTTCAGTTGGAAGTATGGAGCAAAAATCTCCTTGGTAATTCTCTCTACTAAGATTCTGATTTTATGGTTCTCATCTTAATGTTTCCTATAATTAGATTGTGATCTTCTATTAGATGTGTTCAACCAGCCATCCACCCAACCCAAAAGCATAAATTGACTTATAATATTATGAGATATTTTGGGATATTTTTGGTAACTCAATTGCATGGTTTTTGAGTGTGAACTGTGGAGATGGGGATGTTCTATCATAATGTCAAAAGGTTGGACTTGCCTGCTAAATCTTCTATGAAGAATTCATTTTGATGGACATTTTTCAGTACTTTCTATATAAGACATAGCCAGCTATTTGTAACATTTTTACTTCTATTTCTTGATTGACTGATTGATTGATTGATTGTGTGTGCGCACGTGTGTACCCATGTGCATTCACCCACTTGAAGACAACTTATAGAGGCCGAAGAGATGGCTCAGAGGTTAAGATTCTGCCTCACAAGCAGAAGGTCTTGAGTTCGGGGTCCCAGGTATCACGTAAAAAACAAACAAACAAAACCCCAGAAAAACAAAAACAAAAACAAAAAGCGCCAGGTGGAAATGGCTGCAGCCTGCACTTGGGACTATGGTGGGTGGAGCCTGGGAAAATTCCAGAGCCAAACATGAAGGAGGTAGAAACAATCCAGGATGATTCCCAAAGTCACCCTTAGTCCTCTACAGAGACACACAGTGCCTTCTCTCTCTCTCACTTTCTCTCTCTCTCACTTTCTCTCTCTCTCACTTTTCTCTCTCTCTCTCTCACTTTCTCTCTCTCTCTCTCTCTCTCTCTCTCTCTCTCTCACACACACACACACACACACACACACACAAATAACAAAAAAGACAACTTATGGGAGTCAGTTCTCTGATTGTACCATGTGGTTCGAGGGATCAAATTCTATCCATTAGATTTGTCAGCAAGCATCTTTACCTGTTGATCCATCTCACTACCCCATCTCTAACCTTTTATAATTGGGCAACTTCATCTGCTAAACTGTCTTACCAGCCTTTCTCTAACATTTTAATCATCATTATACTCTTATTCTTGACTTATTTCTATGATCCTATCTATACCTTGTTTGTAAAAAAGACTTCCTTTAATTATTTAAATTCTCTCTCTCACACACACACATACACACATCACTTTTCTTGACCATAGTTCTGCATAGCAAACATGAAGACTGCGTACTCCAGCTGAGTCATTAATGCAGTATATTAATTAACAATTAAGTTAATCTAGCACATTTTGTGGCATACACAGTCATTATGGGCTGCATGGTAATTGGTCATAAATGATAAGAACTTCACATAAAGGACTACAATTACTATGACTTGTATAGAGACAAAAGTACACTCTGTGGTCTATTAGGGAAGATAAAGGACACTGAATGAAGAAACACCTTGGCCTTTCACTTAACTTCCAGGTTCCAAACATTAAAAAAAAAATCACAGTAATAGAAAATAGCACTGAGTCAGCATATGCAAGGTATGAAGTCCTGAGTGATGTGTTAATAAAATTACCAGAAATAAGACTCACAACTTCATTTTTGTAGTTGGTATCACTAGATTTCCACTTCAAAGTGAAGAGCAGCCATGAGGTTAAGGAATATGTGCCAAATGGTGTACAGTATGACTGTGAACTTGCGTTTCAGTGACTGAGGACCTGACACATTAGTCTCAGTTCTCTCATATCTAGATCTGTGTACTAAATGGTGAAGCCTCCACCACCATTTTCACGAGGGCAGGACACCCACAGATCGAATGTTCTCCTGCAGTCTCTCTTCTTTCTCGCCCATGCACAGGACTAAAGGATGTGACGATGTGACATTTATTACTGCATGAGGCAATGGCTTGAAAAGCCAAGCAGAGCAAGGATTTAAACCCCAAGTCTTAGTTTGACTCCAACAGCAGCAAGAATTTGACCTTAAACCTCAGGCTCAATGCTGGAGAGATGGCACAGGGGTTTAGACGGCCTTGCAAGCAGAAGGCCCTGAGTTGAGATCCAGATCCCGTGTAAAAACAGTAGTGGCCTATGGATCCTGGGAAATCCTAGAGGGAAACAAAAAGGAGGTAGAAGCAATCCAGGATGATTCCTGAAGTCATCCTTGGTTCCCCACAGGGGCTTACAGTGCCCTATGATGCATACACAAAATAAATAAAGTTAAAAAGAAATTGAAAAAAAAAAAAGACTCCAGTAATCAGCAAAAGATAGTTCTTGGACCAAATCCAGTTAACTACTAATTTTTTTTTATAAATAATGCTTTGTAGGAATATAGTCATAGTCATTATTTATATTTCATGCCTGCTTTTGTATTATGTGGAAGTTGAGTAATTGCTTCAGAACCCATATGGCTTATACAGCCTTATTATTTATTAGCTGACTTCTAAAGGATGTCTGCTCACCCTGCTTTAAGTACAGGAAGAGTTCTGTACTTACTGTAGGAGGCTCTGGTGAGGTAGTCTTAAACCAAGTAGGCTGTCAGAACCGTTCTTGGTGATTTTCTCTAAAAGAAGACCACACCCATGTGCTAGGATGTATCTCTTTCTCTTATCCTCATGCTTCAGATCAATTAGAAAGCATCTTTAATAAACCCCAACTCTGCTTCAAGAAAAAGGATTCCTCCTTCTGTGTTCTGGCCTTACCACTTCCTGAGTGTGGGACCTGGGTGCTTTCTTCTTTACTATTATCATCACTGTCATTTATGTAATTATTGCTGGGCTTATTTTATTATCTTTACACACGCCATCTCATTTAGCTTCCCACAATCAGGAAAAGAAATTAGGACTTGGAAGTGTGAGTTATCTGCCCCTAGGAGGAAGCATCTGTTACAATGTAGAAAAGAGAACAAAGAGAGATGAAGAGAGACTGTTTATCTGTAAGCATTGTCTGGGGATTTAGGAAGTAAGCATCCTATAACCAGAAAGCTAGTACAATAGTAATCATGT
This sequence comes from Typhlomys cinereus, assembly GCA_023101885.1. Lineage (NCBI taxonomy): Eukaryota > Metazoa > Chordata > Mammalia > Rodentia > Platacanthomyidae > Typhlomys > Typhlomys cinereus. The sequence continues at coordinate 4,908,318 of JALPQD010000017.1, read as the reverse complement.
AGCAAATTGAATGTGTTATGGTGTGTTGCTTTCACCTCTTACTCAATTCTTCTACTTTGTAGAAGAGTGAAGTTCTAAAAAAACCCTAGTGTTTTAAAATGTAACCATGGTGAAATGCTTTACAAAACAAAAGGCATTCTATGCATGTCCAGGGAGTCAATGAGCTATTTCACTTTCAAACTGGTGTGCAGAAGAAAGATTTTTGAGAAACCTCAGCATCACACAGATGATGCTAAGGAACATTGCTTACAGACTGACAAAAAATGTGTGAAAATGGCTTGCCTTTTTATTTCAGATTTTCCTGTGTATCATAGTGGCAGCTATAAATCTTGGCCATGCTTCTTCTTCTATGGAAGCCTTNTGCTTCTGGGCGTGCATCAGCGGTCAACATTTTTCAGACAATAGACAGGGTATGTAAAAGCCAAAAGAAAAAACCATTAGCAAGTTGGAGGTGGAGTAGAAATGAGCTCCTAAGATGTTTATATTCTTGTGTAATATTCTTATATATCTTACATAATATATCTTAATATTGAAAGATCTGTAAAACCTGAAATGTCTTTGAGTCAGCAACATTTGCTATCATCATGAGCTTAAATAATTCTGAGAGCTGGGAAAACATCTGTGAGCTAGAACAAATCATACTGATATTGGGAGCTGGGTGCAAAGAAATAAACACATTCACAGATAGTGAGTCCAGTCAAGGAAAGGAGAAATGACTCAGGAAGTAGAGTCTTTAAGTTGGTAAGTGGGAAGTGAGAGAAAGTAGGGAATTCCTGGAAGAGAAACTTTGAGGTTGAGAAAAGGGCTTAGTGAACTCAAGGAGTTGAAGAAAACTCTGTAAATGAACTGAGTGATAATAAAAATTGTGTTATTATTTGGGCATCCAGGAAGAAGACAGTAGATTACACTATGTCCTCAATGTGATTATGGTCATTAGTTGCTGTTAGTAGTTGCAGAAGAGGAAAATGTTCTAGGGGCAGGAAGTGGCTGTCTTCCTTGTCTTGTTAACTAGAAAGGTTAAGTTTTTGATTGGGGTCACTACTAACAGTTGGAAGCTGATAGAATTTGAAGACCCTTGTGGACACTTAAGTTTTCTCATCATTTACACTGGATACCCAAATGTAGAGTGCTACTGGCTCCAAGGCTAGCTGAATGATCCTGGGCAAGAAACAATCTCAGGTTTCCCTACCTCTTTATCCAAAAACTGGGCATAACACTTGTCTAAATAGATTTTAACAACAATACAAAACACCCGTACATTGCGTACCATTGTATCTCAGTAACAACAGCTGATCTGCAATATGATGCATTAGGTAATACTAAAATATTGTACATTATTTATCAATGAATAATGTTTTGCCATAGTATATAAACATTAATGATATGTAATCTCATAATGTGAACTCAATAATATTAATTAAATGCCATCTGCTATGACATCACTATATCACATTTAATGATAATATGTAGTAACATAATGCTTCACAGTAATATCTGAACAACTATCAGGGATTGTGATCACTCCTACTAATGAGTATGTAATGTGGAAGTAATTTATTCTTAGCATATATCTGCAATGTTTTAGCTTTCTGTTCTTTGAATTAACTTACATTAAGATGCATGTGACAGGTATTGTGGCTATATCTTTATATTCAATGCAGAAACCCATCATTGACTGCTTGTCAGAAGATGGTTACAAGCTGGATCGGGTCAAGGGTGAAATTGAATTCCATAATGTGACCTTTCACTATCCTTCCAGACCAGAAGTGAAGGTGAGAGTCTGTCAACCTTTTGCCTGGGGAACACCAGATGTTTTCTTTTGCCCGGGGAACACCAGATGTTCGCTTCTTTGATCATTCATCCTCAGTGCCACAGACTGCTTGCTTTGTGAGGGCTGACTCAGTGTTCTGACAGAGGACAAATGTCCTCAGGTGTTGTGCCATCTTACGTGACACACTCTACTCTTTCATGATAATTGGATTGTGCCAATCCTTCTGGTTGGAACACAGTCTAGCAGCACGCTCCAGCTAAGTCAACAACTATATGATTCACCGAGGAGGTGAGTAGGTGGAGCCTGTCATTCTAGGCACGTGGCGAGGCAGTCAGAACAATCAAGTGTGGCACAGCTTCTGAGCACCACTTCTTTGGAAATTGTAAAAGGTGGAGCACATCCAATGAGTAGGCGTCAGTGGCAGAGGGAAACAGCCCTGCATAGCTCTGCCTTCCATCTCTAAGCTCCCTAGGGTTGCTGTATTAGTTGTCATAGGAAGTTCACATAGGAAATTGTGCTTGATTATCCTGTACTAAGCAATTATCCAAGTCATATGAAAGAAATCTACTGTTCTCCTGAACCTCAGAGCATGGTCTTTAAAGACAATATACTCTTCAGGAAAAGTAGGATCTACTCCCTTGAATGAACTGGCTTCGAAATGCTTATTTTTTATTTAGTTGTTTGTTAGTCTTATTTTTGACATAGTATCTCTGGTTTCCTTTTAATAATATTACTACTATTTCTCTTATACCCACAGAGTTAAATCATATTTTAACTTACTAGCCTTTAGCCTCTTCCTTTCACTGGGATTTAGAACTAGAAAAGCAACACACCATTTATTAGATAAACATATTCAAGTAAAAAGGCTCACATACTGTGCAAGCTGAAAATCTTTAAATTAGTTTACTGCCAACTTTTGTTCTATAAGTTATCATTTTACTTCTAACTTACTAGGACTTTTTCTTTAGCTGATTGAGACTGTCTCTGTAGCAGTTACTTTCTTTTAGTGTGAGACAATCCTTTCACACAACCAGTTCAGGAGAGAAAAGGGTATTTATTTAATTGACTAATGGTTCCAGAGGGAATCTCGTCCATTGTGGTGGGAATCACATGAGCCTGTGGGGAGCAACTCACATCCAAACCATGACAGTCTCCTTGAGGTATGCTACTATGTCATAAGTTAAGATTTGAAGCCTCACTGGAGGTCGGCAGGTCACAGGAAGTGGACTTTGAAGTTTGGTAACCCACCACCCTTCTTCCTCTCTTGCACTTGTGCTTTTTTTTTGTGTCCTGAAAATGGCTGTACTGACATGAATCTGCCTCCTGCTTCTGCCCTCCCAGTCATGCCTGCTGGACAGCCTAGGATTGATGGACATCTACGGATATTGCTTGGTATATAGTGAGCACGCAAATGCATGGTCATGCTTGCACTCACACATACGTAACCGCATGTCCTCCTAGACTCTCCCAACGTATAGCCTGATTACTTGGTTAGATACACAATGACAATATAAACTTTTAAAGTTTTTCTTTCCTCTCCAGATCTTGAAAAACCTCAACCTGGTCATTAAGCCAGGGGAAATGACGGCGTTGGTGGGGTCCAGTGGCTCTGGGAAAAGTACAGCCCTGCAGCTCATTCAGAGGTTCTATGACCCCTGTGAAGGCATGGTGTGTATCTTCTAGAATCTTCTCAACACATAGGGACAGTGAGTGCAAATGGTGATTTCTCTGCGCAAGATTGTTTTCCGTTTTTCTGTACTGCTTTTTTCTTTGCTCCACTTGTAGCTTCAATTGCTGTGAACAGCAAAGTGCTTTTTAAATGAATCTAACTAGAAAGTAAAATTTACGGTAGAGTATATATATACAAGACAGTGACTGTTGCTTACTTTTTATTGTATCTTTTGAAGTTCTTTTTTTTATCACAAATCAGTAAGTAGACAATAAAATATTTGAAGTGTAGTGATCAAGAAATTAAAATTTTGTAGTGAGAAGTTAAGTGATCTGTATACCATTTGTGCTTCTATAGTGAATTGCCCTGCAGCTAAATGTGATTTCAGTCTCATTGTTGTCATCCTTGTATCAACAGCCACATTTCCAGAGGAACAGTGATTTTGTTGGTCTCTGTTTGTTCTCCCACTGGTCAAGCATCTCCTAATGCTATGCTGTAGAACTCTGCATCTCAGGCAATGCGATGTTTTTCTCATGCCTTCCAGGTGACATCTGGATGGCCATGACATTCGCTCTCTTAACATCCGCTGGCTGAGAGATCAGATTGGGATAGTGGAGCAAGAGCCAGTTCTGTTTTCTACCACAATTGCAGAAAACATCCGCTTCGGCAAAGAAGAGGCCACCATGGAAGATGTAATCCAAGCTGCCAAGGAAGCCAACGCCTACAACTTCATCATGGCCCTGCCGCAGGTACCCTGATCTATACGACAAAAGGACCCAGGGTCATCAAAAGAAGAATTTCCCATTTTTCATCTGAATCATGAATCATTATATTATTTTTTATGAAGACTTTTTTCCCTCCCCCTTTCTTTTTCAATCAGCCTTTGTCAATCCATCCCTGTCCTTCCCGCCCTCATGACTCTCTGCTTGTGTGGACCGCAGGGCTCCTTCAGGTTGTCTGTACCAGCAGAAGACCAGGGCTCTGTGGTCCTTTTGTGGCTAAACCCACAGGTGGGGGTGCTCCCCCTCACCTGTACTTGTCTAGCTCCTACCCCTATGATCCCACTGCTTATAGTAATTTCTCCTGCGATCCTCGCTGGTCCATGGGGGGAACACTGACATGTCAGTCATTGTGTAGCTCTGGTGGGGATAGAGCTCACTGCAGTGACTGGAGTGTCCTGGCCAGCCGTGCACCTCCCCGCCTTTAGGCTCTTCAATCTTTTTTTTTTATTTTAATACATTTTTATTATTATTTCAGCTCATACAAACTTAATAGGTACACCAGTTCCCTTCCTCCCTCCTCCTCCCCCCGAACCCCCTGCTCCTCCTCCCCTCACCCCTCCCTCCCCATCCCCCAATTCCCAGAGTCTTTTCTTGTGCATGCCTGACTCTCCTCTGGGCCCTCCTCTCCGATGACATACAAGGACCCAGTGACATTTCCCTGAACCCTTTCCTGTGTTCCCCTTAAGCATAGGAACCCTACTGTGGCTGTCAATCCCTTGCCTCCAAGGATCTTGGTGCCTTTAGCAGATGCTAGACTTTGTGAGGTCAATAGTGTGTTGGACATTGTGCCGGGCATGCAATGTCCAATTATGAGTGCTTCGGCCCTAACTTGTGTGGAGTATCTTGCAAATCATTGGTCCTCCCATCCTTTTGCTCTTACACTCTTACCGCCCCCTCTTCCACAAATTTCCCTGAGCTTCAGGATGGGGAGAGATTAGTCTGGCCTAGTTCTAGGTGGTTGATACAGAGTCTCTGAAGTTCTGGATAGTGGTTTGTTGATTTTCTTTTGCAGTTTTGTTGCTCTTGCAATGCCCTTCACTCCATCATGATGGGCACTGTACGTCACCCCCTGGCCAGAGACAAAAAGCTGTTCAACTGGAGTCTTATTATAAGAGCACATTCAAGGGTAGATGTAATACTTATACCCAAAAGTGGAATCGCAGGGTCATATGGCATTTGGAAATGGGAGGGGTCAATCACCCATTTGCAAAATGGTTACTTTTTAATCTGCTGGACTATATGCCCTCCCCTTCTGGTGAGTTCATACCCCCTTAGTTGTAAATGATCAGGAACGAATGTCTGTGAACTTAACCAGGTGTCACATTACTTTCTTGCAGTCCTTGATGGAGGCCTATTTTCTCCACTGTAACATGGTCACTTCTCTCCTTGTTTCTGGTGTGGCCCTCCAACCACATCCCTCCTATTCATAATCCTTGCAATTACTGTAGGTAATACATAGATTTACCTATGAGTGTCTCATACCATAGGTGGGCTGGGTGGGTTTGGTACTAGGAGCCACCTATTAGGGAGTATATACGGTGCTTAACTTTCTGGGTCTGGGATACTTCACTTAATATAATTGTTTCTTATGACATCCATTTCCCGGCAAATTCCAGTAATTCATCATTTTTGATGGCTGAGTAGTACTCCATTGTATAGATGTACCACTGTTTCCTTATCCACTCGTCAACTGTTGGACATTTGGGTTGATTCCATGTCTTTGCTATTGTAAAAAGTGCTGCTATGAACATGGTCGTGCTTGGGCTATCAAGGTGAACCTCTGCTGTATGGGGGGTTATTCCCAAAAGTGGAATCGCAGGGTCATATGGCATTTCAATCTTTAATTTCTTTAAGAATCTCCAGACGGCTCGCCAGAGTGGCTGTACGAGCCTGCATTCCCACCAGCAATGTAGGAGAGTTCCCCTCTCTCCACATCCTCTCCAGCATTTGTTGTTGGTTGTATTGTGGATTTTTGCCATCCTGACTGGGGTGAGATGATATCTCAGGGAAGTTTTGATTTGCATTTCCCTGATGGCTAAGGAAGTGGAACATTTTTTGAGATATTTGTTAGACATTTTAATTTCATCCCTGGTAAAGTTTCTTTTAAGTTCCAGGGCCCATTTTTTTAATTGGGCCATTGGTTTCCTTGGTGTTTAGTTTTCTAAGTTCTTTGTGCACTCTGGACAGCAGAGTTCTATCAGATGTGTGGTTAGTGAAGATTTTCTCCCATTCTGTGGGTTGCCTTTGAGCTCGTGTGACAATCTCTTTATCTGAACAGAAGCTCTTTAATTTCACAAGATCCCAACTGTTGAGAGTTGGTAGCAGTGACTGTGCCATTGGATGTCTGTTTAGGAATGTTGGCCTAGCCCAATCAGCTCGAGGGAGTTCCCTATCCTTTCAACTATGGTTTTTGTAGTCTCTGGCCTTATATCAAGGTCCTTGATCCATTTGGAATTAAGTCTTGTACATGGTGACAAGTACGGGTCCAGCTTTAATCTTCTGCATGTGGAGATCCAGTTTTGCCAGCACCATTTGTTGAAGATGCTATTCTTTTTCCATTGGATTTTTTGGGCCCCTTTGTCAAAGACCAAATGGCTGTAATTTTGTGGGCTTATATCTGGGTCTTCAATCCTTATCCATTGATCTGTGTGTCTATTTTGGAGCCAGTACCAGGCTGTTTTTATAACTATGGATTTGTAATATAGACTAAGGTTTGGTATGGTAATACCTCCAGCAGTGTTTTTGTTACTCAGGATTGTCTTTGCTATCCTGGGTCTTTTGTGCCTCCATATGAATTTTGAGATTGTTTGGTCAACTTCTTTAAAGAATTGCTTTGGGATTTTAATTGGCATAGCACTGAATTTGTATATTGCCTTGGGTAGGATGGTCATTTTTACGATGTTGATTCTGCCAATCCAGGAACATGGGAGGTCTTTCCACCTTCTGTGTGTCTTCTGCAATTTCTTTCTTTAGGGTTTTAAAGTTTTCATTGTAAAGGTCTTTTACCTCCTTGGTTAGGTTTATACCAAGGTATTTCATTTTTTTAGGGGCTATAGTAAATGGGATTGTTTCTCTCAAGGCTTTTTGACTTCTTTCATTCTGGGCATATAGGAAGGCCTCTGATTTTTACACATTTATTTTGTATCCTGCCACTCTGCTGAACTTCTCAATTAGTTCCAGGAGCTTCCTGGTGGAGTTTTTGGGATCCCTCAGGTATAAGATCATGTCATCTGCAAATAGGGATAGTTTGCCTTCTTCCTTGCCGATTTGAATCCCTCTTATGTCCCTTTCTTGTCTTATGGCTTCAGCTAAGACTTCAAGTACAATATTGAATAGAAGTGGTGAGAGTGGACAGCCTTGTCTAGTTCCTGATTGAAGTGGGAATGCTTCCAATTATTCCCCATTGAGCATAATCCTTGCTATTGGCTTGTTGTATACAGCTTTTATTATATTAATAAAGGTTCCTTCCATTCCTACTGTCTCTAGCGTTTTGATCATAAAAGGCTGTTGGATCTTGTCAAAAGCTTTTTCTGCATCTATCGAGAGTATCATGTGGTCTTGGTCTTTGGACTGGTTTACATGATGAATTACATTTATAGATTTGCGTATGTTGAACCAACCTTGTGTGCTGGGGATGAAGCCTACTTGGTCCCCATGAATGATCTTTTTAATATGTTTTTGAATCCGATTTGCTAAGACTTTGTTGAGAATCTTTGCGTCTGTGTTCATCAGAGAGATCGGCCTATAGTTTTCTTTTTTAAGTGAGTCTTTATTAGGTTTTGGGATTAAAACGATATTAGCTTCATAGAAGGAATTTGGTAGTGTTCCTTCCTTTGTTATTTGATGGAACAGTTTAAGGAGTATTGGTATTATTAACTCCTTAAATGTCTGGTAGAACTCTGTGCTGAATCCATCTGGTCCAGGACATTTTTTGGTGGGAAGATTCAAGATTACTTCCTCAATTTCCTTATATGTATAGGACTATTTAAATAATTCACAACTTCCTGATTCAATTTAGGTAAGTTGTGTTTACTTAGAAATTCATCCATCTCTTTTGTGTTGTCAAACTTCACAGAGTATAAGCTTTTGAAATATGATGTTATAATTCTCTGGATTTCTTGGGTATCAGTAGTGATAACTCCATGTTCATTTCTGATTTTGTTAATTTGGGTTTTCTCTCTCCTGCTTTTGGTTAATTTAGCTAAGGGTGTATCAATCTTATTGATTTTTTCAAAGAACCAGCTTTTTGACTGGTTGATTTCTTCTATCGTTTTCTTAATCTAGATTTCAGATAGTTCTCCCCTTAGTTTGCTAATCTCCTCCCTTCTACTACTTTTGGGATCAGATTGCTCTAGTTTCTCTAAAGCTTTAAGCTGCATTGTTAAGTTGTTTATTTCTGATGTTTCCATTTTTTTGATGTAGGCATTAAGAGCTATGAACTTACCTCTTAGAACAGCTTTCATTGTGTCCCAGAGATTTTGGTAAGTTGTATTTTCATTATTGTTCACTTTCAGGAAATCTTGAATTTCCTTTTTAATTTCTTCCTGAATCCAGTTCTCATTCAGCATCATATTGTTAAGTTTCCAGGAGTTAGTGTATTTTCTCTTGTTTGATGTGTTGTGGATATCCAGCTTTAGGCCATGGTGGTCTGACAGGGCACAGGTTAGAATTTCAACTTTTTTGTACATGTGTAGATTCGTTTTGTGGCCCAGTATGTGATCTATTTTGGAGAATGTTCCGTGTGGTGCTGTGAAAAATGTGTATTCTTTGGTGCGTGGGTGAAAAGTTCGATAGAGATCTGTAAGGTCCATTTCTTTAAGGGTTTGATTAAGGTCCAAAGTGTCTCTGTTAAGGTTTTGACCTGTTGATCTATCCCATGTTGAGAGGGCGGTGTTGAAGTCCCCAAGAATTATCGTTTGGGGGTTGATGTCTTGCTTTAGATGCTGTAGGGTTTTCTTAATGAATGTGGAGGGGCCCATATTGGGTGCATGTATGTTCAGTATTGTGAAGTCTTCCTGGTGAATTGTACCTGTGACTAAAATGTAGTATCCATCCGTGTCTCTTATAATTTTCTTTGGTTTGAAGTCCACTTTGTCTGATATCATAATGGCTACCCCTGCCTGATTTCTGCTTCCATTAGCGTGTAGAATTGTTGACCAGCCTTTTATTTTTAGAGCGTGCCTATCTTTTGTGGTGAGATGGGTTTCCTGCAGGAAGCAGATTGCACTTGATCTTAGCCAAAAGGCCGAGAAGCAATAGCAGATTGATGGATTGTGATTTTTAATCCAAGTTTGTAATCTGTGTCTCTTGATAGGTGAGTTAATTCCATTAACATTTAGTGTTATAATGGAGAAACTATTTTTGATTCCAGACATTTATTATGTTTAGTAGTTTTTATAAGTATATTGCTTCGCTTTTAATGGTGTTATATTTGCCTTCTGCTCTCCTGGATATGCCTGTTTTTTTCTTCATGCTTGAGTATCATTTCTAGCATTTTTTGAAGGCCTGGTTTGGTGGACATGTATCCCTTCAAGTTGTCTTTGTGCTGGAAGATTTTTCTTTCTCCCTCGATCATGACGGATAGTTTTGCAGGGTAAATCAGCCTGGGTTGACATTTTTGCTCATTCAATACTTGAAGTATGTCTCTCCAAGCTCTTCTTGCTTTTACTGTTTCGACTGAGAAGTCATTTGTTATTTTAATAGGTTTACCTTTAAAAGTGACTTGTTTTTTCTCCCTTGAAGCTCTCAGCACCAGTTCTTTATCTTGAATGTGGAGTGTTTTGACTATTATTTCCCGTGGAGAACTTCTGTTTTGGTCATATCTGTTTGGGGTGCGGAATGCCTCTTGTATATGGATGGGCCTCTCTTTTTTTAGATGAGGAAAGTTTTCCTTGATGATCATTTGGAAAATTTCCTCAGGGGTGGTATTTTGAGATTCTTGCTCTGATATTCCATGAATATGCATGTTGGGCTTCTTCAGGGTGTCCCATATCTCCTGGATATTTCTCTCAAGCATCTTTTTGGCTTTAACAATCTCTTCCATTGAGCTGGTTAATACTCCCACTTTATCTTCAAGATCTGAAATTCTGTTTTCTGCTTCCTTAGTTCTGCTGATAAGACTCTCTGTGGAGTTCTGGGTTGAAGATAACTTGTCTTTTAGCTCAGTTTTAAACTCTGCTTGAGTCTGCTTTAACTGCTCTATGCCAGTTTTTGATTCTTGCACTGTTTTTCTCAACTCCTCCATGTGTCTGTTGTGTTCCTCCTCAAAGCGATTGATTCGATTATTTAATTCCTCCCTGATTTCCTCTTTCATAGTATTGAACATGGTAATGATCATATTTTGAAGGTCGTTATCCTGGGTCAGGCTTTCTTGGCCATTTTCCATGGGTTTGTTCTGGTTGGAGTCTAACATTATGGGATTAATTCCTTCAGTGGGAGATTTGTTTACTTGAGTGTTGTGTCTCATGGATTTGCACTTAGACTTTGGCATTGTCGGTTTAACTTTTAAGATCTTTTAATTTCTGTGCGTTTTTCACTAAACTGAATTATTTGGCCTGGGGCTTTGGAGGTGGGCGGGGACTGATCTTACCTGGGTCGGGGCGTGGTGAGGCCCGGCTGGACCTGGCGAGGTCCAGGGCGGAGGAGTGGAGGGGAAGGGGGGATGGGGCGTCGGCGGGGCGCTATTTAAACCCAGGCCACCCAAGGGCGGGGCCGGGTGCAGAGGGGGTGCCCTCTCCTCCTCCCAGGCCCTGCGTGCGCGGCTCCGGCTGGATGGCGGGGGAAGCTGGGTCTACTCGGGCCGCCTGGGGCTCTGGAGGCGGGCGCAAACCGATGTTCACTGGGTCGCGGCGCGGTGAGGCCTGGCTGGACCACGCGCGCGCGTCCCGGGTGGGGGAGTGGAGGGGAAGTAATTCATTTTTCTTGACAGCTGAATAGTATTCCATTGTGCATAGGTACCACATTTTCATCATTCATTCATCTACTGTTGGACATCTAGGTTGATTCCATTTCTTTGCTATGTGACTCTGTAGTAGGACGCAGTGTTCTTTGGGAATATTTCCAGAAGTAGTATAGCTGAGTTGAATAGTATTTCAATTCTTAGCATTTTAGGAATCTCCATACTGATCTCCATAGGGATTACATAAGTTTTATCCTATCGGCAATGTATGAGAGTTCCCTTCTCCCTGCATCCTCACCAGCATTTATTGTTTGTGTTTTGGATCTTAGCCATTCTAACTGGAGTCAGATGATATCTTATCGTGGTCTTAATTTGCATTTCCCTAATGGCTAGGGAGGTGAAATATTTCTTAAGATATTTATTAGATGTTTGGGGGCTGGAGAGGTGGCTCAGGAGTTAAGCCTCTGCCTTGCAGGTAGAAAGTCCTGAGTTCGGATCCTAGACCCCACGTATAGACGCCGGGGGCGGGGGGGGGGGGGGGGGGGGGGGGTTCTGGTCCTGGTAGGGCGCAGCCTGTGAATCCTGGAGCAGAGTAAACAAGGAGGTGGAGGCGGTCCATAGGTGGTTCCCGAATTTGTCTGTCGTTCTACACACACACACATACATACATACACACACGCGCACACACTCACAATTGAATAAATAATAAATAATTTGAAAAATTTTAAAAAAGGTATTTATTAGACGTTTGAATTTTGTCCTGTAAAAAGTGTCTTTTTAGATCTAAGGCTCATTTTTTTTTTCTTTTTACCTAGTTATACAAGCTCAATGGGTAGATACTGCCCCCTCTCGCATTCTTCCTTCCACTCTTCTCTCCCATTTCCTTGCTTATCCCCCATCCCACTCTTACTCCCACACCTCACTGTCTCCTTCCCCCTTTCCTCCTTCCCTTCCCCTTTTGGTGATTCCCACCTGCTCCCTCCCACCTTCCAGAACATCAGCTTACATGGGCCCTGAAGTTCCTTTTGAGTCGTTTACACTAGTCAGGATTCAGGACTTGGTGCATACCTTGGGGCCCCTTTTTGGGCTGCCCACTAATGTAGGAATTCCATTATATCTGTCTAAACCCTTGCCTCTAAGGATCCTACTGTCTGAAGCCATCTTCCCTGAGATCTGCGGGGGCTTGTTGACATGTCAGCCATTGTGCAGATCAGGTAAGGTTCAGTCACACTGCAGCGAGATCCTAATTGCTATGGCCCGTTTTTTAATTAATTTTACCTTTGATAGTATTGCTATTAAATATTATCCCTATCTCCCTCCTCCCTCGTTCTTCCCATTCCTTTTCTCCTCCCTCTTTCCTCTCCTCTCATCAATCCATCCCACTTCCTCTGATCCTTCTGCCTGTCCATTTCTATGGGCTCCAGGGTTCCTTTTGGCTTATCTCCTCTTGTGGGATTTCAGGCCTTTGTGGTATGCCAAGTGGTCCCTCCTTGGGTCATCCACTGATAGAGGAGCATTCCTCTTCACTAGCCTTAGTCCCCAAAATTTCCACTGCACGTAATTATCTCTCCTGAGATCCTTGCTAGTCTATGGGGCATGTTGGAATATGCCAATCATTATGCAGGTCTGGTAAGGACAAGTCTTACTGCAGTGAGTTCCTGGATGCAGCAGCTCTGCTAAGGCCCATTTTTTTAATTGGGTTGTTTACTTCCTTGATATTTGATTTTTTGAGTTCTTCTTGTGCTCTGGATGTTAGTCCTCTATCAGATATGCGATTAACAAAGATTCTGTCCCATTCTGTAGGTTGCCTTTTTTGCTGGATTCTTTTGCCAAACAGAAGCCTTATAATTTCATGAAATCCTACTTGTTGAGTGTTGATCTCGTTTCCTATGCATCTAGGGATCTTATTAAGAAAATCTTGATGTAGGCCAATCAGTCCAAGTGTATTCCCTATTCTTTCTTCTAAGCATTTTATAGTCTATGGTCATTGAGATCTTTGAACCATTTGGAGATAAATTTCATGTAAGATGACATATTTAAGGGTCCAGTTTCATTCTTCAGAATGTAGATATCCAAATTTGCCAGCACCATTTATTGAGATGCTGTTTGATACTTATGCCAAAAATCAGTTGACTAAAAGTATATGTGCTTATGTTTGATTTTTCATTGGTTTTTAATCTCTGTTTTGGAGTCTGTATAATGCTGTTTTTACTACTATGGATTTGTGGTATAGTTTATGATCTGGTATGGTAATACCTCCCAGAGAGTTTTTATTATTCAGGATTACTTTTTTAATTCTGGGCCTTTTGTGCTTTCATATGAATTATGAGATTGTTTTACCAAATTCTGTGAAGAACTGGGCTTGAATTTTGATTTGTATTGCATTGAATCTGTATATTGTTTTTATATTTCAATAATTTTAATTCTACCAATCCAGGAACATGGGCGGTCTTTCCACCTTCTGGTGTCTTCTGTAATCCCTTTTTTCAGAGTTTTAAAATTTTCATTGTCCTGGTAAGGCGGAGCCTAAGAATCCCGGGGCAGAGTAAATAAGGAGGAGGTGGAGGCGGTCCATGGTGGTTCCCGAATTCGTCCATGGTTCTACACATACATACACACACATACACACACACATACATACACACACACACGCACAATTGAATAAATAATAAAAAATTTTAAAAAATAAAAATAAAAATAAAAAGTGGAGCTTGCTTCACATTCTTGGTTAGATTTATTCCAAGGTATTTCATTTTTGGGGAGCTATGGTAAATGGAATGTTCTGAGAGATCTGCCCATGCTGTAATTACACTTCTCTTTTGCTGTGAGACAGTACTTAGAACCTAAGGGAAGAGGAGATTTATTCAGCTTATGATTCTAAAGGGGAGATACAGTGCATTATAGTGGAAAAGGCATAGCAGGTAGCAGGAACTAGACAGTGGCTCATTCAGGTTACTGCAGCCATAACAGAGAAGAAGCAAGCAACAAATTCCAAGTAGGGCTGTGATACTAAAACTTCAAGACCTGCCCCTTGTGGTGAGACATCTTCCAGCAAGCTCCACTTTTTATTTTTATTTTTAAATTTTTTATTATTTATTTATGTGTGTGTGTGTGTATGTATGTGTGTATGTATGTGTGTGTATGTATGTGTAGAACATGGACGAATTCGGGAACACCATGGACGCCTCCATCTCCTCCTTGTTTACTCTGCCCCGGGATTCACAGGCTCCGCCCTACCAGGACCAGAAACGCAGAGCCGTCCCCGCTTCCGCCTGGCGTCTATATGTGGGGTCTAGGATCCGAACTCAGGACCTTCTACCTGCAAGGCAGAGGCTTAACCCTTGAGCCACCTCTCCAGCCCCAAGCTCCAATTTTTAAAGGTGCCACAACCTTCCCACACATTAGTATTAGTTAAGGATGGAGGCACATGCACCTATGATGGACAGCTTGCATTCAAATCATGGTAGCCCTGAAGTTTCTTATCACTTATTGAGGAAAATAATAGCACCTATCTCCTAAGGTGAGAGTGAGGATGACATAAAACTACATGTAGCATTCAGCACCATGCTTTATCTGTCGAAGGAACTCAACCTGTGTTGGTTGATACTAAGCAAGTTAAGAACATAACCTCCATAACCACTTCATTGTTAAATTCCAATATAGTGCTAGCTAGTTCTGTGAGATAGTTGAGTCACCATTTGCTGAAGCAGCAATGAGTATAGAGCTAGTTTGACCTTTCTTTCACAACATAAACACAGTTTTAGCATTGTAGTTTGTCTAGCTGGAGAAAGAAGCCAATAATCTAATATGTGATCCAGAACCTATCATAGATTCTTAAAACTGATCAATTTTTACTTAGGTTACAAATTTTATTTGAAATTGACCTAAAAAATGCATAAATTACTTTATCTCACAGGCTAACATTGATTTCCTCAGTTGTTTAGGGAAGGGATATTTCTTTCAGAAAAATGTACTTGTAAAAATTTATGCTTGAGGAAGAAGGTAAAAGGTATAAAGGATAACTGTCAGAAACCATTGTGCTGTTTCTCATGAATCCTAGCAATTCGATCACCCTTGTTGGAGAAGGAGGAGGCCAGATGAGTGGTGGCCAGAAACAAAGGGTAGCCATTGCCAGAGCCCTCATCCGAAGCCCCAAAATCCTGCTTTTGGACATGGCTACCTCAGCACTGGACAATGAGAGTGAAGCCAGAATACAAGAAACACTGAGTAAGGTTTGTGTACAGTTGGTTCATTTTGTAAGCTGTATGGCAATGCTCTGGCTGCTATAAGAGAGGCAGCTAGGTTTGGGAAGATGGCTTGGGGGTTAAAGTCTTTGCCTGGTAAGCAAAGGACCCAAATTCAGATCCCCAGAATCCATGTAAAAATGCCAGGCAGATAGGGTGGCAGCCTGCAATTCTGGCTCTGGGAAGTAGAGCTTGGGAAATCCCAGAGCAATGCAATAAGAAGGCACAACAACCCAAGGTGAGTCCCAATGCCAACCCTTGGACTTCTGTAGTCATACACATTCAAGTTCTCCCTCTTGTCCATGCACACATGCTTGCATGCAACAAGAAAGAGAGAAAGAAAGAGAAAGAAAGAGAGAGAGAGAAAGAGAGAAAGAAAGAGAGAGAGAAAAAGGAAGAGAAAGAAAGAGAGAGAAAGAGAGAAAGGAGAGAAAGGAAAGGAAGGAAGAAAGAAAGAAAAGAAAGCAAGAAAAGAAAGAAAGAAAGAAAAGAAAGGAAGAGAAGAAGGAAGGAAAGAAGGAAGAAAGAAGAAAGGAAGGAAGAAAGAAAGAAAGGAAGGAAGAAAGAAAGAAAGAAAAGAAAGAAAGAAAGAAAGAAAGAAAGAAAGAAAGAAAGAAAAGAAAAGAAAAAGGAAGGAAGGAAGGAAGGAAGAAAGGAAGAAAGGAAGAAAGGAAGGAAGAAAGAGAAAGGAAGGAAGGAAGGAAGAAAGGAAGAAAGAAAGAAAGAAAGAAAGAAAGAAAGAAAGAAAGAAAGAAAGAAAGAGAAAGAAAGAGAAAAAAGAGAGAAGGAGGGAGGGAAGGAAGGAAGGAAGGAAGGAAGGAAGGAAGGAAGGAAGGAAGGAAGGAAGGAAGGAAGGAAGGCAATTTACTGCAGGAAGGAAGTGACACTCACAGGTTGGGTGTCCAGTGTGATATTTTAGACCATCTATATTCTGTAATCTGTCTTATAGTGAACAGAGCACAGTTATGACTTATTTCCTCCAAAGTTTTACATATACATTTAAACTCTTAAGAAGAGTAACATATGATGTTAAGTGGCCCCTATATTAAGCTATTGATCATATGTGATGGGATTAGCTGCACAGCCTGTTTAAGGATAGTCTTAAGGTCCCAACCTGACTCATGGATTCAGTATTGGTGAGTATTGGCTCTGCCCAGCAGTCTTGCTTACCAGTGCACTGTTGCCTTCTTATAGATTCAACACGAGCACACCATCGTCTCAGTTGCCCACCGCCTGTCCACCGTCAGAGCTGCTGATGTGATCGTTGGTTTTGAGCATGGCTCAGCGGTGGAAAGAGGCACGCATGAAGAGCTGTTGGAAAGGAAAGGTGTCTACTTCACGCTAGTGACTCTGCAAAGCCAAGGAGATGAAGACCCGGAGAAAACGGAAATAAAAGGCAAGCACATTTTGCCTGTCCATTATATTAAATAGTTCACATCTATAGCGCTTGATGATTTGCATGCTTGTGAATATACACTGCATATTCTCTCAATAGTCCAGTTGGAGTTATATGATTGATAAGGGAAACAGCTGATGCTCAAAAGTCCTGCATAACTTGATCAAATCACAGAACTAGATGCAAGCCCTTCTGGTTTTCAATTTGACCTCTTTTGTTTACCCATGACAAGTAGCAGTGGCTTCCTAAAGTGTGTCTTGAATGCCCAAAGAGCCTCTTTCTTACCAACTAAGGGAATTAGTCAATGGCACAAAAGCTTTATGCTTCTTTCTAATGTAGATAGACATCTCAGACCCTAGTACACCATCTCTATATTAATCTGAACTTTCAGACTTGGTAGTTATCTCAGGCTAACTTACCCAAACATCTCCATCATTTCACATTTTGACTTGCAAATTACAAGAGGCATAAGGTATGATGGCATACATTTCACTCAGAGAAGTTATTTTGAACAGGGTTTCAAAAAGTTTGCTGGCCCCATCATTTTTTGACACTTCTACTGGGCTTTCCTTAATTTGTTTGATTCATGTTAAAAGATACTCATGTCTGCAGAGATATCAGTCTATCATATATTTTGTACGACTCAATCATTCCATTTTGAAACTTTTTATATATATATGTATATATATATATAATATATATATATATATATATAGTGTGTGTGTGTGTGTGAGAGAGAGAGAGAGAGAGAGAGAGAAAGAGAGAGAGCACTGTGTGTCCTTGTGGAGAACCAAGGGTGACTTGGGGAATCATCCTGGATTGGTTCTACCTCCTTCTTGCTTTGCTCTGGGATTTCCCAGGCTCTGCCCACCAAGGCCAGAAGTGCAGGCCACCACTGTTCCTGCCTGGTGTTTTTTTTATGTGGAATCCGTACTCAGGACCTTCTGCTTGTGAGGCAGAGTCTTAATCCCCAAGCCATCTCTCCAGCCCACTCCCATGCCTATTTTGAAACTTTTGTTAGAATGTGTTAGACAAGTTCCAAGATTTAGTTATTGAAATAAAGTTAATAGGATGTTTTGGCACCAGAAGTAGCAGCTACCCTGTAAGCCAACATAGTAAAGAATTCTGTTCATTGTGCACACTAAGGAAGTGTTCACATTATTTTGATTAGGAAATAATGTAACGGAAGATATCATGCCTGAGAAGACCTTTACCAGAGGGAGCTACCAGGATAGTTTAAGGTAAGTTCAAGCCATGCGATTTTGAGATTTCTTAGGAGCCTTCTGCAGTTTCTTTGTGTGAGACCTCGACACAGTGAGAAAAGGCCTAAGCAAACTCTCAGAATTTGTGGATTGAGAATATGCAAATGTATGCTTTGAGGCTACATCAACACTATGTCTCCAATTTATGGTGCTTTGTTTACCTGGGGGTTCTCAGTCTATCAAGGTGCTCTGTTTCCAATACTGTATATTGAATTTAGAAAGGGGATTTGAAAAATCTGTATCAACCTGGCATTATATGGTATACATCTGTAATTTCAGCACTTGGAAAGCTGAGGCAGGAGGATCATGAGTTCAAGGTCAGATTTGGCTATTTAGTGAGACCAAATCTCAACAGAAAAAAAAAAAAACCTGTATGTAGGTTTTGCCCACCAAAACTATGATTTGAAACCTTGTTGTGTATAAAGGCCACCTTCATCCATTCTCTCCTTTATTTAAGTTTCTTAAAAAGTAAACACCTATGTTCCCAGAGTAATACAGCCGAAGTTATCTCATTCTTTAACTAAAATACTTTTTTAGCTTTAAAGAGAATGTCCTTGTAGCCACTAATTTTAGATGTAAATTTGGCAACTAAAAACCCAGCCTTAAGACATTCCTATAAGAATTATTTAGTTAAGACAAGTCTCTGAGAAAACCTGTAAGAACATTCTAATTGATCTCATATAATTGATGGGGAAAGACATAGTGGGTGGGACCATTGTCTAGGCAGGTGGTAAGATGGAGAGAGTTGTTTGGAATTTGGCAGACTGGAGAGATAGAAAGGATGCTCCTCTCTTGGTTCTTCTTCTGAGTAAGGTGTGTCAAGCTCCCTTGGTCCTTGTGGGTAATTCTCGTGTGATAATGAACTACAATCTAGAACCATGAGCACAAATTAGACACCTGTTCTTCCCCTAAATTGTTTGGGTCATGTATTTATCATGACAGCTGAAGAGTACGTGAAACAGTTCCCAAATGAGATATTTCTTTTCCTCTAGATCAACATGTAGATATTCACTTTCAAAACGTATTTTGATGTTTGCTGTTAACAAAACTGTTAACTGTAGTGTTTCATCCTGGCTTAAGAGTTTCACTAAAGACTTCCTCTAGTATTAAAAGTTTGGAGCTGGCAAGATGGCATAGTAGGTGAAGGTATCTGTGTACTAACTTTGTGTCATGAGTTTGATCTTGGAGCCCACATGGTGGCAGAAAAGAAGCACTATAGAAAGTTGTCCTTTGATCTTCATATGCATGGCAAGGACATTCTCTCTCTCTCTCTCTCTCTCTCTCTCTCTCTCTCCTTCTCACCTTTTCTCCCTCTCTCCCTCCCTTTCTCTCCCTCTCTCCTTCTCTGCCTCTTTCTTCTCTTTCTCTTTCAAATAAATAAAATATTAAAACTAAAACAAGTTTGTGTTTTGAATTTACCCAATAACAACACACAGCCAAGCTGAAGTTCTTTCCCAGATTTCCCTTTACTACAAGACAGTTAACTATGATGAAAAGATGTTGTAAGTAGCTGTTTCTGCTACATCATTGAATCAATTCATTTCATCACATTTGTTAAATTAAGAAATAAATGTATTATAAACATAAGCAAAATATATTGATTAACAGTTAAAAAGAAATATTGCCTGTGTTCACAAAAATGCTCCCAAGGCTCCTTTCCTTTCTCTTAAGAAACTCACAGTAGGTGGGTGATTGACTCATCGCTCCTCCATTGATCTTAGCGTTTCCAATGGTAATTCTTTTTTATTTAAACTTTTTTTAAAATTTTTTCCTAGTTCTCACAAGCATATTAAGTACTTATCCATGTCTCCTTGTTTGTCTTCCCCCCTCTCTCCCTCCCTTCATCAATCCATCCCACTCTTCCCCACCTTCCTGCTTCTGTGGGTCCCAGAGTTCCTTCTGGATTGTCTACTTTTGTGTGGATTCAGGCCTCTGTGGCATATGAGAGTGGTCCTTCCTCAGGCCACCCCATTGATAGGGGCACTCCCCTTCATCCTTCTAGTCCTATCCCTCAAGGTTTCCACTGCATGTAATTATCTCTCCTGAGATCCCCGCTAGTCTATGGGGACATGTTGGTATGTCAGTCATTATGCAGGTCTGGTAAGGACAAGTTTCACTGCGGTGAGTTCCCAGATGCTGCAGTCCTGCCTTGAGTGGAATGTCTTGTCCAATGGTGAACCTTCCCATCTTTAGGCTCTTACAATCTTACCCCCTTCTTCCATAAGATTCCCTAAGCCTTAGGATAGGGAGAGATTAGGTTGGCCTGATTCTGGGTGAGCATTGAAAAGTCATTGCAGGTACTCTGCACTCTGGCTGGCCATTGCTGTCCACTTCACTGCTCATCCACTGCCCTAGGCTGCATCCTGCCAGGGTGTTGAGATCCTCTTCCTCTGTTGTAGAAGAAGATTTTTAGGTTGAGTGCTGAATGCTCTTCCAATCTGTGGGTATTTACAGAGAAGTTTGATGTACTGTCTTCTTACATATAGGTTCACAGTCTATACTTCCCTAGTGATTTATTTCCTTCCCTTTTATAGGTTCTTGTTCTAATTAACAGTAATAGGAATGTCTTCCATTTTGATAAGTGGGTGTTGAATCCAATCAGAAAGTTGTTGGTTGTCTCCTTGATACTCATGCCACAATCACACTGGTGGCCACCTATTGCCATGGTGACTTTTATTGCAATTTGCAGATCTCACAGGTTCATAAGGACTTTGCTTATTTTTCTCCTCCAGTAACTTCTACAGTATTCCTTGGTATTGTATAAACTATTCAACAGGAGGAAGCTCTCAGACCAGTTCCAGTTGATTTTGCCCACATCCTGTGATCCATACATTTTTCCATCTTTAATAATAGGGTCTTACCGTCAGTTTTTTGGAGGGCAGCCAAAAGCAATAATAAAAGCCTGTAATGTTTGGAGGTCTTTAAGATCTCTCTGACCAATAATTTGTCACATTCCTGTTACTTCTAGTATACTTTTAATTGTCACTGGGTTCTAAGTGGACCGGCTCAGAGCATTTTTTTTTTTTTTGCCATATTTTTCTCTCTGTGAACTCCTCTACGTAAGAACTATACCTTCCTGTTCCTTTTTTAAAATAAATTTATTTTTTACATATTAGTAGCATAGGAGGTTCCTATGAGGTTACCTCCCACAATCTTAGGATTTTTCCTGTAAGTCCTTCTGTCCTTCCTATATACTATTGCCTCATGCTCCCTAGGTATTTAATCCCTTTATTCCCTCCCTCACCTTAATCTCCTCCTTGAAAAGTTTCATCCTAACCACTCCTTTCCTCCTTCCCCTTCATTGATTCCTTTTGAATTTTCTGACTCTTATAGTAGTTCCAAGCCAAATACGTTAGCAAGGATATCAGTGCTAGCATCTGCATGTAAAAAGAGAACATGTGGTGCTTTTCTTTCTGTATCTGAGATACCTCGTTCCATATTAAATTTTCCAGTTCCATCAATTTACCAGCAAATTCCATAATTTCATCCTTTCTGATGACTGAATAGTATTCCGTTGTGTATACATACCACATTTCATTACCCATTTATTCGTCTGTCGATGGGCATGTTGACTGATTCCATTTTCTTGCTATTCCAGTGGTAATTCTAATGGCAATTCTAAATGCAAGGTTGTACTCAAAGAAAAAACTCAGCACTTGGTCAACATTTTGGTGTCTCTTGTTTATAATTTCCCACAAATTCTACATATTGGCGACTAGGATGAAAAATCCAGAAATGTTATATACATACAGAAAGCAGCTATTAACCTCCTACAGAGAACAATTTCTAAGTTCCAATAAGCAGTTCTGTTAAAAATACCTCATTGTGAGTGCTGACACATTTTTTCCCCTAGACGATGACTAAATGAAATGTTAATTTGTATCTTGTTTGGCTATAATCTTTTTGATAGCCAAGCCTCTCTTTAGCAGTGTATTTTGGGCTCAAAAATAAGTTAACTGGCAACAGAAAATAATTTCCAGAATAATAATGCTGAGAAAGAGGGGAGGGAGGGTTAGGAGAAGGAGGAATTTATTTATTCCCCAAATTAGTGATTTTTCTTTGTGGTAAAAAAAAAGTGGTACACAGGCTCTAAGAAGGTTAAGGATTTCTGGAAAGAGGCGTGATGGAATTACCGTGTCATTTCTGGTAAACTGTGGGGTGTGGGGGAGCAGCTGCCAGGTAGGGCGAAGCCCAGCATACTTTCTGCTCAAGGTCTCATAGTGGAAGGGTTTAAGGAATGGGAGAGAGACAATAAACAGAAGATTAAAGTCTTAGGAAGCTAGGGGAGCCCAGATACAGGACTTCACATCCAGAACTGGGGGGGTGGGTTAGGTGGTCAGTTACATCTTGATACCTTCTCCTTCCCCACATATTCCTACCTTGGTGTTTACTGCCATGGGTCTCGACCTCGAGTCTCTCTGCGATCATGTTCCCTAATGCCAGGTAATACAACCACTTCACATTCTGGAGATGTCCCCCACGTAAATCATTCCTCACCCCTAGAAATAACTCTTATGCATCCTGTGCCCATCATGGCAGGTGGGAATAAATGGAGTGTCCCAGAGGTTAGTTTGAAGACGAGGGGTGGGGTTTGGGGAATAGTTTCACGTCCAATCATAGTGAGACTTGGCAAGGGTTTGAATGGGCATGAACGAGGAAGAAAGATGACCTCAGGTCAATGCAGAGTGTTGAACCTGGATGACTAAGAGGGTGGCAGTGCTATTAACACAACACGGGAACAAATTAGACAATTAAGTCAACATGTCATTGCCTTCTCGGGAAGGCCAGATAAGTAGATGGTCATAGGCACCACCTCAATATTTGCTTTAATCTAGTTTCCCCTGGGTACAAAATGGCAGAGGAGATGTGAACCATTTCAAGTAATGTGAGGAGTGAGGTGGATCCCCTCAGTCATATCTCGCCTTACATTGTACTGCTTTGGCTCAAGTCTTTTACGGTGCTACTTCCTTTCTTCCAGACCTTCTTCACTGGAGGTATGATTCAAGACTCTACTTGTGAGGAGTAGAAACCCAGCCCAGTTTAGTGTAATCTTTCCAGGGAATGAGTCATCTGCAATCTCTGAATCTGTCATTTGTTCTGACTTCAGGCAAGACTCAGGCTTTAATGGTTTCCCATTCTTTCCTTCTAGATGTACCTCTTCATTCTCTAGGGAGCTTCTTTTCTTGGCAGTCTCAACATAATTATTGATAGCTCCTAACAGCATGCTAAGTTAACCAAGAGTAGTACGGAATATCCCTTCCAAGAATCTCATGAAAACAAAACAAACAAAACAAAGAGCCACTTTCATCCTATGCTTGCCATATACTAAGCTTACATAATAGGTAGCCCTGTTCTCTCCTGTGTCCATGCTATGTTCTGGTTTATCCATCAGAAATGTTTTCTCTAGGCTACAAATTACCAGACCCTACTTTGGTCATCTCTTCCATAAGCCTTTCTTGGTAACTACCTGTCATACATTTATTTTCCCTTTGAATTTCCAAAATCTTTATTCCAACTTTATTTTTTTAAACGCTCAGTTCTTTTATTATTATTATTATTATTATTTATTCAATTGTGCGTGTGTGTATGTATGTGCGCGCGCACACGCGTGTGTGTGTGTGTGTGTGTGTGTGTGTGTGTGTGTGTAGAACCACGGACGAATTCGCAAACCACCATGGACGCCTCCACCTCCTTCTGCCCCGGGATTCACAGGCTCCGCCCTACCAGGACCAGAAGCGCAGGCCGCCCCCGCTTCCGCCTGGCGTCTATACGTGGGATCTGGGATCCGAACTCAGGACCTCCGCCTGCAAGGCGGAGGCTTAACCCCTGAGCCACCTCTCCAGCCCCATTCCAACTTTCTTTATAATATTCAGCATTTTCTTTTTCCCTTTGAGTTTGATATATACAGTATTCTCCTGGAGAATTTAAGCCCCTTAAAGAAGAGGTCTGTGTTTACTAGTCTCTATTCCTAGAGAACATAGCAATGGTTTCTGCACATTGTAGGAACATAACAAACAGAAAATTGCATTAAGCTAAATCACACTTCAGTACGATTTATTTTTTTGGAGGGGGGCTGTGTGGATGTGTCCTATGGAGACCAAGGGTAACTGTGGGAATCATCCTGGATTGCTCTACCTCCTTATTGTTTTGCTCTGGGCTTTTCCAGGTTCTACTTTCCAGGCTGCTGCTATTTCGGTCTCATCTTTTTAATGGGTTTATTTGGGATCCAAACTCAGATCCTTTGGCTTGTGAGCCAAAGGCTTTAACCCCAGAGCCATCTCTCTAGACCTTAGTAAGAATTTTTTGATAATGCATTTCTATGCATAACCTGAAGGAAGTCTCAGTGGGGACTCTGTTTCTTCCAATTACCTCATTCATACCCAGATGACATCAAACTAAAATAAAAAAAGAGCAAGAAAAAGATAGAGATCAAAACTATACCTTAAACCAGAAGAAGGTAGAAGTGCCAAGCCATTGCCTTTGTGCTTGTCATGGTAGCAGCTAGCAGCACCATGCAGGCTTGCGATTTATTTGAGTCTTGAGCCTTTTTTAGTAGGCAGACAAATGACTTTGCTCCCCCTTCCTTTTCTTCCTCTCTGGTTGCATGCGGAATCTGGGTCTGTAGTTACAGAGCTCACAGCCCGGTTATAGAGCTCAATTCAGTTTGTTCTCACACAAGACAAGCTTCATGAAACCTCACTTGGAAGCTCCCTGCCCTGGTTGCCACGTAGTCTACCAAACATTTCTGTTTATTTGATGAGCAATGGGAACCTAGACATTTCGGAGACCTGCTGCAACCTGTCTGCCTTCTGCAACCTTTCGCATCTTTCTGTGTTCACAGAGCTTCCATCCGCCAGCGCTCCAGGTCTCAGCTTTCTCACCTGACACATGAACCGTCGCTGGATATTGTTGATCGCAAATCTGTTTATGAAGACACCAAGGTCAGGTACCCATAGTTCATGGGGGAGGGAGGTATCACATGCAATGTCACCTAAGCATTTGTTTCTTAGGGGTATAGTAATGGTTCACTAAGTTAGTCTAAATAGGAGACCGTTGACTTAGTGAAACTCCAGATTTTTAAAAAATTTTACAAGAAATACAGATTGAGGGCCAGAGAGATGGCTTATGGTTAAGCCTCTGCCTTGCAAGCAGAAGGTCCTGAGTTTGGATCCCAGATCCCATGTGACAACACTAGGCAGAAATGGTGGCTTCCTGTACTTTTGTACTTTTCCTGGAAGGTGGAGCCTGGGAAATTCCAGAGCAAAGCAAACAGGAGGTAGAGGTAGAAGCAACCTAGGATGATCCCCAGTGTCAGCTACCCTTGGACCCCTATAGGCATACACACTACCCTCTAATATATACAAGACGTATACACAGAGACATAAATACAGACACACATGAGAAAATAAAACTTTTAAAAAGGAATACAGATTATTTTAAAGAATATATGTTAACTAAAACCAAGCTAATAAGGACTAGTTAATAATTTTTAGATGAATAATTACAATAATCACAGGAAATGTGATATCAGTTTTTCCCTTACAGGAACCATCTTTCCACCCCCAAGCCTTTCCTGGTCTAGATACACTCACTTTTGAATCCTTATAAGCCCTTTATTGTAAATTCCTCATAGATGTCTTTTGACTTTGGAAGTCATATTGTCTTGGTCTTTGCTAACTTAGACTTGGTGACCTCTTCAGCTCATCTGTGTTAAGTCACCTCTGACACTGTTCCCAATGTCTTGCTGTAGCAGTTACTCTGCATTGTTGCTGATAAATTCACCACTAAGCAGTGTACAAAGGGACAAAAGGTTTATTCTCTTACGATGGTCTGTCTGGTTACAGTTCTTAGTCCAGCTTAGCAGGAGAATACTATCACCAAAGGGCTGAGGGAACGGGACACACCATCTCCACATAACAGCTGAGAGAGGGAAAATCCTTGCTTGCCAGACAAGCATAACTGGCCAAGTATACACAAGGATGCCCACTTTCTCAAATGGTTCACTCCATTTTGTTCACCTGCCCTGGGACTAGTACCACCCACTATGGGCTGGGCCTTCCCCATCCACTAAATAATCTCCTTCAGGTTCCCTCTGGGCTTAACTCAACTACCAATTCTCTACAAATGTGCCCAGAGCTCAAACCCTCAAGCGTCAAGTTGACACCTGTATTAAACTATGCCTCTTGCATCCTGCTGAACATCAGGAGATTTTTTTAGAATAGTTTGAAAAATTAAATTTCTTTTTAAAACTTTTTTATTTATTCATTCACTTAGTGTAGGGGGATATGTGTATCAGAGGGCATTATGCGTCCCTGTGGAGTACCAAGAATAACTTTGGGAATCATCTTAGATTGCTCTTACCTCCTTTTTGCTTCACTTTGGGATTTTCCAGGCTCTGCCCACCAGGGCCAGAAGTGCAGGCTGCTGCTATTTCTGCCTGGCGTTTTTACATGGAATCTGAGATCTGAACTCAGGATTTTTTGCTTGAGAGGCAGAGTCTTAACCCCTGAGTCATCTCTCTAGCCCCAAAATTAAATTTTAAACTCTAAGGTGTATCAAGGCAAATAGGCTATACAATATTTCAATTACCAGCATATCTGTTATGCATGTTGCAATTTCAAAATGTCTTTGATAAAATTCCAACTTGCGAATCTATTTAGATATCATGACAAACACTGGTTCACAGTGGAGAGACTTAGGATATGGTATGGTACAATCTATGATCTTATGTTTATATAATATGCATTATTAAGGTTCTCTTTTGTTTTGATGTATTGAGTGAATAAGTATCTCAATGTTTAATAAATTGACTTCAATAAATTTCATAGAATCTCTTTCTTTAGAGAATGAATCACAACAGAAAATACATTTAGACATAAAATACATTTTAAAGCATAATTTCTTATGCATCTTGCTATTACCAACTTCAACTCTTTTGTGTTTCTAGAAATAACTAATTCAATTATGTCTATGAATAACTAACTGTAAGATTCATTGCATGAGACTAGAAATTTAATAGAACTGTTGGGGAAAAAGAATCAAATGCTACATTGAAATTTAAAAGCATATTCACTTTTTCCCTTTTTCTAATGAAAGGGATAAGAAAGAAAGCTTTTTTTTCTGTTGTTTACTAAACTGGTGGATGCCATGGTTAACACAGAGTTCCTGAAGATCTAGAGTTCAGATTCTTCCCAGAATTGTTTTGATCCTGGAAAGACTAGAGCGGGCCATCAAATTAAAAGAAATCTATATTAAATTAGGAAGATTAAAATTATTCATATCACAATCTGCTCATCAGGATTATAGGTTAGGAATAAAACAATTGAAAAATTAAAGGCTCTACAACATAATTTTCAACAGATACTAGTTTGCATTTTCTTTAGCTAAGAGAGACAGAAAGGAAGTAATGAAAAATGTCATAGGGAAGCCAGTGTTATTTTGCTAAAGCTTTAAGAGGAAAATATCTTACATTAATGCTGCTTGTGTGTGCAATAACTGCGTTGCAGTCTTTTTAAGTTTGAGGAATAGTTTTTAAAGGAAATAACCAAATAAAGGTTAATGAAGTTTAGCTAATGGAATTTTTAAAAAATATCTTTTATTTATATGTTTAAGAAAAGGAGAGGGAAGAAAAGATGGAGAGAGAGAAAGAAAGAGAGAAAGGAAGTGGGTATGTATATGTATGGAGGTCAGAGGACAACTTTCAGAAATCAGTTCTTTTCGTTCTAATCCAAGGAAACATTGTGTAAGTGCTGCCCTGTCTTAGTATTTCAAATAAAACATAAAATTTAATTAAATAATTCAAGCTCAAGAATTGATGGAATGTCTTTTATAATTTTGGTGGAGAAGGCCTCCCTTTACCTCTGTAGACTGGGAAAGCTGCTGTCGCTAAATGTCTGCTGGTAGGAAGCCATTGTCTCCACCTTGTGGTCTCTCAGAGTATTTGTTAAACACTTAGGATTTTGTTTTCTTTTGCTTTCATTTGAGCCCTTGCTTCCAGACTGTGAGTGGGGCTTACTTATCCAAAGACTCAGTTATCTGACAATGGGGTGAATCCTATTTCTCCCCATTTTCTAAGCACCACATTTTAGCTCCGATCAAGGGACATTCTGATAAGACCAGTTTAGGATTAGGAGAAACCTGGATAATATTTAGGCATCTTTTTCATTAAAATTAAAAATGAAATAAAACAATACATACAAGATGAAGTTGGGGTAGATGTTAGACACTGCAACTGTAGCACAAACATAAGAATTAGTCCTATCTTAGAGATAGGAGAAAGAAGGGACCCGTGAGCACAGTGTCAGTTTAGGTCATTTGGAAAATCTTGGCTCTTTTGTCATCTGTACCATTTATTTTTGTTTTCCATATTCTTGTGTATGTTGGGGGAGGTGCACACATGTGCATGTGTCTGTCCACGTGTGTGTGGCATATGTATGTGTATGGAGAGAGCCCAGTATTGATATCTGGAATTGTCTTTCATTACTCTTCTACCTAATTCTTTCTGAGACAGGGTTTCTAATCCAACCTGGAGCTCAGTAGTAGGGCTGGCTAGCCAGCTTGCTGTGGGGATTCCCAGTCTCTTTCTTCAGAGACTGGACTTACATGTGAACGCCATGCTCACCTGGCGTTTTACATGTAATCTGGGTATCCAGATATTGTTCCTTTGTTTGACCTGCAATTGCTTTAATTGCTGAGCCCTCTCTTCAGCTCTGTATGTTGGTTTTTTTTTTGTTACCAAATTTTAGAGCTGTTATTAAAGCAAAAGATGCCTTTTGGTTAGAAAACAAAAAGCAATATAATGAAGTATTGAAATCAGGATACAAAATTCCAGTAAGTTATTTTCCTTGGCTTATGCAAAAGATATAAGGAAGAAAACCAAGAAAAGTCCTGTTGAACAGTGAACCACCTACAAAGTAGGTGAACAAGCGGTATTTTTAAGGAAACGTTCTGCTGTATGTGTACTTCACAGGCATAAGAACTTACTCATTCTTCCACCCAGTAAATATCAATGGACTCTCATTGTGTGTCGGGCACTATGTAGAGGATGAAAAGACGAAGAACAAGTAAGGTCACTGTTCCTGTCATGGAATTACTGACTAGTCCTTTTCTACGTGTGATAGAAGAAAAATAGCTCTGTGTAGAAGAAACAAATACAAGCTTCAAAATTGTACTTTTCTATGTCAGTTACTGGTTTGATGTTAATTTTTTCCATCTTCTTTTTATATTTAGTTTTTCAAAATCAAAGACAAAATACTTCTTTTGGACTAACTTTAATTATATTTTATGTGATTTGCTCTTATTCTTCTATTATTCATTTAGCTACATTGCCTAAAATCTATTTGGGACTGGGAACATGACTCAACACTTGAAGTGCTTCTACACACAAGGACTAGAGCTCGGATCCCCAGAACCCATACAAATATCAGATATGTAGAACATCCTGCCAATAATTCTAGTTTTGGAGAGTGGAGAATGTGAGTCCCTAGAGCAAATTGTCTAGCCAAACTATCCCTATGTGAACTCTAGGTCTGACCCAGTCTCAAAAAAAAAGGTGGAAGAGCAATCCAGGATGCCTGAACTCAATCTCAGGTCTCCACATGCATGCATGCACACACACGCAAACTCCCCCCACACATGCATGTTCACCTGTGCACACATGCAAATGTATATACACATATATGCATGTCATATACACATAAAAAAGGGGAAAATCCATTATTTGGAAACGGAATTTATGTTCTTGCATAACATAGATTTTTTTTGGTAGAGAAGTTGGTACAATTTTCCTTAGGATCAAATTTATTAGTTTAAAGAGACAAAAGTTCAATATAACTACTTTTTGTTCAGTAGTTTGTATTGAAATGAAAACTACCAGACAAAAATACTTCATATTGCTCTTAAATATTTCATTACTTAAGATAAGGGATGTATTGGGTCTAAGAAAGTCAGAAAAGTTCCATCTTACTACGTTATAGATGATTGGTTATCCTATAGGGTAATAATGCTAGGGATTGTTGGAGTTCAGTGTCACTAGGGAACAGGCAGATTTTAGTGAATGATGACACATATTCACAAATGTAAAGAATACTCTTAGATGGTACAACATGGCTAGTGTTCAACAAACACACAATTACAGAATCATGGACCACAAAGTTTTCAAAAGTGCACATTGATCACCAGAATTAGCAGAGAATCTTTTTTACTCTCTTTTATTTTTATGTTAGATACATAAATATAGCGAGTTTATATTATTTTTGCCCCTTGGTCCCAATTCCCGCCCCTCCCTTTTCCCTTACAACATTTCATCTTCCTTGCCAGACTCCTTTCTATTTTCAAATCTTATCACTTATGCAGCCCACTTTTTCATCCAGTCTGTCTTGGATGACATGTTCCTGACATGATTCACTCTCCAGCGAACATCCTAGATCAGTAGGTATATCACTGAGGAAAGCATCCTGCTTTTCTTTCCCATCAGCATTAGTCCTCATCAGTCTCTCAGAGAAACATGATAGTTGAGAATCTTTTTAAGCATAACTTCAAACCTAAGGCCTATTAATCAGGAAGTCTGGTGATGAGACCCCCAAAATCTAATTTTTGTCATCAATCCATACGAGTCTATGAGCATGCAGATAGGAATGACCAAAACCTATAAAAGTCAATTCTGCTATATCATAAGCCATCTAGTTAGTCTTACACGATGTCATGAATAGAATCCACCATAGCTCAGAGTCCAAGATAAATACTAAGATGCTCAAAGCAGAACTATGCTCTCATTTTGGCATTTTTTGCACTGGTTGTCCAATTCAACCCCAGTTTCCACAAGGAGATGCAGAAAGTGCCAGGTGATGCTAGAAAAAGGTGGGTGTGTTGTGTAAGAGGAATCGTGAGTTTGGCAGCCTGCTCCTCTGTAATGCGATGTGTAGATGGGCTTCATTGCTGGGATGAAGGCATCACCTCTGTCTTCCAAGGTTGTTTGCCAAACAAACATCCTAGAAAAGTAATCTGGACAAAAATAGTAACATCTCTTGTGAAAAAAATGCAATAGAACATCTCCCCAAAGTAATACAGTCCAACTCCTTCATTTTAAGGATGAATAATTAAGGCACAGAGAACTAAAGCACTTGATATATTTCATTGGTGGCTGCACAGGACTCATTCAAGAACTGCATTCTTCCTTTGCCTGCCAACCTCATGTTTTCCTAGGTCTCCTGCTCTTTGACATTGTTGGGCCTGATTTTAGTAAGCAGTCTGAGATAAACCAATGGCACAGGAGATTTGCTGAATGAATGAATGAATGAATGAATGAATGAATGAATAATAATGAACAGTGGGTGAATGTTAAGGCAGCCAAGAGAGAATTTGAGATAGAGATGATGACAAATGCATTCCCAGCCCAAACTGTCTTCCTTGAGCTTATCTGGCTTGGAACTCTAGTGAACTGGATATAACTCCAGCCTTTCATTTGAATTGACTTGGCAATGTGATCTTTGATTTTGGAAGCAAAAGAAAAGTTACCAAAGACCTTTGTCACCATCTATTTCTGGTAGCTAGCTAGCTATTAGTAGGCTACTAGCATGTATTAGTGAATAAGAACGTCTGTTAATCATTTGTAGTCAACTTTCTATAGGTATTTTTAGTATGATTTAATAGAAAAAGTTCCTTAAAAATCAATAAGATTCTATATAAGCCACCTAGAATACTTTGCCAGAGTGGGTAATAAATTTAACAAATCCTTGAACAAATGGACCTGAAGACCAAGTATTGAACATTATCATCAGCAAAGAAAAGTGAAAAATCAAATGATGTGATTTTATATATAATATTCGCCTTCAAGTGGATAAAACACTTTGAGTACTGATCCTTTAACGCTAACTGTAAAGATTAGAATAGGAAAAGTCAGGCTAATTTTCATTTCTTGTGGGAAAAAATTTTCAATTTAGAAATCCAAAAGTAGTATCACTTGCTTGTAGGCACTAATTAAGGAAAACCTTACCAAACACAAGTAAATAATGAGCGTACATTACTTAAATTATCTTCTTTCACGCACACCAACTTGCCTCAGCATTTCGGCAAGGGACCAGGTTGTAGAATCTGACTCGATGTTTATGAAAAACATATCTTGAAAAATTCTCAGGTTTTCACATGTGTAAATATGCTACAGTGTTTTTTTTTTTTTAATGAGGAGCTATTCTCAAAGGTCCAACACACTTATCACTTGTTAAAAGTTAACACGTGTGACTGTGAAATGGGCAGCATACATATACTCAGCCTCAAGGGAGCGTTGCCACCAGCTCGATCCTACCTGAGCACAGTCTCAGGCAGTACAAATAACAAATCCCACAGCTCATAGATCCTCTGAAGTCACTCATCGCCAAATACAAGTCCTAAAATCCCAAAGGGTCTGCTGGAGAATAAAGAATATATGGTAGGGTTGAGGCAATTGCTGTGTGTCAGGGTGAGGCTCCACCCTCACAGCTACTAGGAAAAATAATCAAAGCTGAAAGAGTATCTGAAACATATTTATGTGTATGTTTGGGTGATTAATGTCATCCTCTTTTCCCCCAAGGACATGGACACGCTTGTGGAGGAAGAAGTTGAACCTGCCCCAATCAGAAGGATTCTGAAGTTCAACGCTCCAGAATGGCACTACATGTTGGTGGGGGCTGTGGGAGCAGCCATTAATGGGGCAGTCACACCCATCTATTCCTTTTTATTCAGCCAGATTCTTGGGGTAAGCAAGCAGCTGAACCTGTTTTGCACCATTCTTATTTTCTGTTTTTTTAATCAGGGGCTAGTACTGTATTTGACATGCCATCGCTTGCTTTTAATAAATATGCTTAGCTCTTTGTTATTAGCTCTTTCTCTCTCAGCTCTAAAAAATGAAAAACTCCTTGAGTCTCTATCACATAAAAGATAAGAAGGCCACGTTGACTTCTGTTGCGTTCACAATTACTGTACCCGTTTAAAAAAATGGTATCCTATCTACAGATTGAGGCTTGAAAGAGGGCTGCTCTCCTGCATGCAAATTAAACCAGAATGCAAAGCAGGGTTGTTGAATAATACAAAAGGATTTTAGGGCAATTTTGAATCTTGCTTAACAGCTGAAATACAAAGGTCAAGTTATGTAGCAGGTGTTAGTGTATCATGTAAATGTCCCTGCTTTGCTAGGAGTTGCATTAAAATGGAGAAATGGGGGGTGGTGAGAACAGCGGGAAAGAAGGAAAATACCGAAGGAGAGAGAAGAAACATTTCGATTTTTCACTTCTGGGAGCTTTCTACATGGATATTGGCCACCTGACAGTTGCTATAGTAATAACTACAAACATTTACTAAGCACTATCTAAACACTGCAGGCTAGTAACCTAGTAACCATTGGATGTGCCGATTCTTTTTATTGTCATTTTACAAAGGAGCAAACCAAAGCTCACAGAACTTCTGACATCAAGTGAGGAGGAGAGATGAGGCAAATCCAGGAGGCAAAACTAGCTAAGATTCTCATAGCACCTTATTGTCTCAAAAATAGTTATCAAAATGCTATCATATTTTCTAAGCTGAAATATACACACACAAACATAAACACATTTGCATATTAGTGCCTTCCAATACATTTCTCACTTATTACCTCTCTGATAGTAATCAGGGCCACCAAAAAAAGTCCCCACAAGAGCATGAGTTGTATATAAAAGCCTGGATAAATAAATAAATAAATCATCTGTCCAGCTTTGTCCCATTTTTACACTGCCCCCCCCCCAGGGTAAAATGAGGAAATCATGCTACTTGCAGGTAGGCAGAAAATGGCCCTAAACTACTGGTTAACTGAGTTTCTGTACATGTGGCTCCACAATCTTTTATACTGAAAATCTTCTAAAGTAATTAATTTGTAGGTATTCACAGGTATAGTATTCAGACATGAAATGTTCTTTTATTGATTCCATAAACATTTATTGGTTGTCTCCCTTAGACACCATGCTAAGGGTTTAAGAATACCATGCCAGTGCTGGGGAGATGGCTCAGGGGTTAAAACATTTACCTCAAAGCCAAACGACCTGAGTTCAGATCCCCAGATCCCGCACAAAAATGCCAGGCAGAAATGGCGGCAACCTGCACTTCTGGCTCTAGAAGGTGGAGCCTGGAAAACCCCAAAGCAAAACAATAAGAAGGTAGAACAATCCAGGATAAGTCCTGAAATCACCCTTATGCCTTGCCAGGTCCACATACTCAAGTGTCCTAGTGTGTATTCAAGCAAACACACACACACACACACACACACACACACACACACACACACGTGCAGGAAAAAAGAAATACCATGCCAGTTTAAATGCTTTTCCTACTGGATTTATAAGCTAGTAGGAGGACAGACAATAAACATAAAAAATTTCATCATTCAACAACATTTATTGATGGCCCAGTGTTCTGGGCACTGTTGCTGGGACAAGAAAATCATGTTTCACCCTACTGTCACCAGGTAGGTGGGTAGGAGAGGCTGTGGAGATCGATTAGCCAGGAGACGAGTATAGAAAAACAGAGTAGGCTGAGGGATGGTTCATTGGCAGAATGCCTGCTGCATGTCTGGTTCTCTTTTCTGTTGCTGTGATGAAATACCCTGGCCAAGCACTGAAGGAGAAGGACTTTAATTGTCTCACAGCTCATGTCACAGGCCATCATAGCAGGAAAATCATAGCTGAGGCAGCTTAAAAGACTGGTCGCATTGCATCCACGACTGCAACACAAACAGCCTGTATGTGTGCGGCTGGCTTTCTTCTTCTTTTCAACCCAGAACCCCAATTCAAGGGAATAGTGCTACCTATTTTTAGGCTGGGTCTTCCCACTTCAACTGACATAATCAAGATAATATCTTCCAGGCGTGTCCAGAAGCCCTTCTCCCAGGTGATTCTAGATTAAGTCAAGTTGACAATTGAAATTAACCATCACAGGGACCTGATTCCCATCCTTACCATCTACATAAAAAGTCAGACTTTGGCTTTGCCTGAAACATCAGCACTGGGGAGGGGGAGACAAGAGGATTCTAGGGACTTGATGAATCATTGATCTGCAGGTTCTGTGAAAGACTCTGTCTTAAAAAATAAGGTGGAGAGTGATTGAAAAAAAAAAAAACCCACCCAGTAAAGACACCTAGCGTTGTTCTCTGGCCTCCATGTATACAGATATTCACATACATGCCCACACCACATGCACATAAGCAAGTGTAGGGGCAATGCTGAAAGATTGAAGACTACATCCCAGATGTTTTGCTTTGTAAAAGAAACCCAGAATACCAACTTCTTTGCTTGTCTGTCTCTTTATACTGTGAATAGAATCAAGGATATATTCATCCAACTTCATCGATGCTGTCTATATTAGCTGCTGTCCCAAGTTCTCTACCAAGAGACATTTTCCCTGAATCTAGC
Organism: Typhlomys cinereus; assembly: GCA_023101885.1. Taxonomy (NCBI): domain Eukaryota; kingdom Metazoa; phylum Chordata; class Mammalia; order Rodentia; family Platacanthomyidae; genus Typhlomys; species Typhlomys cinereus. The sequence goes on along the minus strand of JALPQD010000017.1, from coordinate 4,872,885 downwards.
CCTGCTACTACTTACTGACCATATCTTTTTTTGTCCTGGGTCATATTATCCCCTTCTGAGATTTGATTTCCTCACTTATAAGAATGGTTGAGAAAGATGTTCTCGAAGATATCTTCCTGCTCTAGTGGATTATGAATCTACCAAGTCGAAAAAGTGATTACTTCCTACCCCTCCCCCCCTTTCCATTCTCCCCCACTAGCATCCTTTCTCATTCTGTCACTGGTGGAGCTCACGTTCTCTGTGACACTCTAGTCAGTACTAGAAGTCTTAGAATGGTGTTAGACTGAACAACCCAAGTTCTCCTTAAAGGCTCCAAAATGAGAAGAGTGGGGTCTAGTTGGTGAACCCCAATGTTGGCTTATCGTTCTCACAGGACTTTATTTGCTTGGAGAAGGGATCTAAACAAGCTACATTTTTCATTTCTGAAAAAGATTGTTTTTGTTTGTCTCAGCATAACCATCACACATTCATTAGTTACATGTAGGATTCTTTCACAGTGTGCACCATGAGACTATTTCTAATTGTTCTACTTTCATGCTGACATGACAAAAGAAATTCCCTGTATCCAGTAAATGAGTAGGCCCAAATGGGAGCCTGGTTGCTAATCTACCTAAGCCTCAAGATTCATGTAAAGAATAATTAGTCTGCTTCACTTTCCCTGGATTCGTTTGGCTTGGAAAAAATGTCAAATGTTCTAACCACTTTACTGTCAAAATTTGGGGTTTCAAGGATATTTGCATAGTGATTTCTAAACCCCTTGAATTCTTGAATTTATTATACTAACCCGCTCACAGAGCTTACAAATTCAAGGATATTTGTGTAGTAACTTTTAATACCCCCTTAACTTCTTGAATTGTAAGTTGTATGAGCTCATTACTGTGGAGTTTTGGAACTCGTTTTCACCTGTTAGGAGCTATAAAAGCCCTAGCAGCTATCCTGTAAATAGCAAAATTTCATTAACCTAGGACTTCTCTGTCTGCTTTACAAGTTGTAGTCAATTCTGGAAAAGATTATTTTTTGCTTTAAAAACATCTGTCAATGAAATAATGCACATTTTTCTAGAAGATTTATTCATCATATAATAGGTGATCAGCAAATATGTATTGAATAAACAGTTTTCTTTGTAAGGTCTATGTTAGCATCATTCTAGTTAGGCAGTGGAGAACTATTAAGCAATCTAATCCATACTTTTCCTGACTTCTCATTTAGTCCTTCGTTTAGTCTGAATGAGAAAGGTTTGGTTGTAATCAAAATCCATTTTGCTGAAAAGCAGTGCCACCAGAATATGTTCTTTCCATTTTCTGGTTGCAGCAGCTTGGTTCCCAACTAATTACTTAAGCAAATGTCAGTAAATCCAACATGTATTTATGAGTATCATTTAATAGTCAATATAGATTTTAAAACTCTAGTCACAATTTCCATAGCTTATGAGGAGAAAATATTTTTAGCTTTTTAAGTAACAACCTCAGGCTCAGATGAATTTAATTTCCTTTTCTAAGGTAATTCTAGTGAATCCCATAATAGCTTATGGCTTTTTTGATGAATATATACAGCAAATATTTATGTTTATAAGCTAGCTTGCTTATATGAAGCTAATAATAGATAGGATAGCTCAGTGTGAAAATTATCTTTCTTGCATCTCTTTTTTTTTACATTTTTTATTATTATTTCAGCTCATACAAACTTAATAGGTACACCAGTTCCCTCCCTCCCTCCTCCTCCCCCCCCCGTACTCCCTGCTCCCCCTCCCCATCCCCCTCCCTCCCCCAGTGCCTCCCGCCCCAGTTCCCAGAGAGTCCTTTCTTGTGCATGTCTGATTTTCCTCTGGGCCCTCCTCTCCAATGACGTACAAGGACCCAGTGGCCTTTCCCTGAACCCTTTCCCGTGGTCCCCTTAGATATAGGAACACTGCTGTGGCTGCCAATCCCTTGCCTCCAAGGATCTTGGTGCCTTTAGCAGATGCTAGACTTTGTGAGGTCAATAGTGTGTTGGACAATGCGCAGGGCATGTAAAGTCCAATTATGATTGCTTCAGCCCTTTCTTACATCTCTTATTTGAGCAACAACACCTTGTGTTTTGCCCCAGACTAGCATTCTAGAACCTCAGTTATGTCCTATCTCTATCTTTCCCTTCCATTCCTCTACTCCCTACTCTCTTCCTACTTTTCCTCCTGGTTACTTAAAGGATTCATGTTATTTAAACATATTTGTTCATCTGTATCAGACAAAAGTCAATGCCCTTTGCTTAAATCAAAGTACCAACACAAAACTTCTGTAACTGTTGTCATTGGTTTTAATTTCCCATGGGGGATTAAAAACATATCTACATAATATTCATAGCTAGCTTTGGTTTAATACTAGTTTGTTTAAAGTGAAGTCATTTTAGGGATGGAGAGATGGCTCATGGGTTAAGATTCTGCCTCCAAAGCAGAAGTTCCTGAGTTTGGATCCCAGGTCCCACGTAAAAATGTCAGGCAGAAATAAGTGTGGCCTTGGTCCTCCACAAGGACACCCAGTGCCCTCTGATACACACACACACACACACACACACACACACAGAGCAAATAAATAAGAAAGTAAATAAAAAGGTGAAGTCATTTAAAAAGCTTTTTTAAAGCAGTTTTAGTTCATAGTGAAGTCAAGATGGAGTTACAGAGATGTCTCGTATACCTTTGCCCACCCCTCATGAGTATCCACTAGCAGTGATACATTTCAGTACAGTTGATGATATACACTGACATATCGTGATCCCCCTCAGTCTTTATGCCATATTGAGGTTTGCTCTGGGTGTACTTTCTATAGAGCTGAACAAATATGAACTAATATATTAAAAGATTTTATATGGACATATTTGAATTTATTTATTTTGTCATTGTTCATAATAATAGAATTTCTTTCTTGCTTCTTATCTTCCAAAGACTTTTTCACTTCCTGATAAAGAGGAACAAAGGTCATTTATTAATGGTATGTGCCTACTTTTTGTAGCCATGGGCTGTATATCCATTTTCACCCAATTTTTGCAGGTAAGGAGTTTTTATTTCATTAACTAGTTTCACTATTTCCTGATTTCATGTTAAAGTGCCACTAAGGACTCTTTCTTTGTTTTAGGGATATACTTTTGCTAAATCTGGAGAGCTCCTCACAAAAAGACTGCGTAAATTTGGTTTCCAGGCAATGTTAGGACAAGACATTGGTTGGTTTGATGATCTCAGAAATAACCCTGGAGTACTGACAACAAGGCTTGCTACGGATGCCTCCCAAGTCCAAGGGGTAAGCTTTGGGAGTGCTTTGGTTCATTTGGACTACTATAAGAAAACATTGTAGGTTGGGAAATGTACAAATAAGAATCTATTCTTCAGACTTCCATAGATTGGGAAGATCAAGAGCAAGGCACTAGCAGGTTCTGTCTGACAAGAGCTTGTTCTCTATGATTCAAGATGGCTTTTCTTATTCCATCTTCAATGACAGAATTATAGAGTAGGGTTGGAATTCTCCCTTCAACTTCTTTTATACTCTTATTAATTCCATTCTTGATGGCAAAGTCTTCATAACTTAATCACCTCAAAGGTTCCCATCTTTTAATACTACTACAGTAGGGATTAGATTTTGACATGAATATTAGAGAAGCCCATTCAGATCACAGCAGGGTCAAAACCAGAAGTATATCTCTAGCATAGATGTTCTTACCACAGTATAAATAGTCTTGTGTTTCATCTGGTATAAGAACTAGCTGGGTCAGGATACCTTATAGCCACAGGTCTCACCATTTCTAATGCTTACAAACAATAGCTAATGCACAGTGTCTCTTAGGCATTAATTAGAATTAGTGTCAAGGCATACATCAAGATCTGTTAGTATCGGAGGTTCCAACTTCTGAATCTAGGAATGAGGACTTTTCCTTAAAAACTTGTCAGATACAGAAATTTAAACTCCACCAGACTCGAGTGTACGTAAAAGGCATGTAGAAACTTCTTATGTGTCCAGAGCAAGGTTAGTTTTAGAAAGAGAAGCTGCTCTGAGCTGTCTTTGAAAGACTCTAGCAAATAGGGAAATGAAGAGATGATTGCTATCTAGATGCCCACTTCAAAGAGCTGTTTTTCTGTCTTACTGACTCTGGGAGAGGGAGTTGTGATTCTAAATCTTAGAACCTGTTCAAGAGACTTAGCATACCAGCATATGATCAGCCTATACCTTTATAAGATCAGGGATTTGGGTTAAAGTGATGAAAGCTAAATTTGCCTCCTAATATCTCTACCCATTTTCTAAATGAAAAGAAAAAGAGAGTGACTTGTGAAGCTCTTGGGAGAAAAATCCTCACTATATTAAAAGTGTTGGAGTATATTTGGTGTGCCTTACCTCTTAGCCAGTTCAATCACAAAGATTTAAAACAGTATTGGAGAGATTCAATGAACATGGAATCATCTTAGAGGAGGAACTCTGCGATTCTCCCTTCAACTGGATCAACATTGATTTTGATCCTTTAGGTTTTCTGTGTAGGCATCTGCTATCCATAGACTCAGGGGTACTCTGTGTAGGGTTTTGCAACTTTTATTTATTCCCCTAGAAACGTCTGATGGGAGAACATTTTCAGCATTATGTATTCTTCCACAATTGAATTTTAAAATGATGTAATACATAATTTAATTAACTTTCCCTTTTTATTATTATAGACATGAATTCATTGTATAAATTAATGTATCATCATTAATCAGAGTCCCACATCTCCAACAATCTTCCTGTTCTCTAGTAATTCCTCTTTAAAGTCATATGTGTGTGTGTGTGTGTTAGTGCTTTTGTTTGGTTCTACATATGAAAAAAACACATAATACTGGTAATGTCTGGTTTATTTTGCTTAACATGATCATGTCTCCACTTCCATCCATTTTTCTGCACAGGATAGGATTTCATTTTTCTTTACATTTTGATGATACTCCATTTTGGACATATACCATGTATTTAAATTCATTTATCTGTTAGCTTTTGTGAACAGTGTTGCATTGAACATGAACATATAGGTTCAGATGTGTTCCCAGGTGTTGAATAATTAGATAATATGCTAGAACTATTTTTAGTTTGCTGAGGAACTTGTGACGGTTTTCTATAAAGTTATACTAATGTATATTCCTACTCCAAATGTCTAGATTTACTTTTATTTTTTGACCACTTTCTTCCTCTGAATACAATGAGATTTAAGTCATTGTCACCCAATATTACCCTATCACTCCCCTTCCTCCTCCTACTGAAAACCTTCTTCTTGACTCATCTCCCACTTACTTTCATGCCTTTTTTGTATTAACTGGTGTTCTCTTCTCATTGTAGTTTTGATTTTCATTTCTGTCTTTCATTTTCATGTATTTATTGGCTGTTTGCCCTTTTTAAAAGTATCTATCCAAATCATCTTTCCAATTTTATTGGACAACTTGTCTCCTGTTTTTTATTTCCTTATATATTTTACATATCACTTTTTGGATAAATGAGTAGCTGATAGGGGCTGGTGAGATGTGAAGTGATGGCCATGCAAGCACCAAGCCTTGAGTGGCAGCATATGCTTGTGACCTTAAAACTGGGGAGCTGGAAACAATAGTATCCCTGATATTTCCTGACAGCCAGTCTCACCTAATAGGCTTAGTGAGAGAAGCTTTATTAATTTTTTTAAATTTATTTTTGTGTCTTTGTGTGTGTGTGTGTGTGTGTGTGTGTGTGTGTGTGTGTGTGTCCGAGGGCACCGTGTGTGCCTGTGGAGAACCAGGGTAACTTCAGGAATCACCTGGATTTCTTGTTCCTCCTATTTGCTTTGCTCTGGAGTTTCCCAGACTCTGCCTTCCAGGACCGGAAGTGCAGGTCGCCACCATTTCCACCAGCACTTTATGTGTGATCTGAGATCTGAACTCAGGCTCCCAGACCCTGTCTTAAAAAATAAGGTTGACAGGGCTGGAGAGGTGGCTCAGGGGTTAAGCCTCCACCTTGCAGGCAGAAGGTCCTGAGTTCGGTTCCCAGATCCCACGTATAGACGCCAGGCGGAAGCGGGGGCGGCCTGCGCTTCTGGTCCTGGTAGGGCGGAGCCTGTGAATCCCGGGGCAGAAGGAGGTGGAGGCGTCCATGGTGGTTCGCGAATTCGTCCGTGGTTCTACACACACACAGACACACACACACACAGACACACACGCGCGCGCACATACACACGCACGTGCGCACAGTTGAATAAATAATAATAATTAAAAAAAAATTAAAAAAATAAGGTTGACAATGACTGAGAAAGACACTTGACATCAACCTCTGACCTCCACATGCAGGAATGCACGAGCACACACAAACACACACACACACACACACACACACACACACACATGCACACACGCACAAGAGCAGCTGATTATGTCTGTCAGTTGTCTGTTTGTTCTATTGTTTCCTCTGTTATGTAGGATATTTTAATCTGATGTTATGTAATTTGTCGGATTTAGGTTTTTTGTGTTTGTTTCCTGTGCATTTTCACTCATCAATATAATCCATACACAAAAAGACAAATGCTGCATGATTCTACTTATATGAGGTATCTAGACTAGAAAAATTCAAACAGAAAATAGAATTGAAATTACCAGCAGCTTAGGGTGGCCAAAGAGGTAATTAATTAATGGGCACAGAGTTTTGTTCGAGCTTATAAGAAAATTTTAGGTAAACATGCAACAGTGGCCATGTGTACATACCATTATGAATGTTTTTATTATTATTATTATTTTATTTTTCTAGTTTTACAAGCATATTGAGTACTTATCCATGTTTCCTTCCATCTCCCTCCCTTCTCTTCATCAATCCATCCCATTCCTTCCCACCCTCCTGCTGGTCTGCTTCTATAGACCCCCAGGGTTCCCTCTGGCTTGTCTACTCTTTTTTATTTATTATATTTTTTTGCCTACTTATACAAACTCAATAGATACCCCCTTCTTCTCTCTCCACCCTCCTTCCCTTCCCCCCTGTTCATTGTGAATGTTTTTAATGTCCCTCAGCTATATGACTGACTTATAAGACTATAAAACCAAAGATGGTTATATTTTTATCACAACAAAAGGGAGCTCTCTTGTGGTATAAGATAGCCTTTTGAATAACTGCATCTGGTACAAAGAGACTGCATGTCTGAGACGGGTTGGTTGCTTTTGATTTGCAGGCTGCTGGCTCTCAAATTGGAATGATGGTCAATTCCTTCACTAACGTCACCGTGGCCATGATCATTGCCTTCCTCTTTAGCTGGAAGCTCAGCCTGGTCATTGTGTGCTTCTTCCCCTTCTTGGCCTTGTCAGGAGCCCTACAGACAAAAATGTTGACGGGATTTGCTTCTCAAGACAAGCAGGCTCTGGAGAAGGCAGGGCAGGTAATCTTACAGCCCTAATTTTCTGTTTATGTCTGTGAAGTTATCAGATAAACGGTTAAAAATGGAGTGTACAAAGAGTCCAAAGGCTGAGACAGCAGAACTTGATGCATGAGTCTAATCAGGCAAGGGGAAATAATGGGGTAAACATAGATGCTTACTTACCTCATCTCCACTCTGGCTCTCTTGGCTCATATCCCAGTTTTCCTGTATTCCTGATGGCAGAATGGATAATTCACTCTGTCTCTTAGGTTTCTTTCATCTTAGTGGTTTCCCTGAGGCTTACTATCAGTAAAAACAGGAATGCATATCTTTTTAATTGCATATAACTTTGCATATTCACATTTCAGTGTTTGCTAATCTCATGGCAAATGTCATTTCCAAATAGAATCATGAGTTACAGTTTAGAGTTCAAATACATTTATGATTTAAGTATGAATTTTAAAAAGCTTATTTTAATTAATATCTGGAAATCACAAATAAATGAAGGGATGGTAGCACAGACATTTATCAATTAAAGGAAATCACACATACTAGGCATGGAAGAACAGACCTGTAATCCCAGCCAGAAGGATCAGGGTTCAAAATCCTCAACTATACACACACACACACACACACACACACACACACACACACACAAAATCATTTAGAAAAACACTTTAGTTGGGCTGGAGAAATGGCTCAGGGGTTAAGACTCTCTCGCAAGCAGAAGGTCCTGAGTTTGGAGTCCAGGTCCCACGTTAAAAATGGCAGGCAGAAACGGAGGTAGCCCGCACTTCTGGCCTTTGTGGGTGGAGCCTGGAAAATCCTAGAGCGAAGCAAGAAGGAGGTAGAAGCAATCTAGGATGACTCCCGAAGTCACCCTTTGTCCTCCACAGGGACACACAGTGTCCTCTGATACACACACACACACAAATAAATAAATAAATAAATATTTTAAAAAAACACTTTAGTGAGACAGAGTCTCACTAAGTTGCACAGCTGGCCTTCGACTCTGTAGAATAGGCAGGCCTAGAATTTATGACCCCTCCAGTCCTGTACCACCAGGACAAACTCATATACTCTTAACAAATTCATGCAACTCTAAATTTAAAAGATTTGAAGGATAACCATAGGAAGCCTTCTCACACATTCTGTCTTTTCTCCCTAAGCCGAAGTAACAAAGTCATGCTAAAACTAAGCAGTGACTGAATTTAAGTGACAGATGGTCTCTTGGTCCAGCCGAGTTGACCTATAGCAACTTTTCTGTGTTCTCGATGACACCCCATTTCTGATTTGCACCACTTTCTATCAGGTGTACCAAGTCTAGTCTGTGTAGCAGCTGAAATGTCACGAAAGGACTTATTTCTGCTTTTGAACTCCTTGGACACTTTCATTTTTCAGATTACCAGCGAAGCTCTTGGCAGCATCCGCACAGTGGCTGGAATTGGGATGGAGAAGAGGTTTATTCAAAGATTTGAGACTGAGCTGGAGAAGTCATTCAAGACAGCCATTAAGAAAGCAAACGTCTATGGGGCCTGCTTTGCCTTTTCCCAGAGTATAACATTTATTGCAAATTCTGCTTCCTATAGATATGGAGGTTACTTGATCCTCTACGAAGGGCTCCATTTCAGCTATATGTTCAGGTGAGGTCTATCCTGCAAGTCATGTAAGGGAAGAGATACCTGGACCCCTCACTTAGTTGTCTTGTTGCCTAATGAACCATCCCAACTTAAAATAGCTAGGATTGAGCTAGGATTGATGAATTCTCAAGATTCTGTGGGTTCTTCTGACCTAGTCTGCCTCATTCAAATTCCTGAGTGTCTGTAGGTCTCCCAGTGGCCTGACTAGCAGGTTGGCTCATTTTCCTCACAAATAGTTCCAAATGAGTGCAATAAAAAGGTCCCATAGCAGAAGCATATTTTAAGTCTCTCCATCTGTCACAATCTCTGCTATCTGTTAGGCCCAAGAATGCTGTACAAGCAAGACCAGATTTAAGGAAAAGAGAAATGGAATCCACAGTTGGACAAGATTATTATAAAAGTCAGATCTCTAAGGATGTGTCACAAGATGAATTAATGTGACCATACTACACTTGCTAATGCTGAGTAACTCAATACCCTGAGCAGGATGACTGAGGGCTACCATGTTTGAAATCTGCTCTTTGCTTACAAAGATAACAGCTTTCCAGTCAAAGCTTCTTAGACACAGCATTGGCCACACAAGGATATTCAGTTCCTTTCTTCAAGTTAGGATCTATTTTTCTCATGAGATTAGGTCTGAGTCTAGGCTTTTTTCCCTTTTAGAGGGAGAGTCTAAAAGTTTCAAGGCACCTTGGGACTGGGGTACACACGCATGAGTGTGGTAGGAGGGGCTGGCAAGAGGAAAGGCAACCTGAGAAAGCTTTGGAAGGCATGGAGAAGTAGTCCCAATAGGGTTTGCTCTCTTGGGTTTCATTCTGCTTCCTCACTTGATATGTTGTTTCCAGAACTTTCCTGCTGGCCTGCTATACCCACTTGAATCAGGACGGTCTCTTTCCTAAACTGTTGTATGCTTGAAAATACTAACCTAGATCAGAAAATAGCAACTGCTGACTTATTTCTTTCAGTTTATCTAAGATTTGCCAGCATGTAAAAATCAACAGATTATAGAAAATTCTCTATTTTCTGCCTTTGCTTTAGTAACTGAAAAGTTTTTTTTTCCCCAATTGATTCCACAAGTTTTTGTTCTCTGTGAAATGCAGCACAGTGGGGTAGCTTTGAGGGCAGCAGCAAGCTATCTCTCACTATGTTTATTGTTCATTTATTCATTTGTTTGTTCATTCATTAAACCCATAATGATATAATTAGAGGCTGAGGCAAGAAAAAGGGTGCAGGTAACTGCATTTTCTCCATCCTATTTGCAGCATAACCCATATATATGCTTGGCATAGAATTGATGTTTATATTGTCTATTATTATCATATATATTATATATATATAAACCATTGATTCAGAGAATGTTAGAGTTGTAAGAAAAAAACAGTGTATCTCTGATCTGCCAGATTCTTCTCCTTACCTTATTCATTCAGTCACTTGACCTGTTTACATAGAAAAAAAATTGAAAACTACTAATCTCTCCCGTACGCATCAACCCAGACCAATCTAAAGTAACTTGTCCATTTGGGACTAAAGTCCAGCACTTTTGCCTTTAAGGCCTTATACTTCCTCTCTTCATTTCTGTCTACCTGAATGTCTGTCTGATTACAGAGTGATATCTTCAGTTGTGTTGAGTGCAACAGCTGTTGGAAGAGCCTTCTCTTATACCCCGAGTTATGCCAAAGCTAAAATTTCAGCTGCACGCTTTTTTCAATTGCTGGACCGAAGACCCCCAATTAGTGTGTACAGTGGCATGGGTGAAAAATGGGTAAGTATGGGGCCAGGCTTTGCATATTCAGCCTCAAGACATAGCATACAATAACACTTTAGTGTCTTATTTTATTTTATTTTGTGTGTGTGTGTGTGTGTGTGTGTGTGTGTGTGTATCTTGGAGGACTAAGGGTGACTTTGGGAATCATCCTGGATTGCTTCTACTCCTTTTTGCTTGACTCTGAAATTTCTTTTAAAAAAACTCTAATACCATCAGAGACTGCAAAATAAAACTGCTTTGAGAGACTTTTTCATCCCAATCAGATTAGCTATCATCAAAGAAATAGGTGGCACCAAGGCTGGCCTTTGTTGAAGGTAGAAAAGAGGATCCCTTATTCATTATTGGTGGAAATGTGAACTGGCATAGCCACCATGGAAATCAGTATAGATTTTTCTCAAAAAAATGAAAATAAACTCACCATGTGCCTCAATATCATTCTTGGGTATTTATCTGAAAACTCTCTAAGTCTACATACCATGGTGACACTTGCACATCCATGCTTATTGCTGCCTTATTCACAATAAGTTGGAAATGAGCTGGTCTAGATGTCCATCAGGTCACTTCAAACACTGATATGTTTGTGTCTATTTGCATATATTTGCATGTTTGAATAGTCAAATAACTGTCTAAGTCGGTTCAAACACAGTGGTACTCTCTTAAAGAACAAAGTTATAATCCAGCAAGATAGCTCAGTGGGTAAGGAGCCTGCTTGTAAACCTAGTGACTTGAGTTCTTTCCCCAGAGGGCCTCATTATGGAAGAAGAGAGCTGACATCTAAAAGTTGTCCTCTGACCTTCACCTGTGTGCTATAGCATGCATGTGCATGCTCTCTTGTGCGCTTTACGTTTCTCTCTCTTTCTCGCTATAAATAAAAACAAATATTTAATAAAAAAGAACAGAATTATAAAAGTCCAAAAATTGCTGGTTTCTTTTCACTAGTCTCTTCCATTCCTGGTGAATGGAATAGATAATAAAGAAGTCCCCTTGGATTAGAGTGAGATTAAGAGGTTAAATGTCTTTAATTCAATTGTCTCTCTTTTTGCTACATCTGACAGCATAAGGAATAAAATGCCATTTTGTTATTGTTGTTAATTTGCTTGAGTTTCCCTATATAGCCCAGGCTCACCTTTGACTAGGAAGTTTTGAAATATTCAGAAGCCTGCAGGATGGTAAAATATAAGCCTAAGATAATAGTAATTAGTAAGGCTTGGAGTATGTGTTTTGGGTTACCTTCAATTAGGCTGTGATGAGCTCAAGTGATGGATACATCTCTCTCTGCCTCCTGAGTGTTGGGATTATAGCTATTTGCTGAGTTTATCTAGAATACCATTCATTAAACTGCTGTTTCTAACTTGTACTTTCTTGCCATAGTATAGATTGAGGTGCATTTTCAAAATTCTAGATTCAAGTAGGAACATATGTAATTCCAGTCCTCCCACCCACAGGACAATTTCCAGGGGAAGATTGACTTTATTGACTGTAAATTTTCATATCCTTCTCGACCTGATACAAAAGTTCTGAACGGTCTTTCGGTGTCTGTGAATCCAGGACAGACATTGGCATTTGTTGGGAGCAGTGGATGTGGCAAAAGCACCAGTATCCAGCTGTTGGAGCGCTTCTACGATCCTGACCAAGGGAAGGTGGTAAGCAACACAAATCCTTTTGAGAATTTTGCTTTCTGTGTGATGTCTTCCTCAAAACGGTCTCCAAGGCCAGGCCTTGCCAGGCTAGCTCTGAAATGTTTACCTTGGACATTTACCTCTCTGGATATTTTCCATTTCCAGCCATGTGGTGGTTGACCTGATTCTACCTCACAGTTTCTAACATCATATCCTTCCCAGGTCCAGATGGCCCGCTGACCAGCTAGGCAAAGAAAACTGGGGACACTACAAAGCGCTCGCTTACCCGTAAATGGAGCAGAAAGTGCAGACTAATCAAGAAACTAATGGCTGGGGATGGAAAAAGTGGGGGTGACAAGAAACACAATGATAAATGAGCAAGACAATGGACCAACCATGGAAACCTGGGACGGTCCTGGTTCAGGAGCTTAAGGTTTAATAATCTAAGGAACTCAAATTGAGACACTGCTGACAAAATATTGGAAACGGAGTGGCACTCCTTCTTTCTTCTCACAGCATTCCTTTCTCTTTTCTCACTCTCCTTCATCTTTTTCTTTCCTGTCAGGTAACATATGCATAGGACTTCAAAATAAAATAGTACAGACTTTTAATAAAAAGTAACTTTCCTCTATATTTCTTGGCTTAAAGGCAACTATTTTAACCACTTGATGCTTTGAGATTTCCCAGTAATTATTCCTTCTCTCTCTCTAAATATCTTTAGGTTTCCGTTTTAATAATTTACAGACTCTCTGCTAAATTAAATGAAAAGTTAACTTATTCTCACTACTCTTTCCTTTTTATCCACTTTTCTTAACATAGTCACATCATTTTCAGTCATTTGGAAAGAATATTTTTGTTTTTCCATCACCTATAAATCATTTTTTTGAATTCCTGCTTTTTAATACAGGAATATTGGTAGTAAGTAATACTTTTATTTTTATTTCTTGTTCTTTCCTTTTCATCTCTCAATTTCTGACTACACACACACACACACACACACACACACGATATGAAACACACGGGGCCCAGCATGTAGTCAGTAGAATGCTTGCCTAGCTTGCCCAAGGTCCTGGGTTCGTTTTCCAACTCTGCAGAGACCAGTGTGGTGGCACATGCCTGTAATTCCAAGCCTTGTGAGGTGGAAGGAAAATGTCAGAAGCTCAAGGTCATTCTCAGTGACACAGGACAGTCCTAGTCTCAGACCCTGTATCAAAATAGCAAAAACAAAAGAACATATACAGGAACATAAATTGCTTCCATCCTTTATCTTGATTTTCCTTACTGCTTTCACTTTTTTTATTCTGAAAGTTGAAAATGAAGTATAGACTTTTATTATGGTTATGTAAATATCATTCATCTCATGGTCAAATAGAAACAAACATTAATGCTGCATTTTCTTTTTTGATTGCTTTTCTGAAAGGCCGCTCTGCTTTTCTTACATTTTCTGCTTTTAAAAAGATCTTTATGTTCTTCCAGTGTCCTTGTTCTGCCATCTATTCTGAGGGACCTGGTTTTTCTTTTCTTAACCAAATCCTTATTGTCTTGAGATTTTCTTTCTCATTTGTAACACCTGTAAATTTTGAGTCTTGCACAAATAACAAGGAAACTATAGTCTGATGAATGTTAGTTTTGATAGCATTCTTGACAGAAAACAGCCCTGGAGACCAAAAGCAATGCAACTGCCTCCCGCAGAGCTCTGACAGTGTTCTCTCTTACACAGAACAAATGCACCTTACAACATCCAACATCACAATATCAACCTTCCATGCTGCTGGAATTCTAAAACAGTGTCCTTTGCTCCTCTTGTGTTGACAGATGATAGATGGTCATGACAGTAGAAAAGTCAATGTCCAGTTCCTCCGTTCGAACATTGGAATTGTTTCACAGGAACCAGTGTTGTTTGCCTGTAGCATTATGGACAACATCAAGTATGGGGACAACACCAGAGACATCCCCATGGAAAGAGTCATAGAAGCTGCGAAGCAGGCTCAGCTGCATGACTTCGTCATGTCACTCCCCGAGGTGAGCCCCAAGGGTGTGTTGTTCCCTATAGGAGATAGGACCTGGAAGAGGTAAATGCCCCCAGAGTATGATTGTGTCTCAAGGAGATGTTCAAAGGCCACACAATTTATTCCCCCATCCCCTGGTCTCATGTTGGGCTTTTCAACAAACTAAATGTCCTCCCTCAACATATTGCAACTTTAAGAAAGTATCATCGCATAAAGTGGATGCTACAGAATTTGCTATACATGAAACAGAACATTAACTTCTTGTGATAGAAAAACATTCAAGATTTAGCATGGATGACCTGGGTTTGAATCCAAGCTTTTCTGCTTGCTACCTGGGTGTGCGGCTCCGATGTTATCAATTCTAAAGGCATAATGTGAAACAAAACAGCAACAGCAGCAACAAGAACAACAACAACAAAAAACAACCTAACTTTGAAATGAAGGTAGAGGAGGTTGAGGGTTGAGGACATAGCTCATTGACGGAAATCACGCCTAGCATTCATGAGGCCCTGGTTCAAGGAATACGCTCAGGAGCCACACAGCAGCCACAGGGCTACAGCAGCAGCCATTGTCATCCCATCCTTGCATCACTTTGTAGCATGTGTGAGGTGGGGTAAGTCACACCCGCCTTGCTGTCTCTAACTTCTCCATAGTCAAATCTGAATTTGAAAGAGTCTCCAATTTTTCACCCACCTTTCCACTCTTTCTATCCACCAAGTATCTGTCTGGGCAGTCATTGAGCCCAAGGAAAATTGAGACATGAAATCCCAGTTGTGGGATCCAAAAGTTACTTTTACCTTTTCTATTTCACTTTTTTTTTTTTTAAAGTACCACTTGGTATTCCCCCAAGTTTGTTTGTCTTTGTTTATGTTTGTTCTTTCCACGGGTTTCCCCAATTCTCAGGCTCATGGACCTGGTTCTAACCTGGATCACCTAATTGGCAAGCATATGGAAATTATTGCAACATCCTAAATTGAAAAGCAACACTTACATGTCCTCTGGGAGATACATTTATCTACAAATCTTCATTGCATGCCTATCTATTTTGTGCAAGACATAGGCCCAGTCCATTGTCCCCTCTTCTTTTTAAAATTTTTTTTATTATTTATTATTTTTCAATTGTGCGCGTGTGTGTGTGTGTGTGTGTGCGCGTGTGTGTGTGTGTATGTGTGTCTGTGTGTAGAACCACGACGAATTCAGGAACCACCATGGATGCCTCCACCTCCTCCTTGTTTACTCTGCCCCGGGATTCACAGGCTCCGCCCTACCAAGACCGGAAACGCAGGCCACCCCCGCTTCCGCCCGGCGTCTATAGTGGGGTCTAGGATCCGAACTAACGACCTTCTGCCTGCAAGGCAGAGGCTTAATCCCTGAGCCACCTCTCCAGCCCCCCATTGCCCCTCTCTTATACAGATTTGCAAATCATATTTTTCACTGAGCACTTGGTTTCCACGAGGACAAAGGGTGTCATGAGTCTCCTCGGCCTTAGATGAGCTTTGTCAAGAGACAAGAGAGACAAAGGAAGAAAGGAGATCTCAATGTGTGACAGGCAGGGTAAAGAAATGGATGAGGACAGGAGATAAGAAGCTAGAATGCCAGCCTCAGGTTATACTTGTGATTTATTCCTCATTTGTCTTTGGGAAGTTGTCTTGCTTCTCTATTTGTAATCTATAAAAGTATGAGAATATGTTGTTTGTGGATATTAAATGATGCCCTACATAAAATCAGTTGTACAATCCTTGGTGCATATACTACATATATGAGAACTAATTTTAATATTGCCATGTCAGATGGCTAGCTAGATATTTTCCTTGCTGATATCATTACAACAAAGATGTGAGTTAGGTCCTAACACTGCTCAAAAAGTTTAAATATGTTGTTCACGATCACAGGGATGGTAGTAAGCAGCAGAGGACATGCTCAGACCAAAGCTTGTGCTCCAGAATGCTGTTGCTAAGGGATAAAAATCAACCAGAAAAAGGGTCTAAAAATCAGAGACCCTCAAACCAAGTACGATCTCCTGTATGAGATCGTATGTGGAACCATAAGCCTTAAAGAAATGCAAAGATGGGAAATAAAATCGACTCCTTTCCTGGCCCAAACGCTATACATTTCAATCTTAACTGGATTTTCTTGATTCGCTTACTATTTCTACTTTCAAAAAAAAGGAGACAGTTTAATCCACAGAAGAGCCATTGATGTGGGCTGCACACGGTGTGAGAGGAGTGATATGTCTGGTTCTTGAGCTTGCTATGGTTTTTGGTTTGTTTGTTTGTTTGTTCTCCAGAAATACGAAACTAATGTTGGCACCCAGGGCTCCCAGCTCTCTCGAGGGGAGAAACAACGCATTGCTATTGCCCGAGCCATTGTGCGAGACCCTAAAATCTTGCTACTAGATGAAGCCACTTCTGCCCTAGACACAGAAAGTGAAAAGGTGTGTTGATTGTCTACTACTGTCTTGTATCATTTAGATAAGGCTTTTGTTGTAACATTTGTTCATACAAAATGACACTATTTTCAGTCTTCTTGATCATTAACAATAGAAGCTGTCAGTACTTTGTGGGAATAAAAGACAATAGTCTATAGAAAGTAGTTTAACATGGTTACTACGAATAAAAAAAGTTATTGGAAAACAAGATTTTTTGGATAGATGCTTTTTTTCAAAAAATGGCGAATAATCAGAGTGACTTAGGACATCTGTTAGTCATAGCTTATTTTACAGTTCTCAAGGTACATGACAGAGCAGGCAGAGCACATTCAACCTCTGAAACCAGGGCTGCTGGCTCTGTGGGTAAAGGTGCCTGCATGTGAACCTGGTGACATGAATTCAATCCCCAGAGTCCACAGGGTGGAAGGAAGAAGCAAGTTCTGAAAGTTGTCCTCTGGCCTCCGGGAGTGCTCTGGCCC
Organism: Typhlomys cinereus; assembly: GCA_023101885.1. Classification (NCBI taxonomy): domain Eukaryota; kingdom Metazoa; phylum Chordata; class Mammalia; order Rodentia; family Platacanthomyidae; genus Typhlomys; species Typhlomys cinereus. The sequence continues at coordinate 4,855,601 of JALPQD010000017.1, read as the reverse complement.
GCATTCTCTTTCTCTTTTTCTCTCACTCTCTGTTTTTTTCTCTCTCAACTAAACATAAAATAAAAGGGGCGATATCCATGTGGAGTTTGCACAAGAAGCGTTGCAACTGAGAAAAACACAATTAGGAAACTCAAAATTTGCGGTTAACATCTCTAAAATTGGAATCCCATTTTGGAACCAGCTAAAATGAGCTCAGTAAATAAAATATGGATAGTGACAACTGAGTTGCTGCCCTACATTATTTCTTGGTTTCCTTGTGAATAAATTAGACTATCAAGTACTATAAAATAACACAGCTGCCATATTCTTGCTTCACTGCAGTTCCTCCACCTGTGAGCTGCAGTTTCAATCACAGGTCCCTTATGTAGACCAGCAACTACATTTTTCTTATGTACAGCGTTGGGATTTACCCATTAGTGTGGAGTTTGTTCTCAAGTGGTATTTGAACTTAACTCTCAGTGGTGGGCTGGGAGCCATCATATGTCTTTGTATCAATTTTCTGTCTTCTTTTTGCAGACAGTGCAGATTGCTCTGGACAAAGCCAGAGAAGGCCGGACCTGTATTGTCATAGCCCATCGTCTGTCCACCATCCAGAACTCAGACATCATCGCTGTCATGTCACAAGGGGTAGTGATTGAAAAAGGGACCCATGAAGAACTGATGGCACAGAAGGGAGCCTACTACAATCTGGTCAGCACTGGGGCCCCCATCAGTTGACCTGACCCGGACCCTCAAACACACAGGTCATGCACCAAGTGCAGAGTATCTCAGGTTGTTTGTACATTTAAAAAGAAATGCTAATGCCTCACTTTTTACGGATACAGCCATACATGTGGATCAGTCTAATTTATGTTGACCATCAGGAATAATTCATCTTGAAAGAGCTACACAGAAAATGGAAGTCCAGTCCAACAGCTACTTCCCCACCACCTCGAGTTTCTCTTAGTAGTAACCTAGTTGCATTCACTGTGTAGGAATTAGCAGAGGTCACAGAATGAGTGACTTTGACCTCTTCTAGAACAGAAGTTTGCCTTTTATGTTTCTGAATTCTTCTTGTACACTGAGCCTGCTCTGTAATAAGCACTCAACAAATGTCTGATGAATCAGATCAACGATAGAAACAGCAAAAAGACCAAATGTTTCTTACCTAAGTCGTCTTTCTTTCTTTCTTTTTTAACCTGAAAGCAGATTCATTTATTTGCAGGTCCATGGGTAGGGAAAAGGGGCATCTTCACATTCTGGAAGCTCCGGGGCTGGGAGGGTGGTGAGACAAAGTGGGGTGAGGATTAGCAGAAGGTTATCCGTTGGGCGTTTTGATTGACTGAAGACTCTGGTGCTGAAGCTGTACGCTGTGGCTGGATCTCCAAGTGTGGAGAAGGGAACTCTCTGCCAGGTCTTCTACGCCTCATCTCCTGGCCCTGTGTTGTGTGCTGTCCTCTTTTTCTGTGAAATTCTGTTCATGGAAAATAGGGCATTTTACTTTTCTGTAGCCTCCAAATCATCACACAACAATCCAGTTAAATATGGAAGAAGACTTTTACATTTGTCCCTGTTCCCTCAGGATGCCACCAAACGATAAAGATGGCCACAAGAACAAAGAAAGGGAAACAATGACAGACACCACTTGTGAACCAGAAAACAAACAAACAAACAGACAGACAGACAGACAAGTGGTGATGAAGTTAGAAGATGAGAGAAAATAATCATGTTAGTGAAGGAATGACCCATTTTATACCACATACTCCTGGAAGGGCTAGCTTGTGAAGTATCAGTATCCTTCTGGAAGGAAAGGTAATGGGAAGGAGGAATTGAAAATGAAAGAATGGGCTAAGTAAGGCCTGTGTAAAATCAGTAAGGGATGCCCATAGGCCTCAGTGTAGGGACATCAGCTATAGTTAAGGGCTGAGTAACATGAGAGACGAGATTGAATGAATAAAAAAATCCCTCAGACCCTTCCCCTGACAGAGCAAAGAATGAATCTGTAGAGCAACTATACAATATAAGAAACAGGATCTGCTAAGAATATTTTAAAGAAAAATTTCCAGCCACACAACCTTACTGTGAAGCCCACTGCCAGCAACATTCACCATTCAACTCCAAACTTCCTTGGCTTTTCAGTAACTCTCTCTCAACAGTCACTAGGAAGCATTTTAACAATTAAAGCAAAAGCAATGAGAGAACACCCAGGTAACAAACCATGCAAAAATTAGGAAGGCACTCAGTGTCATAGCTTGCCTGCATATTTCTGATAAATTCTTGGCCAAATGGCTTGTGGGCAAGAGGACTTTATTTTGGCTTATGATTTTCCAGCGACAGTTCATAATCCAGCTTGGCAGGAGAATTTATATCAACATCAAGGGCTAAAGGAACTGGCCAGATCGTATCTATTATTAAGAGAGGGGCAAACGTCTGTTACCAAGCCAAGTCTCTCCAAGTATGTTGAAGAATGTCAACTCGCTGAGCCAGCTAAAGAAGGCTCATGCTGATGGAATTCACTGGCTTTTACCGGCTCCCCACATCTTATTCACTTGCCTAGGGAATAGTCCCACCCACCAGGGATTGGATCTGCCCCCATTAATTAGACAATCTTCTGTTAGTTTATTTAGGGTTTGTTTTTACTATCAATTCTTCACAGATGTGCCCAAAGCTCAGACAACAATTGACAAGTTGACACCTGTATCTAATGAACACACTCGGAAACAAGAGATTTCTCATTTACACACACACACACACAGAAAGAGAGAGAGAGAGAGAGAATGAAGATAAAAATTCATGACTGGAGAAATAATTAGCAGGATGCTTCTCTACCTTCATCTACCTTCCTCTCAAGTCCATTTTGTTTGTAACTTCTTATGCCCAGCAAATGACTGCCTGAAGTCTGCAACGTGATGCTTTGATGTTTATAATTATTATTTTTTTCACCTCACTTTTTCTGGTCAATAACTGCAGTTATTGATAGATTGGCAAGTTAGTGGGTTGCTGATGCCGGTTCTGGGAGGCAGAGGGTGGAAGAATGCATTTTAACTATGAAAAAGGACAGAGATAAGTAACTTACAGAATGAATGACCATTAGAAGGAGTCAAGCTTTGCAGAAAACACATGCTCATACTTTGCTCTTGAAGAAAGAAGAGAAAATCTACTTGTTTGCATTTCAATGTGGGAGAAGATTTCCTGTGCTGTGAGGTGGCCTAGTTCCTAAAGGGGCATTTGTGGAGTGTACAAGAGGAGTGAATAAAAGTTGTTTTTCACATAAACTTCTCCAGACTTGTTGATTAGAGGGAAAATATTGACTGGACTGTATGTGAACGGATTTGGGGAAACAATTGCTATTTATTTTACTCCTTCTCTTTCTCCTCCTCTTTTTCTTCCTACTCTTCCTTTGGTGCAGTACTGCGGGTAGGACCCAGTGCTTGTTCTTGCTAAGGGGGGACTTTACTACTATACTACATCCCCAGCAAGAATTACTTTTTAAAGTGTTCACCAGCATAAAATATAATAAATAAAGATCTTTCTGAGGCATATTATTGTGAAATTTTAGAAAACTAGGGGAAAAACGGGGATATGGCTCAATAGTTGAACATTTGACAGCATATACACTGCCCTAGATCTAAAACTCAGCACTACAAAGAAAGAGAGAAGAGGGAGGAGAGGAAAAGGGAGAAAGAGAGAAGAAAAAAACAAGAAGGTTGGGATGTACAATGATGAAGTACTTGTCTAGTGTAATGGTTATTCTTGTGTATTGTTGTGAAAGAACATTCAAAGTCAAGCAACTTAGAGGGAGAAATGGAGATTTATTCAGCTTACAGTTCCAGAGGGGAGAAACAGTCTTTCATGGCGCATGTGGCATGGCTGGCAGCAGAAGCTGGAGAAGGCCTAGGTCACTGAAAACATCTAGGAGACTGAGAGCTGCAAGATTCCTTGCTACAAAGCAGACTTCCCCAGAAGGTAGGGTGGGACTAATCCACCTGTGACTGCCTTCATCCAGCAAGACTCCACCTCTCAAGGTGCCATGACCTTCCCAAACACATGAGTCTGTGGGGGACACATTTCAAACCATGACACCTAGCATGCATGAGGCCATGAACTTAGTCCCTATCACTGCATGAACTGGATAGTGGTGTATGCCAGTAAAATCAGTATATGGGAGATGATATGGAAGGACCAGAAGGTCAAGGTTATTCTCTGCTCCAGCCTGAGATGCATAAGATTAAGATAAGAAAAAAAAAAGAGAGAGAAGCAAGCATGAAGTCCTGAGTTTGGATCACGAGCACTCAAATTAAAAACTGGGTAGACCACCAGAAACTGATAGCAAGACCCTCTTGCCAAAATCACTACACACATTGATCATAGGACATAGAGAAAACAAATTGGAACTGATCTGGAAGCTTCCCCATTGATGGTCAGCTTTCATAGGATCATAAGTGCTATGGAAGTTGCTGGAAGGAGAGAGCAGTTAACAGTCTCTCCTAGCTATGAAAGCTGCAAGCTACAGTGGTAACCACCCTAGCAAGAGGAGATCATTAGTGTGATAGTGGCATGAATTGGGGTAACCAACAGCTCTCTGACTAGAGTTAGGTTCTGTTCTTTAGCAGGGAATACATTCCTGGTACTGCAAACCAAGTCAAGAATCTGCAGAAGGAGAGACCATAGTCAATAGGGAGGAACAATCTAAGGTTGATATGAACCTGCGTTCTAAACATTTAGCATTATACCCATAGATTAGAAGCAGTCTCAGCACTCAACCCAGAAGCTTCCTTTTGCAATGGGAGGTGTTTGGTTCAGAGAATCACAATTGACTAACGTACAAGAGAATAAGTGATTGTGAACTGCTTAGCCCCAAACAAGACATCCAAGTCACCCTGCAACTCAGGACTCAGGGAACATTATGGAAGAGGCCAAATGGTGTCTTCTCCACATGACAGGACTGTTGCATCTATGAACTCCTTGCACATGTGTCTACTTCCAAGAGGTCTGCACAAGATTTGGCCACCAGGAATGGGAAAAGATCTCAAGAGGTGCCATATCCTCTTCAGAGACTAATGACACTTGATATCAGAGAGAGGAGATACTTTTTCCAATGGTATGCCCATTGGTGTAATGTCCTTCCTCCAGCAAATGCATACTATTAACAGTTACTCAGTGGACTTATTGGACCAAATGAACTATAGGACACAAGAGTAGGAGAGAGATTGGTGAGAAAGAAGAAAGTTTGTAGTGGGAAAATGTAGGGGATTGGGTTGGATAATGGGTGAAAAATGACATGAATTCACTCCATTCATGTATAAATACTAAATGAATATTTTAAAAATTATATTGATGCTCAATGTCTAAGAGAGGAAAAGCTGGGTACAGTAGTATATGCCTGTAATTCCAGTGCAGGGGAGTCAGAGACAGTAGAACCCCTGGGGTTTACTGGTGAGCCAGCTAGCTGAATTAGTGACCTTCAGGTCCCTCTCTCAAAAAAATAAGGTAGGTTGCAATTGACGAAGATTCCAGCATTGATTTCTGACTTTCACATATATGTAGGTAATTGCAACTCCATATACAAATGCATGCACACACACTCAATATCTGATGAATATTTAGGCTTATAGCTCATTTTGGTCCTATCTAAACAGTTGTCAAGTTCTGTCTTCAATATTCATTTATTTGAGTTGATAAATGGAAAAAATAAAATTTTTTGCATAACAAAATTTGTTGTATTATTTAAGCTCCCTTGGGATCTCTAAAATAAGTTTTCTTCCAACTAACTTACAAGTATTATTTATGATCTTTTCTGAGAACAATTCTTGTGAAAAATTGGAGACCTTCAGTCATCTGATCCCTCTCAAAACTTCATGGAAGCAGATACCTATAAACTAGAAAGTCTACTATTTGAGAAAAAAATAGAAAAGTTGACCCTTAGATTCTTTTGTCCCCAAACTCTTAATGTAATTACTGTAGGTTTCCTGTAATGTACACTGAAGACATGATTTCAGTGAAAAGAAAACTTGATCTTAGAGCTACACTTGAGCATGTAGTTTTCAGCAATTATGTATTCATTTAGAAATGGATGTACTGTATCTAAACCATCTCCCATCCCAAGACTCAGGGAATCTTTCAGAAGAGGCTATAAGAATGTAAGAGCCAGAGGACAAGAGGTAAATGCAATGAAGTCTACTTCCACTAACTCAACAATAGCTGGCTTAATATTTTATCATGCAACTAGAAAGATCCCATGAGATATGATACTATCCTGAGAGATTGTATGGTATTGGTGGTGGGTAAGAGAGAAGGGAAGCCTCTGTATGGTTTACTGAGCAAAAGGCCTTTCACCCTGACAGGTACCCAAGCACTAGCTAATGCAGGCATCCTATGTGGGACCCAGTGAAATGTGGGGATGGAAGGAAACCAGCTGGAGGGGAGAATGGATGGATGGAGTGGGATGGAATAAGGGGAGAGTATAGCAGGTGATGAAAACACACCAGCTTATTATTAATATAAGTTGAAAAATATATAAAATTATTTTTAAAAGAAATGTATGCCTGGAATACTTTATGTTCTAATAGAGAATAATTTTAGTGGTAATTTGCAATTAGCAGTAATTTTATATGTATTTATTCAGGAGTTAAATTTAAATTTCCTGTCCTAAAATATTATCAGGACATTTTCATCAGGTTGGCTTAGAATCCCGACTAAGGCTTTAATTTTTGAAATATCTCTTATGCATAAAAAATTTTTGTAATCAGGTCATATAAGGATGTTAGCAGAGATTTCTTAAAATTGCAAATTTGGTTACTGTTTCCAAGCACACTTGGATACAAATTTATATATATACATGTGCCAATGCAAAAATAAACCTTATGTCCATTTGTATTTTCTCTGAGTTTCCAGATCAAGTAAGTGGTCTCCCCTGCATATGAGATGGCAGGTGAAAGTAGCTTCAGGTGAACCCCTAAACCCAACTTCAATTTCTTTCAAACTGTGTCCCATTAAATGCCCAATTAATTTAAATGGATAGACTGTAAATACAATGATGCACATGATTATCACCTAATTAGCACTGGCCCACACTATGATGTGCTCATTAGTAAGTTGTATGGTGTCCTAAATCTCTTAATGAGTAATCAGGGTGCACATGATTGGCATAAGTAGTTGCCTGGGTGCATCTACTCAGCTCAGTAAATCAGAGTTGGGACAAAATGTGCTGTGTGAAAACGAAGAGGACTACATAGCCATCTGGTAAATTGAGTTTCCTCCTTTCTCTAATTTGAGTACAATCCCTACTCTCAAACATAAGGAGATGAATTCAGTATCAACAGAATAGTCACTGATAGAAAAATGTTCATTCGAGGTAACACAGAAGAAAGTGTCTTTGATTGCCACGGAAATACACAAAACTTTTGTGTTTGATATGGATTTCTGAAACATAAAGTATAAACTCAGAGTAAAAATAAACAATATCTTAAAATTTTCCTGAAATTTGAAAATTCAGATAATCATTTCAGGATGACTATAGCACATTTTATTATATTAGAAAGTATCTTGCTGTTATAATTTTTGCATACTATGGTGAAATCAGTAGGCTGCTGGGGAGGAATGCAGTGTAAGCTGTATTTATTGTCATGTGTATGAGAGGCCACTATGGCAGGTGCTGCTGATTGACTTCCAGTCCTATTCCACCTTTTTTCTTTGTCTTCCTCTGTTATAAAAGCTGGAAAATGTTTATCTTTTCAGACTCCCTTTCAGCTAGAGGAGGTCAAGCTTATGAAACATAGGCACAAGATTTTGTGTGGACTCTCCCTTCCTTTCCTGCATAAAGTCTACATACAAATAAACAAAAATATCCTTCTTGCCTGGATGCAGAGAGTCATACTGTGATCATCTGGACAAAGACTGCATACCATGATGGCAGGAAGACAGCCTGATTCCTGGACAGTCCACATCTGGTCTAGTGCACACTAACGCTGGCTGCTTACTTCAGTCAGCTTGTTATAAGACAAAAAGACATCTTCACATAACCCACTGAAGTAGTTTGTTGTAGGAGTTGATGAGCAGTTAATGCAATCCTATAAGATAGACAGATTTTTATAGTAAGAATATTGTGCTTAAGTGGACTTCAGATGTGACCTTTTCTAAAAAACAGATTTTTGTTTTGTGTTTTTTATATATATGGAAAGTCTTGCTATTTGGTGAAGGCTGACCTGGAACTTTTTTAGTAGCCCAGGCTGATATAAAACTCATGATCTTTTTCCCTCAGCCTCTCAAAGTTATTTATTTAAAGGAGGAATAGTTCCACTTCTTTTCAAATATCATTACTATGGAAAGAATTAGGGAATCCTCTTAGCTCATCCTAGTGATTTTTCAGGACTATTTCACCATCCGTGTTTTACATAAAGGAAACTGCTAATTAGGCACTTCACATGGTACATCAAAATTGTGATGATTGCACTTTCTACTCATATGATAAACAGGGTCGGACAGGAACAATTTGGATTCCACCAGCAGGCTATAAACTGTTAAAAAGAAAACACATGAAGGAGAGGATGGATTTGAAAAGGAAACAGGCTAGAAAAGATGGGAAATCATGTTGCCAGTTAATTTATGGTCTCAATTTTATTCTCACAAGTCTGTGTGCAGAGGTAACCCTGGTCTATGCAGAGCTGCAGCAGAAAGTCTGAAACCAATAAAACTTCCTCAGGGCACAGCAAATGAATATATCCTTGCATGTCTCGCACCTAAAGGCATTAGAGAAGCCCAAATTGAGCCTAAGGTGATCTCAAGCTGTTTCTAAAACAGTTTTCTGATTTTTATTTTTTATGGTCATCTTCAAGTATCTTGGCATCATATTATTTTTTGGCAAAATTATGTTGCACTCAAGCAGCAATTTTCAACAACATGAAACACTGAAGAAACAACTTTGTCTTTATGTCTTTGAAAGGTCCATAATTGGTTCACAGCAAAAGTACTAGAATACTCTTTCAAGATCATAGTCACTTTCCTCATGAAGCACAGCCAAACACCTCCAACCCCATGTATCACAAAAAAGTTCTACTCTTTTTGCCCAACCTGTCATTTTCTATGTCTACTTTTCCAGAAAGAATTTACATTTTAGAATGTGAAGGGAGAGGAAAAAGAATTGGTAATTTAATTATAGGAACCCTTTTGCACAATAGGTGAGTGGGAAGTCAGTGAATATTCTCATGTTAATAGTCTTGCTTCATTATATCAATTGAATTACTTCATATCTCCATGTCTCTTTTTTTCATATCTATAAAATTTGAATTATGATTGCTATAGAATATTTTAAAGGCCAAACTGTATTTTATAGGTCCAAAATTGTTTCATGAAAGACTAAATTTCAAATTCCTTTTCAGAATTTATAGCCTTGTTCATCTCATGTAAGTGAAATTAAAGCAATACCTATGAAATACATTGGTCATGATCTTACCTTTCTTAAAAAAATGAACAAGCAATATCTCAAATAGTCTTCCAGTAAGACAGTGTTTCATTAAGAGAAAACAAAGGAGAGGATTTAGGGGAAGAATGTTATGGGGTAGACATGAAATGTCCCCTCACAGGCTCATGAGTTTGAACACTTGTTACCTAGTTTGTGGTGCTCTTTTGGGAAATTGTGGAACCTTTAGGAGATGGGTCCTATCTAGAAAAAGTGTGTCATAGTTAGGCGCAGGTGTCATCTTGACAGTTGAGGGTTTGAGCTCTGGGCACATTTGTGGAGAATTAGTGGTTGGGTTAAGCCCAGAGCAAACCTGCAGGAGATTGTCTGGCTGATGGGGAAGGCCCAGGTGGGTGGAGGATTAGGCCCTGGAATAAAATACAGTGAGCTGGTTTGGAGAGTTGGCATCCTTGTATGCACTTGGCCAGCATGCTGGTCTGTCAAGTAAGGATTATTCCTCTCTAGGCCATTCTGTAGAGATGGTGTGGCCAGTTCCCTCAGCCTTGGTGTTGATGCATGCTCTCCCATCAAGTTGGACTAACCAGTAATCATAAGAGAAAATAAGCCCCTTGTTCCCTTAAGCCATTTGATTGTCATTTATCAGCAACCATGCAGGCTGACTGCAACAAAGTGGGTGACTGAGGAAGAGTATTTTAAAGTTTATAACTAGGCCCCACTTCCTATCACTTCCCTGCTTCCTGTTCCATAGAGATGTGATGTCACAGCTGCCACAAGCCCTCCCTGTCTTGGAGCTGCCTGCTGCCATACCTTCTCCACCATGATGGACTGTATCTCTTTAAATCCTGAGCTAAACAAACTGCTTTTCCCTTAAGTTGCTTCTCAGGTATTTGGGTACAGTGAAAACTAACTAATGAAGAGAGCAATCTATAGCATATTTGACTGAAGGAGACTCTATGTCATAGGTGGAATAAATGTTCCATTTTTAGTATGCTACATGCATGCCTCTTGTAATTATTAAACTAAAGCCATCAATTCAAATAGCCTCTAAGAGTGAGAAGATTCAAAAGATTAATAAATGACACCACCTCATCTTCAGAATGGAATCATTGGCTAAAGCAGCAAAGACAAGAGGAAGGAAGAAAGGTTACAAACACTATCTCAGTTTTTGGCATCCTTGGGGTCCACAGTGATAGTTCAATACCAGACTATAATGTAAGACCAGAGACTCTAGTCCACAGTGTGACTGATAGTCCATGAAGTCCTTTGCATATCTGCTATCTGTGGATTTGCTGGTACTTACCTCACCCACTGCATTCTAATGCTCTTTGTTATCTCCCATTGAGTTGTGACAGAACCTCTTCATTGGACAAATGAAACAGAATCAACATTTCTAAGATAAGAGGATGTTATACACAGTAACACTGTCAGATTGACAGAATATTATTTTATTAAGTCAATACAGTCCTTAGAGAGGATGACGACAAGGAACTCACAATTTTTTTCATTAAAAAAATTGGTACAAGACACAGTTTGGGATAATTATGAAGGCCTTTAATGTTGATTTACTAATCTGGAGGGTAAGGCAGTGTCCAAGAAAAGCAGTAATGGTTGACTGCAATGCCCACCTTTAGAAAACTCTGTCCAATCAAGGATTGGTGTATAGGTTTGGAAAAACCACCTGGGCAATACTGTTCATAAAACAAAGCTGAGATCCTAGAATGCCAATTTTTGCAATAGCAATGAGAATATATATGGTTTGATCAATAATGCTCTAGGGTAGGCAAAAGTAGGAAGAGGGAAAAATCAGGATTAGAATTCTTTCTCAGGAACACATTTCACCTGCTCATCCTTCATGGCACTCAGAAGACTCTAGGGTTCCACCATGGAGTTCACCCTTCAACTAGCCCAGCATCAGAAATGGGGTGATCTGCAGCCAGAGGCAGCCACAATCACCACCATTCACTCATCCATTTCCTCACATCCTGGCAACTCTTTCAGGGGAAATATCACAGTTTTGAACTGAAAAGAGATTCTCTTCAGAAACCACATGGCAAAATGTTGAAGGTAAAGAAAAGATCCTAAGAATTAAAAACTATAACAGTAGACAATTAATTGGCTGCACACTAACCTTTATAACCTCAATCTTTGAATTTCCTCACTCTTTTCAAGTACTCACTTTTGTGCTGCCAAAGGAAATGAGATGTGATTTCTTCTAAGCCATTACTGTAATCTCCATCAAAAGATAACAAAGAAAGTAATTAGTACTCTACACCAAACCAGTCTCAAATTCGACATAAACTGCATTTGTCCTTTGCAGAGCTGGAAATGAAGCACTTTTAATTCTTAGATTTTTTCTCATGAGTTGTCACAGGATTGAGATTTCTGGAGTTGCCAGACCTTTTCTACTGTTAAATTCCTTTTAATAGAAAACAAAGTAAAGACTTAAAAATAATTAACAAGTGACACATCTCATTTTCAGAGTAGAATCAGACAAAGCGTTGAAGACGAGGGAGGGGAAAAGGTTATGAATATCATTTCAGTTTCTGGCAATACTGGAGTTCAAGATGAATATCCAGGACCCATTTGTAATTTTTACGAAGTGACTAAGACAGGGCACTGATTAAGGTAATATATTCAGAACAGCTCAACATTAGAGATGCTTTTGTGAATCACTTGTGAATATCTACAGAAGCATTGATGTTAGTATATTAAACCCAGAAAAGCAGGAAGACTTGGTCAGAAAGTCACCTGGCCATCTAAAATGGGGCCATGAATAGTGGGTAAAGCTCCACCTAGTTTTGTGACCATTAGGATTCCAGGACATAGGCAGAAAAGATGAATACAGACTCCTGATTTGACACAGTAAAGGTGAATTCAGGGAGATCAAGGTGGCTAGTGTTCACAGTGGAGCCAAGGAAAAATAGGTAGCAAGGGGAGAGAATCCTGCATTTGCAGAAGTTCCTCTGGAAAGCAAAGCAGAGTTTACTGTGCTTACAGCAGACTTTTGTTACATTACAGGAATGTGGGATAGGGAACGATAAAACTTTTGTTTGCTTTTAAGGGAAAGCACTGTGGGATTGGAATGTTAGTATATTAAACCCAGAAAAGCAGGAAGACTTGGTCAGAAAGTCACCTGGCCATCTAAAATGGGGCCATGAATAGTGGGTAAAGCACCCACTTTAATACCCAGTTAAATAGGTACTAGACACACAAATTACCCAAGAAGAAATGAAGTTTAATAATGTACTTCCTCAGTTGCAGTAACTAAACTTTCAGACCTATGTATTTCCATTGACAGTGGTTACTAAACTGGACAGCAAAGATATAAAACATCTCCATCATTGTAAAAAGTTTAATTTGAAACCGCATGAAAAATAGTTTGAATGTGCTTAATAATGAGTCTTAGTTTTTGGTGCATGTATACATGTATGGTATGTGTGTTTGCAAGTGCGGAGTGCTACGTATAAGTGCACACGTATGCTTGTGGGTAGAGACTGAGGTTGGCATTGGGTGTCTCTCTAGTCATTCTCTGCCTTATATACTGGGATTCAGTTAGTCTCACTAGCCAGTTTGCTCTCTACCTTCAAGTGCTGGAATAACAGGGGTCACCCAGGAATTATATAGGCCTGAAATTCTAGTCCTCATGCTTATGCAGCAAGTGCTGTAACCCCTAAGCCAACTCCCCAGTTCCTGAATCATGCTTTGTCAAGTAATTTAAAAAAAAATTCTCTTCTAAGAAGAATTTTATGTATGAGAAAAAGTCCATTTGTTCCTAAGTTGTATTTACACATTTTTGAATACAGTAACATGTAGAGTCATAACTTTGAATTTCAAAAAATACCTTATGGCATTTTAAAGCCCTACGAATTGTGGAGAAATGCAGACGAAACACCAATGTAACATTCCAAGGGCAGACGTGCGATCGACATGCCATCAAAAGTAAGTGATGCAACACTCTTCTTACCATCTAGATTCACAATAATAAATTCTTTGCATTTCTTCTCAAATGCATGTGTGACTGGCAGCTTCTCAAGCAGTTGTCTAGATTTTGTCAACCTGACATCTCCCGATACTGACATTTTTCTCTGAATATGCAGATGTGGAGACATTTTGAATAGGTGGCTGTAGCAGTCATGAGTCAAATGAGCTCAATTTTGCTTACTTCTGGCAAATAAATTGGAGGCAGAACAGTCTTCTCCATCATTATTAAAACCAGGCATTTTCTCCAAGGGTGTGCAGAGCCGCTCCTCTGCTGCCTAAGCGGTTTCAATCACAAAAGCTATTTGTCACAAAGAGACTGCAAGTAGCGTAGAAAGAAAAATCTCCACACCAGGGACTGAGGCAGATAGGGTAGAGTTTTTGGAGATGAATTATAGAAAATGAGCCTGTGCCGCAGCCCATTCCCCCTCTGAGGATCACGTGTCATCTGAATGACAGCTGCGTGCAGTGGCTTCTGCGAGAGCCTATGGGGGATTAAAAGGCAAGCATTACAGCGGAACTCTCCAGCTGTGAATGACCCAGACTCCTCAGGCTCAGATTGTACTGGGAAGGAAGCTTCTTCAAGATGAACATTACTGATGGCACAGAAAACTCTGAAAGGGGCACACAGGGAATGAGACCTCTGACATGTGAAGGCAATGTGAGGAGACAGAACATCACACCCTGTTAAAAGGCTGAAGTGGCCTTCTACAGGTGCAATGTGGACAGACACTGAAGAAATGAAGAACCATCTTCTTCAACCCTGTTGTCTTATCAGCATAAGACTAGTTTATTATTAAGAAAAAAAAATCTTACTTTGCCCTTCAGTTTTTTGCTTTTAACAATCAATTATGTTTCCAAAAGAAAGCCATTAAATGTGTTTAGTAAAAGCAACAGCATATTCTCTATAAATACATTTGGCAGGCTGGAGAGATGACTCAGGGGTTAAGGTTGCCTTAAAAGCTGAAAGGCCGTGAAATAGGATCCCAGGTCCCACATAAAAACATCAGGCAGAATGGAGGTGGCCTGCCTTTCCGGCCCTGGTGGGCAGAGCCTGGGAAATCCCAGCACAAAGCAAAAAGGAATTAGGAACAATCCAGAATTATTCCTTAAATCACCTTGGGCCCCCACAGGGACACACACATACACACACACACACACACACACACACACACACACACACAAAATAAATGAAGTTTAAAAAAAAAGAAAAATACACTCGGAAAGAGGCCAATAATTATTTTTTAGAGATACTGTTTTCTACAACTTTCCATTCAATTGTTAGGTTTTCATAAATATTTATGGGCTATTTAATGTATCATTTCCTAAAATAATTCAGGCACAGATGTTCTTGAGAGCAAAACAGTGCAGTGCATTATGGGCCTTCAACATGAAACAAAATCAGGCTCAAGATCTTTGAACTTAATCATAATGGTGGAGTTATCAACTTAAACTCCAGAATTTCAGTCAGGAAGACAATAGCCCTTAGCCCTTACTAAGAAATTGTTGGTGAACATTAACAGCCCATAATTAATAATTTTTTGGACTGAGGCTGTAGGTTTTCATCACAGTTCAGCATACAGAGAGATCAGTCCAGTTGACTTAGACTGGAGTTTTCTGGGTTAGAGTAATTTGATTTCCTCAGTTTTGAGAAGTTAATTCCTAAAAAATTGACCATAAATATGTCATAGTGAAGAGATAAAACTTTCTGGTAAATAATACTCCAGAAGATCGTCTTCAACAGGATTTATTAAAATATAAACAAAAACTACTATGAAAGTACCAGGAGCTTGGTCTGCTTATTTTCACTGGATGCACTTGTATAGCCATATATACAGCCATTGCTGGCCCTCAAAAGACCCTGTATTCAGGACGCAAGTCAAATGGGACATGGTTGCTGGTATGCATGACAATCACAGAATCCAAGCGTCAGCATTTACTCTTACTGTGTTTTTTTCTTCTTAAAAATGAAGAAGTAAAACAGAGCATCATGAAATGTGGGTTCTAATTCTTGTCCTTATATAACATCTTTCCAGGAGGGTTGTCTGACTTGAATGGACTTCCATGTCCTTATCTGAACATTGAGAGGATCGGGTTTGACTATGATCACCCCTTAAACTTCCCACACAAACCAGAAGCAGCCAGACCTTAAGAGGCAAGCACATCTGACCTTCCTGTCCTACTGAAATTCACAGGAGAGCTCTCCCTGCCACCGGAGCGACTGCCATTCCTCCCCAGTCAGTTGTCTCTAGATGGGCAATGCCAACCTGTGTTGCCATGTTGTTAGGTTTTCCAAGAAAACACAGCACTTAACATTTTGGGTCAAACACTGCTTTTTAAATGCTGGCAACTAGTAACAATTTAAAGTTTAAAAAGGTCACTGGGAAGATGGAACTAAACCTATGCATGAGTGGGGTAGTTTCTATGGCTACCGAATTGTGATCTCTGCTGAGACGTTCACACAGTTTCTCTGCTCTGCGGTTCTACAGAGGAATGCAGGAGAAGGGTGACCCGGAGAGCATGAAGGACTAAAGATATAACTCTATTTAAGCTTCTTCTCCTCCTCTCTGCTTGGTCTCATTAGCGTATGTATACAGTAGGGAATCAGAGCCACCACCGTCAGTGGAATTGATGCACTCTTACAGAAAGACAAGACATAGAATAAGTGCTCTGTGTGAGTCGGGATCTTGATGAAGTGGTACAGCTGCAATGTGGTCAATGAGATTGTGGCACAGAGCAAGCGGAAGCTCAGTTTGTAGCCATTTTTCCCTCGACAGCTCAGAAGGAACATTTCGGAGTTGATTGCAAAACCCAAGCCAAAGAGGGCCCCAAGATTTCTCACAAGTCCTGCAAAAGGTGTGGTGTCAATGTGGATCCAGTCCGGGTTGGCGCACCACTTTTTGGCTATGGGGACAGACCACAGTAGGTCAATGTGGAGCAGTCTGAGGAGCAGGTAAAAACCAAGTGCAAACAGGAAGAGGAAGAGGTTGGTCTTCAGGTATATCCTCAGGCTGGCTGTGTGGATTCCTGGAGTGTGTTCAAAGGCCTCTGCCACCAGCATCCCTGGCGATTGGAAAGAGACACTGACCATGACTATGTGCCCTGCGGACCCTCAGGAATCATTCCTACCGGCAATGGGGAGGACTTCAGACACTCACGTCCTGGCAATTTCCCAGCTCATGTTTTAGACATTAACTGAAAACATAGGTTTTCCCCCATAGCCTTTTTTTTTTTTACTTTTATTTATTCATTCATTGTGTGTGTGTGTGTGTGTGCGCGTGTGCGTGCGTGTATTCTTGTGGAGGTTCAAGGATGACTTCAGGAATCATCTTGGATTGTTTCTACCTCCTTTTTTTTTTTTCCACTCTGGGATTTCTCAGGTTTCGCCCACCAGGGCCCTATAGTCTTTTAACTAACTGTATTGGCCCAGAAAGATCAGCCAGGATTTGTAAGGCACAACCCTAATCTAGATGCTTGTAATTCATATCTGAGTTACTGCAACTAGTTAGCTTCAGGGGCCTTTGGAAGATCCCTGGAGTTAAAACACTAGAAGCTCAGTTGTGATGAACACTTCTGGTCCAGGGATGCAAAGGAGCTGCGGGTGTGAAATTCAGCCATGCAACAATCATGGCAGTTACCTCAGAATGTCTTGGTTGCAGGCTGCAGAGTCATTACAAAGTGTTTCCAAACGAGGCAGGAGCACAGTGTCTGAAGTGAAGGGAGACTGACTTTCTTTTGTCATCACGGCAAAGTCTGTCTGACCGTGTGGTCATTCATTTACACCAGCGAGCGACACTGTGCCAGCATGCGCACAGAAGCTTATTAGAGATGTGTATAACCACGTATGCTCCCAGGGTGCCATTTAGTTTTAGAGACCTGGCAGAGCTACCTCTGAAATTGGAAGACTCATTATCAAGGAGAACCTTACCCTCTAGGACTAGTGAAGCCGAGTTTTGAAATGACAGGACTAAAGAGGCCACATTTACCTCCAATCACTCCAAGAATAACTTGATGAGGAAAATGTGTTGCTATGAATACTCTGGAGATACAGACACTGATTTGAATCAACCAAAAAAGGCTCCAAAGAAATGACCAGGTCAGCCTGTGATAAAAGAACAGATACAAGTAGAAAACACAAAGAAATCGCATCACTTGTAAAGTTAGGTGGATGACATCACATGTTCCTTCTTAGAGGAATCATCTGCGTGTGGAGCAATATGATTCTTAAGTCTTTTTCTTTTTCAGAATGTTTTCACATGCTCTATAGGGTTGGGACTGAAGCTCAGTGAACGAGGGCTTGCCTGCCTAGCATGCAGGAAGCCCTAGGTTCAATGCCTATGCTGCCAGAAAAAAGAAGAAAAAGAGGCCTACACATTGTTCAAAGTGTCAAATTTAATCAGAGCTATCATCTGACGTTTTAAAATGAAGGCATTTTGATATTCTTGAAATGAGGAAAATTGCTTTAATGGAGAAATGGGAAATTCAAATTGGGAGACTTACTAATATCCAGAATATTTAAGAATCAAACATATTTTTTTCATTCTCTGTCATTTGTGGTTTTTTTTAAATCCTTCTCTCTCAGTCTTTCTTTGAAGAAAGCATCCTGGAGAGGCATCTCCCCACTTAGATGCGTCTCTGCACTTGAGAGCATTTCACCCCAAACAGGTTCACAGGCTTCTAAGAGTCCTGGCTCCTAACCGACAAGGGGATATGCTGTTCTCTTTTCAATAAGAAGCAGATACATGCAAAAAGAATCTTGTAAAAACATTAGAAATCCATGTATCCACCCCAGTCTCACCAAGGCCAACCCTGGCAACTGGTAAACCAGCTTCTTCTTTGGGAAGTACACAGCTCCATTTATGGCCTCAGCATTGAGTCCCCTGAGCACTCTCTGGAGACCCCACCCCTACCCCTCCAGACGTCCAGCAATGTGGTCACTCGTGGCCTGGCTCTGGAAGCTAAGGAATCAGCCAGTCAACCACCAGATCAGACCAGCACCAAGACCCAGTCCTGATCTGGCAGAACTACTAGGCCAGCCTTCCAAGCCCTAGTCATCTCCTCTCCCTGAAAGTGCAAGCTCCAGCAGGCAGCAGAAGTTGCTGGAAAGAGCCCCACTACACACAACTTCCCTGACCCAGTAACTGTGCCTTGCACCAAGCAGAAAATAAACTTCAACTGGCTCTCCTCCCCAAAACGAGACAAACAAAAAATTAAAAGGAATATAAGAAAAAAAATTTTAGTAGAAACATAATTTTCTTGGTTTGTTAGTTAGAAAGAGGAATGGAGTGCATGATTTAGCTTGCAAATTTTTCTGCATGTGCATGTGTGTGTGGTGTGCATGCTTGCATGTGTGGGGGCACATGTTTGAATGGTGAGTGTGCATGTGTGCGTAAGCCAAGAGTTGATGTTGAGTGTCTAACTTCATTGTTCTTCACTTTATCACCCAGGCAGGGTCTCCCAATGAACCCAGATCTAACAGATTCAGCTAGTTGAACTAGTCAACTTGCTCTGGGGATCCCCTGTCTCTGATTACTGCATCCGCCAGGCTCTTTAAGGAATTTTGTGCTCTGGTCCTCAGATTTGCACAGCAAACATGTGACCACTGAGCCGCTTCTCCACAACATTTTTTTTATTTTATAAATTTTAGATAATGACATATAGCATATACCACATTTCAAAAGTTGATCTATCTTCAAATGTTAGGGTTGCTTTAATGATTGCTACAGGATTTGAAAGGAAAGAGAAGAGAGCATCTTAATTCCTACAAATTGTGAGTGTTCTCTGTCTTTCAAAACATAAAGAATTTTGCTATCGTTTAGTATATTAATATTCAAATCTGTTTGCCTTCAGAATGTTTTTCATTAAAAAGATGGCTTAGACTTTCAAACTAGAATATATGTTAGTGATCCTAAAAGCAGCAGGTATTCAAAAAGAAAGTCTCATTTTACTAAGTAAATTGATGCTTTCAAGAGCAGTGATGATTCTTAAAACTTCCAGTTAAGCAGGAGGCAAGGGGGAATCATGCAAAACTATTTCCTTATGCAATTTTAGATGGCTTATTTATGAGTTACCAAAATAATAATTGAATTTTGGAAACCCAAAGGCACATTTAGCAAACCATTAATCAGATAAACATTTTCAACTCAATTATCGAAGTGGCAATAGCTGTGAGCTAATTAGGACATTATTATCTTAAAGCAAAATATTCATTTTCCACTCATTCTGCTACTCTGCTGTGATGGAACAGAATAAGTACATTTCATCAAACAACTGAAAATACATTAAAATTAGTCTTTAGAAATGTCTTTCTGTATTTAAAACTGTCATGCCAATGTACCGAAACTGGAGCCAGGCTGACCTGTGCAGGACAATAGAGATCCTGTCCATCCGACTGACGGTGTGGCTCAGGGCAGCTGTCACCATGACATACCAGACACATGATGAGCCCATTGCGTGGCCAGATGGACTTCCTGCAGCAAGCAACATTCATTCAAAAGGTGGTTAATTAAGTGTCAGGATCAGAAAAGGACCATGGGGATGGATATTTGCCATGAACATTACAAATAACTCGGGGGAGAAAACCATAAAGCCTAGGCTGTATGTACTGTATAGAAGCAGCTAAAACTAAAAAGAGTCAAATTAAGCTTCAAATGTATCATTTCAAAAAACAAGTTTTCAGAGTGAGAGGGAGAGAGAGAGAAACAGGAAGCTACTGGAAATCTTGGATTTTTTCTCTCTTTTGATTGTCAAAACAGTCCATTCCTTGGATATTCTCCATAATATGAATAGTAATGATTAGAGCTAAAATTGTTGTGTCAAATACAGTTAATGTGGCTATTCAGACAGTTTTTCATGACTTGATAAATAGCGAAGCCATGAAAAGTCCAGTTTCTGTTTATCATGAACTTACAATGTACATAATCAGCCATACTTTCACCTAATTCTACCAAGGTTTCAGAGATTAAAAAGGTGCATTTTATATTTTAAACAATAGGACCAGCAAGATGACTCATGGTTTAAGTCAATCACTGGAACCCACAAAGTAGAAGGAAAGGACTGATTTTAGAAAGTTTTTCTCTGACTGCCACCTCATCTCAATCTCTCTATCTTTATCTCTCTTTCTCTGCCCCCCAACTCTCTCAAGTACATTTAACTAAAAAACACTTTTCCTCTGTTTGTTCAGCTGATTGAATTCTAAAGATCAGTATATTAAAGCATAATTCAGAGCTTGGGCAGTTGTACAAAAATCTACCATAATATCATTCATTCTTCAAGCATAATTGTTCTCAACAAGAAAATTAAAGTGCTTATCCTGGATCTTGAGTCCGTTTATCTTCCTTGAGTTGTAAGTCCACAATCTAAAGGCTTTTGCTGCTAGGCTGAGGTTTACTGACTGGCTTACGATTGGTGAGTGCAAGTCACTGCCTGCTTGTTCATGATGTAGCCTTGGCATTGGGGCGCTTTCCCAAGTCATGGAGGATCTGCAAGTCTATAAAGGGGTCATTAATCTTGGCAGGAAATGAGTGTGGCCAAGTGGTTTTTCTACTACAAGAATGTCTTTTCCCCATGCTACTGGTTTTATTTCTAATCACTTTACTTGTCCCTGAGTTTTGTCTTTTGATTTCACTTGCCCCAGTGAACATTCATCCAGATTAAATCCTAGAGTATCTTTGAAAAGCAAAACAACAGTCACTATTTTGTTTAACATAGACACACCTGTTTTTATGAGTATTTTTTCTCTCCCCTACCCATGAAAATATTTCATAGGATAGAATAAATCCTCAAAAGTTCTGTGATAGATCAAAAATAGCATTTCAGTCATCTTCAAGGTTATCCGTTGAAGCTTTTAACACATACTGTTTCCCAAAGATAAAATACACTAATCTCTATGCAATAGGACACAATCTAGACAGCAAGAATTAATTGTATATTATGAATGATGTGACAGATGTATGCATACTTGTATGGAACAGTAAACAAAAAGACATCTAGAGAACTCATTAGGAATTTGTATATTGAGGGTTTGTTTCCAAGGACTATCTAATGGCAAGAATTTTAGCCATGTAACAAACTATAATGTGATACAATGCAACACATTTACACAACTTTTCCTTTACATATATTTAAAGACTTTTTACATTCATAAATACAGCCTCCACAGACTCTTGTAATTAAAAAGGAAGTATCACAAGAATACTTACACACACACACATACTAGAGAGAAAAAGAAAATTATTGTTCTAAGGTTAGAGACAGTTTTTACTGGCAGTAATACTGGGGGAGGACTTTAATTTTCTTACAAAACATTATTTTTCCATCGTTTATGAGATTCTCAGAAGACCTATAAAGTGAAGTTGCTCAGTAGCAGATAAATCAACACTCTAGGATCTTAATATAGTTGTTTGGAAATGTGTTCTAGATATTTTTCATTTGTGTTCACATCAAGCCACTACATTTCTACAAAAAATGAATACCCAGATATAAAATGATTTAAGAATTACTCTATTGACCTAACAAAATACAATTTAGTGATAACATTTCTTTTTTTTCTCATTAGCAATCTTGATGCTTATCAATTATTGGCACCATCACCTGTGAAATTTTCTTTGACATCCCACTTATCATATATGTTTTTTTGGATGATAATTATACATATAAACTCTCAGTTGGAATAGCTTCAGTAACTTGAGCCTACTTAGATTGCTTACCTGGGCCCGTTTCACATGTAGTAGGAAATTGTTCAAGACATGGGCTTGAATGATTTGGGTATACCTGAGTTTCTTGGATCCACCAGTAAGGACGATGTCCAAATAATATCCTGTATTAAAGATGCAAATTTCATGTATATTTAAATGTCAAGCTATTAACTAATTGAAGACTGGCTATTCTATCTTTAAAAAGATTCAAGAAGTAAGTCAATAAGAAAAGTTCATAATGAAAACACTGAAAGAAATTTGGGTTCTTCTCTTTCATCATTGTAGATGATGGTAGTATTTGGGACCACCCTTATTCCCTTATCAACAGAGACTTTTTTCCATGTACAGGAAGTACTGAGGGTACTTTGGGTACTTAGCCTGAGAATATTAAAGTAGTCTTCTCAATCACCAATCTATTCATCATTATACTGTTATTTTCTTGATTAATTACAGAATATGTGTTACATGGTTTTATAATCATTGATAATCAATATATGTTTCTATATATTCTATATGTTCTATATATGTTTTAAAATAAATTCAACTTATGAATCTGGTGTTTCAAAGTAACCCAGATATTTAAAAAATTTTTCTGAGCCAAACTATACACTTCTGAAATTTAAGCATTAAGTTAAAGATAACAATTTAAGAAGAACTTTTAGGAACAATAAAACAGAAGTCTTACCATTTAAATATAAGATTGAACCAATCCCCAATAACTGCTACCCATATCATCTTGGTTCCAACTGTTTGATTAAGTTGAAACCAAAGTGGGAAATAAATAGAAAAGATATTCCGGGGGTCTCCAACATTGGACATAAAATTGAGAAAATCATAGTAGGCTCGGTAGTCTTTCTGTAAATGCTGAATAACGAGCACTCCATTCCTATGAAGGAAATCCATCTTGAAAAAGAGGCAACTCTAAACATGAAGAAATTGGTGCTGTGGTGCTCTGAGCTCTGTTTTTATATAGCACTCTTGTGGTGTGTCAAGACATTACTGTGACATGTGATGCTGACCATTTGTGAAGCAAGCATTTGGACCCTCCTCCATTGAAAATCTCATCTGTTTGTGATTTTAATTGGTGGAAAAGCGGTGAAGTACATGCTGATCTGGGGCAATTTGAAGAGAAATTTGGATAGATATACAACGAGTTTCTTATGCAACCTCCTTTTTGTGTGAACAGTTGGATTGTGTTTGTTTGAAAATTTTGCACGGTTCATTTCCTTCAGGGGCAGATGTAAGCAATTTCTCTGCTCAGCTAGCAGACTATGCAAACAATTATGGCATGTCAAATAGGCCTTAAAGCCATGCATTTTAATTTAAGATAGATTGTGGCTTTTTATTTTACTGGATCTTTTAGCAATGAAGACTATGCAAGCAGAAAAAAATTTATATGATATGATAGATTATTTTCTGATCAACAAATAGTTCAATATGCCTATATTATAAAGATAAAAATATACATGGAATATAAAGGGAGTACATGAAATCCAGGTGGAAGTTTTCATTTTGACTGTGAGGCAAAAGAGCAGATAGAAATGAAATCCACTGGGGTAATGGAAATGTGTTGGGACTAAGCCTGTCATTTTGCTTCGCTTTTAATTACTTAGAGAATACAATTGAGAGGACTGGAGAGTTGCTCCTGTGACAAAGATAGAAATAGACTACAAAGGACATCCCTTTGATCAGGAAAACAGTTTGTTGAAAATTGCTTAGGAGAAGTAAGTCAGAAGCATCCAGTCAAACATGTAAAATGGAGGATGAACAAAGAACAGCATAGAGACCCTAGTCAGAGAGAGATGCTGGTACTGTCTAGCAGCGTTGGTGAGGAGTCAGTAAAGTGCCACTAGAAGCTGAAGGTGCAACCTGCGACGAGAATGTTATCCTCCCACTCAGACTGCGGTATTTGGTAACCAAAGCCTTTCTGGCTGCATTTGTCTTTGAGGCTTTTCTGGAGAGATTCCATCACTCTACAGTGCCACTGGATCTCCTGACAGTCCCACAGTGCCTATGGATACCTTCCTCTCCTCTGTCATCTCCCCTGGAAGAAATGCATTAGCTAACCATTAAAATCTTTTGGGGCGCTCTAAAAAATGCCATATCTTCATTTCATACAATACCCATTAAGTTCCTGGTGGTGGAATGTAGGCATTGGTGTTATAAAAATATCCCAACTGATTCCAATGCAGAACCTGGGTTTGGAATCATTGTACTGAAGCAATTTATATGAGGCAGTAGTCTTGACGAATCAGGGTGGATGCTTCTGGCTTTATCATTTTGCATATTCAGTTTCCATAATTTCCATAATCTCTTTAATGAGCCATGAGGAAGGACATAATTTTTCTTTATTCTTTTTCTAAGAAGTGTTTGAGCTACATAATTCATAATATTCATTTTCTTCAGAAGTGGCTTGTCCTTAAATCAGGGTATGAATGATATCAAATACATTTTGTCTTACAATTAAAAATTAAACTCCATGCTCATTCAACCCTTCAGAGTCTGTGGATTGTGATGAAGCTGGCGGCACATTAGCTTTTCATCTCCGGTAGTTAATTTAGAAAGACTGTCTGTCTCCAGAGGACTGGACGCCTGTAGATTGTGAGATAATTAACTGAAGCAAAAGCATCCCTGATTTCGTTTTCTGTTTAATAGACTCTGCTGAATCTTTTCTTCCCAACGTAGCTCTCAACAAGTCTTTTTAGGTTTTAGCTTCAATGCACTTTCTCCACATTGCCTTCTTTGACTAGCTCCTTTCCACTCCTCCAACAAATGTTGGTTTTTTTTTTTTTTCTAGGACCTTGTATTGCTTTGTGAAGGCTGGCATGACAGAATCAGACATAATTAGAATTGAGAATATATTTTCTCCTAACTGTGGTGGGTAGAAGTGTGTCAGCATAGTTAGTTTCCTCCGATGCCTTTGCTTGGCTGCTATCTTCCCTGTGTCTTCTCAAGGTCTTCTCTGTGCATGCACCCCTAACATAGGGAAGCCTATCATATTAAATTACAGACAACCTTAATGACTTCACTTTAACTTAATCACCTCTTCAAAGACCTTGTTTCCAAACCCAATCGTATTCTGAGGTACTAGAGCTAAGACTTCAACACATGAATTTTGGGAAGACGTAAGTCAGTCAATTGTAAACTTCTATGTAGTTGATAACTTTGTATTCTTATTACTTGCTTTCTTTCTTTCTCCTGTACTTCAGTATAAGCTCCCCCCCCCAAAAAAAATAGGACTCTCATCTGCGTTGTGTACACAATCCCTAGCCCAAGTCTAGCTAGGGTCTATATTCCATGACTGAAAACCATCACACCTAGAAAATTCATATGAGCCCCTGAGATGGCAGGTTATTGCTGGGAGTTGGAGCAAGTGTTAATAATTTTATGTCATTTCTATTAAAAAGAAGTCCCAAATATCATGGAACCTTTCAATTTTACAAGATTTAGCACTCTGCTTGGACTCACTACAGTTATTCTATAAATGTTTATTGAATGAAATTTATTGAACAAAAATCAATGTGAGTCCTAACTTATGAAGAAGATATATTTTTAAAAGGCTTGTTGTTTGCATAGTCAAACTTCAAAATATGCTTTTGCACAAAGATGTTGTTATAAAATAGCCAGACCAAGAAAGTTTGCTTAAGGTGTAGAAATTAAAATTACAATGTAATAGTGAATATATACATCTGCTTATGTTTAAAGAGAATAGAACAATTAAAAAATTAATCTTCTGAGATTAACATAAGGAAGGGAAGTGAGTAGAATAGAGGGAACAGGAATATAAGCTGGATTTTTTTTCTAATATTATCTGTTTCATAGATTTAACTTTGAAACCATGTAAATATTTTAAATTATTATAAAGCAAAATTAAAATAAAAATGAAATGCATGCAAAACTTAAAAAAAACCAGAATAAACGAAAGCACCTGACTCAGTACTGGTGAAGTATTTTTCAGCACTTATGATTGTTTCGTGGCTTGTTCCTGCTTTGGGAAGCTTTGTTTAAACATTTCCTCACTCCTTGTCATAACCAAATTTCATTTTCAAGTCAACTGGCTAGGCTTAGAATCACTTGGGAAGCACCTCTCTAGGTGTGTCTGTGAGGGTGTTTCCAGAAAGGATTAACTGTAAAAAGATGACCTATTTTGAAGTGAGTGGCATCATTCCATGGTTAACAGGGCCCAGACTACACAAAATGTGAAAAAACCAGAAAGTCGAACAGAACAAACTTGTGTTCTCCTTCCTCTGCTTCCTGACGCATGCATGTGATGTGTGAGCACTCATGGAAAGGACCTGGTCTCACCACCAAGGTGATTACATCCCTAACTCTAAACCAAAGCGAGCCTTTCTTCCCTGAGGTTGCTTCTTGTCAAAAACAATAAGCCACATAGTCCTCCTCAGTTGTCATCTGCCATGAGAGTTTCTGTGGCATAGGGCAGAAGTGCTCTCAGAACCTCTCCTGTAAGGGCCACACCAGGGAAGGACATGCAGGACTTCTAATTTTTTCTAACCCTAATAATCTCTCCAATGACAGAGCCTGCTCCGCAAGCCAGTCATTACAAAGCCAAGCTTGTTAGAGCTCCCAGGGGGCCCCAGGTCACTTTTCCAAATGAGGGGAGACCTGGACCAGGATCCTAAAGATGGTAGACCTACCTCTGTGCTCACTCTCTTGTTGAAGTTCTTTTCCTTGAAGTGTGATCCATGGGTCATCTGCTTCCTACCACCTGCACACAAATTTCAAGGTCTGCTTTAGGACATAGAAACCGGTTCACTGGGAATGAGTTCCAGAAGTGTGAACCTGGAAGTGCGAATCCCAAGACTGTATCTACGTGCCTCATGCTTCACTCTGTTCTAATTCATTCCTCCTTTATACAAAGTGTATTTATCCTGTGCCTCCAAACAGTTGATTTTTTTCTTCTCACGACTTTCTCAATTTCTGTCTCAAGAAAGTTTTCCCTACTTGTCTTATTTGGAATCTGTAGAATTTCTTACTTTCCTTAGGATGGAGACTGTTCAATAATCCCTCCTTTTAGAGTCTCTTTTCTATGCCCTTTGTACAGAGTACAGGGTTAAAAAACCCTCCAAATACTCACTCTAGGTAATATTACTTAACATTCTTGGGCCAAATAATTTGTAAAGATGAAATTCCGCCCTGACTTTTTTTTTTTTTTTTGCTGTGTGAAATTTTTTAATACCTTTTTAATTATTATTTCAGCTCATACAAACTTAATAGGTACACCAGTTCCCTTCCTCCCTCCTCCTCCCCCAGAACCCCCTGCTCCCCCTCCCCTCACCTCTCCCTCTCCATCCCCCAGTGCCTCCTGCCCCAATTCCCAGAGAGTCCTTTCTTGTGCATGCCTGACTCTCCTCTGGACCCTCCTCTCCGATGACCCAGTGGCATTTCCCTGAACCCTTTCCCGTGTTCCCCTTAAGCATAGGAACGCTACTGTGGCTGCCAATCCCTTGCCTCCAAGGATCTTGGTGCCTTTAGCAGATGCTAGACTTTGTGAGGTCAATAGTGTGTTGGACATTGCGCAGGGCATGCAAAGTCCAATTATGATTGCTTCGGCCCTAACTTGTGTGGAGTATCTTGCATATCATTGCTCCTCCCATCCTTTTGCTCTTACACTCTTACTGCCCCCTCTTCCACAAATTTCCCTGAGCTTCAGGATGGGGAGAGATTAGTCTGGCCTAATTCTAGGTGGTTGATATAGAGTCTCTGAAGTTCTGGATTGTGGTTTGTTGATTTTCTTTTGCAGTTTTGCTGCTCCTGCAATGCCCTTCACTCCATCCTGCTGGGCACTGTATGTCACCCCTTGCAGTCCTTGATGGAGGCCTATTTTCTCTACTGTAACATGGTCACTTCTCTCCTTGTTTCTGGTGTGGCCCTCCAACCCCATCTCTCCTGTTCATAATCCTTGCAATTACTGTATTACATAGATTTACCTTTGAGTGTTTCTAGGTGGGCTAGGTGGGTTTGGTACTAGGAGCCACCTATTAGGGAGTACATACGGCGCTTAATTTTCTGGGTTTGGGATACTTCACTTAATATAATTGTTTCTAATGACATCCATTTCCCCGCAAATTCCAGTAATTCATCATTTTTGATCTGCCTTGACTCTTTTATTTTTGTTTGTTTTATGAGACAGGGTTTTGTTCTGGAGTCCGGGCTGGGCTTGAATCCATGATCCTTTCATTTTTCTCTTTGCATGGGCTGGGATAACACCTGGATCTAACTCTGATTGTTGATCAGAATAGAAGTAGGGCACAGGGATAAAACTACTCTTTTAAAAATCTTTTTTTTAATTTTTTTTATTATTATTATTTATTCAACTGTGCGTGTGTATGTGCGTGCGCGTGTGTGTGTGTCTGTGTATGTGTAGAACCACGGACGAATTCGCGAACCACCATGGACGCCTCCACCTCCTTTTGCCCCGGGATTCACAGGCTCCGCCTACCAGGACCAGAAGCGCAGGCCGTCCCCGCTTCCGCTTGGCGTCTATACATGGGATCTGGGATCCGAACTCAGGACCTTCTGCCTGCAAGGCAGAGGCTTAACCCCTGAGCCACCTCTCCAGCCCCCAAAACTACTCTTTTAAGCAACATAATTCCTCCTCCTTCTTTTCTTTGTCTTCCTCTTTTTCTTCTTCCTCTTTTTTTCCTATATATTTTTAAAAATTTGATTGAACTTAGAGCCTCCTACTGTACCACTGAATTATATCCCCAACCTTCTTTTTCCTCTTTAAAGTTTTGAAGTGGGTACTGGCAACATTACCCAGGTTCTCTTGACCTTACTCTGTAACTCAAACCTACCTTAAATTTGTCACTCTCCTGCCTCAGCCTTCTAAATAGGAGTTTTTTTTCACCTTTTGTTCTGTGTCCTACATACACACAATTCTTTTTTTTTTTTTTTTTTGCAAACATTTATTTTCATATGTAATTTTCCATTCTGGACAGAATGGATTATGAAAACTTTAGAAATGTTTCTATTTCTTGTTTAGCACTTGAACTGCAATAATTTGACATACTAGCATTGGCAGAGAATATGATATTGGGAAACTTATTTAGCACCAAAATTCTGTAAAATAAACTAGGTTGAAGCTATTTTTGCGGATGTTCTAAAAATTCAGATTGATTTCAATATTTAACCATATCTACAAATCTTGTGTCATACTAGGTTTTTTTGGCAAATATTATACACAATTCTTACATTGCCTCTGCTCATTCTCTATATAATTCCTGACTTTTCTCCCTCTTTTTCTCTCCTGTCTTTTTACTATTTATCTTTCCTTTCCCCCACTCCTTCTCACTCCTTTTTCACACTAGTTATCAAACTTAATCATCTAAGTCATTATTAGCATCGACATCATCACTGATAGGGCCTTTCTAAATAACCTAGAATGATATTGACATTATCTAAGTCTTCGAAGTAGTTACTGTCTTCAAACTTGCTTTTCAGCTTCAGAGCAAAGACAACTCTAGGATAGCAGTGACTAATGTGAATAATTCACTATTGCATTTAAAAAAAATCAATCAAATCGGGGCTGGAGAGGTGGCTCAGGGGTTAAGCCTCTGTCTTGCAGGCAGAAGGTCCTGAGTTCTGATCCCAGATCCCACGTATAGACGCCAGGCGGAAGCGGGGGCAGCCTGCGTTTCCGGTCCTGGTAGGGCGGAGCCTGTGAATCCCGGGGCAGAAGGAGGTGGAGGCGTCCATGGTGGTTCGCAAATTCGTCCGTGGTTCTACACATACACAGACACACACACACATGCACATACATATGTACACATGCACAGTTGAATAAAAAAAATCAATCAAATCAAAATCAATTATCTGACACAAATCCAAGGTCCTCAGAAAGTTGCACCATCATCTGCCATTCCCTCCCTTCAAGATCAACCCATTTTCTTCTTGTATAAAAGAATATTCTATTTGATTTCTTAAAACTGTCAACAACTAGAACTCTGCTATGCCAGAAAAGCATTTCTGGTGTGGAAGAAATTGTTATGAATATGTGCTTTGGGAGTCGGGCTTGACTAAATCTATTCAGTCAATAGGTTGACCATAATCTGAATTGATTTGTTTTGGGGGTCAGCGAGCTTCCTGAAATTGCACACAAATTGTGTGATTATGCATACTTCTTGGAAGAAGGCCACAGTGTTCAACAGATTCTCAATGGAATCTCTGACCCAATCAAATTAAGCATGAAGTTCACTGGCATCCTATACACTGTTCATGGGGCCTATTCTCAGGATCACTTTTTCCCATTTCCTTGGAGACAGCTTCAGTCCTCCATTATTGACTTGTGCTGATGACTTCTTTATCTTAATGATGGTGGAGGTGTGCTTTATCTTTGACTAATGTATCCAGTCTCAAAACCTAGCATTATTGCCGTGGTGTTTATAGTTAGTTCTAGTAACCATTCCATAATGACACTGTTGTAAATTATCTTGCTACACCTGTCACAGGTACTCCTTCTATTAGTCTGATTATGCTTTCTTCTAGAAATGGTTATGACCTGTACATGAATTAGCCCTTTTTTGAATCACCAAGAGCCCAACAGTAATTTATTGGATTGATATTTTCAGATTTTTTCAGAGTTCTCTCAGTCTGATTCATTTAAACTTTCTCAGTGTTTTGATTTAAGAAATTCTGCCTGTCTTAAATTTCAACACAGAGGACGTAGGTTAGAACTTCTTATTTTTTGCCATAGAAAATATTACAAAACACATTTTTAACATAAACTGAGCTATTTATCTCTGAGTTACCAGTGCCTACTACAATGCAACATTACCCACAGCTATTTGACTCTGAAATATGCCACTTACACTCCCCTGGCAGCAAGCAAAAATAGATCTTGGAGCATTGACCTTTAATGTCTGCAAGGCCATTATCCTTTTATCACAATCTTATCTGTCTTCTCTAACATAAATTGTATTTGAGAACTCTCCAGTGTCACCTTGCAGTGTAAATTGACTTGCACCTGACTGTGGAGTTTAGATTCTAGTAACTTTAAGAAAATAATTGCCCCCATTCTGGCCAGCATCCCAGGAATACTTCCAAAATAACGTTGTTATAAGTTACCTTGTTACGGCTGTCCCAGGTACCCCCTTCTATTAGTCTCATTATATTCTCTTCTGGAAATGCTTGTGGCCTATACACCATTAGCCGTTTCTTGGATCACCCTAGGGAACCGCAGAGTTTCCCACTGAGCAGTGTTATTAATTTTCTTCTCAGTAGAGCTAAGGTGTTGTTTAGACAAGGTTATATGCTACTGATGGCTTAGGTACTCGTATACAAAAGTAACTCTCAGTTTAGTGTGCATCAGTAGGAGCTGTTAAAGCAAAGATTTTCAGGACCCTTTATAGGAGTCCTTGATTTGGTAGAAATGGAACAGGGCCTGAAAGCTTACATATCTAATGGCTCTGCAGATGACGGTTTAAGGATCCAAAAAGTAAGTTTTTGTGAATAGTGTCAATGTATTTTGAGGACCTTTTGGATATCCCAATTTAATCATAACTGTACTCAATTTTCCAAAATAAGTAGAAAGAAAAGAGTACATACCTCACAAAAGGCACAGCAAATTTCAGTTTTTAAATTTTGTTCCGTCCTGAAGTTAGTCCTTCCAGGGATCTTAATACAGTCCTAGACAGCCTGAGAGTCCTGAGCATGGCAGAAAAGAACTACGAATCCCAGAATGCCCTTCTCCACGTGTTCCCGCGAGAGTTCCGGAAGCCGCGCTTCACTACCCGGAGCGCCCTGCCGTCTGCCAATCAGAAGGCCGGCGGGCTGCGAGCGGCGGGAAGGGCTTGGGTTTGAAGTGGGAAGCGGGCTGGGCCGCGGGCGGCGCGTCGAGAGCTGGTCTGCCGGCGCAGGCGGCACCGTGTGCATCGAGGAAGGCGGCGGCACCCTGGCGGGCCGCGCGGGTGAGCGAGCCGGGCGCGGGGCCGGGCTCCTCGGGGGGCAGGGGAGTGGGTGGTAGGGCGGCGGCCGGTAGACGCGGGGCCGCCGTGGGGTGCAGCGCTGCGTGCGTGGGCGGCCACGGGGGCCAGGTGTCCCCCTGCGGGCATCCGAGTGTGGTGAAAAGGAGGTGCGTGTTCCGGGGTCACGGGATGGGGGGCTCCTGTGCAGTTACCCTTAGTGCTGACGACGGGCGGGAGGCAAAGACCGCCGGGGTTCCTCTTGCATCCCACCGCTGCGCCCCCGTGGGCCGCGTTACCTTGGAACAGCTGGAACTAACCTAAGCTGCTGTCGATTGTTTTGCTTTTGTTTTGAGACCTGGTCTCCGGGGTCCCGGGCAGATCTGGAGCTCCTTATACAGCTGAGGGCGAGCTCGAACTCGTGATGCTCTTTGCCTCCAAGTGCTGGCAGGACAGGACGGTGCTGTCTCGCTAACGTGCCGCAAGGGTGAAACTCCCCAGGTACACTCGGTTAGAATGTGTGGCCTACTTCGCTTCAAGTCTTTAAAACAGAGTGTGTTCTGTATGTTTTGCAGGATCCTCCACGATGATGGATGATGAACTGGCACTGTTGGACAAAAGCATAAATGAATTTGGGAGTAAATTCAGAAATAGTCTCAGCGACAACCCCTCTCAGTTGATGGGGTTCCGGGATGCCTACAGGGATTCCATCAGAGCCCTTTCAGGTACCTGTAGTTAGTTTGTAACTTGCTGGGTTCCTATATCTGTTAATCCCTAGTGTTTCAGCCGAATTGAAACTTCAATTGCAATTTTTCTTTCAGAAAAGCTGTCTATGAAATTAAAGGAAGAAGAACGAATGATTGAGATGTTTCTGGAATATCAAAATCGTATGTGAAAAACCATTAGTTGTTATTTATCTTGAAATATTCTCGCACAAGTAAGACAATGTAGTGAAGTGTGCATGCATTCACTCATGTATACACATATAAAGCAACCTGCTTAAAATAGATTATACCATCCTTCCATTATCCAGAACTGTGAATATTTTATTACTGTTTTGAATGTTATACAAATGGAATCGTTTTATAATGTATTTTGTCCCTTTTTTCATTAGGAATATACATGTGAAATTTATCTGAAGGCCAGAATTTTTTTTTTTTTTTCAGTGTTTGTTTCACATTGGAAATTTCAGCCTGGGTTGAAAAGGCCGTGGTTCCTCAGCACCTGGGAGTCTGATTAGTAACCTGACAGTATTTCCATATTTTTATTATCATCCTTTCCTTTTAACAGCCATCCAAATTGTTCATTGTTGATCAGTCTCTTATTGAATCTTGCACATAAGCCCCAAATTCTGGCTACGGACCAAACTTCCCCAGTGACACTTGGTTTAGAGGCACAAAGTTTTAGACACCATTAAATTGGAATGTCTTTATATGGAGTGCATGGTGTTTTACTTGCTATAATCCCCATTTGCCACTTTGCTCACAAACTTTGTAGTAGGTAGGGGTTGATAAGTAATTACAGTGGCAGTTTATGCGTGTTTACTTTCTAAGCTGCCCTGAAGTTTCTCTATTACTTCTCTCCTCTGTCTATAAGCAAAAAGGAAAATAGTGTGTGAGAGAGTACTTTAAATTTGGTTCCTTTGAGTACTTTGTATTTGTTTGTGTAGTTTTATTTATGAGAGAGAAAGCATGAACACAGGCGTGCATATGCCTTCCTGTCTTGAGGAGGTCAGAGGACAACTTTCAGTTCTCCTTTCATCTATGGGCTCCAGGAGTTGAACTCAGGTTTGTGCACAAGTGCCTTTACCGACTGTCCTGTCCCAAAAATGGTAATGCATGTCACCTATTAGCTTAAAACCTTTCATATTGTGATTGGTGCTTCATTCCTTTAAGGTTAATGAATAGGGTAGCCATTATTACTGTCTCCCCATTTTATAAATGAAGATGAGCCTTTGAGAAACAATTGATGAACCAAATAAGAGCTGGGACCTTTTGACTTGAAATTGGTTGGTAATTCTGTTAATAGTAGCATTTTTCTTTCTATTAATTCTGATGTTTATTTTTAAACCATACTTAATATATGATCATATTCACATTCTTAGAAAACAGAAGTAAATGCAAAATATTTTAAGACTCAGAGAATGTCTTTCTGACCTTTATTTTTATGTGCTATGTAGATTTTTTAAATTAACAATGTTAATTGTGTCTGTCATAATTACATTTTTCTACTTTGATTATATTTCTTTATATTGCTAAATTTTTGGAAAATGTATTCAATTACTGATACTTTTAAAGCATTTATTAAACCCTTCAGTGTATCATAATGCTGAAATGCATAAATATTTTCACATTTTTCTATTTCCTAGGGTAACTTTGTAAAATGAAATTGCTATACCAAAGGACATAAATACCTCATTGTTTTTTGTTTTACAGTGTCAAAAGTGTCTTCCAGAAGTATACCACCATTTTGCATTCCTTTCAGCAACAGCCCATTCTTTTTGAAATTGAAACTTTATTGCTTTCATTTGCATTCATTTCTGTGGTTGTTACTGAGGTTAAATTATCTTTTATATTATTAGCCATCTGTATTCTGGTTGTAGTCTGTTTATCCCCTCAGGAGTTTGCATTTTTGTCTTTAGATTAAAAAATTTATTGGATAAAACTGTTCTCTTTGAAGTAAAGCCTGAGTTTGAATCTAGGTCATACTATTTATTCCATTTTAGGAAATATTGATTTAGGAAAGTTACTGGATTTTTGGGCCTTTTTTCTTAGCTTAATTAATTTATTAGCTTGTAGTCCAGGCTGAGTCTGACAATGTGATCCTCCTGCCTCAGTATTCAGAGTTCTGGGATTACAGGAATGTGCCAATCATACTGTCTTTTCTTATTTAAAAAAAAAAAAAAGAGTAAGACATTTGCGATGGTTAGTATTGTCAACCTGACATACAGGAAGCAGCTTCTAGGTCCACTTAGACATTTTCTAGGTTGACTTCTAGATGTGTCTGTGAGGCTATCTTGATTTTGTATAGAAAGACCTAGCCCATCTCTAGGCAGGTAGTCCTTGAGTTGCCTGAGCATTGACCGGCAAGCAAGCAAGCTTTGGTACTTGCACTCTGCTTTTGCTGTGGATGTGATGTAGCTGGTTCCTTCAGCTCCTGATACTCTGATTTCCCTGTCGTGATGAACTGTAATTTGATTGCACACTGGAGCAACATATTGTTGCTGCGATATATAATGTCATTAAAGCAACCTTCCTAAAACTATTAGCTGTAAAGCACATAGCATGCCGTAGTTTAAGCACGTAGCATGAAGTAGTTTTATTTACTTTTGAGTTCAGTGTGAATTGTTTCACCTACATGGATTTTGTAGCCTTTCTCTTTGATTTCTTTATGAGTAAAATTTTCCCTCATGTGGTTAATTTTATGTTAAGAAATACCACTTTTTATATTTTGTAAGATTCCATTTTATATTTCAATATCTAATATAGAATTTATTTTGTATTCTAACACTAGTTAGGGAATGATGTATCTCTTAATCTCTGATTTAATATTTGTCACACTAACTTCATAAATATACAATCATGTGGATATAGAGTTTTGGTTTTACTGAGCTGTATGTCAGTTCTTCAGCTGGTATTGCTTTACCATATGTGAGTGTGTGTGACTCAAGTTCTGTATCTTAGAGGGCAAGTCCCTTGTTATTTTCTGTTTCATTATTATTATCATTATTATTTCTATATTATCAGATGGGTTTAGTCGTTATTTTCATTAGACTTTATCCTCTTTCCCCTATTTGTCCTGGAATTATATTAAGTAGTAGAACCTGGGAAGTGTTGTTGCCTTTATAATATTTAGAAATACATAGTGTCGCTCCAGATACTTAACTCAAGTATGTATCTCAGACAAGTTTTCTATTTTTTTCCACATGGAGCCCACATATTTCTTGTTCTAGATTATTCTTGTTTGTTTTCATTGTAAGTGACACTTTTCTGGTTCCTGGTCCTTGCCAGTCTCTGGAGATAGTCCTCAAAGAATTTTGTGCTTATTTTAACTTGGGAAATTACTTCTCTTTTGGATTTGTGGTATTTAAGATCCTTAATAGTTCTGTAGTGTGGTACTTTATCTCTAAAAGTCCTTATCTTTGAAATAAATTTTCTGGAATTAAATACTATCGTCAATGGCAATAAAAACATTCTGGTTTGTTTTGCATATTGTAGGACTAATGAGATTAGTGTCAAAACTTTCAGATTCAATTTAAATATTAGTAAAACTAAATAATTTTTAAAATTAATTTAGGACAGCAAGGTATGGTAGCACATGCGAGCTGTTTGGAGACTGAGGCAGGAAGAGTGTGAGTTTGAGAACTTTATTAGACAATTGGTAAGCACACTGTGAAACTGCACTGGCTTCACATCTTAGCGTTAATGCTTGCTGCCCTGTTTTAGTTTTTGGAGGTTTTCAGTGTGTCCTGTCCTGATTAGCATTTTGACTGACATTTTCAGGACTGTTATCTCTGGACAGTGGTTCCCAAATAGAGTAGTTGTGTTTGTTTTCTAGGGCACAGAAGTGGGAGTAACCCTGTCAAGGTTATTCCTTTTTCCTTGTTAGTTTTATCTTGAACAGTATATAAAGGATGAGGGAGGGTAGTTTCAGAAGCTGAATGTTTCTAGGAAGGTCAAGAAGATGGCAGGATTAAAACAACTAAGGAGAAATGTGTTGGTCAATTTCTGAAATAGTTATAAATAGTTAAATTTGTGTACTTAAAAATAGTATGAAATAGCAAAAAAAAATTGCAGTTAATAATATTAGCACAATGCTGGTAGTGATAGTAGAGGCCAGTACTTGGGAGGAGGAAGTAGGAATATCAGGAATTCAAAGTTATTTTAGACTAAGTAGTAAGTTAAAGATCAGACTGAACTGTATGAGACCCAATCTGAAAACACACACACACACACACACAGAGCCAGAAATGTTGAAAAATAGTAATGCAACTATTCCCCAACTATGTGTTAATTATTGATGTTACTTTTAAAAACTGTTGGTTTTGTTATCATTATTGAGATGTCTTAGAGACTTGCAATATATTTTCCAAGTGTTCTAAATAGATAATCATTGTCCACATATTATCTGCCAGGAGTGGTAGCTCATGATTATAAATTCTAAGCACTCAGGTGGCAGGAGGATGCGGGTTCTCTGAAGGCCAGGGCCAGTCTGGTTTGTTTAGAGTCCCAGGCTAGCCAGGACTATACAGTAACACCTTGTTCTCAAAAAAATCTAAAGATGAAAATTATCCATTCCTTTCTAGTAACTTTACCAGAAATTTCTAGGGAGATTGTTAAGTGACAGTAATAGTAGGCAGACATCCTTGTCGAACTTTTTTTGGAAATGAATTAGTGTATTATTTTAAGTATATTATAATATTTGCTTTTTATTTCATGTTTAAAAAAAAAATCCTATACATCTAATTTAAGAGCCTAACATGGTACATACCTATATGCCTAGCTACTTGGAAAACTGAGACAGGAGGATCAAAAGTTCAAGACCAGCCTGGACAACTTAATGAGACTCTTGTCTCAAGATAAAAATTCTAAAAAACATTGAGTGTAGTTCTGTGATGAATCTGATGTGAGCATCTTGGTATAATCATCCTCCCCAACTGCAACCAATACATGCATGCATGCATACATAAATCAACTTTCAGGAATGGGTGCTAAGTTTTTAATGAAAGGTTTCTTAATATTATCTTCACTGTATAGCTAATCACAATTACATTTACCTACATTGTTTTTAATGTGTTAGTATTTCACTAAGCTTTTTTAAAAAATGATTTGTATGTGTGTGTTTATCAGAGGGCACTGCATGTCCCTGTGGAGGACCAAGGTTGACTTGGAAATCATTCTGGATTGCTTCTACTTCCTTTTTGCTTCACTCTGGGATTTCCCAGGCTTCGCCTACCAAGGCCAGAAGTGTAGGCTGCAGCCACTTCCACCTGGCTTTTTTTTTTTTTTTTTTTTTTTTAATGTGGGACCTGAGATCCAAACTCAGGACCTTCTGCTTGTGAGACAGTCTTAACCCCTGAGCCATCTCTCCAGTCCTTACTAACCTTTTTGACACTTATATTTTAAGTGAAGCTCATTTATATAGTTGTAAGTGGACATAATGCTATTCCTTTTATTGAGTTTTGATTTCAGAATGATGGTAACTGAAAAGTTTACTTGACTACCTACATCAATCCTCTTCCATCTTTTTTTTTTGCTATATTCTAAGGAAAAAAAATCTTGAAAATCATTAGACGTAGCTATTTCTTCAGAGCACTGTATAAAGCTGAATTCCAGAATTTGGCTATATTTAGTTGTGGGTTTTATTGAAAAACTTAGTGGAATAGGGAACAAAGGAGTCATGATCTGATATCTTCTATTTGTGGTTTAACTTTGGTGTTTTTTTCCATTTTCAGGTTTGTGTGGTGTGTATGTGTGTTCATTCATTTATATGTGATGGTTTGAATACACGTGTGTGGAATCCCAAGTATGATAGCAGAAATCATCTATTGCTCGTCTACCTTGTTTTTTTGAGGCTGGATCTCCAGTGAAACCTACAGTTTGCCTGTGGAGCTGTCTGGCCTACCAGCTTGCTCCGGGAATTCCCAGGCTCTGCCTCCCAGAAGCAGGCTGCCAAGCCCAACCAACATTTTCCTTAGGACCTAGGGATTGAAATTTCTGTCCTTTCCCTTGCACGAGTACTTTAACTTCTATGTCATTTCCCCAGCCTACATTTCTTTTAAGATTGTGGTTTTTTGTTTGTTTGTTTTTAGGTTTTTTTGTAGATGCATGTCAGAGAGCAAGGAATAGATAGTAAAAACAATGCTCCTTCTTACAGAAGTCTCTAAGCAGAATAAACTCATTCAAGAAAAGAAGGATAACTTGTTAAAGCTGATGACCGAAGTAAAAGGCAAGAAGCAGGAACTGGAAGTACTGATGGCAAATATCCAGGATCTTAAGGAGGAATACTCTAAGAAGAAAGAAGGTAAGTTTCTGGTTGCAGATGGATTTAAATTATTAATCTGAATTTCAAAGTTGCAATGGGTCACAGTCATGTGCATCTTGTCTGCTGCTTTTTAAAATGGATAAACTATGTCTTTGCATGTGTCAATTGAGTCAGCCCAATAGGCTTTTGTTTTCCCATCTATCTATCTATCTATTGCTTCAAAGACTTTTCCAATTTCTGTTACAACCACAGTAATAATGCGAGAGTGTGACTGAGCATAGTGAAAGACAGTATTGCTAAATAAGATTTTCCTTGGAGAAACAAAGTTGCTTCCTCCCTTCTTCCCTTCCTCCTCCCCCTCCTCTCTATTCTCTCTTCTGTTTATTCTGCTCATAAAACCTAGACTGGCTTCCAGCTTGCTATCTAACAAGGATGGTCTTGACCTTCTGGTCCTTGTCTTGACCTTCTGGTCCTTCTGCCTATGTCTCCTGAGTTCTGGGATTACTGTGCCAGGGTTTTGAAGAAATCTTTTCTAATGACCTAACACATCAAACATTTATTAACCGTACAATTTCTGCCAAGTAATACAAGCACTCGTTATGCTGAAAAATTTCTCTGTAAAAGCTCACAACTATAAATGAATGTTTTATTTAGAAAAGAAACTTGGTGGTGAAAAAACTAATTCTTCAGATATCATGACAATAGCAAATTTTGTTTAGTTACTGCTTTTTTCCTGTGGAGTTCTTAACCAGCAGTAAATTGCAAAACATTTTTTCCTCATCTGCCAACTATTAGACATTGTGTTATTTTAAGAAGAAATTGTAAGTTAGCATGTGATAAGGTTGATTTTTTTTAAAAATGGGAAATAACTCTATGTAAATAAATAAGCCATTTTTTCTGTATCTGAAGCAGTTTTTTTCTCAGCCTCTTGAATTAACAAAATATTAAATCCCTTTTTTAAAAAAAATTTTTTTTATTATTATTTATTCAATTGTGCGTGTGTGCATATGTATGTGCGCGCGCGCATGTGTGTGTCTGTGTGTGTGTAGAACCACAGACGAATTTGTGAACCACCATGGACGCCTCCACCTCCTTCTGCCCCTGGATTCACAGGCTCCGCCCTACCAGGACCAGAAGCGCAGGCCGCCCCCGCTTCCGTCTGGCGTCTATACGTGGGATCTGGGATCCGAACTCAGGACCTTCCGCCTGCAAGGCAGAGGCTTAACCCGAGTCACCTCTCCAGCCCAAAATATTAAATCCTTTTGTTAATTGGTAGAATTAGAAAATTAAAAAATTAGAGACAGATTCATATGCCTGGTTTCATTTTTAGTTAAGCTTCTTAAAATGAATCAAATAAGTATTGGTCGAGAATTACTTAAAACATTCAACACTGTGTATTTTTAAATCACAGCTATTTCTGCTGCTAACAAAGCTAACGAGGAGAGGTTGAAAAGACTGCAGAAATCAGCAGACTTGTATAAAGATCGACTTGGACTAGAAATTAGAAAAATTCATGGTAAGTTTATTGCTGTAACTAAAATATAGAAGATTAGAAAAATTATATCTTAAATAGAAAAGAATCTAACAAATGGGAAAATTTCAAATTTCTAATATCACAAATATATATGTGTGTATGTGTGTGTGTGTGTGTGTATATCTGTATGTATGTATAAAAATCACGTTGTACAACCATTCCCCACCACTATGGATTTCCAAATTTTTGGATCACATCAAGCATAAATTTTAATAATTCACCATTCTTCCCACTTTAGCTACTAGTAACCTTGACTCTATTTTGTGTTGCTAGTTTTTTAAGTAAGGTGAATCACATTACCTTTATCTTTTTATGTCTTACCATTGTTTTCAAGGTTTAGCTATTTTGTCTGTATTAGACCTTTTTTTATATTGTTGTATGTATTTTTACATTGTTGTATGTATATAATAAATTTTGTTTAACCATTGTTTTTACTTTTGGGAACTGTGAACAATACTTCTATGAACATTGGTCCCAGTTTTATCTGTTTAAGTCTCCTTTTGTGTTCTTCAATTATCGTGGTATTAGTTTTTCTATGAAGGTCTGGTAGGATTAAACACTGAACCCATCTGGTCTCAGGCTTTTTTTTAGTTGGAAGATTTGTAATTTCTGTTTTAATTTCATCGCTTATTATTGGTCTGTTTAGAGTATCTATTTCATCTTGAGTCAATTTTGATAAGTCACATGTGTAGGAACTCATCCATTTAGTCCTTTAGATTATCCATTTTAAGGGAATATAAATTTTTAATGTGTGTCCTTAAAACTCCCTGGATTTCTTTGGTATCTGTTGTGATATCCCCTTTTCATTTCTATTTTTTATTGGTTTGAGTACTCTCTCTTCTTTTGGTTAGCATGGCTAAGGATTTGCCAATCTTGTTTATCTTTTCAAAAACCAGCTCTTGGTTTCATTGTTTTGTTTGTTTGTTTGTTTGTATTTTTTAAGTTCCCATTCATTGATTTCACCTGAATCTTGGATATTTCTTCTCTTGTTACTTTTGGGAGTGGTTTGTTCCTTTTTTTCTAAGACTTTCAAATGTAGCATTAAGCCATATATATATATATATATATATATAGTTTCCTTTTTTGTGATGCAGGCATTTAATGCTATAAACTTTCTACTTAGGACTGCTTTCGATGTGTCCCATAGATTTTGGTAGGTTGTGTCTTCATTTCATTGACCTCAAGGAAGTTTTTAATTTCTTGTTTTCTTCTTTGCCCCATTCCTCATTCAAAAATGTGCTATTTAGCTTCCATGAGTTTGTATGATTTCTGTTGTTTCCTTTGTTATAGATGTTTACTTTCATTCTTTTGATGGTTAGATAGTATGTAGGGAATGGTTTTGATTTTTCTGTATTTGTGGAGGTTTGATTCTGCTCAGAAGAATGTGAATTCTTTAGTATTGAGTGAAATGTTCTGTAGATATCTATAAGGTCCATTTGATTTATGGTTTCATTTAACTAAGATGGGTCTCAGCTTATTTTTTGACCTGTTGACTTGTCCAATGGCGTGAGTGGGGTATTGAAGTCTCCTACTATCACTGTGTTTGGTTTGATTAATTGGTTTTACTCCTGTAGTAATTGTTTGATGAATTTGGGAGCTCTTGTGTTTGGTGTATACATATTGTGTTTAGGATTTGGAAGATTCTCCTGCTGTAATTTTCCCTTAACTAAGATGTAGCATCCATTTCTCTCTCTCATGGTTTGCTCTAGTTTGAAGTCTAGTTTGTCTGACATTAAGATGACAACTCCTGCTTGTTTCCTCTTTGCATTTGCTAAGAGTACTTTTGACCATCCTTTCACCCTGAGAAAGTGTCTATCTTTTATGGTGAGGTGCGTTTCTTAGAGGCAGAAAATTGGTGGGTCATGATACTTGATCCAAGCTATAAGTCTGTGTCTCTTGATTGGGGAGTTGAGCCCTTGATATTTAAATTACTGGTTAATGGTTGCTGACATTTTGTTGTTCCCATTTTTTTAGTCCCTTATTCAGCCTTTGTGTTGTTATTACTTATTCCCTGTAGCTTCTTTGACGTGTTTATCCTTCTTTTCCCATCTTGCACATTCCTTCTAGTATTCTCTGAAGCCCTGGCTTATTAGTCTGTTTCTGTCATAGAATACTTTTCTTTCACCTTCTATTATTACTGACAGTTTTGCTGGATATAATAATCTGCATTGACATTTGTGTTCATTCATAACTTGTATTATGTCTCTGAGCCCTTCTGGCTTTAATCGTTTGGACTGAAAAGTCAGTTATTTTGATGGGTTGGCCTCTCTATGTGGCTTGTTTCTTCCGTCTTGCAGTTATTAAGGTCTTGTGTTTAATGTGCATATCTGGTGTGTGGCCTATCATATGCTGTGGGGTATTCTTTTTTCTTTTGTCCTGGATATTTGTTCTGTATGCCTCTTGAATCAGGATGGTATCTCTTTTCTTATGTCAGGGAAATTTTCCTTTATTATCTTATTAATTATGCATGATGGATCTTCCTCTGGTGTGTCTGTTTCTGGGATACCCATGATCCATATATTGGGTCTTTTGTTGGTGTCCCAGAATTCCTGTATGTTCCATTCAAGTGTGTTTTTCAATTTATCAGTTTTTCTGATTGACTTATCTTCTCTTCTAGTTTGACTTCTCTTGTCTTCTAGTTCAGAGACTGTTTTCTACATATTAGTTCTATTTTTGAGACTGTCTATTAAATTCTTATTATACTATTTAAATTTTTTAGTTCCAGTGTTATTTCAGCCTGAGTTTTTTTCAGTGTATTCATGTTTGTTTGTTTTGGGCTTTCTTTAGCATTTCTAGATCTGTTTTCAGTTTCTTTACCATCATTTTTGTGTTTTATTTGTTTGTGTTTCCTTGATTTTCTTTTCTGACTTCGTTGTATTCTTCAAATTTGTTCATGTTTTCTTAGATCTGTTTGAACATATAATCTCTCTTTGAACATATTTATAATCTATCTTTGAAATTCATTGTCCTGATTATTGCTTTCTCGGATACCTCCCATTAGGCTGTCCTCTGTGGGAGCTGAGGCCTTGGGATTGGTGATCTTGGGAGGAGACATGTTTTCTTGGCTTCTTATGTTTTTTCTTTTTTCCATTTGTGGTGTTGGCATCTGGAATTAATATTGTTGCTTATTTGATTTATATTGTTCTTTTGCTTGAGTTAGGATTTCTTTGTGTATACTGCTTTTAAGGTGGATAGATGTTGACTGAAGTTCTATCGGGAGTCACTGGATACTTACTCTTTGGGATGGTTGTCTTCTATCTGGAACGGTATTTTTTCAACACTTAAATGATGCTGTTAGTGTCTATGTTTTGCTTTGTGCTGCTTATCAAATGTTTGTATATCCACTTGAAACAAACAGTGTGGTTCCCATGTTCTGGCTGTAGAACGGTGTTGATGCTTCTCAGATGAGTTTTCTGAAGTAACTGTTATGCTGTCTTTCAGAGGCCTTTTCTCTCTTTATTGAAGTTTTGTGTGGTATGGGATCTTCTGCATGAACTTATTTCTCATGTGTGTGATAAGGGGTGGGTAGGTGGGGTGGAGGGCAAAGCAAAGGGGAGCAGAGTTTGGAACTCACCACTGGACAGGCAGGCTGAGGGCAACCTCAGGCAACAGAGGGAAGCAAAGTCAGGCAGGCTCTGTCTTTATTTTCTCGATAGTATTTTTTAAAGGGAAAAGGTGTAATGTCAGTGATGTCCAGCTTACCTATTTCATTTATTGCTTGTACTTTTATTTTTAAACTACAGTATTGTGATGGTTTGTATTGTCGGCCTGGCACCAAGGAGGCAAGTCTCCAGGCACACCTGCGAGGTAGTCTCTAGGTTAAGATTGGCCTTTGGACATGCCTGTGAGAGATTGTCTTGATTGTGTAGTTAATATGTGAAGACCCAATCCATAGTGGGTGGGAGAGAGTGA
Organism: Typhlomys cinereus; assembly: GCA_023101885.1. Lineage (NCBI taxonomy): Eukaryota > Metazoa > Chordata > Mammalia > Rodentia > Platacanthomyidae > Typhlomys > Typhlomys cinereus. The sequence continues at coordinate 4,811,180 of JALPQD010000017.1, read as the reverse complement.
GCTAAGCACATGAGAGCAAGCAAGCATGCCCAGATCCTTGCCTTTTCTTGCTGTGGATGTAATGTGTCTAATTGCTTTGAGTTTCTGCTGCCTTGGTTCCCTGCCATGGTGGACTGTGAATTGTGAGTCCATTAAAACCCCTTTCTCTAAGTTGCTTGAGTCAGGGTTACCACAATATCTATACATGAAACTAAAATTAGTATATTAAAAAATATATGTTTTGTGTAACTATCATGCAATGAGCAGTACAAGTGTGTTATTCAAAGATAGAGAAAAAAAAGCTTATCTTCATCGAAAGCTTCAAATATCTAGAGATCTTCACACTAACTATATCATTTATCTCTTTTTTCAGGTGACAAATTGCAGTTTATATTCACTGGTATTGATCCTAAGTATCCTGAGAGCCCCTTTATGTTTTCGCTGAGTCTGAATGAAGCGAGAGAATATGAGGGTGAGTATTACTATATTTTTTGTAATTAAGTAGTGTCTCCAAATGTTATTTGACTCATAATGTGAAGGAAAGTAATATTTCCATAAGCCCTTGGTTTTTTTCCCACTCCTGTTTCTTGTGAAGGATATGAACATAGTTTTTACAGTAGATAACCATCTAGGAGCCCTAGTAAGCATTGTCTCTTAGATAGCTGAAAAGTCCGAGCCCAAAGATCCCTGTATTTCATGAAGTGCAAATTAACCTTTTAAAAGCTTAAAGCTTTCTAAAGCTGGGATGTTATATGAATGTGCCCCAATAAGTTAACTCCTTACAGGATTTATATCTAAAGAATCTTAATTTAGCTAATTGAGATTTTTCTCTTTACTAATGAGTACCAGTTTTAAAACACATTGGTACTGAAATACTTTTTTATCTGGTAGCAAGAAGCTAGAAGTTAGGTAGAAAAATAGCTTAAGAGCTTAACTATTAAAACAGTTAAATAGTTAGAATGCATAAGTCTAAGATGATAGAAAATGGATTTTGCATTAATCACTGAGTTCTTAGTTCCTTAAATGCCATCTGTCTTGAAGCAGGATAATAGTACTTAAGATCTGAATATTTAGTGATTAAACTAAGGAAAGATCCAAAAATTAGCTAGCGTATGACAAATCAAGTGTCTCAGTTTGTGCTGAAAGCATTTCTGTAAAATGTAATTGGCATTCAAGCCAGCCGAGGCATGTGCATTAGAATACTTGCTCCTCCATCAAGCACCCCACCTCACCTAATGTTATCTTCACCTTTTTCTTCCAGTGTCAGATAGTGTTCCCCATCTTGAATGCCTAGCAGAATTTCAGGAGAACGTAAGGAAGACGAACAATTTTTCAGCTTTTCTTGCCAATGTTCGGAAAGCTTTTACTGCTGTGGTTTATAAATAATGTATAAATAGTATATAATAATATATAAATAGTATACGGTTTGTTTTACTTTTTTATTGTATATTCCCTAATAGAATTCTTTCTGTCTGCCTATTTGTTTTTGTGTTGTTTCTGTGTGGTATTAAAGATGATAGAATACATACCCCAAAATATGACTCTTAAGCTATTTTGGAACTGAAAGTTAAGAAAAGCAGAGTCAGGAAAGCTTTCTCCCTATTTGTAGGACATAAAGTTATAAAGGTGTCTACTAACATATTACGTGAAAGGGTAGAAGTTAATTGTGAAAGAGATCTCTCACCACTTCAGACATGACCTTGGAGGAATCTGCAGACCTTACTTCATATTTTCTTCCCATAAACTACCTTGCTTAATTCCCCACCTTGGGAGCTAAAGTTGCTTTTTAAAAAAAAAAAAAAAAAAAAAAAAATCACTTCTCTAAAAATATACTTTCTTTGTTGAAGATTCCATGTGAGCTAATGTTTTAAGCCACTGTTTTGTGTTACCTTGTTAAGGCTTCTCCTATATGATGTGTATTGAATGAACTAATAAATATGCTTGGTTTGTTTTCTTTTTAGCCATTCTTAATGTAACTGGTTTTTTCCAAGTACAATTTATAAGGTTGAAGAGAAACTATTTCCTCCCATGGGAAAGTAGATAAAGAAAGACATAAAAAATTTAAAGTGGAACAGGTAATAAACTGTTTTCTGTCAGATGTGGAATGGTTTACAGGTATCACTGGGAATAAATTTGTACACCCTGCAATTTAGTTTCTAAATTTTCGAAAGTTACAAACTCTTAATTAAAATATTAAAATTTAATATAATAACTCCAGCTTGGAGTTGGTAATTTTTAAAAAGTAGTTGGTAGAATAAATACTAATGGACATAAAAGGCCAAGAAGGGTCCTCATACAATAGTGATAGGTGATTTCAGTGCTCCATTTTCACTCTGCATAGGTCATTCAAGTTAAAATTCAACCAAAAAGTTTCAGAATTAAACTACTATAGAACAAATGAGCTTAAATGATACATACAGAATATTCCATTTAACAGTTGCAGAATGTACATTCTTAGCAGCCCCTGGAACCTTATCTAAAGTAGACCATCTGGGCCACAAATCAGATCTTACCAAATACAAAGAACCAAAATAATTTCTTGTATCTTACCAGATTACAGTGTAATAAAAGTCAGTCAAATGTATTAAAAGCTATTTTTAAAAACCCATTCACTCTTGAATAAAATCAGTGGTTCATTGAAAAAATCAATTAGAAAAATTTAAAGTTTCCTAGCTTGAAAGGAAATGAAAGCATGACTTATCAGAACATTTGGGAATAAATAAGGGGAATATTTATAGTTAGTAGTACAGACATTTAAAAAAAAGCAGAGACCCAAATAATCTAATGATGTACTTCATGCTTCAGCCAAAACAAGAACAATCGAAAGCCCCAAATCATAGACTGTAAGAAATAATAAAGATCAGAGAGAAACATGGTTGAAAACCCCCTAGCCAAACTAGCCAAAAGAAGGAAAATCCAAATTAGCAAAATTAGAGATGACAATAGTAGAGATTATTAAAGATTCCTATGCAATTCAGAGTCATTACTGGAGTAATTTGAAAATTCAAAAACACAAAACCTGGAAAGTTGTAGACACAAATAAATTCCTAGACACATGACCTGCCAAAATTAAATCAAAGTCTAGAACCAGGCAGATTCACGTTATACTAAACCTTTAAGAAGAGCTAATGTCAATCCTTCTCAAACTTTTTCATAAAATAGAAAGGGAGGTGGTGCTGCTGAACCAATTCTATGAAACCAGGAATGCTCTGATATCAAAACTGCGTAAGGATGTACACACTCATGCAAAAACTAGATATAAAAAATTCAATAAAAGTCTGGCACACTGAATTCAATAACACATTAAGATGATTTTACACCATGATTAAATAGGTTTTTCACATATTCAAAGGTTGGCTCAACATGTACCAATCAGTAACTTTAATATTGCATGTAAATAGTTATATCAGAAATGACATCATTTCAATCAAAGTAGATAACATGCCTGATAGCTCATGATAAAAGCACTGAAGAAACTAGAAGTAGAAGGAAACAATCACCAGTGTGAAAAGATGTTTATACAGAGTGGGGAGAAAAATCTTAACCGAGTTCATGTCATATGGGGGATTAAATACTGGAGAAACATAACCCTTCAAAACAAAACTGTCCATAAATGGGTTAATGAATGAATAGTTCTCAAAAGAAGAAATATGAATAGCCAATAAAAGTGTTCAATACCCTTAACCATCAGGGAAATGCAAATTAAAATTAAGATTTTTTATCTCGCCCCAATCAGATGGCTGTCATTTAAAAAAACAAATGCAAGATATAGAGAAAAAGAAACTCTTCTTCACTACTGGTAGAATGTAAACTGGACCTGCATTGTACAAACTAGCTTGGGGATCCTCAAAAAAGTTATGATCCAACTATAACACCCTTGGATATATACCAAGAGACTCCTAAGTCATCTTACCAAAGAGATACTTACATAGCTATGTTGATGCTTCCCTTTTTACCACAGGTAGGCAATGCAACCAGCCTAGATGCCCATCAACAGATAAATGAACAGAGTGAAATGAACAAAATGAGAAAAAAAAAAAATGCGGCATTTAGAAGCAATGGAATTTTATACAAGAATTGTAAAGGAAAATAAAGCCATGACATTTGTGGGAAAATGGGTGGAACTGGAAATGGCTATGTTCAGTGATAAAGCCAGATAATACTACTTTTCTCAGATATGCAGAACTTTTATGTTTACATTATATATGTTTGTAGACACGTGGAAATCAGAAGACAACTTGGGAGTTGATTCTCCCCACAGTGTGAGTTCTGGGGATTGAACTCAGGTCATCAGGCTTAGCAGCTCTCTTGCTAGCCATCTGTGAGGGAAGATTTTTATGGGAGGAAAAGCATATCTCCAAGCACAGGACATTTAACAGCAATGCTGTGAATCAGCATGAAAAGACACCAAGCAGCAGCACCAATTTCACTAGTAAGAATAACTTCCTTCAGATTGGAGAAAAGAAGCTTGAGGTTTTTAAGGGCCCTGGTAGGAAGTGAGACTGGGATATCTCAACAATGCTATGTTGGCCAGTTGACGAGTGGATAAGGAAACTGTGGTACATCTATACAATGGAGTACTACTCAGCCATCAAAAATGATGAATTACTGGAATTTGCCAGGAAATGGATGTCATTAGAAACAATTATATTAAGCGAAGTATCCCAGACCCAGAAAATTAAGCGCCGTATGTACTCCTTAATAGGTGGCTCCTAGTACCAAACCCACCCAGCCCACCTAAAGACAGTAATTCCAAGATTATGAACAGGAGGGATGGGGTAGGAGGGCCACACCAGAAACAAGGAGAGAAGGGACCATGTTACAGCAGGGAAAATAGGCCTCCACCAAGGACCCAAATAAGTAATGAGACATCTGATTAAGTTCACAGACTTTTGTTCCTGATCATTTACTACTGAGGGGGTGTGATTTCACCAGAAGAGGAGGGCATATAGTCTGGCAGATAAAAAGTAACCATTTTGCAAATGGGTAATAGACCCCTCCCTTAGTATGGTTTCCCACTTTTATTACATCTACCTTTGAATGTGCTTTTATCACAAGACTCTAACAGCTTTTTGTCTCTGGCCAGGGGGTAACATACAATGCCCACCAGGATGGAGTAAAGGGCATTGTAGGAGCAGCAAAACTGCAAAAGAAAATCAACAAACCACAATCCAGAACTTCAGAGACTCTATATCAACCACCTAGAACTAGGCCAGCTTAATCTCTCCCCATCTTGAAGCTCAGGGAAATTTGCGGAAGAGGGGGCGGTAAGAGTGTAAGAGCAAAAGGATGGGAGGAGCAACGATATATAAGATACTCTATACTAGTTAGGGCTGAAGCAATCATAATTGGACTTTGCATGCCCTGCGCATTGTCCAACACACTGTTGACCTCACAAAGTCTAGCATCTGCTAAAGGCACCAAGAGCCTTGGAGGCAAAGGATTGGCAGCCACAGCAGTGTTCCTATACCTAAGGGGAACACGGGAAAGGGTTCGGGAAAGGCCACTGGGTCCTTGTACGTCATCGGAGAGGAGGGCCCAGAGGAAAATCAGACATGCACAAGAAAGGACTCTCTGGGAATTGGGGCGGGAGGCACTGGGGGATAGGGAGGGAGAGGGGTGGGGAGGGGGAGCAGGGGGTACGGGGGGAGGAGGAGGGAGGGAGGGAACTGGTGTACCTAATAAATTTGTATGAGCTGAAATAAAAAGAAAGAAAGAAAAAAAAAAAAACAATGCTATGTTGGCAAATCTTGAGCTAGTTACTCTGAAAAACTTCAGACATGCGTTCGGCACTCCGGAGCTGTCTTTGTAAAAGGGATTATGTTTTTAAAGAAACCTACATTAATTAAATATATTATCAGAAAAACTGCTATCTGAGCTGAGATACTCAATGTAACAGAAGAATTTCTTCGTGGAATTCCTTAGCTTTCCATAATTGTGTCATCACCAGTGTCATGACTGTCCTGTAGAATCTCTTTTTGAGGCAGGGTCTCCTTTGGCCCAGACTGGCCTTAAGCTTACCATGCAGCTGAGGCTGGCCTTGAACTTCTGATCTTCCTGTGCTCCCAAATGTTGGATTACCACCACCATGCCCAGCTCTTCCGTAATATTAACTAGACGAGATAAACTACATAGCAGGAGAGAAAATTAGAAGTTGACACCATGTACACACAAAGCGGCCTCTATTCTAAGGGCCTATTTATCTTTCTCGAATCCTTTATTCTGCTCTGAATTGTTTACCTCCCCCACCACAAGGAAGAGGGGATGTAGCTCTCTGTGTTTGGGATGCTCACTTTCCTCTGCTGTCCCTGTGTACATAACAAATTTGCATATCTTTTCTTCTGTTAGTCTGTCTCGGTCAGTTCATTTCACAGATTCAGTTATTGAATCTTCAGATGGAAGAGGATAACGAAATAAATGTGTAGTTTCTGTGAACTGAAGTTCCCCTCAAATGCCACACCTGTGTTGAAGATTCTGCTGGATGAATAGATGGATGGATGAGTGGGTGTGTGCATTGATTAGAACTTCATTGTTATATTGAGTTTGCATGTTGCAGATGTGCCAAAATTATCTTGGATTCAGTACATTCACTAATGTAGTAAGTAAATGAATTGATTTGTGACTGACTCTCTTGTTCTGTGACTACAAAGGTTTTTGTAACCTCTCCCACAGTTAAACATGTCATTCAGGGAACCCTGAATGTTGTTCCTGGGTCATGGTCACTCATATTTGGTTTGTAATAAATTCTCTCAAACCCTTTGGAGCAAGCGCTGAACTGTGTGTTGACACTTCCCACTTAAGGTCTTTTCTTTCAAGAAATAGAATCATTCGTCACTTCTAAATGAGGGCAGTGCGGAGCTGGAGCAAGATCCTGGAGGTCCTCAAGCAGGAAAGCCAGAAACAATAGTGCAGAAGCTGGCTTAGCTGCTTAGATCCAAAGGTGAACATTCTTGGCAAGAAAAGGCATGGAAATTTATACTGACTTAATTTCTTAAAAGAAAAGTTGTCTCAATGCAGAATTTGAGGTTGCCTAAGTAATCTACCCTGACAGGGCTGGCCAACTGAGAATAATTAGTTCATGCTTTTATAGCAATCACTAAGGGCCCAGTGTTTTTCTAAGCCTTTCTCATAAATCTGCTCATTTGTATTCTTTCAGCTTGTGGAAGCCAATATGAAAGATGGTCTCATTCTGAAAATAAGAAAAGTGCAGTCTAGTAACTTCAAGTCATACAACTGTTATATGTTAACATATGTTGGGAGTCAAGATGAGATGGCACCTGACCCATGAGCTGTACCTAGACTATGCCACCCATTGCCCTATGCGATAATGGTTCTCAACAGAGTTGAAGCAGATCTGAGCTTCTAATTCAGTGTGCTTGTAGAGAAGTGGTTAAGAAAGTAAAGAAGCGGTTTTCCGGGGCTGGAGAGGTGGCTCAGGGGTTAAGCCTCCGCCTTGCAGGTGGAAGGTCCTGAGTTTGGATCCCAGATCCCACGTATAGACGCCAGGCGGAAGCGGGGGCGGCCTGCGTTTCTGGTCCTGGTAGGGCGGAGGCTGTGAATCCCGGAGCAGAAGGAGGTGGAGGCGTCCATGGTGGTTCACGAATTCGCCCGTGGTTCTACACATACACAGACACACGCGCACGCACACATACACACACACATGCTCACAAGTTGAATAAATAATAATAATAAAAAAAAATTAAAAAAAAAAAGAAGCGGTTTTCTCTAGATCCTTTGGAAATAGCCTCACTGACTTGAAGCAGCTGCAGATCTCAAGGGCTCAGTGAGCAAAGTACCTCTTGGAGAATCACTGGGATCATCCACATAGGGCTTTGTAGGAAAGGCAGATGTCAGGGTTGACTTGTACATTCTCTGCAAAAGGGGCAACTCTGCACTCCACATTCTCTTTTTTGCCCTTCCCTGGATCACACATTCTCATGTGAATCATGAAGGAAAAAAGGCATGTTTTTTGATCCTTTTTTTTTGAAAAAAATTTTATTAATATTTAGTTTTTCTAATTGCAAGCATAATGGGTGGTTGTCCCTGATCTCCTTCCCCCCCCCTCAACATGTTTTTCTTGTTTTCTTTTTAAATTAATTTGTTTTTATTTGTTCTTTTACAATCTCATATATGTGGACAATACATTTGCTTCATAGGTACCTCTATCTCTTGCTTCCTCTGGACATGTCCCTAGTATGTCCACCTCCTGCCTTTATGTCCTAATTTTTTTAATTGGACAATATAAGATAGTATGTAAGCAATAAAAAGAAAATACATTAAGGATGTAAATAGTTATGATTGAGCTCCCAGTTCCATATGGTTAAGAACACTGAAGAATAGCAGTTTTGTCCATGTTCTGTAAGACTTAAGTGCATGGTGCAAGCGCACGGAGCCTTGTGAGCACAAGGATAAAGGACCCATGGGTGGCACATGAGTCCTGGCCCACAGGAGGTGTCTCCACTGTGGGCACCTGGATTCCCCACCTGCAGGAGGCCGTCCACATTGTGTGCACATGGAGCCTACCCAAGAGAGCCCTTCATGTGAGTGTATAGATGCAGAATTCAGGCTTTTGGCAGGCAGTGTGGTGTGTCAAGCTATTATTTATTCAACTGTCCATAGAACACTGAATACAGAAATAGTCCCATCTCTTCTCTGCCACTGTCTGACACACATGGGACACAGCAGCCACAGGTGCAGTGCCTCTAAGGGCAGTTGTTATTGAATCTGGTTATTATCTAATTTGATTCTTGCTCCCTTTCAAGCTAATTATCCTTCAAGATCATCAGAGTGTTAGGATAGAGGGATTACATCTTGGAGGAGGAAACATCTAAGCTATGCTTAAGTTATTGACCACTTAAAAGCTTATAGTACTATACAATAAAATTTACTCAAGCTGAATATTACATGACATTTTGATGGATCATGAAGCACTTATGTGATTAAAATGCCTTTTTGCCATTATGAATATTAATTACACATCACTGAAAATGCAAAAAATAAATGAATTACATATTTCTGGTTGATAATGATGGATATATGAGCTCTACTAACAAAGATTGAGTAGAATAAAATCTATGTTCAGGGAAAAAACATCTATATGGACTATATTTTAAGTTATTAGTGGTAAAAACTTCTGACATGAAACTGCTTAGTGGAGTAAAATTATAAAAAGGCTAATAGTTTAAAAGCATTAATATTAAAAATTTTATTTTGCGTAGAAGACTTTGGTAATTATTAATCTTTACCCACATATACAGTTTTATCCTAAATTTAAGAGGTCCATCCTGTCTAACCAGAAAATTTTAATTTTGATTCATTTATTTAAGAGGTAGAGAAAGAGCATGAGAGTGCACATACGTACACTCCATGGTGCGTGGGTGGAGATGAGAGGACAACTTTCGAAAGTCAGCTCTTTCCTTCCAACGTATGTCTCCAGCTTTGTGAGCCAGTGTCTTACCCACTGAACTGGGCCCAGCCAGAAAATTCTTACCTTGCTGAAAATGAATCTAAACAAGTCTATCCTAGCAAGCTATATCTTTTTTTATTTGGTTTAAGATTGTAGTACTTGGAAGGAGCGGCTTGAATGCAGACCCTTTATACATCTTAAGGATGTATTCTTCCACTGAACTATCCATATCCTAGCAGAATTCCTTTTTTTTTATAACATTTTTATTATTATTTCTGCTCATATAAACTTAATAGGTAGACCAGTTCCCTCCCCCCTCCTCCTCCCCCCGAACACCCTGCTCCCCCTCCTTCCCTCCCCATCTCCCAGTACCTCCCCCCCCAATTCCCAAAGAGTCCTTTATTGTGTATGCCTAACTTTCCTCTTGGTCCTCCTTTCTGATGACGTAAAAGGACCCAGTGGCATTTCCCTGAACCCTTTCTCGTGTTCCCCTTAAGCATAGGAACACTACTGTGGCTGTCAATCCCTTGCCTCCAAGGATCTTGGTGCTTTTAGCCGATATTAGACTTTGTGAGGTCAATAGTGTGACGGACATGGCACAGGGCATGCAAAGTCCTATTATGATTGCTTCAGCCCTATCTAGTGTGGAAACTCTTCAAATCATTGCTCCCCCCATCCTTTTGCTCTTACAATCTTACCGCCCCCTCTTCCGCAGATATCCCTGAGCTTCAGGATGGGGGGAGATTAGGCTGGCTTAGTTCTATGTGGAATATATAGAGTCTCTGAAGTTCTGGATTGTGGTTTGTTGATTTTCTTTTGCAGTTTTGCTGCTCCTGCTATGTCCTTCCCTCCATCCTGATGGGCACTGTATGTCACCCCCTGGTCAGAGACAAAAAACTGTTAAACTGGAGTCTTGTTATAATAGCACATTCAAGGATAGATGTAATAAAAGCAGGAAACCTCGGTGAGGGAGGGATCAGTCATCCATTTGCAAAATGATCTCTTTTCATCTGCCAGACTATATGCCCTCTCCTTCTGGTGAGATCATACCCCCTCAGTTGTACATGATCAGGAACGAATGTCTGTGAACTTAACCAGGTGTCACATTACTTACTTGTATTCCTTGGAGGTCGATTTTCTCTGCTGTAACATGTTCCCCTCTCTCCTTGTGTCTGGTGTGGCTCTCCAACCCCATCCCTCCCCTAGCAGAATTTCTTCGAAGCTTTTTTAGTTATTTGATATGTCAGACTCAAGTTCCGTGTCCGCTGAACCATGGTATGAGCTCCAGATTGCTATATTTCAAGTGACAGCTTGTGACTTCTGATCAGAGAAGCCTGTTAGATCTGGAAAGAACGTGCATCAACTAGAGAGGAGCTCATTTTGGGTATCAGGACTGTGAACCCTTCCTTAGACTGCCCAGCACTCGAGAAAGCCAGAGGCTAGGGGTTTTAGGGTGTCTTTGTGTCAAATGCAATAGGAATTTGCAGCAGTGTTCCAAAACAAAACCATTTACATTTTCACAGAGCAGAACTGATCTATGAAGAAAGGCTTCTTTGAATTTTTCATCCAGAGTTTCAGGGTCCAACCGTTATTATCATCACTTTCTCTATACAAAATAGCCCTGTCCACAGTCAATTGCTGCACACTTTTTTTTAAAATCCATCAAGTCTGAAGGAAAAGAAATAAGATGAAAAGAAAATATAAATTCAAAATCTCTTTTCAGAATCTTAATGGCCTTGCCTATTATTCAGACAGCTTTCTACATGCTGAGAGCCATCATTAATATACCATCAAAGATGACGTTAAAACTCTGGGCCTGTTTTAGAGTGTAAGTTGTTTCCCGAAGCAAACTTCACTTGAGTTCCTTTAGGTTTAACATCCGTGTCAATACATATTATGTTAGTTATATGCTGTGTGGGACTGTGTAATAACAGTATTAAAACTCAGGGGTTAAGATTATGATTAGCTCAGGGGTTAAGCATCTGCTTCGCAAGCAGGAGGTCCTGAGCTTGGATCCCGGATCCCATGTAAAAATGCCAGGCAGAAATGGCCATGGTTTGCACTTCCTGCGCCGGAGGGAAACTGTAGAGCAAAACAAAGAGAAGGTAGAGCAACCCAGGGTGATTCCTAAAGTCACCCTTGGGCTTCAGACACACACACACACACACACACACATTAAAGTTAAAAAAATTTATACCCTAGTTTGAAAAATGTGAATTTAAAAAGAGGCTATAGGTAAATAATAGGATAGGATAGGATAGGCCGTAATTCAGCCTTTAATATGTATGTGGAGGATGTGGAGAGAGGGGAACTCTCCTACATTGCTGGTGGGAATGCAGGCTCATACAGCCACTCTGGTGAGCCGTCTGGAGATTCTTAAAGAAATTAAAGATTGAAATGCCATATGACCCTGCAATTCCACTTTTGGGAATAACCCCCCATGCAGCAGAGGTTCACCTCGATAGCACAAGCACAACCATGTTCATAGCAGCACTGTTTACAATAGCAAAGTCATGAATCAACCCAAATGTCCAACAGTTGACGAGTAGATAAGGAAACTGTGGTACATCTATACAATGGAGTACTATTCAGCCATCAAAAATGATGAATTACTGGAATTTGCCGGGAAATGGATGGGATTAGAAACAATTATATTGAGTGAATTATCCCAGACACAGAGAATTAAGCGCCACATGTACTCCCTAATAGGTGGCTCCTAGTATGAAACCCACTTATAGACACTCAAAGATAAATCTCTGTAATAACTACAGTAATTTGCTAAGATTATGAACAGGAGGGATGGAGAAGGAGGGCCACACCAGTAACGACAGAGGGGACCATGTTACAGCAGAGAAAATAGGCCACCATCAAGGACTGCAAGTAAATAATGAGACATCTGTTTAGTTCACAGACTTTCCTTCCTGATTATTTACAACTGATGCGGTATGATCTTACCAGAAGGGGAGGGCGTATAGTCTGGCAGATAGAAAGTAACCATTTCGCAGATGGGTGATTGACTCCTCCCTCACTGTGGTTTTCTACTTTTATTACATCTACCTTTGAATATACTCATAACGAGACTCTAATTTAACAGGTTTTTATCTCTGGCCAGGGGTGACATCCAATACCCATCAGGGTGGAGCCAAGGGCATTGCAGGAGCAGCAAAACGGAAAAAAAAAAAATTAACAAACCACACTCCAGAACATCAGAGACTCTATATCATCACCTGGAACTAGGCCAGCCTAATCTCTCCCCATCCTGAAGCTCAGGGAAATTTACGGAAGAGGGGGTGGTAAGAGTGTAAGAGCACAAGGATGGGAGGAGCAATGATATGCAAGATACTCCACACAAGTTCGGCTGAAGCAATCATTTTTGGACTTTACATGCCCTGCGCAATGTCCAACACACTAGTGACCTCATAAAGTCTAGCATTTGCTAAAGGCACTAAGATCCTGGGAAGCAAGGGATTGACAGCCACAGTAGTGTTCCTATGCTTAATGGGAACACAGGAAAGGGTTCTGGGAAATGCCACTGGACCCAGAGGAGAGTTTGGCATACCCATTAAAGGATGCTCCAGGGATGGGAGGGAGAGGCACTGGGGGATGAGGAGGGAAGGGAGAGGGGAGGGGGGCAACAGGGGGATAGAGAGCTGGAGGGAGGGGGGACCGCTGTATCTGTTAAGTTTGTATGAGTGAAAATAAAAAAAAATGTATGTGGAAGTTCTAAAGGTCAGATTCTATTTGGGAACAAAGATGCTAGTGCTTCCATCAATACCTTGGCTTCTGTCATCACAGGGCTCAGCTCCATAGACCTGGAGCCATTTCCTGAAAGCCCTGCTGTCACATCTTCCAAACTGTTACCCTCAAGGAATTTGGAGCCTGTTCTCTCTAATAGAAAAGCCTAGCTTTGCTTGAAAGCCCAGCTTTTCCATTAGAGACCATGGAGGAAGCTGCATAAAGGCTCAATTTGGTTGTGAATATTGGTTCCAAGGACTTGGCATTCAAACTAGGTGCTTATTAGTGTTGAGTTTCTGTCAATAGGGAGCTGTTTAAAGTAGACCTATAATGGCCTAATTTCCCAGTTGCAAAAGAAGTTTCCACATGGGTAAGGGGTCCTAACTCTATCCTGTCCACTTAGCCCTTGTCCTTAGATCCTCAGCCCTTGACCTCACTCTAAGAGCAGTTGTTAGTAGGCAGAGGCTGTTAAGAAGGCAATACTTTGGACTGGAGGAAGGGTTTAGGGTTTAAAGCCTTTGCTTTGAAAGCAAAAGGACCTGAATTTTGATCCCCAGATCCCAGGCAAAAATGCTGGGCAGACATGGCAACAACCTGTATTTACAACCCTGGAAGGCGGAGTCTAGGAAACCTCAGAGTGAAACAAAAGGTAGAGCAATTCAGGATGATTCACAAACCTTTACCTGTGGGCCTCCACAGATACACACACTCAAGTGCAGTTTTGTACACACACGCACACACACACACACACACGCACGCACGCACACACACACACTGAGGAAGAGGAGGATGTTGTCGTTGGCTCAGAAAGTCTTTAGCCTAGGCTGAAGCTCTATTCTCCCTCTGCTTAGGGACTGGGCTTGTCACTTTATCTGCTTTCTCACCCCCCCAGTGGACTTTCGGCCTTGCCTCCTGGTCCTTTATTCTGTGTCATAACCTGTGTCTATCTCACTTGTTGTATAACTCTTCTTCCTCATTTCTCAGGTTTTACTTGACTCTTCCTTAGGCCTGCTATCTCACCAGCCCCCTTAAATCTTAATTGTTGTTGTAGCAGATAATATGACTTCTGGCAGGGGCCTGGACCTACCCTAAACTAAGTACCTCGGTTGCATCAAACATGGACTGGGTCATTTCCAGGATCTTTTTAAAGATCTTTTATTTAAAAATATTTTTATTATTTATTTATTCAATTGTGCATGTATGAGTGTTTGCATGTGTGTGTATGTATGTGTATGTATGTATGTGTGTGTGTGTGTAGAACCATGGACGAATTCGGAAACCACCATGGACGCCTCCACTTCCTCCTTGTTTACTCTGCCCCGGGATTCACAGGCTCCGCCCTACCAAGACCAGAAGCGCAGGCTGCCCCTGCTTCCGCCCAGCGTCTATACGTCTATACGTGGGGTCTAGGATCCGAACTCAGGACCCTCCGCCTGCAAGGCAGAGGCTTAACACCTGAGCCACCTCTCCAGCCCCTCCAGGATCTTTTTAGTCTCAGAAACTCCAGAAAAAAACTAAGCCTGTTCCCGGGTTGCTCTACCCACTCATCTTTTCCACCTGACTCAAGCTTATAACCCCCAGTGTATGTAAATACTGTGAAATGCAGGCAAGACTGCCACTCACTCCATGGGAAAAACTTGCAAAGACAGTGGCATTTTCTTTTTATTTATAAGCATCACATGTGGTCAGGTAAGAAGTGTCCCCCCAAGGGCTCATGTATTGAGGACTCATTACTGTGCGAGCCCAGCGGTGTATTTTGTCTTGTTTTATGCTTGCGTAGCTCCGTTCTCCGTCTTCGAAGATAGCTGTTCCACATAAGCTGCCGGAAAGTGGCCTTTCTTTCCTTTTAAAGATCCAAACCACCATCCTTCTTCTTTCTTCTCATGTAGAGTCACGATGTCACCTGGTGGCACACACATTTAGTTAGACAAACAGGTCTGCTACTTGAGCATATGCCAAGTAAGTGTCAGGAAGAGTTTCCAGAAACCTCAGCATTCCTGGAGTTACTTGCTAACTTTTTGCACTTGGTTCAGATGAAGCAGAGTCAACTGAGCGCCTCTACGTGAAGCAGGCACACTCCAGAGAATTTTAAAGAACATGACATAATGAACCACTGAGCTATGCCACGAGACCTTGCTTAAAAGCAGGATCATGTTGGGCCTTGTGCTGCCTGCCCAGGGGATGTGTTCTCAGCAATCTCTTGATGTCCATACTTTTAAACAGTCATGAGAATTCAGTATGTTGATTAGGAAATATGTCTCAGCTAACATTTTTTTCTTAAGATCTAGGTCTCTCTCTCATATATCTCAATCTGAAATTCTAACAGAACTTTTTTTGCATTATACAATCTCCATTTGCCAATGAGATAATTTCAAGATAATTTTAAAGGAATGATTAAAATAGATTTCCTAATACAGCTTTTGTATAATTCTCCATTACTGTAAAACTGTGATCTCAATAACCTTTTCCTAGGCTGGAGAGATGACTCAGAGGTTAAGCTTCTGCCTCGCAAGCAGAAGGTACTGAGTTGGGATCCCCAGTCCCATGTAAAAATGCCAGGCAGAAATGGAGGCAGCCTGTACTTCCAGTGGAACCTGGAAAACACCAGAGCAAAGCAAATAGGAGGCAGAAATAATCCAGGATGACTCCTGAAAACACCCTTGAGCCTCCACAGGCACGTATAGTACTCTCTGATACACAAACACCACACACACACACACACACACACACACACACACACACACACACACACATACACACATACACACACACACACACACAGACACCACACAAAGGGCTGGAGAGACAGCTCAGTGGTTAAGACTGCCTTGCATTCAGAAGCTTCTGTGTTCAGATCCCAGCTCCCATGTAAAAACACCAGGAGGGAAAGGGCAGCTGTCTGCACTTCTGGCCCTGGTGGGAGGAGTTGAGAAGTCCCAGGGCAAAAAAAAAAAAAAAGTAGAAAAAATCAAGGATAATTCCCAAAGTCACCCTTGGTCCTCCTCAGGGACACATAGTTCCCGC
This sequence comes from Typhlomys cinereus, assembly GCA_023101885.1. NCBI lineage: Eukaryota > Metazoa > Chordata > Mammalia > Rodentia > Platacanthomyidae > Typhlomys > Typhlomys cinereus. The sequence continues at coordinate 4,795,036 of JALPQD010000017.1, read as the reverse complement.
TGATATACACACACACACACACACACACCACACAAATGCATACATACACATACACATGCACACATGTAAACAATTTTTTAAAATTAAAAAATATAGCCTTTTTCTCTAGTTGTATTGTGGTTGGGCAAGAAGTGTCCCCCAAGGGCTCATGTATTGAAGGCTTGGTCTCTAGCTGGTTCTAATTGCATCTTTTATGTTTATCCATTTGTAAGTTCACACTTAAAGGGCTATAGAAGGTAGGACCTGATTGGAGGAAGAAAATCAGTAAGGGACTTGCATCGGAAAGGCACATCTTTTTAAAAAATATTTATTTATTTGAGAGAGAAAGATAGAGAGCGAGTGAGCGAAAACACATGCATGCCATGGTGTGATAGGCAGAAGTCAGGACAACATTGACTATGTGGGCTTCTGGCATCAAACTCAGGTCACTAGGTTTGTGATTACCAGCTCTAAAGGCGCTTGTTTCTCTCTCTCTCTCTCTCTCTCTCTCTCTCTCTTTCTCTCTCGTCTGCCCCCTCCCCCACCATCTTTCCTACAGTGAGGTGAACAGACTTTATTTTACCTTTATAACACAAGTTTTTTACCTTTATAACACAAGTTTCTGCCTTTCCAGGGGCCTAAAAGCAACTGAGACAGCCAAGTAGACCAAAACCTCTGAAACCATGAGTCAAAACAAATCTTTCCTCTCTTAAGTTGTTTTCCACAGGGATTTTTGCCACAGCAATGAAAAGCAAACAGAGGCTGCTTCCCCACGTTAAAGCAATCACAGGCACTTCAAGATCGAAGTTCTAATTTTCTTTAGCACCTTTGTGAAGTAAGTCTGTAATTCAGTCCCTTCCCCTGCAATTTTGTTTCCAAGGTAAAGATAATGGTTTGTGCCCCTTCTAACTTGGCTCAGTCATACATCACTGTTCATTCGCATGGGAACAGATAGCAATGCCTATCTCAAAAGGTTCACGAATATTAAACTATACAACTATATGAGCAACATCTGGCACATAGAAATACAGAATAACCATCAGCTGTTCTCATTATGCAAGCTCTAGTTTTTCAAATTCTATATCTTTGTATCCTAAAAATAATCATTGTAAACCTCAACTCATAATAATTTACAGCTGCCATGCCAAGACAGGATTTCATTCAGAGGAAGGATCTCAATAAGCAAAGGCAATTGAAATATTTAAGAATGCGTCTTACCCTTTTCCAAATTCAACTCGTCGTCTTGCCTGGCTTGGAAAGAATATAAGGCCTTGTAGCGGTTGTTACTGAGCCGGGTAACACCAGAGGCTAAAAGTCAAATTAAGTGGTAATTACTATGCTGTGTTATCAGGCAAAATGATTATGATCAGAAGCTTGCTCATTTAACTGTGATGCAGAATTTAAATTTTCTCAAAAGGAAAGTTTATAATTTTACTTAATATTCATTCCTTAGTTCAATAAACATTTATGATATCCCTTTTTTGTGTGTAAACTAAAACGATGTAATCAAGCACTATATTATAACATAGAAAATAATAACTGTAGGTAGAAATTGCTGTCCTAAAAGCAAAAGTGGCAATTTAAAATATTTGCTTTCCATATGTGCTTAGTCAATGTCATTAGGCAATCCATGTAGTCATTAAATGTATTGTTTTAAAAAAACATGCCAGCTTTGCCATTTGGGTGGAGAGCAGGATATTTGGAGCACATGCTTCTCATTATCCTCATGTGTTGCTTATATAATTGTTTCTCAAAAAACTCAATGCTGACTTTTGAATGGACTGCATAGGCTATAAGGAACTCTTTTTGTCCATTTCTAATCAAGAAACTACGCTTGAGATTATGGAAGATAGCTCAAGAACAGTCATGCGTGTGTGTGTGTGTGTGTGTGTGTGTGTGTGTGTGTGTGTGTGTGTGTGTGTATTTGGGTATGTGTGTGTCTGTATGTGCCTAACTTTTCATTTTATGAAATGATTTTTTTCTAGTTCCAAATCTTCATGACTCCTTCCCACCTCTTTTTCTACACTTGTAAATAAAACTTCAGATTCTAGCAATCAGTCCCATTTGACGGGTAGTTTTCTTCGAACAAATATAAGTAAGTGTAGCTATAAATCATGCTTTAATTTAACAGTGTGCTTACTCATAGAATCCAGCCCACTTATTCTGAGCATTGCATTACCTGAAGATGAAGACTTTGGGCTGCTCTGCCCACCAGAAGGTGCCCTGTTCACGAGATTCTCTAACCTCTTCGCCAAAACAGGACGAGATATTTTTACATAAGTATGAGTATGATCCTGTTCAGTTTTTAAAAAGAAAGTCATTTTAAAGAACTGTGTTATAACTATTCACGAAAAGTAATTCTCTATATGTCATTTCCTCAGGGTTTTATTTTTAATGGGGAAGACATATTAATAAATTACTCAACACATTCGTCTTTAAAGTTTCTGGTTCCAAAGGCAAAATACTTTTCAGAATTAGACAATTACCATATTTTATAGTCTGTGTTTCCAATTTTAATCTATATATCTAGGACTAATAGCAACATTGCTAACAATACTTTCAGATATGAACGTTAATGAGTTTTATTGCCAATGAAATGATGAAGACATTTTTGAAACTCTCAAACAAATAGTGTCCCTTCATCATAGAATGCTTAAAACTCCCCCTTCTGAATGGTGCTAGAAACCAATAACTGTCACACATCCACAAGCTCATTATCAGTTCAGGAAACTCCAACACTGCCTAAATGCCTGTGGGCATTAAAATGGTACTCATGTGTCATAGTTAGACACGAGTGTCAACTTGACAGTTAAGGGTTTGAGCTCTGGGCACATTAGTAGAGAATTAGTGGTTGAGTTAAGCCCAGAGCAAACCTGCAGGAGATTGTCTAGCTGATGGGGAAGGCCCAGATGGAATAAAATACAGAGAGCTATCGAGAAAGTTGGCATTCTTGTGTACACTTGGCCACACGTGCTGGTCTGGCAAATAAGGATCGTCCCTGTCTCAGCCATTACATAGAGATGGTGTGGCCAGTTCCCTCAACTCTGGTGCTGGTGTGAGCTCTCCTGCTAAGATGGACAAATAACTGTAACCAGGAATCGTAAGAGAAAATAAACCCCTTGTTCCCTTAAGCTGTTTGATGGTGATTTTATCAGCAATCATGTAGGTTAACTGCTACATCATGCATTATATATTTATTACACTGTTTTAAACTATGAACTGTGTAGTATGTTTACACTATATTAAAATCATACAACTTAGGTCTGTACCAATACTAAAATTTCAGCTCAATAGAAATTTTACTACATGAGCATATCCAAAGTTTTCATTTCTTAAAGTAATTTAGTCTTATTACAAACATTGCATTCAGTTGTGTTAGCTTTTACTGGACTTGAAGAAATAAAAGCAATTTTACCTTAAGTTTCTGTGGTAAGGATGTAGGACATATGGCACATAATCCCCACCATGCCATCTGACAAACCCAAATAAGGAATTCCACCTTATCTGTTGAGCTTTACCTTTTCTTTCCACCTGAAGATTGCAGTGCTGCATGGATGGCTGGGTTTAGGTCTTTGCTCAAGTTCCGCTAACACGGATGACAGTTTATAGGAGTTTGCTTGCAAAAGGTCTAGTTTCAGATTATTCTGTGGACATATCACATGGCCAAGTTAACAAATTTCTAGAGAATGAGGCGCAACTAGGTGGATGCAGGAACCCTTTCAAGATGAGAAAGAGGTCTAAAAAGTGCACATTCAGTTCACATACGAACAGAGCCATGTAGTGGAAAGCCTTGGTGTGTCTTACACTTAGTCTTTGCTTTTGAAAATGGGCAAACTTATTTAACATACTGCTCAGTTTTTATAGTGATGAACAATTTTGGGCAGTTTTCTGCAGAGGAACAAGAAAGAAAAGATGTCAGAAGCTACTTTCAGTGCCTATGATGAAGGGTGATGGAGCCATGTGTCAACATTTTAACAAATTGAATTAACATCAATAACATTGATGTTAGTTGTTTTTGCATTCATTTGAGTAGGAAGGATCCTATGATACCCAGAAACTTTGTGATGGTACTACTCAAAACTAGAAACACTACTCAAACTAATCTAGGGGATTTATGTATAAAATTAAGAGGTGATGCTAAATTCCTAGTTTCTTCCTGTTTGGGGTTTTGACCTTGAACTAAAACTTTATAATTCTTTGGCAGGTTGTGTTCTGTCAGGGGAAATGAACTACAGAATAAACACTGGAAAGGTCTTACTTATTTAACACACTCATTGTTTCATTCTTCTCTATACCTCCAGCACAGTATTCCAATACCCTCATGTCTCTGCTGGAAGTTCATTTCTTCATGGGGGAAAGTCTAATCCTCAGTGTAGATCACTGTATTGTGAGGCAGTCTTATCTACAATGAAAGCACAATTCTCTCATACCTTATCGTTGGCCCCATGCTCCACTGTGTCTAAAACAATAGGAGCCATCCATCTCTCTTGTGTGGTGCTTGTTCTAGTGTCTATATGTAGCATCTAATCTGAGTGCCTCCTTTGCAGCATTCTTCATTCAAATGTGACCCTTTGAGGCCCAAGAGATAATGCAACAGGAAAGAATTTAAATGAAGTCAAGCTTCCTCTCCAAGAAACCTTCCCTAGGTCACATGAAATCTTCCCAGATGTGGAACTTCTCTGAGGATGTTGCATAAACTGATCTCAGGGATAAGATCTCCTTTCTTCTGTATGACTCAGGCTAGTGTATGACCAAAGGATCGTCATACAGTCGTCATTGGTAATGACAATGACAAAATTCTGTGTATTTCAACCAAAGAACCTTATAACCCAGTGACATCATAAAACACTTTTGTGACTTCATTTTGGTAAATATTATTTTCAATGAATTAGTTAGCAAACATTTTGTGCTGCCACAAAAAAAAGTCCTACAGTCTGTTTTACAATTGCTTAGGTAAATTTTCATCACATGTCATTGCAGTACTGTTTCTTTTCTTTTTTTTATGATAATTAGTGTGCTTGGGTTTTATTTTTATATGAACAAAGGAAAAGCAGAAGAGATGGGAGGAAGGTGCACGAAGGCATAGCATGATGTAGACATTATAAGGAGAAGTTGCATCTATACGCCTACAAAGAGTTATTCTGCATAAACTTCATCTTATATTCACAGCGAGGAGTTGCTGGCTTTCAGATGGTCACAAATAAAACTCAAAACAAGTTGCTAGCACCGTAGTGTTACATTATTATTCAGTGTTACACTGACATCATTTTCAGTCTCAGCTAGAAGTACACAGGCTGCAGGGATAAACCTGAGCAAGCTGTCTCTGAAGCCTTTTGTTTCTCTCTGCATGTTGTGAAAATATATATATAATTAACATATTTCTTTAAGTATGGACTTCCACTGTCTTTCCATCATTCGACTCTCACTGGATGAAGGGATTCCATCACTTCATTCTTAAGCTTGCACTGTAGGAGGAGATGTCTGTCCCTAGTACACAAAACAAGCTCTCCTGCCTGTGCAGACCTTTGTTTCTAAGTGAAACATGCAGACTTTTTTTTTTTTATGTATTCAGCGCGCGCAAGTGGTGTGTGTGTGTGTGTGTGTGTGTGTGTGTGTATGTGTGTGTGTGTGTGTGTGTAGAACTACGGGCAAATTCGGGAACCACCATGGACAGCCTTCACCTCCTCCTTGTTTACTCTGCCCCGGGATTCACAGGCTCCGCCCTACCAGGACCAGAAATGCAGGCCACCCTCGATTCCACCCAGCATCTATACATGAGGTCTAGGATCTGAACTCAGGACCTTCCCCCTGCAAGGCAGAGGCTTAACCCCTGAGCCACCTCTCCAGCCCCCTAGACCTTTCTTTTTGTAAGAAGTATTAGCATCATTTCTGCAACAGCCTCCCAACTAGAAGAAATCTATACTAAAAAGTATTAAAATAATTACATTTGGGCCTATCTGCCTGCTTTCGCCAAACCACTATCAAAACTACCAGATTAGGTAGGTTTTTTTTTGTTGTTTTTTTTTTTGGATACACACTTTCTCAAGAGAGATGATCGGATTTTATTCTTAGAATACTACTAGAAACTTTTCCTGAATTTTTCTCACGTTAATTAATCCAAGCCCACTTTCTGATCATTTGAATCATAGCAAAAGCCTCTGTCTTACACACACAGGTAACATGTTTCTGTACTTTTTCATGATGCCCTATTAATGTGGGTTCCTCCAAAGTGGCTAAATGTCCATCAGCTAGACAAGGGTCTCTTCAGTATTCCTGCTCTCACCTTTGCCCCTAGCAACTTTGCCTGTAAAGTAGCCTCCTGCTTCCTCAAAGGTCCTTCCCTCTCACTGTAGGTGAACTTCTCCCTGCAGGCAGCTCTATTTCCCTTCATTCTCCTTTCTCCCTTTATTCTCCAAGGACCCTGATGTTAACCCAAGGACAAATGGAAAATAAGATCTTAATAAAAATTGACAGCTGCTCCTTAACTAGTGATCAAGTCATATCTCAATAAATTGAACACGAACTGAGAATTCATGTAATTCATCTAACTGAACATCCTCACTTAGCCTGGCAGACTTTATACATTCTCACAGCCTTACATCGGCTTGCCTTTGGGCATCATTGCCTAAAGCAAAGACTGTTTCATAACTGAGGATGTGCTCATGTGGTTTCCTGAATATTATACTTAAAGTAAAGGACAAAATGGTGTGTAGGCATGCTTTCCTACCACTGTAAGTGGAATAATCATCAAATCAAACAGGTTGGTGACTAGTGTAGAAGGTTTTTCTCTGAGCACTGTCACAGCATTTCTAAGTAATAATTCAACCTCACAACGCTCTGCAAGCCAAGTGTCAATTTCCCTAACTTGGACTGATGAGAAAAACATCCCAGTTTCCTGTGACCATCAAAGATAAATCCAAACATGGTCTTTGTGAATGGGAACCCTACGCTTGGGTTTACTTCTTTTGAGAGTATTAAATTGTACAAGATTTCATTAAAGAATGAATTTTTTTTGGAGAATTCTATTTAAGACACAGTCGTTTCTTCCTAGCATCTCTTTTTTTATTGTACACTAAAGGAAACATTTCTAGGCAGCTGGATTTTTCCAAATCTCACAAATTACCTGTGAAGGAGCTGATCTGAAGCTGCCTGGGAAAGGCAAGGCAAAGAGGCAAATGGTATTCTAAAAATAACCCTTTCATCGTTCAATACATTCTGCAAATATTTACCTCGTCCATTAATGTCTCTGTGTCTTTCTGGCTCTTGGTGTCCGAGAAGGAGGATTTGCTGGAGAGTGCATGTAGCGTTTGTTCCAGGCCTGAAAATAAAACCCAGACTTGGTTACCTTTCACCTTATCCCGGTAGGTCTCCGCTTAGGGGCCAGGCACCCTCAAAGAGATCGTGAAGATCAGATGTCATACCTGTAGGGCTTCCTAAATGGCTGGGGGCTTTTCTATATATAGTTAGTAGATTGTACTGAATAAATGTGATAAATGGGTTGACTCTACATTTAACTTTACTCTCATTTAATGACAGTTGAGAAATGCTGGTGATTAAAAGACCTGATTCTAGGGTTGGGGAGATGACTCAGGGGTCAATGCCTTTGCCTTGAAAGCACACAAGGACCTGAGTTCGTATCCCCAGATTCCATGGTACAAATGCTGGTAGAAGTGGCAGTGGCCCGCAATTCTGGCCCTGGAAGGAGGAGCCTGGGAAATCTCAGAGCAAAGCAATAAGGAGAGAGAGCAATTCCAGATGATTCTCAAAGTCACTCTTGGGTCTCCACAGGCACACACAGTGTCCTCTGATACACACACACACACCACAAGAAAAAAAGATCTGATTATAATTTTAAGGTAAGATTCTAAATTCCTTTTGGTTGGCTCATTCTAGTAATTCTCACATTTACTGTGAGAAATGTTCATCTCTTTCTCTTTATTCTGTTTACACCAACATTTTCTATATCTTGGATTTCCCAGTTATGTTTTAGTGAGATACTGTGATGCAAACTTTGGAAGCAAGTTTAGCAAGCTTAAATCACACAACCATCTTTTCTCCTTCCAGTCAGCATAAGAAACATTATAAAATGCTACAATCTGAAATATGATACTCACAGTATATATATTCATACATAAGCCAGAATGTCATTTTATGTTCCATCACATCTATCCATTTGTCAGTTGTTTATCATTCTACTATATTGTATCTATCAATCATCTCTCTACCTATCTATTCAGGGTCTTACTGCACAACTTGTATCCTTGGTTGCCCATGAACTTATTATGTAGCCCTGACTGATCCCAAACATAACATTCTCCCTGCCTCAGCTTCCTCAGTGCTGCAGTTACCGGGCTCTTTCTGAAACCTTTTTCCTTTAGTCACACAACTTTAATATGTGGTTCTTTAAAAGGGATGAGGGATGATCCTGCCTTAGCCAGCAAAAACGGATGGAGTGTGACGAACATTTTCCCTCGTCAAACCGTTGAAAAACATGATCACAAATCAGGTGCGGCATGACATGCAATTCTAGAGCTTGGGAGGCAGGGGGATGGCTGCAAGTTTAAGGCCTGCCTGGTCTGGTCTATAAAGCTAGCAAATTTCAGGTCTGCCAGGGTTATATAGCGAGATCCTGTCCAAAGGGGGGAAAAATGGTCACATACCTTCTTTGTCTCTTGTAGCTTTTTCAATGTCTTTTTGCAGTCGCAACAACTTTGGTTTTATTAAAGACTTACGTCTCTCTTTATCCATAGCATTCTTAGGATCTTCTTCCTGTAGGGAAAAAGAGATATTTAACAACTTAAGGGAAAAGTAAGAGTTGCTACTCCCACTTGTTCTCAGACTTTTACTGATTATATTAGGATTTAACTTTACTGTGGGGGTGAAGGTTAAAAACCTGCATAATCTTTGGACTTACATATACTGTTCTACTTGTTATTGGTCTCGTTAATAAGAAAACATGGGGGTTTGAGAGATGGCTCAGGTGTTAAGCTTTGCCTTGAAAGCAAAAGGACCTGAGTTCAGATCCTAGAATTCATGTAAAAACACTAGGCAGAAATAGTGGAAACATTCACTTCCCTCTCACTGGGCAGAGTCTGGAAAACCCAGAGCAAAGTAATAAGGAGGTAGAGCAATCCAGGATTATCCCCGAAGTCACCTTTGGGTCTCCACACACACACACACACACGTTGCCCTCTTCTATAGACACTCACGCACACGTATATACTCACACCTGCACACACACAGACACACACACAGAATAAAAGAATGAATGAAAGCACTTCATTCACAAGCTCACATGCCTGGGCCCTTTCTTTAATAGAAGAAATTATTATTGGGGGAGAAACATTACTATAATTGTTGTAGTTTCTAGGTCAATAAATCCTTTTTGTTGTGTACTTATTGCTTCTTTAAATTATTTATTCAAGCTAGACTGCTTAATAGTCCAAATATGGGACTGTGTGAGTCTGGCTGGGACTGCCTCAGGAGAAAAGCAAACGTTCATGACGTTCTGCATTGACTTGGCACTGGGAACAGTGGACCCAGAGCACAAATGGGTTTGTACTTGATTAGGCCCTGAAGTGTAGCAGTAAGAGAACTGGCCGTTCCATTCAAGAACGTCACAATGACACAGGTATCAAGGACGGATATAGGCAAACATTTAAAGGAGACTGGAACACTTGATTGGGAGACTTCTTAGTCAAATAAAAAGAGAATGAGGGGTACCCCAGTCAGGAGAAATGGAGCAAGCACAGGACAGAGGGAAGACTTTGGGCTGGAGAATGTCAGCAACTAGAAGTAGAACAGCTCCTTGAATGGCGGACGAGAAAAGCTACGTGTGTAGATGAGGCTGGAATTTAGGCCTGAAGTGGGGGTTTTATTACATAGGGCCATAAAATTTGATTTATTTTTTCTTTAAGTTCCGTTTATTTACTTGGCGGGAGCTCACTAGACAGCCCCACCTGTGAGCCTCCACCCTGCAGGGATCTTCCTGCCTCAGTCTCCCAAGTGTTGGGAGGTCATGTGTGAGCCATCACGTCCGGCAGTGACTGGCCTGGGCTAGCTGCTGTATTACATGGATTACTCACACGCATGACTATTCAGGAGTTGAATAGAGGAAAACAAATAGAGTGGTGGGATGAACATGATTGGACAGAAGCCTGTGAAGAAAGGTGGAGCTAGCAAAGGAGGAGGAAAACTAGAATCGTGAATACTAGCGAAGAGATTGATTAGCTTTAGGGAAGTCACCGTGAAAAGGGAGAAACAAAAGGATGTAGCCATAAAAATATAGTAGACTGATAAAGATATCACATTTATATACTGTATATTGTTCTATATTTTTATCACACACAATTCTTTCTTGGCCACAGTTTTCTCATTTTACCAGTGACACAGAGACAACAAAGAAGGCACAAGCTGATATTGAAACAAAATGATACTTTGACCCCGAATTCTCTACCACTCCTTCCCATGGCTGCCTGATGAGGCAGTCTCAGCTGATGTCACACCCTCAGGTGCGCTCTGACTAAACCGGAAGGACACGTCACTCTGGCCCTAACCCTTCCGTGTGGGAGAGTGATGTCACAGTGGCATTCCTGCATGTCCAAACCTTCACTGGGTCCTTCTGGAAACAACTACTGTAGAGCCGTGTACTGCAGAGGGAACCATCTCCTTACAGTTCAGTGGAACCCTAGTCAATTTTTTTCCCAGAATGCAGCTATCTTATTGGAATGACCAGCTCCTGGGGTCTAGGGCACAGCAGAGTAAGTAGTGTGTTTGCCCAGTGTGGACAGGACTGAGTTTATTCTCTACCACACCAAAAAAAAAAAAAAATTAACCAAGGAATCTTTGAGCCCTGTAGTAAGTGCCAGATACTTGTGTTATACAATGCCATGAGCCCAGGTGAGAGACAACACGTGCACCGGGAGGGCTGATTTGAAGCCTACGCTGTATTTAACATGTAGGCACCCCACCAGGGGATCCACCACAAAGCCCACCAGCAGGACTTTCAAAATGACCCCACCAGGGACCATCAGTCAAAGGTCAAAGAGGAAACCAATAGAAAGTGCCCATTTTCAATCCCCCCAAACGTTCATGAAAGGGGGTACCCAGGGTCCAGAGCTTTGAACCCAGACTTGGAGCGGTTTTGCTTCCCCTCTGATTCCCCATGATTCTCCCGAGCAAGCAAGTGTCCCTTTCCCTACTTTTCAATAAATTTTACTTAAATGATTCCATTACTTAAACAACAAATATCTGCTGCAAAGCAATTTGTGTAGACAACCAGTACAACACAATGTACTACGCCATGTTTGCTTATATTAATACTCATCATGAAAACCATCTGCCGGGGATGACTCTTACAGAACACTGTAGTGATTGAAATGTCCTCCAAGATTCGTGAGCTGCAAACTTAATTAGTCCCCAGGGCAGAAGTGAGAAGATGGACCTTCAGGCAGGATTAGATCAAGAGGACACCACCTCTTGAAAGAACGAGCCAAAGTCATTGCCATAGGAGTGAGTTTGCTATAAGAGCAAGCTCAGGCCTTGCTCTCTTGTGCATGTGCCGTCATGTTAGGAGGCAGCAAGAAGACCTTCACTAAATTTGCCGACTCCATCCAGGTCTTCCCAGCTTCTAGAACCACATGCTGGGTAAGCGTCTTTACTTTAGAAATGATCAAGTCTGTTTTCTTCTGTTAGAGCAGCATGGGAGATAGACTAAGACCAAGACTGATCAAGAATATTCTACAGCTTGACTATTTTTTAAATAAGCATGTGTGTGTATGTGTACATATGTGCAGGCATGTATACAAGAGGGCACTTGAGTGTATGTACCCAAAGAGTCCCAAGGGTGACTTTGGGAATCATCCTGGATTGCTCTACCTCCTTATTACTTTGCTTTGGGGTTTCCCTAGGCTCTGCCTTCCAGGGTTGGAATTACAGGCCACCACCATATCCTGAATTTCTTATGTGGGATCTGAATTCAGGTCCTTTGGCTTGTGAGGCAAATGCTTTAAACTCCTGAGTCATCTAAGCCTTTTTTTTTTTTTTTTGACTGATTTTCTACTCTTGCAAAGACCTCTGCCCTGCTTATAAACAACACACTGTCATAATGATTTAAGTGGATTGTAGAAAAATCAACATCATCATTTATGAAAGAAAGTTACTTCCAGTTACGAATGGTGTAACATGCCCATAATCCCAGTACTAGCAAGGGAAAGGCAGGAGGATCAGGAATTCCAAGGCCAGCATTGGACAACCTGATACGTCTGGGGAAATAAGCAAACAAGGAAAACACTTCTTTAGCATGATTTGCAAAACAATTTCTCAATATATGACCAAGGCTCTCTGCTAAAGGTCACTTCCTATCACTGCATACTTACAAAGTAGTCAGTCAGAAGCAACTGAGATTTGTTTTCTGTAGAGAAAACTGCAGTTTCTTCCACCAGAGCCTGGATATCTTTTTCGACATCAACTTTGCTGATGGCACAGTGAATCTGTGTATGACACTGCAATACCAAGAGACGTGGGGTCGTTGAAGCATTTCCCGCCAGCTTTAACACATCCCCCCCCCCGAAACAGCAATCTCAGCGACTCACTGTGGTCAAGGTTTGGCCAAAAAGAGAAATATGTTGGCTGTACTGGTTTAAGTTGTTGCATAAAAGTTGGATTCTTTCCTTCTCCAGCTCCAGGATGCTCTGAAAAGAGTGGAAAATAAGGTAGAATCAACCATTTGTTATGCGAAAAAACTAGTCACCTGCCACACAGGATCACATGGGAACCAGCCTGAGCAAGCCCTCTTGATTTACCTTTTACTATGACATAGCCACAGTGCAGTGTGCAGAGAGTCGCAGGACAGGGACATGACTTGCTATCTGTCCTGAGAGCCCGCAGGTAAGACTTTTGTACCCAAAAGGCATATAGGCAGTTGCTATGAGTTATCTGATGTTTACAGAAAAGGAAAGAAAAAGAGAGTAAAAAATCAAGTGTTGAAGTGGTTTGTATTTGTATTTATTTTTAAACATTTATTTATGAAAACGGGGAGAGAGTGAGAGAGAGAGAGAACATACAAATGTATGATGCAGCGTATAGGTGGAAGTCAGAGCACGGCTTTCAGAAGTCAGTTCCGTCCCTTCCACCATGTGGGCTTCTAGGAGTTGCACTCAGTTCACCAAGTTTTCAAGCATGTGCCTTACCTGCTAAGCCCTTTCTTTGGTTTCTAGACTCTCTAAAAACCCAGAGAGTCGCACCCAGCACAACCCATCTTCATAGCTCAGAAACGCATTGAGAAATTAAATGCTTTCAGAACTGCTGGCTCATGAGCAAGACGTCCTGCCTCTCTACAGGCCACGGCTTTATCAGAAGACTCAGGGACGGGAAGGGGTGAAAGGAAAGGAAATGGGTTTATTTATAGTTTGGTCAAAACTGAGAAAAGAAAAAAAAAATCTCACCTTCTTTTTGACCTTGCCTGTAACAGTTCTGCAATGTATAAAAATGCAAAAACAAAAGTAAGAAATGCCCATAGGCTGACTTAACTGTGAGATAAGCCATCAGAACATAGAGATAATAAATCTTTTCTAGGAAACAGTTCTTCCACTGTGACTGCCTGCATGAGAAAATTTAATTTTTCAAGGGTCCCTAGTACACTGTTAGAGTAAGAAAAACAAAACAGGAAACTTTCCTTTCTCTTTCCCTCTGTCTCTTTTCTCTTTTTCTTTCTTTTCTCTCTTTATTTTTCTCTTTCTCCCTTTCTCCCTTTTTCCCATTCTCTCTTTCTCTTTCTATCTTTCTGTCTTATGTAGCCCAGATGGACTCAAACTCTCTATGCAGCTGCACATGACTGTGAAGTTCTGATTTTTTTTGCCTCCATTTCCTGTGTGCTAGGATTACGGGTGTGACCTTCATGCCAGTCTTTCTGTGGTGCTGGGAACTGAGCCCAGGGTCTTGTACACACTACGCAACTGAGCTACGCCCTCAGATCCAACATTACCTAATCTTAAAGAAGCTGTTTGATAACAGCAGAATCTCTAGTATTGGTGAATTCATTATCCTGGCCTGAAATTAAACCTGGGGGTTAGAGTCCATTACTTGAAGGTAGGGATATAGCCTCCACATTTTATGTGGCATTAAAAAAAAAACTCACAATTGGATTTTTATGACTCTTAACTAGCCAGGGCAAATAAGGAAGAGAAGAAGGTCGATTTTCAGCCTTGTCGTGTTTACACTGACTGTCTTGTTAGCTATTAACAATTCAGAGAAGTTAGTTATTATCTTGCCACTCATTTACCAACTGGTAGCCTTTAGGAAGAGTGGAGATCAACAACTATAGCCAGGTGGCATATGGAGGGGAGACACTCAGGCCATGAGGGGGCAATGTAGGCTGCAGTGCACATGCCCAAGCAACTTAAAGCTTTGACAGAAATGGCCGGTGTCCAAGACGTTTTCCACATCCTGTTTTTAAAAGGACAAGTCAGGTAGGCAGACAGGGCCAGGTGGATGGCTCTCCTACCTACCATCCCTCCTCCTCTCCCACCGAGTGAAGAATACCTTTCATGAAGAAGGCTCTGCAAGGGAGGAAGAAGGATGACCCTATGTCAAGGCCTTTCACGGGGAGGTAGGGCTGTGGAGATCCACAGCATCAGAGTGTTCTCCCATCCAGCCTCTCTGGGCACCTGCAGGGTCCCCACCCTCCTCCGCCATATCCTTGTACTGTGTTTTCTTCTGTTGTCATCAACGTTTTCAATATGAATGTATGTTTTTGTGATAAACTTTACATACTAAACAACATCATTGTAAGGATACAAAGGATGCATGTGCAGCCATTACCAGCATTCATCTCCAGATCACTTTTCATCCAGTAAAATAGAAGTTCTCCCCTTGTGAGGTCATGACTGCCTATTTCCCTCCTCTTCCTAACCCTGACAGCCACCATTTCTCTCTTGTTTTCTTTCCCTCTCTCTTTCTCAACTTGAGCACTGTAGGTATCTCAAGTAGTGAAACAAACCAGTATATATCTTTTGGTATGCAGACTATTTCACTTAACACAACTTAAAAGTTCATCCATGCTGTGGGCGCATCAGAATTGCCTTCCATTTTTAAGGCCAAATGATATTACAGTGCTTTATTTACTAGTATAAAGTCATTTTAATTCTTCTCTTGAGTAGGAACAATTAAGGAACCGGGCAGTCACTGTGAACATCTATGTCACTGCATGCAACTTGGTACACTGATATATGGATGGGCAGGCTCTAGCTGTGCCCCCAGGGCCACCTGCTTAGGTACATGGGCAGACGTATTGCTTTCATAAGTCAGGAGAGCTGCATGCCTTTGTGTTTGCTGGCTCTCCTGGGTCTTTCTCTGGAATCACAGCTACCAATCAAATGGCTGTGATCACTTGCTCTTCTGTCTCCCAGATAAAGAGAGAATCAAAGACAGAAAAACAGCCCGTTGGACACATTGCTTCTTCAAGGGGCAGAATGAAAATGTCTCACAACAAATACGCAAAGTAAAAGCAGCTTACTTATTTGTTGGGATCACTTTAAGAAAGAAAAACAATGCTTTCCCTGTAACGAGAAAGATGTAGAAATCAGCTGGTTCAATTTAACACAATAGGCAGACGAGAGGAGAGAAAAGAAGTCAGGTTTTAGCATACATTTCACCCCCATGACAGCTGTTTCTTTATGATGACAAGTGTGGGGCCACCTGCATTAATCTGAGATTAAAATAACTAGGATCCTTTGGTAGAGATGGGAATGTTTAACAGGTTTTAATTACATTTCAGGGAAGTCATTAAAATGATCTATGTTTGCTCATGAAAAGAGGTGGAAATAAATTGCAGCGTTCAAGGGGGAAATCCATATCTCATTTAATGAGTTATTGCTTTCAATTATCTTGTTCTTTATGTATAAAATGGGTGCTAGAGAGAAAGGCTATCCCAGAGGGCCCCAACTCTAGGCGTGTGTTTTCCCGATGGCACACGTGCAGAAAGTGTGGTCAGAGAGTGATCGGGGGACAGAGGATTTAGAGGCTGCCTGGGGCTCATGAATGGTGATAATTTATGTTCTCCATTTGTTCTCTTCAGTTTCTGCTACTCTGGCCTCTAGGTAGGTACTAAAAGGAGGAGCTTGGAGAGACTGCATTTTCATTGAAATAGCTTTCATAAAGCTGAAGAAGAAATATCGTGTTCTTTCCACAGCAGGGGCTGCAAATGGTAGAATGCCTAAAGTTATCTGGACCTTCCTAAAGCATTCAGAGGTTCTGAGCCACCAGGTCTGGCTGGGGTAGATTTGAACAGGCATCCCATGACTCACTGCATACACGTGTACCATCCAAGGGCATCCATTATATGTACATAGTAGCTTTTCAGTCAATGCAGACCATATATATGGTGGTCCCACAAATTATAACACAGCTGAAAAGTTCCTATTACCTACCAGCACCATAGCCATCATAACATCATAACACATACATTATTCAGATGTCTGCAGTGATGGTGGCATTGAAACCTCTCTGACAGTTGGATGGGCCTACGGCACATGCAGCCACATTCAGTGATGATAATAATTAACCACCTACAGTTTACTTATTCATTTAGAGACAAATACTGACCTTGAACTCATGATCCTCAACATTCTGAGTGCTACGGTCACAGGTGTGCATCCTTACCACACCCTGCTTTGCTTATAGATTTATTATGCCATGTTATTTTATGGCATTAAAAGTTACAATTGGACAGTATGCTGTGTTGAACTGGCAACCAGTTCATACATCTCTTTTACTTTGCCTGTTGATTTCTAGGGGTGATGGGAGTGACCATGGAAACAGAGATAAAACCATCCTGTGATAAAAGACTCACATACATCCCCACTGTTAAGTGACATGGCGCCTTAATGAGCCACCATCTGTCTACATCTAGAATGGTATTGGAGGAGCACTATGTTTGGGTTGCTCCGATCATTTCTGTGCTCCAAGGTTCAGGTAAGGCATACTGCTCCAAAGAGAGAACATTTTTAAAGCTCTCAACATCTGTTGCACTTAACTCTGTGGAATAAATCTTTAGAAAGCCTTCTTCAGAAGCAACAAGCATTTCTCTTGGTCATTCTTGATAGGTGGCTATTATTCTAAAATCGTCAGAGATTATTATTATCAATTGAATTTTTCACCTTGGAAGGTAGGAAAAGTTTAACTATGAAGGAATAAATTGGATTGTGCAGGAATAAAGATTATTTTGACATGCTTCATTGTTTATTAGTCGCATTTAACGTATTTCTTATACTGTCTAGAAATCTCCTTGAATATAGTTTGATAAGTGTTCTTTGACAGAATTTGTAAATCCAGCCCAGAGATTCAGAAGGGATAGAAGAATTTAGAATTCATTCTAAAATGAATTCTTATATTTGTATTTCATGAAAGGATAATGAGAAGATGGACAATAAAATGGAAAGACTCTAATTGTGACATGTTTATCATATAAATGAAATTGTAAATGAAATTCCCATTTATAGCACTGAGCCTTTTTTAACTTGTCTTTGTGAATCTAACATTTTGACTTTGAATGTGTAAATATACCAAAGACACAAGCAGCATAGAGTCATCTGTGGCTGATGTAGGCCAACGGGAGGAAAGGAAATGAAAAGGAAGAGCTGTAGTATCAGAGGTTTGTATGGAGCAAGGATAGCTCACATGTCTCCACTGGAGTCCAGTGAGTGGGGCTAGTACTTAGCAAGCAGAGGACAGTTCAGAGGAAGAGGGAGCTGTGGCAACAGGAGAGAGGGTCGACCCCAGCAGCCTTCAGCACAATGAGGGCAAAATGACAGAGTGAAAGAAAATCTTACTCTGTCTCAAAGAGATTATGCTTTGAGTACATACTCAGAATATTTTTTAAAGCTGAAGTTGAAAAGAGGTCTTTTTTTTAAATCTCTGTATGCTTTGCATGTGGTTTAGCGTATATGTATGTGCGGGTGTGTGTACAAGAGGGCACTGGAGTGTATGTTCCTGTAGAGGACCAACGGTGACATCTAGAATCATCCTGAACTGCTCTTTCACTTTATTCCTCTGCTCTAGAGTTTCCCAGGTTCTGCCTTTCAGGGCTGAAATTACAGGGCCACCACCATATCCACCTGGCATTTTTTATGCGGGATTTGGGGATCTGAACCCATGTCCTTTTGCTTGTGAGACAAGGGCTTTCACCACTGACCTACTTCCCTAGTCTCCAAGAACGTCTTCTGAAATGTAATAGGTATCTTCTTACCACCTAGGATGATTTTGGAAGGAGAGAAGATAATTTCCATGATGTATCAATAGAAATAAAGACCCACTGAAAAAGAGGGAGAGGAAGGAGAAAGAGGATTTTTTTCCCTCCTGAGATAGGTTCTTGTGATATTACTGGTACTAGCTGCCCTGGAACTTACTATCTAGATCAACCCAGCTTCATACCTGCGGCAACCCTCCTGCCTGGGCCTCCTAAGTGCTAGGATTATGGATGTGGGAAAGAAAGGTGTTAGACTGAGCTACAGGAAGGACAAACAAGTGAGAGCCTGTGATCATGGAAACAAGGCCAATAATACCTAACATCTCCCTCATCTCCTAACAGAGCTTGTGAAAAGTTACAGTTCTATGTGGAAGTGCTGGGAGGCCAGGCTAGGTTGGAACAAGGACAAGCGGCGGATCCTGTGTTCTAAAGTACAAATGAGCTGCGCACGGCAGTGCACCTGTAATCACAGCGTTTGGGCGCTTGAGGCAGGAGGAACGCTCTGCATCCAAGGCCTCTCTTCTCTCACTCTGCACCTCTCTCTCCCCTGGAAATGGTTGAACTGCGAGAAACTTACATGCTGCCCTTCA
This sequence comes from Typhlomys cinereus, assembly GCA_023101885.1. Classification (NCBI taxonomy): domain Eukaryota; kingdom Metazoa; phylum Chordata; class Mammalia; order Rodentia; family Platacanthomyidae; genus Typhlomys; species Typhlomys cinereus. The sequence goes on along the minus strand of JALPQD010000017.1, from coordinate 4,776,223 downwards.
GTTGCTGCTCGCACATACCCTCCCCTGTCCCGGTTCTTAGCAGGACAGGAACACAGTACAGTATCTTTCTCAGGAGCTTGTGATGGATATAAAATACACAAATACACTTGACAGAGTGGCCAACAAAGCTGTTCATGGAACATCTGGAATTAAAGATCTTTTATATGTTCATATTTATGTTGACTTGAAGTAGAAAGCTAAGCTCTTTACACATAGTTATAGCGTTTAACCTGGCGTTTGCGGGGGGAAGCCTTTGTAAGCTAAGTGGCTGTATATGGTAGTCTTTCTTTCTTCCTACTAGGTATTATGTTTCTCTGGCCCAACAAAGGTCCAGTCATTATGTGTATGCATACAGTCACATATCAAATCAGTATAGTTTAGGTATAAGTTTAAAACTCTTTTTCTTCCTAAAAGGGAACTTCCATGCTATGGGCATATGTACATTTTTTCTTTAATATTGTTTTGAAGTTGATCTGTGTTTAAACAGTCTTAATTGACTTTATTATTAGACATTAGTCTATTTTCTAAATTTGAGCATATTTTAAGATATTCTGTTGATGGGTGTGAAGATTGTGTACAATATTTCTAAACAACTAAGTATAAACAATTTTATCATAAACATTCTTACACATCATTCTTAAGGTACAGATACAAATGTTCCTTCAGGATATGTTCCATAAAGGCACATCCTGTGTTGTAAGCACATGTACATCTTTGTTATTACATAGCATGAAGTTATTCCCACTAAAAGAGTACAAGAATCTTTGTTTTGTAATATCCTGATTGCATTATATACTATCACTTCCTAATCTTTGTTAAGTTACTTTTTATGTGTTTAATGGTGATTTTGATTTTCCCTTTGTGACTTTCTTGCTTATTGTAAGTTTGCTATAGTTTGTTCTTCATGTGTGTGTGCTACTAACATGCACGCGTAAGGTTTTGAGATGGTACTCTATTCGCTATTATATATTCAATGTCCAACACAGTGCCTGATGTAAAGAGTCTGTAAGTGACACGTTGAGTCAGCCCTCACGCTTAAGGCTCCTTTCTGAGTTTTGAATACCTAAGTTGTGATTTACATTTTACTCGGATAGCACTTTTTGATGCTAAGCTGAGAGTCCACTGAGAATTAGAAGCAGAAAGTCTGGCTAATGAGGCACAATAAATTTTCCTTGGTAATTGTATCCATGGAGAAATGGAAATAGCAAGTGGAAATGTGATTTGTCTAGAGTCACACCGTGTGTACGTATTTCACCAAGATAGAAATTAGGTCTTGTAAATGTAGATCCGACCTTCGTTTCTAAGGTCACATGAAGTTCCTTAGCAGAGGAAAATTGTGAAGCCATAACTTACCTTGTAGCAATTTTCTAGCGTATTTTCCCATTTCAGTCTAGTAGAATAGCCGGCCATGTTTTTCTGGTAGTAATTTTCATCTTCTTTTCCCAACTTTTCCGTTGATTTTTTCAGTTTATTGAGGAGCTAAAGTAAAATATCAGTGTCACAAAGTCATTATCACATTTACAAGACAGTCCTTTGTAATTCTGTCTAGTGACATGTGACCCAATGCTATTTTCCTTTCCTCCCAACTCTTTATAAAGAATAATCAGAGGACAAAACCAAAGATTGCTTTTATAAAATACTAATGGAAGCCATATGGAAACCCAAGGCTCTTTTGTTAGGGACTAGACCCTACTTCCATTCTCCTTAATAAGACTGAAATAGAATCTTAAATTAATCCAGCTGGATCTGCCAATCACCTGGCTAGGAATCTGTCCTCTCCATTATACCTTCCAGGAAATTTGATCTACATGGAAATGTGCCGCAGGGATAGAAGGAGTCTGCATTCTTTTCAGCAGAAGTCATCTCTCTCAGTCTTTTTCTCAATAAGACATGGCGTAAGAAACAGGAGCTACGAAACTGCTATGTTTCCTGAGCTTTTAAGAACTCAAAGAGCAGAACTTTCTATCTCTTCTACTTTTTCATCTAAGCTTGTAACTCTTTATGTGCTTTCCCTGATATTCATCAATTTCTACTGTTTCTCTAAAGATTTTAATTTCTTTGCCATAGGGACACTTGCCAGTCACTAAGTATGCCTCTTCCTGGCACTTGATGGTACTTGGCAGGATCCCCAACTTGCATCTCTGGAGTCCCCAGTCCTGTGGTTTCTGCTTTAAAATAAGTGGGAACATTCTAAACTGTTTGCCTGCTTGATAATTTCATTTTTCAGGGGATAAAATCAATTGGTACCCTAGATCCAGGTTACCTTAAGTATACTTGATGCTTTAAATATGAAATGATTTGTCCACAGTGACCAAGTAAAGAAGATGAAGGGCAAAGAACAATACATTTGACAATGGAAAAGGCAAGTTCAGGGTCACTGAATTGAATGGCAGTCTATGAGTCTATTCTATTATCTTATTCAACAAACCTCCAGATGCCTCCATTTCTTACCAGGACTTTACTTGTTTTAGAAAATCATACAGCTTTTGAAACTCATTTTTACAATAGTTCTGGTCAGCACCTGAGTGACCAACTTTAAAGCCAGAGGTAAAGCTTTGGAAATCAAATCTGCAAGATCTTGTTACTACTGTTAGGACAAGTAACTTCATAAGCTATAGTTTTGCCACATCTGTGAAGAGGATAATGATAACTGCTACTTCACTGAGTTGATTTGAGGATTCAACCAGTTAATACATACAAAGTCACTATTGTATTTTGTGTTGATGTCTACCACAGCATCCAAGATTAGTATCATTATTGCTAATGAGAAGCCCAAAATACATGCCCATTGCACTGCAATTTACAGACATCAAACAGATGGTTTCCTTCCCCTCTGCTCTTCAAGGATCTGCCCCTTGCAAAAGATCTCTTCTTCTCAACTCCCAAATGCCATTCTGGCCTCCAAGTCCTCTAGAACATCAAAACAATACAAAATTCTCTGGGCCATAGTAGCTGAAATAGATGATCAAAATGTCCAGACAAGTAATTTCATGTTTCTGAGAAATGAGGGATTTAGATTGTGTGAATGATTCTCTTTAGCTTAGAAATGAACTTACATTTGCAAAATTTATTTGGAACATAAAACTACCAAACCCCCAAGTATACTCATTGGGTAGCCCTGTTGTGAGATTGGTAAATCTGACTTTTCACCAGTTACTCAAGCCAAGCTATAGGACTATTAAATATCCTCCAGATGTTAGCAGTTTAGGAGTTTCAAGGACAGAGACAAAGGCTTTTAAGAATGACCCTCTTTTGTTTAAGGACACTGTGACTAATGTTACAATAATGGAGACCACTCATTCAAATGCTGAATATTAATACTATTCACTTTATTATTATAATTGATAAGTTGGCTATTCACCTGTCCCTCCACTGTGATGTACGACCTACACGAGACGCATTTGACTTTGTATTTCAGGTATAATGAACCCCATTTATCTGTAGGAACAGAAGCTCATGAATTTCAACCTGATAATGATTCAGTGAAAGGTTGGAAAGAGAGTGGAAGCAGAGACAAGAGAGAATAATGAGAGACAAATATGATTAAAGTGCATCATAAATACATGTGTGGGACTGTCATGATGAAGCCCATTATTTTATACAATTTATATATACTGATTAAAAGGCACAAATGCTTGCCCCTAGATTCTTACTGAGAATGCTCACACACTTGATGATGAGGCCCAGTCACGTCTGGGATCACTACTTGCACCGTAGTATTACTGACCACATGTTTCTACACAGTAATTCTAAACAAATTAACAGATGTAATTCTTATGTTTGAACTTAAGAAACTACTTTATTAAAATTTGTCAAGATTGAATTGTCTTTCCTCTTGTCTTCCTCTAGGGAAACATTCATCTATTTACCCACCATTTAGTTAATACCTACAACGTATCATGCATGGGCCAGTCTTTGGGAACAGAAACAAGAACGAGACTGGCTGTTCCCTAGTCGGGGATGTGCACAGGCCCCTGCCGTCCTCAGTAAGAGATCTCAGGCATTTGAGGGTGGCAGAAGTGATTGTGTGTCACTGGGCCAGGAAGAGAGGAACCTAAACCAGTCTTGGAATTAAAAGTGACAATCAGAACATAATACATTTTGGGGGAAAAAAAAGGAAAATCCCTGTTCAAGTAAACCTAAAGGGAAAGAAGGCATTTGTGGGGGTGAATGAACATGACCTGATATAGAAAAATCAATGTGATATTACAGTGGATAGAAAAGGAGAGAAATGAGAGACTATGACAGAGCCATAGGCAAGGCTGAACCAGATAGGGCCTCATAGCATCACATGACAGAGTACCTAGTGCATTCTGAAGTCTCTGGAGTGTCTTTGAAGACTTCAAAGGACAATGACATGCTTGGATGAGTCTCAGAAAAGCCACCGTGTCTTGTACCTGAGCCGTGGTGAGAGGGAACACTAAAGACAAAGAAACCCATCTGTAATTGCAGGAATCTAGCCAATGATGGGCCCAGCTTGGGAGCCGTCAGTGGTGGAGACAAGTCTATGCACACAAGCTCAAGAAATACTTGGTTCAAGGATTAAGACTGGGAGGGTGTGACAGATTTTTGAAGATCTAAAAATAGGCATTAAGAGTTTCCATTGGTAAAAGGAAGTAAAGAGGTGTCAAGGAGCAGTTCAGAAACTGATTTGGTTAGAGATGTGAATTTGGGAATTGTCAGTATAAATCTGGTAGGTTAAAGCCTTGTGAGTATATTTATCAAGTACCTATATTTATTGAGTAGTTGACATCGAGAGTATTATATTGGAAACTGCAGACACCACAGTGAATTAGAGAGGGGGGCCCTGGTGAGAAATCCTCGATACAACGATATATAAAGGCCAGGCAGAAACACAGAAGTCTATAAAGGAGCAGTAGATGGAATTTCCAGGGAGGTAAGAAGAAAACCAAGTATGAGATTTTGCTGAAGCGAAGAGACTGTTTCTAGAGGGCGGGGTGGGGGGTGGGGGTGGGGAATGTGCGGTGCTTCCAAGAAGTTCACTAAGGTACGGGGAAATGCCAGAAAGTTGGCTTTAACAGGGCATGCTTGTTTACAGTGGAAAAACACTTTGAGCTTCCGGAATGGCAGAGAAAGCTTGATTAGATTGGCTTGAGGAAATGAGACAGGGCCACAGACAACCTTTCATAAACTTCAGTGCCAAACAGAATAAGGGCGATACAGCTCAAGAACAGTATCTCTGAATCTTCTTGTTCTCCCAAGAAAGGGGAGGCATGATAGACTGAATGTCTGAATACCCCTCCCCACACACAGAATTCTATGTTGACATTCTACTTTCTCCAGGAGATGACACTAGGAGGCAGGCCTCTGGGAGGTGATTAGGTCTTGGGAGTGAAGCCCTCCTAAATGGGATTAGTGCACTTTGATCCCCAGAGATCTCTTTGTGTCCTGTGAGGATGTAACTGGAGGCTTTTGATCGGCAGCCTGGAAGAGATCCTCATCAGAACCTGACCATTCTGACTTCCTCTCTATGGGCTTCCAGCACTGTGACAAATCATTGTTCAAACTGCCCAGAATACACTAAGTATGTATAGTTACTATGTATAGTATCCAGGGCAGACTAAGAAGGGCCGGGTTCTGCGAGGACTGATGAAAGGGACCATTGTGGTGGTGGGGTGGGGGTGGGGGTTTGTCCAAGACATGACAGGTGTCTGTGACAAGGAAGCATGGCAGGAGCTCAGAGCATGAGATGAACTGGGCTCTCCCTTGCAGATATGCAAATAAGACAAGTTGAGTACAAGCACTGCCATGCTGACTTGTGTATTCTCTGTGAGGCAGAAGCACACTAGTCTTCTGGGTGTGGGTGGTATGGATGGAGGTGGGAAGAGAATGCAGATTTCCACCATCTTCTAGACAGAACCAGGAATGCTAATCAGGAAAACAGAAAGACTTGCTAAGCAGTGCCGAGTGCCCAGGCTGGTTAGGTAGGCTCTCCCTTGGGAACGAGGACCAAGCACCGCCTCAGGTGTTCAGTTTTAGGACTACAGCTGCCAGATTAAGCAGCGAAGGAGAAGGTGTGTGATGTAAGTACAGGCAAAGGCCATACTTAGAGCCATCAGTGGGAAGCTGGGTGGAGGGCGCTGGGCACTTGCCCCTCCCAGGGAAGCTGCTAATGAAGGGAGGGAGGGAAAATTCACCACTTAGCCTTGCCAACTTTTTTCTTTGTTATTGCTTGACATCAACAAAGAATAGCTCTAATGAGGGCTCCAAGGGTCTGGGACAAGTCCCACTGATTTTTTTTTTTTTTTAGCATACTGAGGTTAGCCTCCTCAAGCCTGCTCATTACCCAATATTTTCTATGATCATTTCAAACTGTGAAGATTGATATGAGAGAAGAGTCCAATAAAACCTTGTAGCGAAGAATTTAGGCTATTCAATTAATAATTTCTTCACACAAAGAGACAGCTCATCACTTGCAATGACAACTTTCTTTTCCTTCTAAGGATGTTTGGGACTGTCATAGTGCTGGCTGCATTTCCTTGGGTGGGGACAGAGGGCTTTAGCATTTGGAGAATGAGTGGAATGCTTTGAGTTTCCAGTTTGAGACACATCCTACACTAAGGGTACGCAAAAAGTACTTGATGTTACTCTGGACCACTAATGACAGATAATGTTCAGTTGTGGCTAAGGACATAGCTATCAAACTTGCTCTTATTTATCTGTAAGTTAATTTTGGTACCCACATGTTGATTCTGGAGGCACCTGGCAGAAGCAGGGAACTTGCAACTTGAGGAACTGTTGTGGGTTCTTGTAAAGATGTTCATTTCCAGTGGCCTGGGATATGTGGCCCAGTGGCCTGGGATATGTGGCCATTGTCATAACCACCGAGGCCACATGGATTTGCAATGGATTATCTAGCTTAATTAATTTTAATTAATTAAAAAATTTTTTATTATTATTTATTCAACTGTGCGCATGTGCGTGTATATGTGCCCGCGCGTGTGTGTGTGTCTGTGTGTGTGTGTGTCTGTGTATGTGTAGAACCACGGACGAATTCGCGAACCACCATGGACGCTTCCACCTCCTTCTGCCCCGGGATTCGCAGGCTCCGCCCTACCAGGACCAGAAGCGCAGGCCGCCCCTGCTTCCGCCTGGCGTCTATACGTGGGATCTGGGATCTGAACTCAGGACCTTCCGCTTGCAAGGCAGAGGCTTAACCCCTGAGCCACTTCTCCAGCCCAATTTTAATTAATTTTTAAAAATTAATTAATTTTACTTCTTCCAGGAATTTTCAGTGGATGCTACCACCAAAAATGTAAATAGAAGAAACAAGAACATCATGATCAATGCTCTCTGGTGCTGCTGGTTATGAGCACATCCCTGCTCACAAAAAAAAAAAAAAAAAAGCTGGGTGATGCTATGAGGTCTGACAAGAACTTGATGTCAAATTTAATTACTTAATTATTTAAGAAGTTAAAATTGTCAACAATGGATATAAATCTGAATTTATTTTTACTATGATTAAATCTATACATTGCTCCAAGAATATATTTATTTAATGATTACTTCCTAGCTATATAAATATATTGTGATTAGCTATTTAAATTATTATTTTTATTGCATCCTGTAAATGTTTGTATTTTATGTCTTATAATGTTTATGGCATTAGTATAAAATATAAAGTACTTTATATCATATACTATAAATATAAAGCATATATATTTTTACTTATTTGGAGGTAGAGATTCTTTTTTACTTTGGACATACTTAGTTATCTTTGTGTGTGTGTGTGTGTGTGTGTGTGTGTGTGTGTGTGTGTGTGTGTGTTGTATATACTAGACAACACTTGAGTATACCTGTGGAGTCTCAAAGATGACTTTGGGAATCATCCTGGGTTGCTCTATCTCCTTATTGCTTTGGAGAACTTTACTTTTTCTTTTTTTAAATAAGATTCTCTATAAAAATTTTGAACTATAGCATTGAAATAGGTCATATCAGTGGTACGTTTTAAAAATGTATATGGACCATGGATGACTTGGAATGCCTTTTCACGCTTTATCAGCATAGAACCTCAAGAAAGGGAGGAAGCAGTCCGTTCCCTTGTACTCCCCGTGGAAAAAGGAAGCCAGGTCTCACGCCTCAGGTCTCATGCCTCATGCCCCCACATGTCACATCAGCTTACCTTCTGCTTCTCCTTCTCTGTCATGGATTGCTTGGAGCTTTCTATATGATGGAAAAGTGCTTCATGCTTCTTGGTGCTCACCATTAACTTTTTCTTAGCCTAGAGTCAGAAACACAGAAATAAGAAAAAGAAAAAAGAGGGGGAGGAAGGGAAGAAGGGGGAGGACAGGAAGGAGGGGGAGGAGGGGGAGGAGGGGAGGAGGGGGAGGGGGGAGGGGGGAGAGGAGGGGGAGGAGGGGAGGGAGGGGGAGGAGGAGGAGGAGGAGGGCGAAGGGGGAGGCGAGAAGGTGGGAGGGTCTTCGGAGCACGGGTAGCGGGGTGCTTCGTGCAGGAGGTCTAGGAGCGATTCGAAAAGGCCGACGCCTATTCAGAGAAAGAGAAGAAGAGAGGAAGACAGAACACGCAGGCACGCAAGAAGAAGAAACTGACACTCAGAGAAAAAAGAAAACTCTGTGCTTTGGAATGAGGCATGTTGGTGTGCTCAGCTTGAATGCTAGTGCATTGCTACTTCCTTGTTCCCATCGTCATCTCAGAATAAGCCCAAACAGCATACTACAGCCATGAGCATTTTGCTGGAGAGTCCTGTCCATTTTCTCTTGTTATTGGATATACTCCACAGTGTCATCCATTTGTTAAATAAACTTGAACTCACACTCCTCTAGACCTAGCCTCCTGGGAGCTGGAAGGACAGGCAAGCCCTGCAATGCTCAGCCGCGTGTCTGCTGACAGGAGGGAGCCCCGGCAAGAGCATGCAGGTCCTTTAAAGCTTTGCATTTGTGTCTCCATTTGACATGCTAAATGCCTGGAGCTGTGACTAAGGAGAAAATCTTTATGGCTGAAGAATGCTCTATCCTCTAATTTCTTGGTCACTCTTCATAAAAAATTTTTTATTTATGAAAATGATTTATTTAGAAACTGGGAAATAATAAAAGGTGTTTTGTTTTATTTTGTTTTGTTTTTGTTCTCTGAAGCAATCACAACCCTCGAGCTGTTTCTGACTTTTGGTCCATGGTATTGAATTTCCTGTGAGAACTGAGCACATGAAGAAAATATTTGTTAAAAAACAAACCCTTTTTAAGAAAGCTCAGGGAAATCAAAAGCAAATAAGAACAATAGATTAGGTGCTTTTTTTTCTTGGACTTGAAATCATTTCACCATTGGAGTGCCTCTCGTGAGGCCTCTTTCTATTGGCATGACTACCACAGATGTCTTGTATCTCCAACATTTCTTATCTTGGTCTCTGCCGCCTTCAGTTGCAGCAGAAGCTTCAGCAGCAAGTCTGAGGCCACCTGCCTCTGAGGGCGTCTCTGCTATTTGGTATAGGCAGCTGTTTACTCGCAAAGGTTCTCCTTGGGCACTAACACTTGGGAGATGAAAAGACATTTCACCTCTTGGAATATGAAGCCTCTCTAAACAGATCATTGGGTTTTCTTCACTGCTTTCCCAGCCTCTTATTCTTCTTACTCCAAGGGAACTCCTCCTACACCAGATTATTCTAGAATAATCCTCTACATATACAGACCCCATCTGCTATTTTGCTGCTTAAGAACCAATAATAGACTGTTCCTCTCTCTGGAAGAATTCCTTCACTGTTTTGCATGTGTTATCTAGGCAATCAAGTTATTAAATACTTGAAAGCAAAGGTTATACTTTAGTATGGTAAATATAAGAAGTAAAACACACATACTTATAGAATCAGTATATGCATTTGCCTCCAATGTTACCACCTACTATAAATCACCAACCCCCTTAGACAAATGAAAGACCAAGTCAGTTTTTGTCATTTGCCCTAAATTTCACATTATATAGACTGATAGTTATTTATGTCATAGCAAAGGGCAGTGACTTGAGAGTCCAAGAACTTCTAAAAACTCTGGTTCAATCATTAACCGGATTTGTAGCCTTGAAAATTACTTAAATTGCCCACATCAGACAATTAAAAGATAAAGTAAAATGCAAGGTTTGAGCCATTGTGATGATTCAATATGTAAGCATAGCCCTCTGTACAAGATAAGTACCATGTAAATGTCAGCCACAAATAATAACCGTAGTTTGAGCCCTGATTTTCTTTGATATAGTTAGAAAATAAATCTATCATGTAATAATAACTAAGGCGAAGGATATTTCTTTCTTCAGTAAGCATGTACTTTGTAATACTAGAACACATAAGCATGTGTGTGCCAAAGCAAAATGCTCAATGCTGAAAACTGTGTTTATATAGATTGTATTTGTGGATACTTGCCTTAATTTGCTGATTCCAATTGTTGATAACAAGATTTGCGGTCTTTTCAACTTCATTATCAAGCTATTGAAGAGAAAAACAGCTTAGTCACTGACAGTTGACTAAGTATTTGCGATTCAGGGCTCGAAGCCTAGTCTTTGGCGTGGAATTTGGAAGTGGGACTTCAAGGAGTGACTAAGTGATGATGATGAAGCCCTCCTCTATGGATTAGTACAGGAAAGAGGTCTCCTTTTGTCCTATGAAAATACAGCATGAAGATGGTCATCTATACTTAATAGCAAGCCTTCACCAGATACTAACCTGTTGGCACTTCGATCTTCTAATTCTTAGTCTTTAGAATTATGATAAATATCTGTCACTTCTAAGCTACCCATTTATGATAACAATGTAAGCCAACTCAGTCATAGGTTGGCTTATTAATTCTAATAAGATAATAATTCTAATTAATTATTAATAATCAGTCTCACAATTCATTGATGCTTCAAAATTCGGCAATAGACATAGTTCCCAAAGAAAGTAGTCAAACTAACTCATGTCCATGTAAACTCTCTCTTATTATTATTATTAGTGTGTGTGTGTGTGTGTGTGTGTGTGTGTGTGTGTGTGTGTGTATGTGTATGTGTGTGTGTGTGTGTGTGTCTATGTCCCTGTGGAGGACCAAGGGTGACTTCAGGAATCATCCTGAATTGCTTCTACCTCTTTCTTGCTTCACTCTGGGATTTTCCAGGCTCCACCTACCAAAGAATGAAGTGCAGGCCACTGCCATTTCTGCCTAGAGTTTTTGCATGGGACCTGAGATCCAAACTCTTAACCTCTGAGCCATCTTTCCAGCCCCCAATGTCAACTCTTTCTTGAAAATATTTGCAGCATAACGACTTCTAACATAACACAATGTGAAAAGCATGAATGTAAATTGAATCACACGAAAAAGACCTTTGCAGAGGCTGATCCCGTCACATCCTGTTTAACATCAAAAATGTTTGTTCTGTGTGGATCAGTAATAGTCCTTACAGTGCTGACCTCACTAAATATCTTATTCTTCATCATACTAAGTGGTTCAAAGAAGACACAATAATAACGATGATGAAAGTCAGGCATGTTGGTTCATGCCGGTAATTCCAGCATTTAGAAAGTGGTTCTAGGTTACACCCACACATACATACTGCCCGAGCACCCAGAAAGTTCAGACATAGGTTAGGGAAGACTCGGTAGAACGTAGAACTACCCACAGAGCTAACAAGCACTTTGCCTTGATGTTTCTGAGTGGTCCAACGTAGAGTACCTGGTTTATTGCAGCAAATGCAATGAAAATAATTTTGAACACTAGGCCAGTTTTGACTTTATGGCCGGGATGTAGAACAAGTTCACTCTAAAAACAAAATCTAATTTTCTCTTTGTAAGAGTGGAAGAATGGGATGCAGTGAGAAATGATACAGAAGATTAATAAGGACAGCTGATTGGAAGAGTTATGAGACTGACTAACGTGCTGTGATATGGCATGGTGCCTCATTCATGGTATTAAAGCAATGCAATTATCTCATTGTTATGTGGTATGTAAAATCTTCTGTAATTAATAAGCTGGTTTTTGGCTTTTGAGATGATTATATCATTCTCTAATGATGTTTGCAAATTTCTACACATTACTGGAGCTCTAGATAGAACATCCATTCTGGTGAAATACTCAGGCACACGTAAACACCAGTTCCACCACTGACTCCATTTAATGATCTTGCATTTGATTTTTCCTTGTGTCCCTTGCATCAGAGTTCCCCTAAATCCCCTCGTCCTGTGAACTTGTGACCAAGGTGACACTCCCTCCAATGACTATACTTCCCCTTTCCAAGGACCACTTTCTACAGCTCAGGCATTTGTTATCACTACTTGTCCCAGAGCAATATGGCCCTAACCCTGCCCTTATCAGAGCGTGTAACACTCATTAACCATGGATGTGGCCTGCAAACATTGTCTAAAGAATGCCGCAACTATGATACACAGAGAAAAGAATTCTCAGAGAAAGTGTCTTAGAAGGAAGGGCTCATCCCAAGACTAGAAGACACAGAACACAAGAACCAGATGTCCTTGGGAAGACAACTCGCCAAGATCCTTAATTTTAAAGATGTTTGAGAGTTGCATCTATTATTACTGTTATACAATTCCCAACTAGCAAAATACTTTGGAAACACTGTGCTAATGCCACTGATGATTTGGAAAGGTTCCCTTTTTATTGCACATTTACCTATTTATTCTGTATGTGTGTGTGTAATCACTAATTGTGCTTTGAGGCACAGTCTCTCTGCTTTCACCACTGTGTAGTGAATGTGAACTTCTGGCTCGTTCTGTCTGCTTCACATTTTACTACAGGAATTCTGAGATTATAGATGTAAGTAAATGAATCTGGCTTTCTGACTGCATTCCAAGGCCAAAGGGCAATGTTTTTACCCCTGAGTCATCTCACTAGCCTTTGGGTGTGTTTTTGATTATTTTCAAAATAGACTCCTAAGAACCAGTGTCATATTTAGATTATCTTTTCCTCTGTGGGCTACACACAGAAATTTTGTGTGTGTGTGTGTGTGTGTGTGTGTGTAAATTAAACAAGGGTACTTTGAATGTATGTGCCAATAGAGGTCCAATGGTAACATAGGGAATAATCCTGGGTTGCTCTACTGCTTTGCTCTGGGGTTTCCTAGACCCTGCCTTCCAGGAAATGCCATTTCCACCTGGCATTTTTACAAGGGATCTGGGAATCCGCACTCAGGTCCTTTTGCTTGTGAGGCAAAGGTTTAACCCTTGAGCCATCACCCCAGACTCATATGTACTCTTTTGAGACAGGATCTCATGTGGCTTCCCTCAAGCACTTTATTAGCAAGCACGATCTTCAACTCCTGTTTCTCCATCTTCCTAGTGCTAGGGTTATAGGCATGTTGCATTTTTTTTTTTTTTGATTTAAGAAAAGAATGCTTCATTACTTTTCTTCCCTCCTCCTTGTGTTACTGGGTTTTGAACTTAGGATCTTATACATGTTAGGCAATACTCTACCACAAGATTATATCCCCAGCCTAGAAGTTTGGGTTTTATAAGAAGAAGTAGTAGAAGGAAAAAAAAGATCTGACTCACTGATTTTCTCTTCTTCTCTTGCATACTCAGGACTTGATGAGTTGGTTTGATTGCTTCCGACTCAATTGCTTTGCCAAGTTTTCTGGAAAGAGAACATGAAGACATGATCGTTGTGTTAGGCTTATATTTGCTGTCCAAATCACTTCTGAGGAGGTAAAATGCATTATAGCATATCTACTCCGTGCAAGTGAAGTTGAAGTGGAATTTCTGCATCTGCCCATTTTAAATAGTTATGTCCCCCTCCCCTGCCCTGTGTTGAAGGGCACATGGGTACTGGAGTACTCACTGATGCAGGTCCGCTGCAGATCTCATGCCCTCCGAGGCCCAGGCCCAGGCACTGCTGAGACAGCTAGAGACAAAAACAGGGTGTGGGCACAGGGGTGGCTGTCATTAACCCAGTGAGCTCAAGAAATGAAGCATGAAGTCCCACACACTGTCTTCCCATCCCATTCAGTCCCTTGGCTGGATTTCAATATCTCCATGAGATTAAATTCTCTGGTGCAAGTATTTGCACTGCTTTTCACCCAGTCATTTGTTTTCATTTACACTTTCATCTTCTATTTCATGTCTGCAGAAAACCAGGAAAGTAATGTGCCAAGCAGGAGAGTAGATGAGTGGTAGGATTTTAGAAGACTTTCAAAGATTTTTTTTTTCCTCAAAGGTGATTTTTGGAGCTGGTTAGGGAAGGAAGAAACAATCTTTGGTGTGATTAAAATGTCTATTTTGAATTTGGTCCTGGTTAATTACATGGTGTACACATTCATCTGTCAAAGTGGACCAAATCACACAGAAAATGAATGCTGCTGGTAAGGAGGCTCCTTTCTGCCATCCCTGCATGTGCATATAGGAGGTGGAAGCAGGAAGATCAGGGGTTCAAGGTCATCCTCAGGAGTTTGAAGTTGGCCTAGGCTGAGAGGCTCACTCCAAATGACAATTATTATATATGAATTAAATCCAGTGCATGTGTTTTGTTTTGTTAAAACCAAAAAAGGGGAAAGGGAGGAGACCAGATACATTTTTCAGAAGAGAAGCTTTCAGAAAGCAGGGAAAAGGCAATACAGTTACCTCAGAGAGCCCAGAGCCCAGGTCTGAGAGCAGATCTTTTACCTGCTAAGCTTTCTACACGAACTTGGAAAATTCACTCGACTTCTCTGACCTTCATTTAACTGGCCTTGTCAAATAAAGCTATATTGGGATATCTGTACCAATACCTAATATAGATATTGGAAAAGAGAAATAGTCAATTAATGTTTCTTATTGAATATTGCACTAATTTTGGATCATGAACATTCTGGACATGCCTACTCCTTGCCTACAATATTAAGATCCTTGGCAAAGATCACAAGATAGAGATAACACAGATAACACTTCTGGTTTAAGACTGCGTTTCAAGTGAACTATCATCACCAAATCAATTACAAACATGGGCTGTGGAGTCATAAAGTCCCAGGATGTATCTAACCATATGACCTGTTAGTTAAACAGTTGAGAAATTTCCTCAATTCTTGTTCTAAGTTCTCGTGTGTAAGGAGGAATAACAATGAGAACCCTCGAAGATTGTTTTGAGGATTACACAGGAACAGCTGGGAAGCATTTGACATGGTGCCTGGCACACAACAAATGCCCAGGACCTGGAAGCCATGCTTGGTAGCATGTACCTGTCACCTGTGTAAGAGGAAGCTAGAGGCAACAGTTTTTCTTTTCTAAAATTATTTTTAAGGTTTTGCCTTTCTTCTGCCATCATACTTACTTTTTCTTTGTGCTCTGTAGTGCTTTGCTCAACTTGCCTGCCAGTTTCTGAAGTCCTTTAGCATAGCTAATCTCCAGGTTGGCCCTGTGAGCAAAGAGTTGGTCATTAAGCAGGAATTATTGGTTAGAAATCAGCAAAACTATACACACACACACACACACACACACACACACACACACACACACACACACACACACACACACACACACACACAAGGGTTAGGCTGCAAATGCATTGTCGTCATAAAGAGATTTATTGACTGAAGGATGCTTTTGTCTTTAGACAAACCCCGTAGGATCAAAGAGGATCCTACAGAGATAGACCATTTAGATTTCTGTTATACCAATAGTATGGCTTCTAGTGTATCTTCCATCCCCTTAAAAATGTGGAAAACCTAAACTGTAGTGCTTTAGTTACTTTTTTTCTCTTTGCTGTGACAAACACCTAGAGCTGATGGAAAGAAGAGATTCTTTGTTTCATGATTTGAGGGTACGCTATTCCATGGCAGAAAGGCATAAGCCCAAACTTCAGGATTCTGAAACAATTGCTTATAATCTGCCAAGTTCAGTGGATCTGATCCCCCACCCTATGCCCTTCTTGATTTCCCAGTCTTTATTCACTCTTTTGCTGACTGTTTTCCTGCTCAGTGGCCGACTGTAAATCCTCATAAGGCTTTGCACTTGCTGGGCTCTGCTGAGGAGCATATCTGCTACAGAATCATGGTGTTCCCCTTTGTCATTCCTTACAGGCCACCTCCTCGACCAGCGTGGTCATGCACACTTGTAATACCAGGAACGTTACTATGAATTTGAGGATAGTCTAGTCCACACTAATTACCCACTCAATATTTAAATTATAACCACTCTCACAGGAAGGTATATTCCAGGAAACAAATGTAGGGAGCTCACTTTTGTAAGTCTGAATGATTATATATAAAAAGAACATGCCCTGCGACTTTTCTGTGTTCTGTGTTTCTGTTTTCTGTTCTAGTGAGATATATCTATATTATATATCATATATCATATATGTAGACCTAGTGATATATCTGTATAGTGATTTATCATCTACTATCTGCTATCTATCATGTATCTATATCACCATCTATCTACTATCTATCTGTCTGTCTGTCTGTCTGTCTGTCTGTCTATTTATCTACTGATCTATTTTGTACATATGTAAATAAATATGTAAGCTTCCTGAAAGGATGTCCTTTCAGTCCTTTTAGCTTTCCTGCTGAACAGATGTAAATGACTGTTGTATTTTCCTAAGGAACAGTAAGTTTTGAGAATAGTTTTTTCTTTCTCCCTTCACCAATGCTGTCTTAACATATTTTCCATATAAAAGATACCACGAATTGTCCAAGGGGCAGAGCTAATCCCAAATAAAGACATGAATCTTCTTTCCCTCATTAAAATGGTTAGGAAGAAGATGGGAAGAATATGTGCTTAATTGTCTAGACAGTTCCCATTTTTTTTCCTTCCATGTTACATTCTTTGAGGCTGGCTTCCGTCACTTAACAATATGCATTCCACTGTGGCTTTTAGCTGCTCCCTCCTCACCACTCACAGTTGTAAGCAAGCCCAGGTGTTTGGTAAGTACCCTCTGACTCTTGGCATGTATACTAAGCTAACCAATGTTATGTGATATGAAACTTCCTGATGCATTCTGGAAAAACCATGAAAGGTAAAAGTTCCCTATGTTCAGTGGTTATTCTGCAGATTCCCCCACTATGCAGGGGTGGCTATATCCCTCTTACATTAAGCTATACTTTTTGTTTTATAATCTCCCACCTTAAGGCCAAGCTATGGCTTCTGTAGCTATAAGGCTCTTTAGTCTGATATAACTGCCATTATCAATGGACATCACAAACTTCCACATTCTCTTCCTTGCAGGGAGAACAACAAGTAAGCAGAGAAGACGAATAATGCAGGAAGTAGCAACTACAGCAGAGACAAGCATTGACTCTACCATATAAACCTCCAGAAAGAGTGTTGAGACTAGAGACCCAAACCAAGGAAGGTCTTCCAGAGCAGAACACTGTGAAGTGTACTGAATGGAGCCAAGGAATGTGAGGATGCAGGGAGCATAGGAACCCTTGGTTGGATGGTAATGGAAGTAGGTATACACAGAGGGAAGTAGCCAAATGGTTCAGAAAGAAGGAGAGAATAGGTAGTCACAGAGACATGGATTCTTAAAAAAAATAAAAAATAAAAATCTTTATAAAACACTGCAAGGACTGAATTTTATCCTAAAGCTCATGGGAATCTTTGAAGGGCCTTAAGCAAGATCATTGTTAGAGTGGAAGATGCTGTGGGGACAAAAAGGCAAAAAAATTAAAGGTCCCCAACACACTTACACCCCTGGAGTCTTATCTCATGACTTATAATGTCTCACACACTTACAGTTGAACTCCTGATTAACCCTGATGCCTCACTCCAGTGGCCAGTCTTGGAAAGGACAAATGGTGTTAGAAAATTTGCAAACAACAAGGCAGTGTGCTCCCTCCTCTTATATAATAAAATATAACCTACAGAATGGCCCAGGAGACAAGGCTAGAGGTAACTCTCTCTCTCTCTTTCTCTCTCTCTCTCTCTCTCTCTCTCTGTGTGTGTGTGTGTGTGTGTGTGTATGTATGTGTGAGTGTGTGTGTGTGTGTGTATGTGTGTGTGAGAAAGAAGAGAGAGATAGAGAGAAATAGAATTAGGCTGCTGGGATTCTTTCTGTCCATGGTATATGTTTTTAATTAAAACTTCTCTATTAATTCTGGTAAATACTTTTACCCCCCCCCCCCCACATCTTGAGCTCATTGCTCCCAGTTCCTGGCACAACAGATACATGAGAGATAAGCTCAGGGCCTCAGCCAGCCAGCATGTTAGCTTGGATTAGAAACAGAAGCACCCCGGAAAGAATGCCGCTCTGAGCTTGTGTTCAACAGAAAGGAGAGTGGATTGGGGCTCTGCCTCTATCCACCCTGTTCAGCTACGTCACTGTGCACTGTGCCCACAGCACAGTTACAGCACAGTAACCCAAGGCAAGAAGGCTAAACTGAGAGTTTTGAAAAGTGGAAGCAACCACAGAATGAAAAGAAATCACGGCTAGAAAAGCAGTTTAGAAGAGAGAAACAGGAAGTCTTGATAAATTCTGTATTGAACTCGTGACTTGGTGGTTCTAAGGGATGTCTAAGAGGAAGGAAACAGCCAGTGTCTATTGCCTATATGTTCGAAGTACGAATTAGGATGGCTGCCCAATAGTATAGACATGGAAGTCCTCCATATGCAAGGAGCTGAAGTTAGGAGATGAGTCCAGAAAATGAGTAGAATAGAATCAAAGAGCTCATTTCATCTTTCTATTCCTTCATTGACAATGTCTGCAGTGAATGAGGGATGGATTCATTCCTCATGAATGAACAGCTCATGCTCTTCATTCTTTAATATCCGCAGTGGTGGTTCTTGTCATTCGAAAACCTGTTCTCAAGCTTCCTTTAGAGGAACAATTGATTTCCCATCCAAGTCTGTTTAAATATTAGCTATGGTGGTACAGGGAGCCAAAAGCTCCTAAATAGTTTCTGGAAGTGTGCCTCTGTCATTTTAAAAAGGACCTGTGCTAAAGTGAATCTGAGGACTTTGGCATCAAGCACAGTAGGAACTGCTGCTTTTCTGGCTGAATCCGAGTTTGCTATTGCCAGAAAAAGAAAACAGAAATAATGCTCAGGAAAAAAAAAAAAAGCTCAGCATGGCCATAAATTGTGGAGCATTTGGGCAGAATGATGTTTCAGTAACAATTACACGTTTGTGTCACCTCTAATTACAACAATGCAAGAAGGCAGCTAAACTTTGAAGAACAATAGTATCTTGACTTGCAAACCCAATGGGATGCTGTCGCATATGCATGTGCTGGTACAAACTCTGCTGGGCACAATCACATCCCACCAGACTCCTAGGCTATATGTCTGTAAATGCGCACTTTCAAGAACACTCAACACCTTATTCTAATAATGTAGGCATGGGAAAAAGCAAAAAAGTAAACCTTCAATGATCTTTTATATATCTATTCATTTGGTCTACAAGTATTTACCAAGTGCAACGATTTCTGCCATTACTCTCTGGCCGCTGGACTACACTGATTTGGTCAGGCTGGCAGCACAGTGAGTTCCAGGGACCTGTCTATCTCCCCAGCACTGGGATTATAAGTAATGGGAATAATTTAATTCCCATTGGGCCACCCCCACCATCCCTCCAGGCTTTACCTCATTTCTCTAGTAATTCCCGGGCCACACCTTAGCAATGGTCCAGGTTATAAGGGATTGTGGCTCCACCCGTCCTCTTTACTTCACTTTCCTAGGAACTCCAAAACATTCCTGAGTAACAGACTGACTGTAAAAGTTCGTGGCTCCACCCCCTGCTCTCCTGCCATATGATTACTTCAAAATGGCTCTGTCCTCTCCTAGCCATGTGTTTATGGCAGTTCTCTCCCTCATCTCCCTGACCTTAAGCTATCTCCTCTGCTCTATTGCTTCCCATCTCAAGGCTGACTTCCTCCTTGCTTCCCTTGGAGTGAACGCCCATGAGTTTCACCCCTTTTCTCTCATTTTCAGTAAAATCTCTGCTTTAGCCTTTCCAAGTGTTTTGGTTTTATTCTTTAGCTTCAGAATACAAGAACTCCAAAGAAATCTGGCTTCTCAAGCGTATGCCTGTGTGCCTGAGTTTTTTACATGGGTACTGGGGATTCAAACTCTGGTGTTCATGCTTCTGTGGCAAGCACTTTCCTGGCTGAGCTACCTTCTCTCCCTACTACTTGTCTTTTCAATTGTCCTATTCAAGGCAGATAACTGAGCCTAGTTTGTTAGGGGTGCCAGGGTAGGCTTTGGCCCTTACAACACCAGTAGCAAGCTTATTCCTAGGTAGCTAAAGGTTTAGCTTCCTCTCCCCCACACACAATTTTCTTGTTGATCGATCGTTCCTTCCTTCCGTTCCTTCCTTCCTTCCTTCCTTCCTTCCTTCCTTCCTTCCTTCCTTCCTTCCTTCCTTCTTTCTTTCTTTCTTTCTTTCTTTCTTTCTTTCTTTCTTTCTTTCTTTCTTTCTTTCTTTCTTTCTTTCTTTCTTCTTTTTTTTCCTGTTTTATTGAGACAGGATTTCACTATGCAGTCCAGGCTGGTCTTGAACTTGCAATCCTCCTTCCTCAGTTTCCACAACAAACAAGAGCTAGAGGTAAGCATCTGAACTCCCAGAGTTGAGTGCATGGAGGTGAATTCAATGGCAGGTACACTGCAACCACTGATCCCTGAGGGGTGAGTAGTTACATAGTAATGTCCAGTCAGCTGAAGCATAGTAAGAAGAAGCCACGACCTCCAGATGGAACCGCTCTTATGGAAGAGAAATGACCCAGCCCTAGAGAATGAAACAGACTTTATGTTTTCCAACAATACATAAGAACAGGGCCTAAAAATACACTATGTGGGGACCAGAGAAGTAGCTTAGTAGATAAGACACCTGCTGGCAAACCTGGTGACTTGAATTCAACCCCTGAAAGCCCACATTGTGAGAGAAGAGAACTGACTTACAAAAGTCGTCCTCTTGAAATAGAAAAATATAAACTGTTGAGTTACTGCTAACATAAGATAGTAGTCAAGTAAAGACATTTCAGAGACACTAACCCACCCTATGGATGGCACCTACATAGAACTGTTGCTTCAGATGTAGCTCAGCTTCTGTCAGATAACAGTCAAGACCATGGGCCAGTCTGTGTTCCACATATTATTAACCTGCTGATATTATTAACCGTTGAATTCGCTTGTATAAAACTCCACCTTTGCTCCATCTCCCTGCCTTTGTATCAAACAGCCGTACAAACTAAGTTTGTGGCTGGAGTCCTTGGAGAAGTATCCTGACCCCCAATGTCAGCATTAAACTCTTCTTCTGCACCCCTAATTGGCATCTGGGAAATTATTCCAGAGTTACTCCTGCAACACTCTGACCTCCACCCATGTGCCATGGAATGCATGTGTGTTCTCCGCCCTCCATCTCCAATAAATAAATGCAATTAAAAAAATACACTGTGTGGCAGTATACATTAACAAGGTGTTTTATGTCCACTAGAAAACAGTGGAATACACTACTCGGGTTAGCTGCATGATCAAACGACTGATGGAGCCCAGGGAGCCAGACAGCTCAAATAGGAGAGGCAGAGAAACACACTGACATTTATCGACAATCAGAACAGAGTAGTTTTATAGTGGGATCTTAGTTGAGGGGAAAGTCAGTGTGTAGCAGGGTGAACACATGGTGGGATCTGGACAAGGGACAGGCCAGATGGCAGTGGTCAACCAGCAGCTCCCAAAAATCTTGCCAGTTCACTGCAGTGTCAGTTTAACAGTGGCCATTATTTTATCTTCTGCCTTTTCTTTTCACAGTTCTCTATTACGTGCTAATTTTGAATTATTGGACAGCAAGTAATCAAGACCAGCTGACTACCATCTGGATCATATGTGTGGCTAATCTGTACGTAAAACAGGAGGAAATAGTTTCTAATCTAAGCGATGAGTTGAATTTATAGAATAATTAATTCTATTTAGAAATACTTTCCTTTGAGAATGATACAAATATTTTCTTATAGTAGAAATGCCTTCCTAGATGGACTTTCTGCTTCATCTTCCAGGGAAACAAGGCCATGTGGCTTTTAGGATGGAAATATCCTATATTTAAACATAGCATTTCTTTTTGATTACATTTCACAAACTTTTAAAAAAAATTCACAAAAGGCTGAATTCTCTAGTCATTCACTGGTCTTGATAAAACTCATGTACCTGGTTTTGACTTGCAAGTGAAGAATGCAATTGACTCATGGTATATTTTATGGCACATGTAGACTATTGTGTGTGTGTGTGTGTGTGTGTGTGTGTGTGTGTGTACAGTGCTCTGGGGATCAAATCCATGGTGTCACACATGCTAGACAAAGACTCTACCTTTGAGCTACAGCCCCAACCAGATAATGTTTCAAAGTTGAAATTGTTTCTTTTTAAAAACAGGACAATTTCTCCTAAAGTATGGCTTTAAATTTGTTTATCATAGAGTTGTCTAGTGTATGGAAAAGGCCTAAGGAACCTTTTATGAACCAGTTCCATTCTTAGCTTCTCTAATTTTAGGTAAAAAATTTTCTTGCTCAAGTTAATTAAGAACTTCAGTAGAGTAAACAGCTTTATATACAATCACACCCAGTATTAAAGGAAAATGATATAGAAAATAGTGATAAGTAGTTTTTTTCCTTACTTTCTTGCATGAATTAGCTATTCATTTCAGTTCAGTGAACAGCTTTATACAGAATCGCACCAGTATTAAAGGAAGATGATATTGAAAATGCTGACTTCTTATACATCCATTTATTTGTAAGACATTGATCAAAGAAATCAGAAGACCATGTTCTAAGAAAGTTCAGAAAATAATGAGGAAGACACAGTCCCTATCCTTGTAGGGAAAGCAGAAATGTAAAATAACAATGACTACTCCTATGAAAAGTGCAATAATGGTCGCATACATCAGACATATATCTGAGGAAAAGGGAGAGGCTTGTCTTGTCTAAGCCTTCCTAAACAGAACTCATTCCTGTCTTTTCTTGATTTTTTATGGCACCTAGTTGAGAAATATGTAACAGAGGAGAATCAATCTTCAAATCAATTTTTCAAGTATCAAAATATAACACTGCTTTCTGGAAAGCAGGCCAGCCTCTAATCACTTCCCTGGTCATGTCGCTTCTAAAACTACTGCTTGCTGCCAAAGTGCATTCTGTACCTTTGCTGAAGAACCGATGTGATCTGCTTGCAGAAATTCTCTCCATTTTGAGCAAACACCTTTAGACTCTTGTATACTTTGTTATACTAGAAAAAAAAAAAAAAAGAAAATGAACAGGAAGGTTATGAGTACCTTCAAAGACAAAGAACACCCATGAACCCAGGATGCCACTGAAATGATGACTGTGACTGTAAATGACTGTGTGGCTCCAAGGATGTACACATTTTGGACAGATTCTTTTTTAAAAAAATTTTTAGTAATATTTAGTCTTCCTAATTACAAATGTAATAGGTGGTTGTCTCTGACCTCCTCAGTCCCTCCCACTCATAATTTTTTAAAAGTTAATTGTTTTATTTTTACTCTTTTGCAATTTCATATATATATATATGTTTCCCCTAAATCTTTCCCTAGCATGTCCACCTCCTGCCTTTATGTCCTAAGTTTTTAAATTGGACAATATAAGATAATATGTAAGCAATAAAAGAAAATACATTAAGGATATAGATAGTTATGATTGAGTTCTTAATTCCATATGGTTAAGAACACAGGATAAAGCTGAAGAACAGAAGCTTCGTCCATCTTCTATGAGACTAAGTTCACCATGTGAGCACATGGAGCCCCAGCCCATGGGAAGTCTTCCATGTTGTGTATTCATGGAGACTCACCATCCACATTATGTGACATGGAGCCTACCCATGAGAGGCCTTCATGTTGTGAGTGCACAGATGTGGAATTCAGGGTTTTGGCAGGCAGTGTGGTGTGTCAGGCTACTATCATTCAGCTGTCCACAAGTCAGAACACTGAATGTATAAATAGTCTCATCTCCTCTCTGCCACTGTCTGACACACAGACACAACAGCCACATGTGCAGTGCCTCCAGGGGTAGTTGGACAAATTCTTAAAATAAAGATTTAGGTCTCTTTTGGTTGGACATGAAAAAATTCCGGACAGCTTTTCAAAAATATGTTTCTGTCCTAGATTAAATCCAAACCAAGTTGGGTATGCTTAGAATATGTTTTCCTGTCCTCTGTATTGCTCCCAAAAAGGTCAAAAGCACATTGCAAGACTGAAAAATATCTTAGTGATTAAAGTGCTTGCCATACAAGCAAAAAGATCAAAGTGTGGATTCCCAGACCCGTGTAAATGCTACATGGCATCACACCTGTAATTGCAGTCTCGGAAGGCAGAGTTGGGGAGTGCTCAGAGAAACAGGCTAATGGGACTAGCCATACCAGTGAGCTGACAGAATCAAATGGAGAACTTGGGTCCACAGGCTAGGGAAGACCTAGAGAAATAATGTGGTTCTGGCCTCTACTTTTTGGAATGGAATAAATCAGAACAGTCTCATAAACACTAGTCTTTCTACTTGTGTATAAAAGTTGAACTTTCCTCCAAACTGAATGCAGAAATCTATGGTAGGATCTACAATGACAGTCATCATTATAGTGGCATCCTGAGTTCATCAGCTGCCAAAAACTTGGAAATCATAAACACCTGAAAATCAGAAACTCTAACGCTCTAACTTCACACCATAAATTAAAAAGCTCCACACCTGGTTTTAAATGACAGGTCTTCGTCAAAACACAGGTATGGCAAAAATTGTTTAAAGGATCACCTTCAGGCTATGTGTGCAAGGTATGTATCAAACGTAAATGAATTTCCTATTTAAAATTTTGCCCCATCCCCGAGATGCCAAAATCTAAAAGAATACTCAAATGATATTATCTAAAAGAATGCTCAAATCTGAACATTTCTGTCACAAGCATTTTGGATAAGAAATACTTAGCGTATAGCATTGCGTCTCTTTCATCTTCCCATTACTGAATGAATATAGGACTCAAACAACCTAATGAAACAATGGCTTATTTTTGCTTATGATTCTTGGTTACACTTCAGCATAGCAGGAGATTTCAAAACGACACCAGGAGCCAAGAGATTTGGTTACACCCTGTCTGTAGGAATTGCTGAGAAAAGGACATACTTTCTCATTTGCCAGCATGCCTGTATGCCAAAGGACTGTACCAGCTCCTGCTGCCTTATTCACTTGCCTTGAGTGATATTGGGAAATAAACCTTGATTGCTCTTCTGCTTTATACTTTTGAGGCTGGATCTCTAATCAAATCCAGAGCTCACTTATAGGGCTAGACAGCTTGCTCTGCGGGTACCCAGGATCTATGTAACAAGTCTGGAATTACAGGCAAACTAAAACATCTGCCAGGAACTTTTTTATGGGATTCAGGGATCCAAACTCTGGTCCTTTTGTTTGCATAGCAAGTGCTTTATCCACAGAATCAAATGGAGAACTTGGGTCCACAGGCTAGGGAAGACCTAGAGAAATAATGTTTTTTATTTCCTCTTCACAAATTCTTTCACTATCCTTGGATATTTATCCTTCTATATGAACATTTACATAATTATGATTAAAAAAATCTCTATTAGAATCCTAATTAGAATTGTTAAAAACTGGAATACACACACATACACACACACACACACACATACACACACACACATCATTAGGGGAAATTGAACACAGGATAAGTCATTTCATTTGTTCAAATCTTATTTCATGTTCAATAAAATTTCATAATGCTTTTATGGATCTTGTGGCTTTCTTGATTTATTTAGAAATATTGCTTTGTACTAAACTGTGAATTTTTATCATTTCTCTCTCCAGTTCATAGCAAAGAAGCAACAAAGACTCCACACAGCAACCATGGAGTCATGGGCAAGAGAGAAAGATTTAGATGCCTGCTTGAAGAGTGAGAATTTTTGCTCTCAAACACTACACAAGGCTGGAGCAGGGGCTAAAGCTGGAGCTGAGGTTAAAGCTGAGGCTGAAACTGAGACTTGGGAGAAGACAGAACAAAACAGGATGGAAGGGACCGGAATCTTCAGAATGCGAGTGAGGAAAAGAGATTGCTTTAAGAGAACAAGAAGTTGAAGGAAAGAGGCCTCAAGATGAAACTCCCTAAGGAGAGACTTTGCCAGCTCACAGTCACCTGAGACAGCCTTTGCTTAACAGCCCTGGGGAGCAACCACGGAGAGCAATGCAGTGATGAGGTCATGGAGAGAAAGGCTTGGGCCACCACCCCTGGGGCGTTGCTCTGTTGGGGTAATACAAGAAAAAAACAGACACACATAGAAAAGCTGGGACCAGGTAGGTGGTCTACTAGTTCAAATGGAGACTCAGTAGCACTACTTGGCCTAGGCATATTTATTTATTTATTTTTCAAACTTTATTTTATTTCGGTGTGTGTGTGTATGTGTGTGTGTGTATGTGTGTCAGAAGGCACTGTGTGTCCCTGTGCAGGATCAAGGGTGACTTCAGGCTGCCGCTAATTCTGTCTGATGTTTTTTTTTAAATTTTTTTTTAACTTTTTTTATTATTTATTCAATTGTGGGTGTGTGCGTATGTATGTGTGCGCGCATGTGTGTGTGTGTGTGTGTGTGTGTGTGTGTGTGTGTGTGTGTGTAGAACCACGGACGAATTCGGAAACCACTATGGACGCCTCCACCTCCTTCTGCCCCAGGATTCACAGGCTCCGCCCTACCAGGACCAGAAGCGCAGGCCGCCCCTGCTTCCGCCTGGCTTCTATACATGGAATCTGGGATCCGAACTCAGGACCTTCCGCCTGCAAGGCAGAGGCGTAACCGCAGAGGCGTAACCCCTGAGCCACCTCTCCAGCTCCCTGTCTGATGTTTTTATGTGGGACCTAAGATCCAAACTCAGGATCTTCTGCTCTCGAGACAGTCTCTGAGCCATCTCTCCAGCCCGGCATATTTATTTTGTAGACAAAACTAAGTAACAAACTGCATCAGTAGTTACTAGGGCATGGAATAAGGCAGCAGTGAATTTCTATGAGCATGCAATGTACTTGATGGGAGGTTAAAAAAAAAAAATCAAGCATGAACAACTTTATTTGGAGGATAGAGGCAGACTCGGTTTTGCCCATGGTCACATGATGGTTCTGGACTTTGCTGGTCCAGAATCTGCTTTGCCTTCTATATTGTACCCAGCAAAAAGCTCCTCTCCACTGCCTTCTCCATGACTAGAGTGGAATGAGTTGACCACTGAGAATTTTATTGTGTGCCTGGATTGCAGGGGTTGCTGCATTTTCCATTTTAAAAAAGTCATCCAAACTCCCTAAGATACATCTTCACTTTGTTCCCTGGGACAAGTTTTAGGCAACCAGGCCATTCTGAGTGTTTTCAATGCGCGACTGAAAACTCCGCTGTCTTCAGGGCAGAAAGTGGGAAAACAAACTATCTGTCACTTTACCCCTTAAAATCATTCTAGGGGGCTGGAGAGGTGGCTCAGGGGTTAAGCCTCTGCCTTGCAGGCGGAAGGTCCTGAGTTCGGATCCTAGACCCCGTGTATAGACGCCGGGCAGAAGCGGGGGCAGCTGGTCCTGGTAGGGCGGAGCCTGTGAATCCTCGGGCAGAGTAAACAGGAGGAGATGGAGGCGTCCATGGTGGTTCCCGAATTCGTCCGTGGTTCTACACACACACATACATACACACAAGCACACACGCATACATGCACAATTGAATAAATAATAAATAAAAAAATTTTAAAAAAATCATTCTAATTTCATTTTGAAAGTGAAGTTCTGTACAGGCAAAGTACAGTTTGTGGCTTCTATTAACCCTGTTGCTGACAATTCTAGAATTTGGAAGATGAACCTTTGCCACTTAATAGCTAAGCAAATCCTCTCCCCCCACCCCCACATCATGGTATACCTGGAAAATATTTGTATCAGAACAGTGGTAGATGGACAAAGTTATTCCAGGCAGAGAGAACTGGCCTACAGCCCTGCCGCTCAGCCACTCTCTACCAGTTCAAAGGTTAGAGTAAGCACTGTCTCAGATACACCCTAACCCATTTCCTGAATTCCAATGAGCCAAACAATAGGTCACATCATTGTTAATTCAGTGATCAGATAAGAAAGGGCTTAATTAAATTAAAAAATGGGCCCTGGAACTCAAAAGAAATTTTACCAGGGATGAAATTAAAATGTCTAACAAATATCTTAAAAAATGCTCCACTTCTTTAGCCATCAGGGAAATGCAAATCAAAACTTCCCTGAGATATCATCTCACCCTGGTCAGGATGGCAAAAATCCACAATACAAACAACAGCAAATGCTGGAGAGGATGTGGAGAGAGGGGAACTCTCCTACATTGCTGGTGGGAATGCAGGCTCATACAGCCACTCTGGTGAGCCGTTTGGAGATTCTTAAAGAAATTAAAGATTGAAATGCCATATGACCCTGCTATTCCACTTTTGGGAATAACCCGCCATACAGCAGAGGTTCACCTCGATAGCACAAGCACGACCATGTTCATAGCAGCACTGTTTACAATAGCAAAGTCATGGAATCAACCCAAATGTCCAACAGTTGACGAGTGGATAAGGAAACTGTGGTACATCTATACAATGGAGTACTACTCAGCCACCAAAAATGATGAATTACTGGAATTTGCCGGGAAATGGATGTCATTAGAAACAATTATATTGAGTGAAGTATCCCAGACCCAGAAAATTAAGCGCCACATGTACTCCCTAATAGGTGGCTCCTAGTACCAAACCCACCCAGCCCACCTAGAGACACTCATAGAAAAATACAGTAATTGCAAGGATTATGAACAGGAGGGATGGGGTTGGAGGGTCACACCAGAAACAAGGAGAGAGGGGATCATGTTACAGCAGAGAAAATAGGCCTCCATCAAGGACTCAAATAAGTAATGAGACATCTGATTAAGTTCACAGACTTTTGTTCCTGATCATTTACTACTGAGGGGGTGTGACCTCACCAGAAGAGGAGGGCATATAGTCTGGCAGATAAAAAGTAACCATTTTGCAAATGGGTGATAGACCCCTCCCTCACTGTGGTTTCCCACTTTTATTACATCTATCTTTGAATGTGCTTTTATCACAAGACTCTAGTTTAACAGCTTTTTTGTCTCTGGCCAGGGGGTGACATACAATGCCCACCAGGATGGAGTGAAGGGCATTGCAGGAGCAGCACAACTGCAAAAGAAAATCAACTAACCACAATCCAGAACTTCAGAGGCTCTATATCAACCACCTAGAACTAGGCCAGCCTAATCTCTCCCCATTCTGAAGCTCAGGGAAATTTGCGGAAGAGGGGGCGGTAAGAGTGTAAGAGCAAAAGGATGGGAGGATCAATGATATGCAAGATACTCTATACTAGTTAGGGCTGAAGCAATCATAATTGGACTTTGCATGCCCTGTGCAATGTCCAACACACTATTGACCTCACAAAGTCTAGCATCTGCTAAAGGCACCAAGATCCTTGGAGGCAAGGGCCACAGCCACAGCAGTGTTCCTATACCTAAGGGGAACACAGGAAAGGGTTCAGGGAAAGGCCACTGGGTCCTTGTACGTCATCGGAGAGGAGGGCCCAGAGGAAAATCAGGCATGCACAAGAAAGGACTCTCTGGGAATTGGGGCGGGAGGCACTGGGGGATGGGGAAGGAGGGGGGTGGGGAGGGGGAGCACGGGGTACGGGGGGGGGAGGAGGGAGGGAGGGAACTGGTGTACCTATTAAGTTTGTATGAGCTGAAATAATAATAAAAATGTATTAATAATAAAAAAAGAAAAATGGAGATTAAAGAAGGAAAAAAAAAAAAAAAGGGCTGTCTGCTCCTAAAGGCAATCGAGAGAGTCTTTATCTTTGATCCATGAAAACTGCAATATCTCTGATCCAGACGAAGATAAAAATGACATCCATAAATATAGGAGATGCTAAGAACATCTATG
This sequence comes from Typhlomys cinereus, assembly GCA_023101885.1. NCBI lineage: Eukaryota > Metazoa > Chordata > Mammalia > Rodentia > Platacanthomyidae > Typhlomys > Typhlomys cinereus. Next base: position 4,746,404 of record JALPQD010000017.1, on the reverse strand, counting down.
TTATTTCAGATTAATTTTTTAGTTTAGAATCATTGGTCCTGTACTTTCATCATGTTTCATCTACTCTGACTTGAAAACAAAAAAATGTAAAAAGTAGACACACGTAAATGCAAAGAATCTCCTCCTTGTCAAGGAAGCAAGTGTGTGTGTGTGTGCATGTGTGTGTGTGTGTGTGTGTGTGTGTGTGTGTGTGTGTGTGTGTGTGATCAGTATAATAAAAATCCTGCAGATAATATCTGCTTTGAGGGTGAAATATATTATACTGGGCTTTGGCTCCTCTGCTATGGTCTCACCGTATGGAAACCACTGAAGTCCAATCTCTTATTCCCAGTCAAGGCTGAAAAAGCTGAAAACAGCCTCATTATATAGGATCAGAGTTATGATTAGAATTGTTAAGTAAGCAGATCATGAAGAGAATCCATTAGAATCAAGTGTTTTAAAAAAATAAATAATCATTATAATTAGATTAACTTTACTCAGGGATATACTATGAGGTGTACGATGGCTCTTTATTTTTTTCTAATTACATGCTTCTGTTTATATAATTATCCTATTATCAGAGAACATGGCAGAATACAATTCTTATAATTAGAGATGTTAAATAAAATGGAGAAATGGTGAGCTTCAATTAACATCTATTAATTTTCTAACATAATTTGTTAAATCAAGCAAAAGTTGTTAAATGATAATAAGAAAAACTAAATAATTATAATATCATTTAAAAATTAATTTAGGTCCAGCACAGATGGGTTTTTAATGTCATCGAGTTGCAAGAAAAGAAGGGTTTATTTTCATCGAAGCCATGCAGAATGTGAGTTTAAGATGTTGAGCTTTTCAAATATTCCCAACCCCTGCCAAATGTGCATTCCAGAAAAGAACTTAATATCGATTTTATATCTACATATGAATTTATTTGAACATTATAATTCTTTCTGGGATCATTGATCATTTAGAAAAAAAATCTCATGAGTTATTATTCTCTTGACAATTAGATTTTAATCTGGTGGTAGATAGAATATTTAGCACATTTCTGAGTTCTTAAAAAATTCTTTTACATCAACAATTGGTCTACACAGACAGCACTAGGAAAATGTTTCTGCCAAACACCAGTACAGTAAGCAAATTCTGCTGCATAAATATTGCTATTACAAAACAGAAAAACAAAACAACAAAACAATTATATAGGCAATCTGCATGTGCAATGACTAGACAGATAACATTGTAAATATTAAGAAATGCTTGTGCTGAACTTGGCTTAGTGGCTCTGACTTTGCACAGCTAGGATGTTTATCTTTCATCTTGTGTGTATCTGTGTGTGTGTGTGTGTGTGTGTGTGTGTGTGTGTGAGTGCAGGCATGTACATACCATAGCACACTCATCCCATGACACGTGCAGAGGTCAGACCTTTGGGTGTTATTGCTTCCTTATTACCTCGTTTGAAACCACTGCTGAAATTTTTCAGCACTGCTGTGTAAGACAGACCAGCTAGTACATGAGCTTCTGGAGGTTCTCCAGTTTCTGCCTCCCATTTTCATAGACACAATGGGATTACAGATGCATCTATCATATTTTTAATGTGGGATCTGGGAACCAAACTCAGACCTAGGCTTGTGGAACAAGCACTTTACAAGCTGAGCCATCCCCCCTGTCTAGTTTTACTCAGCATGCTAGTATGGACCTTTTTGTTTTCTTTTAGGGAGTGCTTATCCTTATAGTGTTAAATAAACCATAATCACTCACTTGAACTTAACTAAATAAGCTTTTTCCCTTGCCAGACATTACGCTATTGATTTCATGCAAATTTTGACTCTTTAGGGGTGAAATTTCCAAGCACTACCCCTCTAGTTAAGAGGCTACCTGTGGGCGTTAGTAGGATATTTAGACATTTGCTATGTGAAAAATGTCATAAGTTATAAGAAACAGAATATTAAAGACACAGTGTTCTCTCATTTTGCAGATAAGAAAGCAGAAGCTTCATAAATGCAGGTTGCCATGTTACACAAGTCACTGAGGAGCAGCTGTGCTACTTCAGCAGCTGATGTTTTACCGGAAGGACTGATGGTTTGGAGACCAGAGACTTGCTTTGACAGCTGCTACCTGATTTCTGTGTGAGAACCTGGGTGATAGCTCATAGCTTCCTGTTGATTTCTATGGACTTCCAACGGAAGTTGGAAAGTGGTACTTTTTTGTGATTGGGCTAGTTCCTCTGGAAATAATTTCATCTTATCTCTTTCCTTGCACATGGATTTGAGGAAGATTTCTACAGGCATATTTTTAGATTAAATGCTAAGCTCATAGGCATCAAAGTCCAGAGACAATTCTTTTCCATTTCAAATACAGAATTTATAAAAAGTCTTCTTTGAATATACTTCAGCACTCTCAAGATTATTTAAAAATCATACACAGTGCTTAGGCAATCTTTACCCTATCCTAGTGATAATTTTTAAAAATTTATTTATTTATTATTTTTATAAACATATTGAGTACTAATTCCTGCTTCTCTCCATCTCCCCCTCTCTCTCATCCTCCCTTCCCCTCATCAATCCTTTCCGCTCCCTCCCACCCTCCTGCTTGACCACTTCAATGGACCCCAGAGTTCCCTCTGGCTTGTCTACTCTTGTGGGGGTTCAGATCTCTGTGGCAAATACCAAGTTGCTCACTCCTCCAGCTCTAGTCCCCAAGGTTTCCCCTGTGCGTTCTTATTTCTCTTCAGTTCCTCACGGTTCTGGTTCTTTTGCAAAGCTTTAAGCATTCTGTGAAGCATCGTTTGCAATCCTTGCCCTTGTTTCCTATTGTTCCCAAACCACAGCCTTCACTTCGCAGAGCATGGTTCCCTCAAGTTACAAGCTGGGATTCTACCAGGAAATCAGCCCAAACACTTGATAAGGATGAAACAATTGTAAATAAATATTCTGCGACTTTAGAGAGTTTAGAAACCCAGGACAGGACGAAGGGATATCCGTCTCCCGGATACCTTTGGTGGGTGGCATGGACCCATAGAAATGGACTTCAGAGTCCTGGACAAGGAGCAGACTCCCTGGACGGTGGATCAAAGGAGAGTGAGACACTATTCTGCATGCAGGAACTTAGCTTTGAATGGCACAGAGCTGAGAGATGGTCCATCTTGGCAGCTACTTTAAAAAAAAAATATTCTGACCCAAAGACAAGTTCTGCTGCCCACAAAAAGGCATTAAGCTTTTGGCTCCCGTTTCTTCCTGCTTTTTAAAAATTAATTATATGTAGCCTTAGTGTCCCTCCCTTTTGTCTATGATACTGACTTTCTCCATTAATGAAGAAGTGTCTGCCTCAGTTTATCCCATTCCTGTCTCTTAGCAGCCCAGAGGCATCGCCAGACATCTGTGTTGTGACAGGAAAGAACTTGACAGTTTACTAAGGAGTAAACTCTAGGAGAGTAAAACAAACTTCTCTGCAGAGTTATCTCTGACACCAGATAAAGATAAGATTAAGATTGGGGTGTGGGGGAGGAAATGATGTGTAGATGTAGCCATACTGTTGGAGTTTGTTTTATGTTAAGTACATGTAAACTTTGTGTTTATAAAAGTAAAGTAGCTGGCTACCTCATGATTGTTGCTAACCTTGCTAGTCTCTGGAAGTTCATCTCTCAAAAAAAAAAAAAATGACCTTTACTCTGGTAAGAAGAATCTATGGGCGCAACAAAGGTATGTTAGATCCATGGGAAAGCAATTATTCTTTGAAATGGGTTCTTAATGTCAGGGAAATCAAGCTTGATATTGTAATCCTATCCAAATAACAGTAGAAGAGAAGTAAATGGACAGGCACAGATAGCTTAGGGTTAACTATAAAAGATTAATAATAAAACACCATTTAAACATTCTTTTTTTAACTCTTAGATAAAAAAAAACTCTCAGAGCTTAACCAAGATGCACCCTATTACAATGGAAGACAAGTGAGCAGAAAACACAATTGCTCAGAGTGAAGAATATCAGGAAACCTAGAATACTCAGCCCTAATCAGCCCCTCAAAATCTTATGTCACATTAAGTCTCAGGGAACCTCTCAGAAGCAGGGGCGGTATGATTGTTAAGAGCTTCGAGGTGGGATGAGGTACTCATGAACAACACGCCTCAGACAAAAAAGCTGCTATTCGGAGAAGATCAAAGTGATGACAACTTCTACCACCAGATCTACTCACTTATCAACATTCCCCTAAGGACTAACTAGGATCTTAGAGGAAACAACCGCTCTCACAGAGTGTCTCAGGGACAGGCTCTGGATAAGGAAAGAGGAATCTCCCCACTACAACTTTACCCACTGAAAGTTCAGAAATCTAACTCCCTTACCAACACAGGTAGCCCAAAGGGAGTCCTGTGATGGATGGATGAAGGAATGGGAGGGAAGAAGAAGGGTGTGTGGATGGGGAAGGTGTCAAAATAAAGATATAAACCCTGTTTGTTTGTAAATAAATAAATGACTTTTGAATGATTTTTGTGGAATAGTTAGATACAGTTCCATCTCTTTCTTTGATGAACCAAAGGAATAGCCACTTTGTCTGCCACAGAGGCTGAACCCCCAATATACCAGATTATCCGGAGGGAATCCTGGGACCCATAAAAACAGACAGACAAGAAGATGGTAGGGAGTGGAAAGGATTGATGAAGGGAGAGGAAAGAGGGAAGAAGGGATGGGAAAGAAGAGGAAGAAAGGGAAGGAGGGAGTACGGATAATCACTCAATATGCTCATAAAATTAAGAAAAAAATTAAAGAACAAAAAAACTCCCCAAAGCAGCAACCTTCTGCTGATCTTTTTCTTCATGATTTCATTCAAGATCCTAGTTACCTACTCCACAGATTTTTTTTTAATGAACTATGACTATAACCCCTGGCTTCTGAGATCACCAATTTAGAGTTTCAATATCATTTATTGGGATAAAACATGGCAATTTCCAATTGCTTTATTTTTTTTTTAAATAAATACGGTTTTCCTTTATTTCAGTCTCATTGTTTCTCCTAAGTCAGACCTCTGCTACCAACGACCTCGCAATGTATTTGGACTTTTGACCAGCTCTCTGTTTGGGAAATACTCCCAGAACTGGAACAAACACATGGGTAAATCAGCATAAGGCTCATGGGCAGGGCCGACAGAGTGCAGGGTCTGTTCTATGTCCCGTAGGATTCCAGACACTGACTCCAAGCCACTGATTTAAAAAGAAAGAAAGAAAGAAAGAAAAAAAAACAAAAACAACCCTTTCTCCCTGACTTCATTTACTGATCCAAAATTCGGCTGCAGAAATTCTGTGTCTTTTTATATGTGTTTCACACACGATGTTGGCACCATCCATGTGTGTATTAACACTGTTTTCCAAACAGCCACCATCTGGGTCCAAATAGGATACTATACACTCACTTAGGCTTCTTCCACGAGTTTAAGAATGAAAGCTCACAATGGCTATCATTTTTTCGAGATCCCTCTCTTTATAACTGAACAGAAGAAAAACCACAGACTTTTGTACTACAGCCAATCTACACAAGTTTAGTGTCTGAGCGTCTCACATTTCCAAAGGTACAATCCATTCATATATAAATCATCCCCCACCACATTCACAGGCAGACACACACACGCTCTATCGGTCGACTCACCGAGCAATCTTCCAGGGGGTCCCTCATGTTGAAATGCTATTTGCTTTTACCTAGGTTCCAGCATTCTGGACGCTGCAATCAAGGTCGGGTGTGTCCTGTACTTCCGGGATTCAAAGGGCCATGAGTACGTCAGTCCTCGTCAAACACACCAAGGAGGAAGTCTCAGCCCAGGACTTTTATCCAGTTTGTTTCCTGAGAATGCAAAGAACAGCTCTGGGTCAAAAGACTCAGCCCGAGGAGAGAAGAATGTCTTCCGCAACACTCAGGGAAGTATGCTGCAGCCCCGAGGGCGCAGTTATGAAAGAAGGCCCAGAGCTGGATCGTGTCCTTGTGATCCAGGTACCCAGAATGATGGTGAGAACTCGATTTCGCTCAGCTTGCTGGACAGATCACGTTTTCCTCTCTCCCCTAATGGTTCACATCGCTCTGACCTTGGAGGCTTGCAGACTTAAGTAGGTGTAATGGCTAATATTCTCAACCTGACAGAAATCTAGAATTATCTCAGAAATAAACCTTTGGGAATGGGCTGGAGAGAAGGTTCAGGGGCTAAGCCTCTGCCTTGCAAGCAGAAAGACCTGAATTTAAATCCCACCATAAAAACACCAGGCAGAAATGGCCACTGTCTGCACTTCCAACCCTGGAAAACAGAGCCTGGGAAAATCCAGAACAAAGCAATAAGGAGGTAGAACAATCCAGGATGATTCCCAAAGTCATCCTTGGGCCTCCACAGGCACACACAGTGCCTTCTGACACACACACACACACACACACACACACACACACACACATGCAAAAAAGTAATAACCTATGGGAATGTCTACAACAGATTTCTAGAGTAGATTAGTTTCTAGATTAGTTTATCTAGATGAGACTTGTTAACATGAGCAGCATCATTCTGTGGGTTATGGTCCTGGGCTGAATAAAAAGGAGAAAGAAGGTTGAGCCAAGGGTTCATCTCTCTCTGCTTCCTGACTGTGGATGCAATGTGACCAGCTGCCTTGAGTCTTTTCCACCATGATGGTCTGTACTCTCAAACTGTGAGCCAGAATAAACCCTTCCCCCTTATATTGCCTTTGTCAGGTATTTTGTCTCAGCAATAAGAAAAGTCACTAATGCAGTAGATCATTTCCTAATGACCTATAAGCATGACTTTAATTGGAAGCCAGTGATCCAGATTTCAAGCCCTTATGGCACATCAAAGCCTTAGAGCTAGCACTGAAATAGGGACAGACATAAGACTGTTAACACCAAAATGCCTACAACAGACTCTCAGGAAGCAGGCTGTTTATGAACCACCTTTCAGAACCTAACCCGATGGTCACTTCTGGCCCAGGTGAGGCTGTCAGTTTAAGTCTAAACTCGGCCATATCTTTTTTCATCTCTCAAAATGACAAGTAGAACTGGAAAACTTCTACCATCACTTTATTTCTTTCTCTTTGCTCCTGTTTTCAGGTGTCAGGCTAGTTTTCTAATATAACTTGTAAAAGGAAAGATTTCTGGGAAATCTTTATGGGCAGAAAACTGACTGCAACTCCATCCACTGAAACACTTCAGAGCTCATGCAGATGGAAAAGGAGGGGTCTAAGTTGAGAACCACTCCTCACGTACAACCATGTTCTTCTCCCCATTGGCTCAGCCAAAGGGACTTCATCACCAGGGGTCACAGTCCTGGACAACTTTCAAGAGCCTTGAATCAGACAGGGCATATAGCTATGTAGTCCAGGCAGATTAGAATCCGAAGTTTAATATTAAGAAACGCACACTACTGCTTTCTCTTATTTTGTGAAACTTGTCTGGAACCAGCCAGTCTAGCTCCCTGCGAAGCGTGCTTTTTTGTTTTGTTTTGTTTCTGTTCCATTTTTTTCCTGCTGTTTTTGACCTCACTTCCTAGGACAGTAAGACTCTTAGTTTAAAATGGGTGACACTGGCTTCCGTTGCTGGTTTCCATGAAGAATGCTGTCACACCAATCTCACCGTGATCTTCATGCTAAGACTGCAAAGAGGCAGGGCACTCCTGCTTCGCATCTGTGCCTTTCCCAGAGGCAGACTGAACATCTGTTAAAGGAAAAAACACCCATGCCTTGCCCACCTTATCTTCCTCATAGAACCGTGTAAAGCCAGCAGATGTCCTAGACAAATCCAGGTTGCCTTTAGAGTTTGGATAGGTATTTGGCTTCTCCAACGGGTGCGTGAATCTGTGCGAAGGTTGGAAAGAAGCTTGTATCATCACATTCTGTCACAGTAATGCTGGGTTACAGAGGAAAAGCCAGTAGCTTCAGATGACACAGGATGTAGTTATTTACAGATCTTCGTGTAAGTTGGTGTGTCTCTCAGCTCTACCTGGGCTCACTCATGCAGGAGGCCATCGATGTAGTTGTACCGCTCCATGCTAGGCACGGCAGCTTCTTGGACCTGTTATGTAGGAGATTGGTAGTGGGCTGGCTATTGATGGCACAGCAGAGGAGTCTAGATTATGATTGTGGAGTTCAGTAGCTCCTGAGTTGTAGACCCGGGACCAATGCACCTTCCTGTTAGCTATATCCAGCTGAGCAAAGCCACCACAGGCCGAATGTCTCCTTGCAAAAGGTCTAAATACAAAAGGAGCCAGCGCTTGGAATCAGCTTTGCATTCAGTCTGCCACAATGGCTGGTCAATATTTGTTCTTGAGTGACTGGAAAGATAAAGCAAAAACAGATAGGAGGGAATGACTGCCCTATGTCTTCCCCTCCCCTGCCCTTCCCAGCCTGGGTGTGTGTGTGTGGGGGGCAGACTTTGATCATCAGCAGAGATTAGGAATAGGCAGAGAAATAAGAGGCACTGACATCACGAGAGGTTTCCAATATACCTCTGGAAGAGACGAGTCCCCTCGCCTTTGCTGCATTCTACACACTCCACCACAGAGCACAGTGGAGCGTCCTCTCCTGGGATTGGATGGAGGAAGCAGAGTCAGAGCTGGGCAGCTTAGGGTGTCCCCGATAGCTGGGGCTGAGGCTGGCAAATCACCCTGACAAGAGTGAGCATGTTTGCAGTGTCTTAGGGTTTGGAAGCTGTCTTTCTGAGCCAGGCCAGAGAGACCTGTGGCTTTGGAATTCATATACCACACAGCCTCATTTGTAGCATGCATGAGAGTGGTGAAGATGCTTCTCTTCTCTGAGAAGGACCCAGCGCCTGACCTCTTTATGAGCTCTGGCTGGATGTTTCTGATCTACACTCTTCCTGACTCAGCCCTCTGGTGAGATTTATCCTTGATCTCCTGCCTTGTTTCCCAAACCATGCTCAGTCTTCCCCTCCTTGGCACTGCCTCTCTGCAGAAAGAAAACCTGCAATGGATTTCCTTTGGGTGTAACCTGGAAGCCGCCGTACTGGACACCACCATGTACAGCCTTTGGGAGGAGAACACTGATGTACCAGGTGAACCAAATGTTGGGTGTTGATGAGTTAAGAGGAAACAGACACCCAAATGTAATAGAGGATAAGAGCAATGCAAAAACTGCCTTAGAAGTTGTTTTTGCAGCCAAAGCAGGCAAGAAATTAGCAATGACCTAAACACTATCAATACAGACCTGGCCAAATATCTTCTGGTATTTGTTCATGTGAGAGGAGTATTTCGTCTCATATGTGGTTCATTGCTATAATGAATACAGACCCAAACAATTTTTTAATTTCAAAATTTTTAAATGTTTCCTAGTTTTACAAACATATTGAATAAATTATCCTTGTCTCTTCCTTCCTTCCTCCCTCCCTCCCCTCCTTGAGTGGAATGTTTTGTCTATTGGTGAACTTTCCCATCTTTAGGCTCTTATAATCTTAACACCCCCTTTTCTGTAAGTTTTCCTGAACGTTAGGATGGCCTGATTCCAGGTGAGCAACAGAGGGTCACCAGTATTCTGCATTCTAGTTGACTGTAGACTCAAGCAATTTAGGGGAACAAGGTATTTGTTCATGCTCACAGTTCTATGTTGCAGTTCATTATGGCAAAAGAGTAATATCTTTTGGTATCTTATGGTAAACAGATATATATATATATAAAAGATGAGGATTCAGTGCAAAACAGTTATATGTATGTATTAAGCAGTTGGCTAAAGTATTTATATGATTTCAGCTTGATGCCCATATAAGAAAAAACAGATCACATTAGACAAATCACAGTATGTCTCTGTATATTGAATGATACAGACTAACTTAGAGGTCCTATGTTTTTGTATAAATTAAAATTTTAAAGTAATTAATTATGTATGTCAGGCTCAGAGGTTAAAGCCTTTGCCTTGTAAGCCAAAGGAGCTGAGCGCTGATTCCCAGATCCCAAGTAAAAATGCCAGGCAGATATGGCAGCAGCCTATAATTTTGGCCCTAGAAATTGGAGCCGGGGAAACCTCAGAGCAAAATAATAATTGGAAGAATAATCCAGAATGATTCCTGATGTCACCTTTGGGCCTGTATAGACACACACATTCAGGTACCCTCTTGTACACATGTCTATATATGTACACCCACCCATATGAGACACACAAAGGTACAAAAAGAAATGAACATAGTTGTATGTCTTTAGAAACCAAAAAGGGACTAGTTACATTTTTTAAAAGGATGACGATTATGCATACTTTAACTTTTAAAAAATATTGTACTTATTTGAGGTACTGGGGCAGGGAGAAAAAGCAGGCAGACATGTGTGGTCAGAGGAGAGTCTTCTCAAGTCAATTCTCCTCACTCTGTGGATCCGAGGACTGAATCCAGGCATCAGGTTTGTGGGCAGGAGCCTTGCTGGCCCTTATATTAACTTTTAACAAGGAAGAACTGATGGGAAGAAATTGTGAGGGAAGAAAGTACGATTGCTCCACACATTAGGGGTTTGCAGCTTCCTTCTATCCCAAGAGCCTTCTCTCTTTCCATCATCCTACTTGACTTTACCTACCTCTGGACAGAACACATTCTGGTCTTTGTACCACTGGTAACCACTACTCACACCTCTTTTGATTTATTCCTCCCATGGTGTTTAATAGTCTGCCTGCACCACTACTAATGTGAGCCTTACATCCAAGTGCCTGGAGCCAAATAAATGTTCAGCAAATAATAACTTTCATGTAGCTGAATTGAATGCTGAGCAAGTGACCCCATTAGCTAATCCTGCTTCACTGACAGCAGGGGATGGATGTTCCTCATGGGTACTAGGTCTGTATTCCTGGTGGAATTTGTCCGGAAGCAGAGTTCAAAACCCTGGGAGGGAAGCAAGTGTGACCTTCTGAGCAGGAACTCTAAAATGGGAAATGGCTCAAATGCACAGGGAGGTTCTGACACCGATTAAAAATAGCCTTGACAAGCAGGAACTCAGAAGGACTCAGCCCGAGTCCCAAGGGGTCACTTACAGAACTTTCTTGGAGATTTGTTGGTTAAAAAGATACACACAGATAAAGGGAGGAAAGTTTTGAGCACAAGAATAAAAATCAAAGAATGTGCTAATGGTAAGGGTGAGTTTGGAAACTCTGGGGATCTCGATGAAGTATGTCCTGAAGTCTTTGTCAAGAACAGTTAAAAATGCTTTATTACTGACTGTGAACATCAATTGAGATAACTCACTACCTTCAGGACTTTGCCTGACCTGCACAAGTGCTAACATGTCATCAACCCCCCGCCCCACCAAAGTCTAACAGGAATCATGGGGGAGAAAGCTTCAGGCAGTAGGCTCCTTAGAGGCAAGGGGTTAAACAGTCATAATAGAGTTCCCATACTAGTGGGCAGCCCAAGAAGGGGCTCCAAGTTATGCCACTGAGTCCTGAAGCCTCACTCATGTAGATGACTTAGAGGGAAATTCAGCGCCCACATAAACGGATGCTCTGGAGGATGGGAAGGAGAAAGCAGGAAGTGCCAAGAGAAGAGGAGGGAAAGAAAAGGGGTGGGGGGAGAGTGTGAAGGGGAGCAAAATGTAATGGGGGACAACAGGGAGGATGAAAGGGAGGAGGGAGAAGAAAAGAGGTACCTATTGAGTTTATATAACTAGGGGAAAATGAAATAAAAAAATAAAATGCTTTGTTGTCTTCACAGCGTAATACACAGAGGCTCAGGGGTGGCAGCAGGCTGCTTTTAGGCTGCTGGTGAGTTGGTGGGTTTGGCCAAGCTGCCAGAATCCAGGAGCTGGGGGCCAGGCAGGCTATGAGTGTACCTTATTTCCAAAAGCACTTTCCCCTAGGGCTAGCTGATACATGAGCAACACCCCTTGACACATCTTCCTAAGACGGGTTCTCTGTTCTCAATTCTGAGTGACAATCTTCCTTGGCCTGTGGGGCTGAGGTGGGAGCTGGAAGGTGGTCATCTGACCCATCGAGGGCTGTGTATAGTGTGTACCATACGTGGCATCATTTCCATCAGTCACCTTTGGAGAGCACTGTAGGGACAATCTCACTTTGATTCAATTACATTTTATTTTCAGTGGTTCGTTTCCTTAATTTGCACATCTCTGCAAGGTTGGCAGATGCATTTAAGACCTTGACAGAATGAATGTGTTATAGAACAAACACCTTTGCCCAAAGCCTTGTGAGCAAAGAAAAGTTCTATGCAAGGTCGAAGTTCAAGTGAGGATTTTAGATGGTTGTGGAAGCCATGGGGGATCACCCTCTATAATTACTGTGGAAAGCAGGCCAAATAGCAGCAAGGGCAACTCTTCTGTTCACTTTGTTCTAATTGCATTGAGGTTTTTAAAATTGTACAAAATGAGCTTTGTACCACTTCCTATAACTTCCCTGTTTCTACCTGTTTCTAAATCTGAGGCCAAATGTTCACAATGAACTTACTTTGGATATACACAACCAGCACTTAGCATTCATTATGTATGCTCAAGTTTGATATTCATTTAAAAATTCCAGGTGTCATGGACAAAACAAATGGAATCAAATCAATTAATTTATATAAAACCAATGAGACTAACTTTACTTTTCACCAACAACCCCTAGGAACTGAAGACTGATGGACAGTTAATTAACAGTCTGGTCATCAAATAGTGGTGAGCTACAGCTCTGATTTCTAAAAGAGAAGCATAGTAGCCAAGCATTTACAAATGCAGATTTGCCAAGTGACAGTCTGTTTTCATTTGATTGTCTGTGTTAGTGTTCATGTGCCATGCTTCACATTTTCCTAAACTGTTCTTGGTCAGTCTCATGCATGTCAGTTAAAATGAAGCTGGGATGGACGTGGTGACTTACTCCTGTAATCCCTTTACTGAGAAGACTGAGGCAGGAGGATTGCCAACAGTTTCAGGTTAGCCTGCTGCAGCATGAGACTCTGTTTTAAAACAACAGCAACCAACAAAAACCAAACAAAAAAAATCACCTCACCAAACAAATATCAAAATACCAAAGGTACACTGGAATGCCTGTTACAGGGTTATATTAGTCTCAGGAGAAAATGAAGGCATTTTCTGTTGTCACATGTGTACATAAAGTGTCACTCATAGGATTTATTTGTCCAACTTAGTCTTCCCTATACCTCATAAAACTTTTATTTGTGGTTAGTTCTTATGAAACGTGGTCAAGTTTTTGAGATAGAAAGTTAGAAGAAAAGAAAGAGAAGTCATTTATTGCAGGAAAAGAAGTTTGTGGGATGTGCACACGGGAGGGAGCTTCACTCCTCTCCCTGTTTCCTTTTGCATATTTGGAATTCTATATCCTATACTCTCATTACATATTCAAAAATGTATGCTAATTGTTTTTCAAGCGTTTGCACACTCTGGGGACTGAGGGCTCACGATGTTTGAAGCCTGCTTGCTCAGAACTTAGATTCAAATGGTGCTTTGTGGACTTGTTGAAACCCCCACATTGCCTCCTTACCTGAACTGTTTTAAGTCCTGCTCTCACAACTCTTCTGAAATGATTCCCTGAGATTCACCAGCTTGCCTCTCCCTAGCCCTTCACCTAATGATAGGTGACATGGATTTGCTCACTCACACTTTCATTCTTATGGGCTGCCCTTTTTAAAATTCCAGGAGACGAAGACAATGAAACTCCAATCCCTTCTTCCAAGGAGCATGGTTTGAAGAAGAAAGGTTATATCACATTCCAATGGAGTACATAGAAGAGATCTTTACAGAAATGTGTGGGAATTCCAAAGAGATACCCAGCATAACTTTGCTGAAGGAAGAATAGAATGCTAGAAAATGCTTCAATTGCATATGTGGTGCTTGCATAACAGAGGATGGGTTGGAGTTTCTAGAAAATTCTGTTGCCTGTGACTTAATAGTTGACAAGGCTGGGGAGACATGCAGGCCAGATCACTGAAAGATGTGGCACCACATTGTAACTTGAAACTAAAGGCAACTGGAGTCACCTAGGAGTCTTCTCATCATGCAAGATTTTAAGTACACTATTTAGATTTAGATTTGCATGATTTATTTATTTATTTATTTATTTATTTATTTATTTTTATTTTAAACATTTTTTATTATTATTTCCGCTCATACAAACTTAGTAGGTACACCGGTTCCCTCCCTCCCTTATTTATTTATTTTGGATTGAGTCTTGTTATGTTGCCTAGGCTGGCCTCAAATATGAGGACCTCCTGAACATTGGGATTGTAGGTGTATACCAACACATCTCATGCAATATTTGCATTCTATGTTGTCAACCATATAGAGATAGTAAAAAGACTAAAGACCAGGAAGAATGGGAGCTGCCAAAAATCAGAAGAAAGATTGCTGCGAGTCTCAGGAACTATTGTGCAGAACTTTGGGCATTACTAGAACCACTTGAAGACTTCAAGAAAGAAGTAGTATATTTTGAATTTCACAGAAGATGCTTTTATCATGCTATATGGAATTATGATTGTGCTATTTTCTTTACTTGGAGATTAGGAGGTTTATTTGGGAATTAAGTTGAAATGAGGCAGATTTGTGGTGGTCAATATTTTTGTTTTTTTCTTCATCAGGAATTTATTTTGTTGTGAATAATAAAATTAAGATGGTAAGATTGATGTTGGAGGACAATTGATAAAAAGAAGCTAATATGAGGGACAGACTTAGGAAATACAAGTTTTATTAGGGCTGAGACTAGCGGTTTAACCTTAGGGTGGGAGGACATTAGAATAGAAGGGTTAGCATAAACTTGGAAAGAATTGGGGTACTAGACGCTATGGACAACATGGTAGGGGAGATCTGTAGAGCCCAAAGACTAAGGGGGCTTCTAACTACAGCTTTCAGACACTGCTAAGGGATTGTTAGGGAAGAGAGGGAGTTAAAGAATTTCATGCAAAGTGGGAGGGGGAGGCTGAGTGTTAGGGATGAAAACAATCAAATTCTTTGAATTTGTATATGAAAGCTTCAAAGAATAAATAATCACAAAACTAAAACAAAAAAGATAGTCATCTCTTGAGGTTGAAGGGGTCGAGAGGAATCTGGAGATAAGTTACTTTAGTTCAGAAATGGTTACCATAACCTATAATCTATATGATGAGCTCCATGAACTGTTGACGTGTTCCAGAAACTGTCATCTACTCACACGGAGGACTTTTACCAAGTGGCCATGCTATGGCTGATGCTGAACTTTTCTGTTTTACTTATATTATTACATATAATATTTATCATCAGGCATTTTCATGCATGTATGTAACATGTCTTGATCATATTTCCCCCACTGCCATTACCATCTCTGGTCCCCTCCTACTTGCACTGACCCTTCCTTTTCTCACTAGTCACTCTTCTATTCCATGTCTCTTTCTTGATGACCAAGTGAGTTAATTTGGGCTACTTTCAGAACAGTGGGAGAGGGTTATTTATAGGAGCATAGACAATGTATTGATGGCTGTACCACTGAAGAAACAATTCTTCTAGGAACCATTACGCCTATATAGACTCAGGGGAGGGTGGGATCTTGTAAACTCCTTCATGCTGGCGGCTGTTACCTCCCTATAAATCCTTAGGGGTGTTCAGGGTCTCTGTTACCTCCCTATAAATCCTTAGGGGTGTTCAGGGTCTCATGAGCCCCTCTGTCACCCAGGAAGGGATGTTAATGGCCTCGGTCTTGGGCAGGACTTGAGCTGGTGATCATAATACTGTGAGTTCATGAGTACAATAACCACGTCATGCCTAGAAAATAGCATTCCACAACACTCCACCCTTTGTTCTGCTCTCTCACTTACTAAGTCTTGAAAAAAATTATTAATGCATCTATTAAAATAATCTCAAGGTTAAAGGCAGATTACAAGTTTGGTAAAAGCAATTTTTCTCCCGAATAAGTTGCCTGCAATGCTTTGCTATTCTAGTATATATTTCTTTCGATTAAGGATGCTCTCCAATGAAACCACAAAGCAGCCATTGATAGAAAGAAATTAAAATTGATTCATCACTGCTTTCTAAACCTCAGCTCCACCACTTTCCTGCTAATGTTCTCCATAGCAACAGGATCCTCCCCAGCATCATGCATAGCAGTCAGTTGCCATGTTTCCTTTATTGCTTTCATTCCAGCACATTTCTCCAGTGTTCACAACTTTCATACCTTTGACTGATTTGAAGATTTCCAGACACAGCTGGGACTGTAACTCAGTGACAGCATGATGCTTGTCTAGCATGGGAGAGGATTGATTCGATTCTCAGCAGTGTGCACGCGTATACACACACACACACACACACACACACACACACACACACACACACTGGGAGTATCAGTAGCTAATTATTTTATAGAATATTCCTTAATTTAAGTTTATCTGATGATTGTTCATGGTTATTTTAAGGACATATTATTTGCTAGAAAATGTCAAAGAGGCTAGGCTTTGTTCTTATTGTAGCCATTCAAGTGACTCCATGGTATCATTGTTGATGCTGTTTACTTATTAAGATGGCACTGAATGGCTTTTTTATCTTCAACTTACTGTTTTAACCTTTGCAGTTAATAAATATGTTGTTGAATTATACTTTAAAAGTAGACAAATACCTTATTCAGAAAAGTTTCAGTTTATTTGATTTATAAACTATAAAGTAATACTTTCTCATTTAAACCAATGTTGTATAATCTGTTAACCTTAATGGACAAAACATCCTAGATTTAGCTGGTGAGAATCCTGTTGAGTTAATTTTTTTCTATAAGAATATTTTCTCATTCCGCTTTGAGTACTCCTTGTTTTCTTGCTCCCAAGTTATTACCTACGATGCCAGTGCTCTCACAGTCCAGCTCACCTCAGTGAGGGACAGATTTAAGAGGGATTGAGAAACCAGACACAGAATACTGGGTTTGCTCAGCAGGAGTTGAGGACTCATGGATTCCAGACTGTAGGTTGTGTGTGCACAGGTAAACATTTAAATATATTCGTTTTAACATCTATCTAAGCTATACACAGGTCCTTACTTTACAATTAAAATTCAATATTACTAAGTTTGCGTAGTCTTTTTCTTTTTCTATATGTGGAACTCACTTTACCAGAAGCGAATTCCTGATTTCCATTATCATTAATATATTTGTGTATTTCATTAGTTTCTTTATATATAACTAGTACCCTATTCCTGCCATTCTGACATCCAGGGTCTGACTTCCCACCCAGGCTGCCTCTCTGCAAGGATGGCCTCCTCATCTGACTTTGACTGTGATCCCTTGTGATCTTCCCACAGCTGTGTGGACATCCCTGCCCAGCTTGGAGCTTGATTCTCTATGTGTGACCTGAACATATTTGTTCCATTTTGTACTTGTTCACTTGCCCTCCTTGTGAAACACCGGACATGCTAGACACAGACTGTTTGACCCAATTTGTATATGTGACTATAACGATGACCAGTCAGCTCCAAATTAGGAAATACTTAACGTTCTGGGAGCCCCCTAAACTGGAAGAGCAGCTTTTACAGTAACATTTCACCAACTTTGTCAAGGACAGATTGTGGTCAGAGCAGGTGGAAACCAGTCACTAACTGCGCAAGGAATTTCAAGGGCCATGAGTAATCCAAGGGGTGCTAGAAACTGTTTATGGGAGTCGGAGCTGATTTAAGTGTTGATGTCCTTGGAGCAACCGCAGACCCCTCGGTGCCAGTCTCCCCCACACCCCCAGCATGTATCAGGAAGAGCAGAGTGCCATCGGTTACCAGGGGGAGGAGTTGAGGAAGGCTACGTGGGCTACGTGTGAATTCTTCAGTCCCTGCTTGCGATAGCTCTATAAAATCCCTAAACCCTGCTGTCCTCGGGGTTGGAATCCCTCACTGCGCTGAGGACTCGTGTCGCCCAAACCTAGGTTTGTTTAATAAAAATGACCCTCTTGTTTTTTGCATCGGTGGACGACTTCAGTGGGTTTCTTTGGACTTTGTGCTCCGGGCATAACACTCTACACTTTTCTTTATAGATACTTCCATTTCCCCCAACTGGCCCCAATACTCCACACTTGACCTGATGACTCCCTGATCTGGCATAAGGCAAAGACTCTGCTTTTCCCTTCCAAGGTTTTCAGATTGATCAGTTGAGAAAAGAAAAAAAAATAAGGAGGAAAGGAGAAAGAAGAAAGGAAAGTCATTACCATTATTATTTCTCTCATCTTCTGCTAATGATTTCTCAAGGTTCTGCTTTTGGAGGCAGCATCAAAATGGCTCAGAGCCTGGAATGAGGTATTTGTAATCACCACTCTTTTTGGTAGATTATAAGAAAAGTTCTTACCCATTTGTGTTTTTATTTTATTAATCTGAAAAAGGTAGAAATAATAACAGTTCCTTATTTCACTTTCATATTTCCAATATTTGGCAGACATTTACATATGAATGGACCATCATTACCTTAATTCATTCTGAAAAAGTCAACTCATTCTTTCCATTCGCAAACTCAGCCATCTTGCCAAAGCTCCTATTTTTGGAAATATATATCCATTCTAAAGCATTTGTTGATCATTCACGTAGTAGACATTTCAGTATAAAAGCAAGGTCTCTGCCTTCAAGATGCTCACAGTGGGGTGGCAGCAGATGAGCTGTTAGATGGAGCCTTTGTCATTTGCTTGATCTTTACTACAGAAAAAGCATTATTTTCTTTAGTGTTGCCTTGGGCCACTAAAATAACTGCACTTTATGTAGTAGATTGAATTTCTCTATATCCCACTCAGAGCCTACTGTAAAGTGGCATACACAATGGATGCTCAAAGTATGTAGCAACTTACCTTGTTGGTTTGTTTTTGAGACAGGGTCTTGAACTCCTGATCCTCGCATTCTACCTCCCAAGTGCTGGTACTATAGCTATGGGTCCCCACGCCTTTCAACTCACTTTTGGTGTACATTCTATTACATTTGTTTGTGTTTTACCTTTAAGTGTTTTGGCTAGGGTAGTACAAAGTATTTTGTACTTCTCAGAAATGACTAGTAAGTATATAGCTAAGAAACAGTAGCACTGGAAATGTAATGTAATATATCAGGGTCTTCTCCATATACCACTTAGTACTCTCTTTGAAAGAGAGGACACTCTTAACAAAACAGAGACCTTAGCCTATCTTTGATGATATGGCTCCAGCTGGTCTGACAGTCTACGTGTTGTTTACATGATGGCTTGGCGCACAGCCACTAATATCCTGGATCAGGGAAACACAGAAACCAAGCATTGAATCCTGATGAATCAGATTACTTGCTATGACTCAAAATAAAGGGCTGATAGCTGCCCTTTCATTTCTAATAAATTCATCATTGTGGAGCACCCCTTCCTTCTCTTATTGCCCATCTCCAGGAATATTTTTCTGCCATACTTTTTTAGTCCATTCTTAAAAAGTCAGACATCAAAATATAAAGTTTTATTACCTGAACACCTACCATTTTTTACTATGTCAAATCATTGTACTGTTGCATTGATTCCTTTTAGAATTGTGGGTGGGCATGTACATTTGCTCTTGTTAGGGTCCAAGGTTGGGTTGAGGAAGGAGTGTATAACTGTGTGAGCTAGAATGATGCTATAAATTTATAAAATTGAGTTTATCCTTGTATATTGAATTTTTTCTGCATGCATGTGAGTAAAAACTCTTTACAATCCAATCCTTAATTTTACATATCCATTTTATTCACATGCCAATGGAAATCACCAACTACTATGCAAACAAGTCAGCTTATATTACCAAGAACCAAGGTTATATAAATAAAAAAGCAAAAAAATATAACCAAATATGAAAAAAACTGATTCCTGGTGCCTTCACATCTGTTCTTATGTATAACACATTGTTTCATTGAATTGAAATATCTGTAGTTATTTTCAGCTGTCCAGTTACATTTCCCTTCATCTGCCGTTGTACATTCATGGAGTCACCTCAGCAGGATAGGCCCCTTAATTACTCACTCTGGAATTTAATTTGCCACTAGCCATCAGATGATTTGCTTTAAGAAATCACTAGGGGTTTAGTTTAACAGATGCCTTTTAAACCATCTTCGGACGCAAAAAACAAACAAAAAACAAACTGTGTTCTAATCCCAGCTCTGCTACTTAATTAACTGTGAGGTTTGGGTAACTCACCAGTCAGTTTGATGTCAATGAACTAATAATGTACATATTTTCATATTGCTTTTTATATATTTTTAAAATTTGCATTTACCTATCGTGTGTGTGTGTATTATATATGTGTGTATGCACAAGTCAAAAGCATGTGGAGTTCAGAGGACAACTTTATGGAGGTGGCTATTTATTTCTACCTTTAGGTAGGTGCGTGGAACAGAATTCAGATATCGGGCTTACGTAGCAAGTCTCTTTCCTTGCTGAGCCATCTCGCTGGGCCCAATGCTATGCATTTTGATATAATATATATTTCTTTAATTATAAAGCGGTGTGGTCAGAGTCTTGCAGAAACCTAATCCAATGTGTTTCCTAGGAACTTTGGGCCAGTATTCACACGTCAGGGGAAAGCGTTACAGAACATAACTAGTGCGAATAGTGCGAATCAACCTTGCAGGATGGTTTGATTGAGATAGTTTTGATATCTAGGGCCTGATGCCTGACACAGTGAAACAAATTTTAAAAAAAGACCTGAGTGATTTATTACTCCTTCTCAGCCTTTGCTGTGAAGGTGATGCAGTCCGGCGGGCTCCTTTGCATATGACCAGCAGTTAGGGAATCCACAAACAGCGGGTGTTGTCATCTTTGGCTTCTGGACTCCTCCAGAGAGGTCCTTCTGAAATTGCTCTCATCCATCAACTCACAGTCTACTAGGTGTCTTTGAACTTCACAAAGAAAGGTGCTAAGGACACTAATGAGAAAGAAGTACCTTCACCCAGGAAATCTGCTCTCCTCTGCCTGCTGTTTGCTGATCTCTGGCATTTTTCCAAGCTGCTTTACTTAAAGGGATGGTCCAGATTTTAGCACCCTGAAAGCAAAACCTCCCACTTTTCACTCACCATCAAGACTTGCTTTCCTAGACAAGGGGCTGAGTGTTTGGGAATGTCTGTTCTTCCTTTCTTCCAATGGCTATGTGCCCAACACCTTGCTTTGTCATTAAATGCCCCACCAGACATTTACAGACACCGTAAGCGATCAGACCTGATACTCCCTTTCTCGAGTCCTCAAAAATATTCCTATTAAGCTTACTGTAAAGGTCACCTTCTTGTCATGGTATAGGAGCCCAATGGAATTTCTCTCCTGCATTTTTCCCATCTCCTTACCTCTGCTCTCTGTCTTGCATTGTTAACCTCTATCCATGTTGGCTTTCTTGCCATTTTTTGAATATATAAACATATACCCACTCTGGAGACTTTGTAGTTGAGGCTCACCTTGCCTGGACACCTCTGCCTAAGATTCGACTCCAGCTGCTTTTTTTCAACAGGGCCTTAGCTAGCGTCACCTGTCCATGAGACGAACATGGCCATCTAGTCTGCTGGGAGCTGACAGAAAGCCACTTGCTTTCTTTATCACTTTCTCCTTTGCACTGTGAGAAAAGACGTTGCACGGTGGCGCCCAAAATTCATGCTGAAATACATACCTCTACTTCCTTATGATGTGACACTATTGGAACATTTTTTTTTAATTGGTGATTAAGGTACAATAAAGTCCTGTGACTAGACCCCAGGACAGCATGAGTGGTATCCTCATAAAAAGAGATCAGAATACATACCTCGAGGGAGGGCATCTATAAGACGATGTGCGAAGCATCAGAAGAAATCAACATTGATAACATCACAACCTTATAGTTCCAGCATCCAGAACAATGAAAAACGTTTCCACACTTCATCTTAGCTAAAAGGCAGATAGATAAGCAATGACGAAATGAATTTCTGTTGCTAAGCTTACTTAACTTCTCACCCAATCCATGGTATTTTTACGTGACAACCCTGACAAACTAATATTCTTCCTTGGTTTCACTTTTTCTTTTATTTACTAGACTTTATTTTATTATTATTTTTTAATTTAAATTTTATTTTTCCCTAGTTGTGCAAGCACAATGAGTAATAATACCTGTTCCCCTTCTTCCCCTCTTCCTTTCTATCCCTTATCCCTCCTTTCTACCCTCCTCCCTCCCTTCATCACTCCATCCCATTCCCTCCTATTCTCCTATCCCTCTGCTTTTATTATTCCCGGGGTTCCCTCTGGATCATCTGCTCTGGTGGGGGATTAGACCTTTGGGACAGACCAAGTGGCCCTTCCTTGGGCACACCCACTGATAGGGGCTCTCCCCTTTACATGCCAAGCCTTAGCCCCTAAGGTTCCCACTGTTTGAAATTATTCCTCCTGAGATCCTCCTTAGTCTATGTGGGCATGTTGATTTGCATTGCTCAAGTCTAGTAAGGACAAGTTTCATTGCAGTGAATTCCTGGATGCAGTGGTCCTGGATGTAGTGATCCTGATTTTTGAGGATTGTCATGTCCAGTTTCTAATATTTTCTTTCTTTCTTTATTTTGTGTGTGTGTGTGTGTGTGTGTGTGTGTGTGTGTGTGTGTGTGTGTGTGTATCAGAGATCGGAGGGCACTGTGTGCTTCTACCTCCTTCTTGCTTTACTCTGGGATTTCCCAGGTTCCACTCACCAGGGCTGGAAGTGCAGGCCACTGCTATTTCTGCCTGGCATTTTACGTAGGACCTGGGATCTGAACTCAGGACCTTCTGTTTTCGAGACTGAGTCTTAATCCCCAAGCCATCTCTCCAGCCTGAGGCTCTTACAGTTTTACCACCCCCTCTTCTGCAAGGCTCCTTGAGTCTTAGGATGGAGATAGATTTTGCTGGCCTGATTCTGGGTGAATATTGTAGGGTTGTCTATACTCTGAATTCTGTTTGGCTCTTGCTTTTCCCCTGTATGGGCTATGTCTGGGTGTTGAGATCCTTTCCTATCTAAAGATAAAAACTGTTTTAAAAAAAAAGCCTTTATAAGAAAGGCTTAAAGGAGAGGAAAGAACAGGAAAGGACACAGTAGAGAGTGGACCTCTAGGTAACCAACCAGCTGCTTTACTTACCCCTAACCTTTTCTCCATGACAGGAAACACATGTGCAACATTGTAAACTAGTCTAAACACCATCTGCTTTACTGACCTCTAACCTGTCCCCCATGACAGGAAGCACAGGAGCAACATTGTAAACTAGTCTAAACAACAGTGAAGGGGATGGGGAGGAAACTGATTGTGCACAGGATCAGATGTCTCAATATTTTTTTTTATTATTTATTGAATTGTGCGCATGTGCGTGTGTATGTGTGTGTGCATGTGTGTGTGTGTGTGTGTGTGTGTGTGTGTGTGTGTGTGTGTGTATAACCACGGACGAATTCGGGAACCACCATGGACGCCTCCACCTCTTTCCGCCCCGGGATTCACAGGCTCCGCCCTACCAGGACCAGAAGCGCAGGCCGCCCACGCTTCCGGCTGGCGTCTATACGTGGGATCTGGGATCCGAACTCAGGACCTTCCGCCTGCAAGGCGGAGGCTTAACCCCTGAGCCACCTCTCCAGCCCCAGATGTCTCAATATTTATGGACTTTTCATAAGTATTTATTTATTCATTTATTTAACTATGTTCCTTTGTCTCCACTTTCTTGGGGTCTTCTTTTCCCTGCCCCCTCCAATTATGATCCTTTGCAGTTATAATGATATTTTAGAGATTTCTTCTTTTGATGTCCCCATCATGATGGCTTAGTACTAAATTCCATTTATAAAGGAGAACATGCAATGTCTTTCTTTTTTTTTTAAATGTTACATTTTCTCGATTTACTCAGCTTCTCTCCCTTTTTTTATTATTTGCTCAATTGTGCATATGTGAGTGTGTGTGTGTGTGTGTGTGTGTGTGTGTGTGTGTGTGTGTGTGTGTAGAGCCATGGACGAATTCGGGAACCACCATGGACTGCCTCCACCTCCTCCTTGTTTACTCTGCCCTGGGATCCACAGGCTCTGCAGGCAGCCCCCGCTTCTGCCCGGCGTCTATACGTGGGGTCTAGGATCCAAACTCAGGACCTTCCACCTGCAAAGCAGGGGCTTAACCCCTGAGCCACCTTTCTTTGGGATACTTTGCTCAGTATAATTGCATCCATTTACCAGCAAATTTCATTGATTCATTTTTTGATAGCTGCATAGTATTCTATTGAGTATGTACTATATTTTCATTATCCATTTGCATAAATGCCCAACCATTGGACATTTAGGTTAGTTCCATGACTTTCCTATTGTGAATAGAGCTGCAATGAACATGTATGTACACACGTGTTTCTATAGTAAGATGAAGCATTCTTTGGGAATATTCTCAGTAGTGGTATAACTAACTGGGTTACATGGCATTTCAATTTTTACCTTTTTTAGAAACCGCCATACTTATCA
This sequence comes from Typhlomys cinereus, assembly GCA_023101885.1. Lineage (NCBI taxonomy): Eukaryota > Metazoa > Chordata > Mammalia > Rodentia > Platacanthomyidae > Typhlomys > Typhlomys cinereus. The sequence continues at coordinate 4,722,090 of JALPQD010000017.1, read as the reverse complement.
TCAGAGAGGTTGTACAAGTCTGCATTTCCACCAGCAGTGTATGTGGGCTCCTTTCTCTCCACATCCTCTCCAACATTTGTTGTTGTATGTGTTTTGGATTTTAGCCATTCTAACCTCGATTTGTGATGATATCTCAGGATGGTTTTGATCTGCGTTTCCCCATAGGGCTAGGTGGTGGAACATTTTTTAAGCTATTTGTTGGACATTTTAATTTTGTCCAGGGAAAAGTGTCCTTTAAGTTCCAAGGCCCATTTTCTAATTGGACTGTTTACCGCCTTGGTGTTTAATTTTTTCAAGTTCTTTGTTCACTCTGGATATTAGTCCTTTATCAGATGTGTGGTTAATTAATGAAAAATCCCCTCCCCCATTCTGTGGGTGGTCTTTTTGCTCAGTTAACAGTATCTTTTTTTGAACAGAAGCTCTTTAATTTTGTGAGATCCCACTTGTTGAGTGTTGGTTCTATTTCTTGTGTAATTAGGGTCTTGTTTAGAAACTGCTGGCTTAGACCAATCGGTTCGAGGGAATTCCCTACTCTTTCTTCTAGGGTTTTTATAGTCTCTGGTCTATATGTTGTGGATATCCAACCCTGTGGTATCACTAGGCTTTACCCTGGAGTTTTCTAATTAGGTTTATTTTATTTATTTATTTATTTATTTTTTGGTGATTTTTATTTTAACTCACAAATATCACAAATTGATGACTTTTGTCTAGTCAGGTTTATTTAGCCAGTGGATGGCACACAAGCAAAAGAGCGAGATGCAGTCTTGCAGCTCTCCCCATGCCAGCGTAGCCTGTCTTCTCACTACTCTCTCACTGGCATCTGGTACCAGTAAGGGGTGACAATAGTTACCCAGATTTGCAAACTCCTCGGTGCCTTGTCCCCCTGGTTTAATCTGATAATCCAGCCTGCCCTGCTTCTCTGAAGTTCTTAGTCTGACCATCTGACAGTGACTTCAGATTCCCATTTAAGACCACCTTTACTTTTTATTTTTGATATTTAGGAATGACAGAACTCAGCTGAGTTACTTCTCTATCACTTTAAAATTCTGCACAAAATAACTTAAAGGACAGGATTTATTTTGGCTCACAGCTTCAGAGGGTTGAGTCTATATGTTTGGTCTCATGCATGACAGAAGTTCACGGCAGTAGTGTGTATGAAGAGGTTATTTGCTTCATGGTGAGCGGGAAAGGGAGAAAGGCAGGAACTGAGGACCTGGAACAATCTTTAAAGGCATTCTCCCAATGACCCACTTCCTCCAGCTATGCCCTACTTCACGAAATAGTGCCACTGGTTAGAAACTAATCTTCCAACACATGTCTGCAGGGAACAAGTCATATCCAAACTGTAACTTTTGTGTCCTTGTGCTTTAGCCTCCTGGGAATAATTCCAAGTGTGGATGCCAACACTCAGCCCCATGGACACTAGTTCTGAGGAACCACTAGCATCTCAGAAGATCCAGGCACAAGACCCTTGTGCTGGGTTTCCTATCTGCTTTGAGTGTTGCTGCCACTGTTATGGATGCAAAGGCAGGGAGGGTGTCTGGAAAGAGCATTAGGAGAAGAAATAACATGTGCCTGGGTTGAAAGTGGCAATGTCAACAAGGAAGTACAAAGAAAACTAAGTTGCATTTAGGTGACTGGGAAGCATTTTTCTAGTATTAATCTATGCTTACACAACTTCAAGAATCCATGATCTCCTGTATGTCTATATCAATATATGCATGACAAATGTGTGTATTACAGTTTGTTTTTCTGCCTCAGAGGGATTTTGATAGTTGCTAGAAATGACTTAATTTGGATCATCAGACTACTGTTCAGATTTGTAAGATTTTTAGTGATGTGCCTATTGTTTCTTTTTATAATATTGGTGGTGGCAGGGAATGTCTATTGTGGCTTTTTAGTCATATGTTGACATAAGCACAGCTGAGAAAAAGAGAGACTGTTGCACAGGATTCCCAGGAAGGCAGGATTTCACAGCCACGGTCAAGGAGAAAAGGTCTAGTCACTCGGGGCCCACCCCACAAGATGGTCAGCACAGCTGCTTGGGGGTGCCCATACACATGGAAGCTTTCCTAATGTGCTTCGGGTGTTGGTCCTCAGTGCATCTCTTACAATTTGACAGAGTCGATGTATTTAATCTACTTTCTCAATTCATGTTCCAGAATGAAATGCTAAAGATTTAATGAAGTTTTGTATTCTAATATAGCACATTACTAGGTAATATAACACTATTTCTCAATAATCACTGTGATTTAGGGAATTGGGGAGGCAGTGTAAGAAACAACTGAAATTACTGAACTCTGATGTAACCCACTCAGGAATATGTGATGTATTCCTAATTGGGGCCCATTGGTGCTTACAGTAAAAGACACTTACTCAGGATTCTTCATACTTATCTTTATTATGAAAGTGTTTCCAAAGTAAAATGATCCTTATAATAATGATTACTTCCAGAGATCAAGAATGAATTACATTTTCATATAAAAATCAGCAAACACAATACATGAAATAATTCTAATTGGCTAACAGTACATCATTCCATTTCTGACAGAGATGCCCAAGCATTGAATTGTCTTAAGAAAACAAATAAGTTTTTGTCACCTACCCTATTTCTCATTGAGAGTTGAAAAAAAAAAAATCCCCAAACGACCACCACCCTCTTCCATGACAGCAAATGGCCATGAAGTCAATGGCTATGATGTGGGCAAACATGAAACAGCAAGCTCACGGACCTTATGAAACTCTGGGAAATCAAACTTGGAGAACATTCCACAATATAATCAATGAAGCTTTAAGTCAAAGTTCCAGAATTTCACATAACTGCTCCTATTACAGAGCTTTTGCTAGTTTTGCAGCTAATGTTTGAAAAAAAATTTCATGTAAGGGCAGTTTTATAGTTTATGCCAACTACTGCAGATAAAAAAGGCAAAATACATAAACCAAAGCCATTTTTCACTGAACAGATAAGCCATGATGGATGTGTTCCCCAGACTATATAAAACATACTGCAAGACAGGACGTCAAGCCTGTATGGGCTTGTGTTAAGGAAACACATATGTGTTTGGGGATATTTGGGCACAGTCCAAAAATGGGACCATGCAGAGGAGGAAATACGGACATACAAATGGTCTAAAGAGCAGAAAAATGCCATTTTGAAACTCTTTTTTAGTAGAGTTTTAGAAACCTAAAAAAAATGTGTGTGAATGAGACAGGCAAGACAGACCTTCCTTCTCATCCCTTCCTGGGCAGTCCCGAGAACACCCAGTTTCATGCAACTGCCATACACCATCTGGCAGCAGAGTCCTTTCAGTTTTTTTGATTTGTTGGGGGGTGTCCTACTGTACCCATCTGATGTTTCTTTCAAAGGATTTAGGTTGGAATCAAGTAACAAATATCTGGCAAAGGCTAAGGTTTTCCTTTTGGTGTCTACAGATTTTACTAACAAGATCTATGATACTTTATTTTATTCAAGACGATTTTCTTCCTGAAAAGTGGACATCGGGCATACCACTTTTGAGTACCGATTAGTGGTTTCAACAGCACAATGGTTAGGATCCTCAGCAACCACTGAGCGCCCCCTAGGGGCAAATGGATGCTGTGTCCACAAAGGCAAACCGGCCTTATCTTGCTCTAAATTACTATGTAATGCAAAACATGCTTGATGGACTAGTGCTAATAACTATATGGTAATTTGAAAATGGCACAATTTCATCTTACAAAGAGAAGTTTATTCTTGGACAATATGATTAAGAAAAAAATTCTTGCTGCAAGAATTGTTTGTGATTCATGAACTGTTTCTTATTGTTTCTTTCACAGACAACATGTCAGGTAAGGACAAGTGCAATGATTAGAGCTTCCTGCTTTTCTCTTTTCCACACAAAATCCTTGAAGTGCCAGGAAATCACTGTCCTGGCAGGCTGACTTTGATCTTATTTGATTCTTTTTCTGGTATGGATGTTAGAAACATTTCTGGACTATAATTTTGTATTTACAAAGCAGAAGTCGGCCAAAGACAAAGACAAAAAGTTAATTAGGACTTTAACACCTCAAATATCACATGAAATGTAAACACTCAATCTTTGATTTTCAAAGGGTTTCTTGAAGTTTATCTCTGGATATAATGCCATCATCACACATATTGGTAAACCGAACTACTCAACACCTTTGGAGTTATTTTTATACACTTTATACTTCAAATTAGTGAAAATATTCAACTATTTAGACAGTTGTGTCATTAACATTTCCAAAGTAACTACTAATAAAAAAAATGAATGGACCGAGGACAGTTATGGATGCCCCTACAGTTCTCTCTGAAGAGTTCATCAATAAAGACTCAGGAGCTGATATGAAACCTCATGTTTTACTTGGTCCAAATAACGATGAAATTTGAATGTGAAGTGGAAGATTCAAGCCCCCTTCCCTCTTTTTAACCTCAGATGTAGCCATTCGGTGTGTACAAATTCAAATTCAAGTATAGTATGTGCCACTTAATGAGACATTCTGAGCAACGGGTCATTAAACAATTTTGTCATTCTGTGAACATTGAGTGTACTTACACACCTAGAGGATCTAGTCTGCTATACGCCTAGATTGTCAAACTCTTAGGACCACAATAATGCAAGCAGATCATTAGTGACTGCAACAGTGTCATGTAGGGCAGGACCATGTTCAGAGAGGAAAGTCTGCCAACAGAACTGGACATGTGGAAGTTCATCTATTACTTGGACTAAAGATAATCTGATCTCTCTTCCTCTGCCTTGTTCATTTCTGTTAGATGCCTGTGACTCTGATCATAGTTCAAGATATCATCTGCCTGGCAGCTCAGCAATCTTGGAAATCTTGGCTTAAATAGCAACCAGTTGTACTTTACAACAAACACTTGAATAATCCAAATTACCGATTACTGTTGTTCAATACTGTCAGGGCTGAGTTGGGATAGTAAGCTGCATTTGGCTTCTGCAAGACCCACAAGTGTTCGAAGACCTGGGGTCTGCTACAGACCACTCTATGGCTAAGAGGTTGAAAGTATTCTCTGCTCTCAGGTACTGGGAAACAAAAACAAAAGAAAGCAAAGCTTCTGCTATACATAATGGATGGTTTTTATGACAAGACAATGAAAAATGATGAATCAGTGTTATTTTGGTTTTTATCAGTTTTTGGTGAAACATACTTATTCATACACAGAGTACACACTTTATATCATTTATTGACTCAAGGCCAAATTCTACTTGATTTTCTATTTTTTCCCCACGCTAAGAAATCTAGATAAGCTACAACACTGGAGATCAAAGATTAATTTTTCTAGAGTTCTTTTTACATTCCTCTTGGTACCCTGGGAAGCTTGACTGTGACCAGGAGGAAAGAGATATCACCACAGGCTAAGCTAATAAACAACACTCTTCCTAACCTACAGTTGAATTTACAAAACACATCTCTGAAAGCTGTGACTCGGCATAGGTGGACCAATTTCCCCACATAGTTTCTTTTCTAAGCCTTACAGGGCCAGTATGGGAGAGTGATTGATAGAGATATTGTTATTTATACCAGAAAGAACTACAAATTTCATTTCAATTAGCCAAAAAGAAATTTTTTTTCTATAGAATGTGAAAGGAAATAAAAATCTACAGACATGTAGAAGCCTTGGTCAAGTTAATGTCACCAGATAGAATATTCCCAGTTCTTATTCTAAGTTATTCCTTTCCAGATTTGCCTTTGGTACAGAGTAACTTAGTCTATGACATGAACTTCTCATGAAATCACGAGCGATCTTGCTCCTGTACTAAACAGTTCAAAATATGGTCCAAACTAGAACATGCTGTGGTTCTCAAGTTTACTTCACTCATTGAGAAGACATGTCCAGACATTAGAGATGAGTATGTTCTACAGCTTAGGTAATAAGAAGATTTCACTTTCTCCCATTACGTTTTGCACATCTACATTTAAGAGATGTTCTGATGATTGACAACATCTTTGGTGTCATACATACATTTGTTTTGGGAAATAAAATATCAAGGTTCTGTAATTATTTTTATTATTTCCTACACAAACAAGCAGACATACTTCCAAGCTTCTTCAATTATTACCATGGCCCATCCCAGAAACACTATTTTGTAAGTAGGTGGAGAAAGACCCAATATTTTAGTGAGAGTTCTTTGTTTGGGAGTTTTTCTTGAACAATTAATTCAAGGCTGCAAAATATGGGCACAAAGATTTTTTTTTCAAAACATCCAATTAAATGGCTAGAACTCTGAGTAGGACAGACATGTACTAGTATTTTGCTGTTGCTGACATAGTGCCTTAATTCACACATTTATATTATTGCATTTTGTTTTGGATTTCTACCTTAGGTGATGCTTGGTTTATAGGTATTTGTAATCCCATTTCATTATTTTACTAAAAATGACAGATCAAATCTTTGGCTTATGAGCATGGCTTTCATAGCCATACAGTAACACTGCCATGTAGAAGTGTATGACACTTATTTTTCAGTACTTTTTCTCATATTGCCTGGTCCACAAATTTTGCTGTTCTTTGGGAAAAAGATCTATTTGGACAAAAATTCTTAGAAACCACACAAGTCTTCAGAGCATTAACTAACAGCATTTGGCGTGTAGGGCTGCTCTGCTTCTTGTAACACGAAAGTCATGTGGGCTACATTTAAGGAGCAAAGCAATGTGTAAAAAAGCCCCTCTCCCCCACTGGCTTTATCTTGCTTAGCAAAATAAAAACCTCAAGTCCAACACTCTCTGGTACTTTTTCTTGAAAGTTGGTTGCAATAAAGTGCTCTGCACTGAAGATAGTTATGCCAACTCTAGAAAGACTCCTTTTTCTATCCCAAAATTCACTTAGCTTTTTTTTTCATGATGTGACGGAGGATTGGGGTAATTAAAGGAGTGATGGCAGAACCTGCCTGAACTTAGCTACAATCTGTATTATTCTCAGAAGATGGAATCAATTTCCAATGTGAAGATGACTTGAGTCTACTGCTTATGCAAAATTATCTTCTTTCAGAGTCAGAACACTGGCCATCCTAGAGGATAAAAAGACTTTGTAACCCTCCAAGGTCAACCCTGGACTATCTACCTACCTCACTTAAGAAATCTTAGTTTTCTAAATTTCTTATCTGCCTCACTTAAGAAATCTTAGTTTTCTGAATTTCTTATCTACCTCACTTAAGAAATCTTAGTTTTCTGCACAAGAAACGAACTCTATTCCAAGGAATTTGACATAAAATTCAAAAATCCCACAGTAGCCATCCTGTTTAATTTGAGCTGCTGACTGACCACAAAGACTGACAATTAAAACACACCTAATTGTTTTTTCTGTTTACAATGGTCACTGTGACTATGTGGGCAACTCTGAAATGGACACGGTAACACAAAGAAAGCCAGCCCACTGGAAGTCATCTCAGAGCGTGTGTGGGGTCCAGCTTGCTCTAAGTCATAAGCTAAGCTGACGCTCACGGTTCGAGGGACTACACCAAAGGGAAGGGGTAGAAGCAGATGGAGTAGCTCCTTCAAGGTCAGGAGCCCAGAGAAAAAAGGAATGAGGAAGTCCTCTTTTGTCCACAGATTTACAAACAAATACAAAAAAATAAATAATATTCTAAGACAGTACAAATGCAAATACTGTTCCCTTGTGTCAATTACATACAGCATGCTTACATATAGAGAATGATATTTCTTCTTCATTCACAGACAGGACATATGGCAGTATACTATTCAAAATGCTTTGATAATCCTAATTTTGTTTCTGGTGATGAGATAGCATGAAAGGAACTGCATTTGCAACTTATTAAATACTTCCAGGAACAAATAGTTCACTTTGTTCGGGACTTATTGTTTGGAGTAATTAGTCATCCATGGAACATGGACCAGTTAAGAGATATCCATTGGTTCCGCTAGTCCCATTAGTGGTGGTTGCAGTGTGAGGGTTCTTCCCTGGAGGCTGTGAGTCTTCATCTTCTGAGCTAGACTCAATATCACTTCGATCATCCTTGGACACCTGCAAAGTTCAAGCATGATAGTGTAACCAGCTCCTAAGACAAGCAAAGTATCCTTATCCCAACATATCCTATCCCATGGATAGGAGCACATGCCAACTATACATCAAGGTAAACTAACCCATGTGTTAAAAATACCAAAGAAGGTAAGAATATTGCCATGGTGTTAAGTGCTCCTTCACTGGAAAGACACAATTTGGGTGACAAGGTCAGTATTGAATTTAAGTGAATTTATGTCTCACAGGAGCTGAAAGACTTTTTCTCAATGGACAATTTTCTATACCACTCTTAACTAGCATGGAATTGTGTACAAATGAGCCAATTTACTCTAACGATTACATTTCCCTTGAGAATTATTTAAGATCAACTTTTACTTGACCATACCAATAGAGATACTCACATAGTAGCTCAAACAATTCATTCCCATTTAGTTTTATAATTCATTGTTTTATAATTTAATTGGCTTTTCCTTTTTGGCAGAAATTAGAGATCTTGTTTTACACAACTAGATGCATCAGAAGGCATTCTAAGAATCCTCTAGGTAAAGTATGGCTTAAAATTTTTCCAGGTAAAAAAATGCACTGAGCAAGTCTTTGGGAACTGGTTATTATTGTGCCAAGAAATGGTCCTCCATTTAATCTCATTAAGTAATGAGATTAGCAAACATACATATCTATATGTTATTATAAAGGATGGAAAAGCCTACTGTTCAGCAAAGAAAACTTGATTGTTATTAAAATTAAACTAATTCAACCCTTCTCCATATGTCTAAATGATGGTCAGTAATTTTACCCAGTAGGCTTTAAATCTTTAAGTAACTGTCTCTGTTTACTTAATAGATCTTTTTTTTTTTTGGTTTATTGCCTCCATTAATCCCAGGGTGACCCTGAATTTATGGCAAAAAAAATCTTCCTTAGTGTTGGGATTACAGGTGTCTACCACCACACCCAGATTTGTTTCAGAAGTGTGGCAGCCTAAGGAATTTGCTGGCTTAGCTTCATAGACATTTCTCTAGCCTGGTCTGTGAGTTTCTAGGGGTTGGGGTGGGCTGAGTTGCTGGCAGGCATTTTAGAATTAACTGGGGCTTCTCACACCATATTTTCTCTGTGCATCATCTCACCAATTTGAGAGTTTTGGGATCTCCCAACTGGGAAGCCATCACTGTGGGGAGAGAGAGAGCATATTTTGCAGGGGAATGGGGAAGAAGGTAAACTAACTTGGTCCAATCTAGCCAGTGATGGACCACACAAATGCACTCACATCAGTAGAGTCCTTTGTGGTGAGACTGAACTCACACTATTTCCAGAAACAACCGAGATACTGAGACAACAATAAAGCTATCTCAATTTAAAAAGGGATCTCATTGGAATGAGATCTACTCCCAATGGGCCTGCACAGTGGCTGACATATCAACATTCTCCCATGGACCAGTGAGGAACTCAAGAAAATAACGACATGCAATGGGAATCATAGGGACAGGGGCTAGACCGGTGAAGAGAGCATCTCTACCTATAAGTTTAATCCACAGAAGGGCCACTTAAATTGCCATAGAGACCTGATCCCCTACTAGAGTCAGTCCTCTGACCCACAAAGCAGACAGGCATGAGTGTGAGAGAGATGGAGGGATTGATAAAAGGAGGGTGGAAGAACCATAGAGGGAGGGGACAGAGATAACCACTCATTTTGATTGTATAAAAGGAAAATTATTAAAATTTTAAAATTTTTTTTAATTTATTCAATTGTGCATGTGCATGTGCGTGTGCGTGTGCATGTGCGTATGCGTGTGTGTGTGTGTGTGTGTGTGTGTGTGTGTGTGTAGAACCACAGGCGAATTCGGGAACCACCATGGACGTCCTCCACTTCTTCCTTGTTTACTCTGCCCAGGGATTCACAGGCTCCACCCTACCAGGACCAGAAGCTCAGGCCGCCCCCGCTTCTGCCTGGCATCTATACGTGGGGTCTAGGATCCGAACTCAGGACCTTCCACCTGCAAGGCAGAGGCTTAACCCCTGAGCTACCTTTCCAGCCCTGGAAAATTATTAATAAAAAGTTTTTGAAAAAAGTTTTGGGTCACAAAGACTTATTATTCAGCCACATTACATTTGTAAGTCCATTAGTCATAATTAAGCTGCTAATAGAAAACTCCAGTTTTACAGAGTGATTAATTTGCATGCTTAGTAAGATTATCTGAAATTGCCTTTGGAAAAATCTATATTTCTGATTTTAGCTAGAAAGCCAAGAAGCAATGGAAAAATTGATGTTTATGCTACTATCAAAGAAAAGATCCACTTACAGTATCTCAAAATCACTCACAGGAAAATGGGCCATGGACAAGACTAGGTGCTAAGTGAGAGCAGCAACGGCAGATAAGAAATTCTGAAGCCCACGATAAGGAATATAATTAATGATCATCTCTTTATACAGATGAAGTAATAAAAGCAGAAGGAAGATAGTATATCTTATGGAAATAGTGATGCAAAAAACATGGGAATCTAATTTGCACGTCTTTGCATCTGCAGTGATTATCACAGTCATTTCTGAGAATGCTGAAGTAATTTGTGCCCCAAAGAAGAAAGGAAATTTTTCAATAGAAATCATGTCCATTTTAAAGAATAAGAGACCACAGTAAAAAAAAATGAACTCTAGTATCTGAGAAATTAATAAATCTAAAGATTTTGGATTTATATAGACAATGATTCTGAGAACTAGATGCTCAACATCCCCTTGTGGACAGGGCCAGCTCTGCGGGCCTTGCCGAGGATGGTGATAAAGTACTGTCCTGGGGTCAGTGTGAATCAGGAAAAGCCTCAGGCTTCCCCTCTGTACTGTGTGGATTCTCTCCCTGACCCTCCACTAGTTTTGTTTTTCCTATCTTAACACTGATTGATTTTTTATACCTTATTCAATATGTTAAACACCAATAAGACATTCTTCTATGCTGGATCATGCAAAATGTACCATACTACATGCTCATACAAAAGGGCAGTCCCCAGTATTTTTTGCTGCCCATGGAAACTGTACCTGCCAAAATCTTCTAGCAGTGCCAACAGGTTAGACAGAACAATACCCATGAAATAAAGCATTTGGGCACCCTTCCGACAGGCGTGTGGGACCCAGGACAGGAAAAGAGAGAGTGCGAGAAACTTACATGTAAAGGGTTCCACTTCCCAGCCTTCCAGGGTGGCAGGAGGAAGAGAACAAACAGGAAGTAAGAAACATGACAGAATGATCTGGAGATGTCACTGCTATAGGTAAGGGGCTGAGGCTCAGGAAGGCTAATTTGAATCAACCTCAGGAGTCCAATGTTAAACAAAAAGACTTAAGTCAATTTTTGTTGAAGAAGTTCTGAATGTATTTATTCTTCAACTTGTGAGATGGGTTTGTTTGAATGTGCATGTGGCACCAAGCAATGCATCTCATGGAAAGGCAGAAGTTAATATATTCCATGTAAATAGAATCAGAGAAATATAGGGGAGATAAAGGAGGAAAAGAACATGACAAATAACACCACATCATTAAACCTAAAACTGCAAATGCAGATCTTTGGGTATCGCCATTGACAAAATGACAGAAAGACTTTAAAAATGAGCCAAAAGGAAGACAATAATCTGGTTTGTGTTTCTAGGAATTTTTGTTCAATTCTGAAAAAAATAATCCACTGATTTTGATGAAACTTAATAGTTATTTCAGAGGAGACGAAAATACCCCAAATTTCCTGGGACACATGGGGAAGAATAGGTTTTTAGCTTACCTTGCCTTTTGAAACAGCTTTGCAAGCTATTTTTACAATCAAGTAAGACCAGAAGCAGTTCAAGCCTTGTACTACCAACAGCAGCAGGTTAAATATCCACCAGGAAGGGTAAGGTCCAACAATCTCCCAACTCTCAAATAATGTGGTATTTAACACCCTGAGAAGAAGAAAACAGTAGTTACAGAACACTTTGCATTCAGACGACCTAGGGATTGCACCAAAGCACAAAGTCAACCATCCTCCCAACTTCCCCCTCTGGGGGACAGCCTGAGAGTTGAGCAGGCACTGGGAGGAGTCACTGTTTGAGAGACTGTCCTGGTTTTCCTGCCCTGGCATGACCTGCACTGAGCCTAAGTAACTTATGTTTCCTTCTGCATAAGAACCACAGAAAAAAATACATGCAATGAAATTTACCATTTTTTCACTTTTAAGTGTACAATTCGTTGGCATGATTGTAAATTCACATCATTGTTTAACAATCACTAGCATCCATCTTCAGAACTTTTGTAAGGCTATGAATCCACTGAACAGTAAGTCTCTATCTTCTCAGTCCCCAGCAAGCCACAATCTTATTGGGGGAGGGGAAATAAAAAAAGGTAATGGTACTTTTTGCAATTGGTTTACCCATGTGGCATCAAGGGTCAGAATTCACTTCTGGTTATAAAGGCCAAGGCATATGTACATATCACACTTTTGTTGATACATTTATCTTTACCAGTAGACATTTGATTGGCTTCCACCTTGAGGCTATCCTAAAGGATGCCAGGCTTTGAGCCTGCAAATATCATTTGTACTATGTATCTTCCGGTTGTGTTCCTAGAAGTAGAATGTCTAAATCAGTCTGATTTCCCCACACATTTGTCATCACTTCTACTAATTTCATTCAGTTTTTTTGATTAGATTCAATATCTAATTTAAAGGCTTATTTAAAGGCTTGGAATTGTCTTTGAAGTTGCTTTTGGTTTTTCAGTATGTGTTAAGGACACCACTCAATTACATTACACTGCAAGGAAAAAAAATAACTCCAAGAACATTTGTTCAGTGCAAATCACATATTTCACACAGCAGGAATTAGAATATGCATGAGACCAAGACTTATATCTATCTGGGGAGGGGGATTAGAGGGCTCTTAATGAGACTTCCCCTGGGAAAGAATTGACAATTGGAAACATCATTTGGCAGTGATGCCTTAAAACGAGTATTTGAAAAATTTGTTTTTAATAAAAATTATTAGAGAATAATGAACACATTTAATTTTAGCAGTACGTAGGAGCATCTACTTGAGCTAGGAAAAATTATTTGAAATAATTTTATCATTAGAATCAGAAGGCAGGAGCTGTGTGGAGCAGACAGACAAAGCCCGGTTCAACTGCTTTGTTCTGGTTTTTGTTTCTGCTCTCAAGTCCTTGGAAGCCAATTTGTCTTACAGACCTACAGAGGCTGTTACCAGCTGTCTGACAAGGCACCCACACATGTAATTTTGGAACCATTTTTATTTTCTGTCTCTCCTCACCCAACACAAGACATTTTATCACCAACCACTGTCTCACATTGCTTGGTACCAAATGGACTGTACAGATGGGACTTGGTGGACAGCACTTAATGGCTAGAGGAGTAGATGGGACACTCTCAAATGTAAATGTTTCTGTGGAAACACAGAAACAGAGTCATGATCATTGGCTGTTTAGCAATCAAATAAATAAACATGCACGAGGGGGCTGGAGAGGTGGCTCAGGGGTTAAGCCTCTGCCTTGCAGGCAGAAGGTCCTGAGTTCGGATCCTAGACCCCACATATAGACGTCCTGGTAGAGCGGAGCTTGTGAATCCCAGGGCAGAGTAAGCAAGGAGGTGGAGGCGTCCATGGTGGTTCCCGAATTCGCCTGTGGTTCTCCCCCCCACACCCCCCCCCACACACACACACACACACACGTGCGCGCGCGCGCACAATTGAATAAATAATTAAAAAAATAAACATGCACGAAAAGCTCTGGATTGATAATAATACTTTTATTTCAAGCCTAGTTCTGCTTCTCCATGTATGCACTATACACACTGATGCTGGACTTAGTTTTGCATGAGTAGAAAGAAGTTCTGTATAAGCAGCAATACTGAATCATTTTTTTAAAATTTTTATTATTATTATTTATTCAACTGTGCGCATGTGCATGTGTATGTGCTGTGTGTGTGTGTATGTCTGTGTGTGTGTCTCTGTGTGTGTAGAACCACGGACGGATTCGCGAACCACCATGGACGCCTCCACCTCCTTCTGCCCCGGGATTCACAGGCTCCACCCTACCAGGACCAGAAGCGCAGGCCGCCCCCGCTTCCGCCTGGCGTCTATACGTGGGATCTGGGATCCGAACTCAGGACCTTCCGCCTGCAAGGCGAAGGCTTAACCTCTGAGCCACCTCTCCAGCGCCCCTGAATCATTTTTTGACTGTGTTCCTTGACTGGATTATAGGTTGTGAGTCTTCCTCACCATTAAGACTCCACGCTCATGCTTCTGCATGTGTAATCTGAGCAAGGGAGTCAGAGCAGTGCTGATAACATGGCGCCCGCATTAATTTTGGAATTGCTGGATTAGAATGCATCAGCTTTGCTGTGACAATCACTGGTTGCCTTGGAGATGCCACTCAAAAGCAATGGAGTTTGAAAATCGATTTGGCTGCCTACAGAGGCACTTGGGAAAATGCAATCAAGGACCCAAATAGGTGTATGTCTCTATGAGAAGCTTGGTAGGAAAAGCCATAGACTAGACACTTCCACATGGTATCTGAAACCCAGAAAACCCAGAACATTCCAAGAAAACTATCTACTTTCTTTATGGACAAACTATTAAAATGCCAACAATAAGATTTTCTTTTTTTTTTTTTCTGGAAGTCAGGGCTGGATATATGTACTGCAAAGATTTATGCATGTATATGTGTATATATGTATGTATGAACTGTAATGATGTCATGAATCCCTGATGATAGATTTCGGAAGAGGAGCAATCTCTGAGTTAGGAGTGACCGAGGGATGAGAAAGGCAAGGTTGCTGAGATAATGAAACTTGCATGTATTGAACTGGGTAATGATTACATGGGTTATGTATATATAAAAATTTACAAATGTAGTAAGTTGTATTCTGAAGATCTGTGCAATGTGTTGTAGATGAGAATCTTATGTCAATAAAGTAAAAAGGAAGTTCTCTGGGACAAACCAAACACATATGTACACTGCTAATATACAATTTTTGGCTTGTGTAATTACTGTGATATCACTGTTTTTTCTTCCCACAATAGTTTGTATTTAACGTATTGCTTCTAAGAAAATAATTTTTTCTTTCCCAAATTAGTGACCATCTGACAACATCTAATCTATATTCTTGTTTGCTAAAAGTAAGAAGTATGGAGAGGAAGAAAGTTGACAGACCACTGTTCTGTCCACTAAGCTTAGACTCACTTAACCACTAGATGGCAGACCACACACACACAAAACATGCCCACAAGGATCGACTCTGCCCAAATCTCTTGCCAAAGGTGAGGAAGCCTCAGCACAACACATGGCTGATCCCCAGGCTATATGTATGTACTGTGTGCATGTATGTACTATGTGCATGTATCTACTGTAATGATGCCATTATGAATCCTGGTGATGCACTCAGAAGAGGGGCAGTCTCTGAGTAAGGAGTGATCCCCTCCTTGCAACATCCCCACTATACAATGGTATCTAGTGTCAG
Source organism: Typhlomys cinereus (assembly GCA_023101885.1). Lineage (NCBI taxonomy): Eukaryota > Metazoa > Chordata > Mammalia > Rodentia > Platacanthomyidae > Typhlomys > Typhlomys cinereus. The sequence continues at coordinate 4,706,617 of JALPQD010000017.1, read as the reverse complement.
CCCTTTTCTCTACACGGTGTCTTCACAGACTTGAATGCAAGCAGGCGGTCAAGCAATTCCCCAGATATGTGCAGACATACTGCTGATCACCCCAAAGCTTAGCTGTGGGAAATATTTTTAGAACTTAATTGGCTATGTCTTCCAGTTAGTCTTGCTCATTCTTTCCTTTCATGGAGTTTCCATCTTAAGTCTGATTCTGACGGGAATATTATACAAAACAAATGCATTCTTACAGAAAAGTTAATGGCCTTTTTTATTAAGCAAGGAAAACACAGACGAGTTTATTTTCATAAGATATTTAAGGCTGTATTTATTTGCATTTCGAGCACTGCTCTGATCTAAAGCGTTCTGTGTGTCCCCACCCCTAATTTCAGGATTAACAATACAAAAATATATCCACTGATATCTCAGGCAGAAAAGCCATCTCTGATGGCCATTTTTTCCATTCTTATTGTAACTTATAAGTGAGAGTTTAAGACTTCTGTCTTTAATATGTAAAGTTAGATGAACAATCACACATTCAATACTATCCAGTTTGCTTCACAAACACTTGAGTAAAATCTAGATAGGAACACAAAATGGCAATTGAGATATTAAAAATATTAAAAGTCTTTATAATCTGTAATTAAAGGTCTGTATTCATAAGTTACTAGCAGATCTATTTTTCCATGTTGAGAACTGAACCCAGCACCTCCTGCGCATGAGGTATGACATGCTTTTTCACTGAATTATGTCCCCAAGTCCTGGGTAGATGTTTATGATGAGCCATGGCTTCTGGCCATGGCAAACAAGCACGAGCTTTGCCTCTGTTCTGTCTCTCCTCTATTGCCATCAAAGACTTGTGAGGATGGGCTGTATGTTTCTGGAATGGTATCTACCGAAACCACAACAATAATTGGCACCACATCAAATATCCAAATAGAGCCTAGAGAATTCTCCATGAAGCAGACAGTCCAGTCTTCATCCCGAGGAGTGCTACATGCCAGTGAGGAGAACTGTCCAGACTGGAGAACTGGTTGCTTATCACATCACAGGAAGCTGGTAACTGGGAGCGTCCTGGTTGGGACAGAGGTTTTTCTCCAAACTAGTCTCTAGTGTTTTGTGTCCCTTTGCTGTCTGCCTGGATTCTGAACCCACCACTGGCTATTCTCCTTCTTGCTTCCTCTCAGCCATGCCTGGGTCTCCGATGTGTTCTGATTCTAGTAGAACTGTCTTTACCCTGCCTACTTCTTTATTGCCTCCCTCCTGTATGTAAAACAAACTTTTGCCCAGTTCCCTATTAACTGATTTTTATTGAGTGGTTAGTATTGCTAAGTACCATACCAAATGTTACACACATTATTTGATTTTTTTTTTTATCCTTTCAAAATTTCCATGAGAACCCTGTATGGTTTTAATCCTGGTAGGCAATAGTTAATATTTATTGAAAACTATATGCCAGGGCCTGGGCTCAGGCTTTGTGTGTTAACTTATTTAATTCTCATGAAAGGTTTTTAGATAAATTATCATTTCCTCACCACTGGGTATTGCTATCTCCATTCTTCAGAGGAGCACACTGAGACACAGGGAACGTAAATGACATGCCTGAAGCTAGACACGGGAGGTCAGGAATCCTGGAAGCTTCTGGTCCCGGGCACTCACTGGTGTAGGGACTCCCACCCTCCTGCCTAGCTCACTCCCTACAGCTCTTAGTCCCTTCTTAGCTGATCACCCTTTGCTTACCCCCCACACTAGTGCAGAGGAAATGCAGAGACAAACCTGCTGTGCCTGTGTGCAGATTGTCCCCTTTGGCCTGTCAATCTGGCTCTTGCCTCCTGTGATACAGCTCTTAGACTCATAATTCTAGCAGTCACAGTCTAGATCCTTCCCGTGTAAGTGACTCTGGTAGACTTGGTTTAACTATTTCCCTCACCTTGGTTCACTCGTTTAAGTCCCAATGGAATTATTTTCACTATTAAAAAAATCACGTAAGACTACCATTATTACTTTGTCATAAAGAAATATCAATAAGTCAAAAACCAACATCTATCTCTAAGTTCAGCTCAGAAAAGGGAGGAATGCTGTTCTTATGCCACTTTCTCTGATTTTTCTCTTTGCAGAGTATGCACACACATCTTCAAAGTTCTTATTTTAAGAATCAAGTAGGTAAGGCTGATTCTTGTTAGGCAGGTAGAAAGCTGAGAGAATAAGAATTCAAGACACATTCTTTCACTTTTCTTTTATTCTTTGAAGCAGTATCTTGCTATAAGTTGTGGTGATCCTCCTGCCTCAGCCTTCCAAGTGCTGGGAAGTGTGTTACCATTCCCTGATCTCCTGTTAACCTTTGGAACAATCATTGTGGAATACAATGGGTGTTTGTGGGACTGTGGGTAGGAAGAGGGCTTGCTCAGCAGAGAGCTGACCCTTTAAACCAGAAGTCAAAACACGCGCAATTCTAGGCTCAGTTTTTGTTTGCTGGTTGAGTATACTATTTATTTTTCTAAAGCTTAAGGTTTCTCATCTGCAGAACAAAGGCCCAGGACAAGATGATTGATTGCTATAGACTTCGCAAAGTCTAGTATAACTAACTGAATTTCATTTCCAGGTTTACCTACAATTTCCCTTATTCTGAATGTTTTCTCCTTGGAAAAATATCCCTTATGCATAGGTGCATGCGTTCTTCTCAAGAAAGTCTGAATTTGATCAAATGAAGTCAAGAAAAGAGCATAGATAAATTTTTGCTCAGTTTCACTTCTAGATTTATGGGTAAAAGTAAGAAAGTAGAAAATAAGGAACCCACAAAGGACACAAAGGAAATGTTCTACTTATGAGAGCAAAGCTTTACCTTCCTCTGGCAACACTAGGCACAGAAACAAACAGCCTCACAATCCTTAGGATCCTTAAGCGGGTCACAGAGTCTACCATCTTCATCTCACATTCCTGGTTGACCCAACAAAGCTAGGAGCAGCAGGTTTTATGATGTTACTCTGTTTAATTTTTGATCTGTGTCTTAAGGCCGAGGTGTGGACTATATAGTTTGATGCCACTGAACACATCCCACTGTCAAACACAATCAGTGTTTTTGGTTTATTTTTCTTCCTGTTCAACTAATATGTTGAATATAAAAAGAAAGATCCCTAAGATTCATGAAAGCTCTGGTCCACCCTTTGCCTACCAGCATGAGTACATTCTTGATAGGTACTTTAAGATGTGTGAAGACTCAATGTCTATTCTCAAGAGTTTAAAAAGGAGCGCAAGACAAACTGACAAACACATGATAATAAAGGAGGATGTCTTACATATAATGGATGCTCCAAGCAAAGAAAGTACTATTAGCAAAGGTGCGTGCTGGCTAGAAAATAACATATGCAGGGTTTCATGAAGAGCTCAACAGGAAATCAGTACAGCGTTATTTAAAAACAGAAATGTTATTTGGCATTAATTCAAAGGTCTGCCTCTCTGGAAAGTTTGAATTCATAGTGGGAGACAAAAGAAATCTGGTATGTGTTAGGAACAGGTGTGTACAGGGACTTGATTGAGGCCATGACATAGAAAGGAAGAATCTCACAGAAACTGTGTTAGGGTGATTTCCAAGAGTCTTATGAAAGATTAAGAAAACAGAAAAACTCTGAGAAATATAGTTGCCCATGAAAAGTAGTGCCCATTGACTATCAATCATGGAAAGAATGAATTTAGAGAAGTATGGAGGTGACAGAAGGATAACTAAGATGAATGGAATTCCTCCACTTATGTTCTTGTCTTGGTCCCCCAAAGTCAGAAGTAAGTCTGGACGGAGGCATACTTTATAGGCATTTTCACTAGAGAATGCTTTTTTTTTATTAACTAATAAATACACTGAGATCTTTGAATTCTATAAATCATAGCTTCTTAAGTGTAGTTCATGATTCCATATGAAGTTGTATAATTGAACATTAAAATCTGTAAGAGTGAAAAGTTTCTGAATGTCCAGTGGCCAAAGATGGATTAAGAAACAGAAATGCAGAGCCTGAAGTGCTTCCAGCAGTGCTCCCATCCTGTATCACGTGACTTCATTGTAGCCCTGATTCTAAGCACATGACACACACTTTTTTCCTACATACATTATCTAACATGTAACATACAGGAAAGCTGTCTGGAACAACTTATCTTAGACTCAAGAGGATTATGTATTGTGAATTGAGGCATTCTTTTTTCCTGCACATACTAAGTTTTCTGCCTGTGAAGACATAGCATGGTTTAATTACAGAAAACAAAGACCTTTAATTTTAATTTGCCTACTGTTGTTCTTCAGCATGTAAGTACCAAATCAGTCTATCACTGGATTGTACTATTTTTTAAAGCTTTATCTTGAAAACTGCTGTTTAAGTTGTTGACTTACATGTCATAAAAATAATTAAATGAATTTTGGCTTGGTATTTAAAACAAGACTCTTAATAATTTACGAAGTGGACCTGATCATATTTTTTTGCCATGTCATGTCATGTTACATTCTCAGCATAACCATCATAAAATCAAAATATTGATCAACCTGAAACACGTTGAAGATGCTCGACACTTTGCACTATCAAACACTCAGCCAAGATTTTGTTATGCAAAGCAGCAAGCACATGCATCTCATCATGCAAACTTCTATTGCCTCTAATAAATAGTAAAAAAAAAAAAAGGTCACATGCATACTAAAGAACTGTTTTAGAATAAATTTTTTATGATCTATTATCAGTAAATGTGTGATATGCATATCTATTTTACCTAACTATAAACCTGGGGTCAGGCAAAAATTTCTTGGGTTGAAAGGGTTTCTAAGTAGAAAAACCGTAAAGATGACTGTGCACCATATAGCACATTGACTGAGATGGCAAAATCAGTTTGTATTTGCAACAGTGCTCACTTCTTTCCCTCTGAAGTTGTCAGGCTGGGTGCCATGTGCTTCAACACCTGTTCAACAGGCCAGCGGTCTGCACCCTTCTATCAGAGTCACCTGGGAGCTTCAAACAATGCCTTTGTCTCTAGAGTAAACTTTAATAGTCTGAGCCCAGCTATTGGGATTTTTCAAACAATTTCTAGATGATTTCAGTATGTATGCAAGTGTGGGAACTGCCTCTGAAGGCTTTTTCTGTTTGCTGCTTCTCAGCAGCATTTATTATTTTTTTAATTTACAGTTCTGAATAACAATTCCAAATGACTTTTTATTCCTCCATTCCTGCTCTCAGCAGAGACAGGAGATTTTATGGGTCACTTAGTGACTGTGTGCGTCTGAATATTTACTAGGTAGAATTTAAAGCTTCAGGTTTTCTCCCTGCCCACAATGTTTACAGCTTATAGTACAAAGCATTCGAGAACCTGCTTTTTCTTTCCAATTTCTTCCCACCCACCTTGGCAGAGCCTCTCAATGCTCACATTTAACCTTCCAGGATTTTCCACATATTGCCCTTTGGGGTTGGGGACATAGTTCAAAGGTTAAAGCCTTTGTTTCACAAGCAAAAGGACCTGAGTTTGGGTTCCAGATTCCATCGAAAAATGCCAGGCAGAAATGGTGGCAGCCTGAATTCTGGCCCTCGAGGGTGGAGCCTGGGAAACCCCAGAGCAAAGCAATGAGGTAGAACAATCCAGAATGATTCCTGAACTCAGGCTTGGGCTTCCCAGGCTCACAGACTCAAGTGCCCTCTTGTACACACACATACCTGTACATGCACGTATAAAAAAAGAAAAAAAAAAAAAAAAACCCCAAAACAAAAACCTTTGAAGAAAGGGTCAGAAGCAAATGCAAGATTTTACTTAATAAAAAGATTCACCATTTAGATTTATTTAACATTGTGAAGTTTCCCAAGATTCAACATGATAAACGCTATTTATAAAATCCCAAAGAAGCTTGTAGAAGAGAAGATTTTCATGTTTTTTTCTTTTTACTTTCTTCTTCTTCTTCTTTTTTTTTGAGACAGGGTTTTGCAATGTAACCCTGGCTGGCCTTGAACTCAGGATCTTCTGGCTCAGTCTCCCAAGTATTGGGATTATAGGTATTTATCACCAGGATTATGTTGATTTTTTATTAAAAAGGAAATCTTGGAAGGCTCGAACTAATAATTTTTGTTTATTACAAACATCTTTAGATGGAAAATATAAATTATGGATCCTGAAACTCTATGTTAATTATTCTGCTTCTCCACGTGTAAATGGTGGGAACAGGCCTGATACAGTGTGGGGCTCTTTGACAAACTATACCTTTACTGTCTACAATATTTTAACTCAAGTGAAAAAAATCAGTTCACTTGGGAAAAGCAACCAAAGTCTCATCTGAGCAACTTCCCATCCCAAGGAAGCAGCAGGAGTGGTCTCCTGTTGTTTTTTTTTTTTTTTTTGTTGTTGTGCTGAAAGATGTCAAGGACAATAGTGACAACTGGAATCAAGTTCTGACCCAAACTCCAGTAACTTGGACTTTAAATGTGTCTGTTTCACTTTAGGCATTTGTCCCAGATCTCACTATAATATATACACTCTAAGAGGGCAAGGACTGTGTGTACTGGATCTTAAAATATCAGGGGCCTACAATGGAGGATTCTTGGTCAATTTCCATTCCAGGAAAATGGACACGAGAGAGGCCTCTCACATTTGTCCAGATTGCCAAACGCAGAATAAGCAGGACCACCTCTCACATGCCCCTTGCAATATTCATATCATGGGCATTATTTGTTCAGTGCATTGTGGCCAGGATAATTGTTTCTGGACTGTTTACTATCAAGACTTAAGTTTTAGCAAAAGCATTAGATGTGCAATAGAAAAAGAATGAGAACATTAGAATCCTGAAAATAAACTTATTAGAATGGTAGGCAATAAAAGAGATGAAATCTCACATTGAAGTTAATGCAAAGTGACTCTGGAAGCCATTTAAAGGGAACAGTATAACAGGCAGAACTGAAGGAAATCACACTACTAACAAAATGCTAACGCTATGCACTTTCATCATTACCCACGGTGATTGTTTTTCCTCTGCAGAGTAAGACAAATGACAGTCAAGTCAAAGCTCACTTTTTCCTTCAATGCTCTGACTAAAGTTGGGCCCTTGACAACTGCAGAGCTGCCAGCAATGGGTTCGCTCTTTGAAAGGAAACCTGTGCTGGAAACTGGTGTTTCTAGATGCCAAGTATACACCTTTGGGACACTTGCAGGGACGATGCAGGTTAATGCTGATGGTGGGGGAGATGCTTTCCTCTACATTATACCCACTGATATCTATGATTCATGCTCCAGAAAGGGCTCAGGCACATGCCACCAAAGACCATCCAGATGAAACTCGGTTGGCCATTCATGTGAAAAGACAAAAAAATAGGAGAGAGGCTAGCAGGAAAGAAGGGGGGGTTGGGAGTGTGTATTAAGGTGTGAAAATATCATAAATTTGCCTTATTCATGCATGGAAGACTAAAAGTAATAGTGAAAAAACAAATGCCTTTATAGCAAGGACCGATGCTTAGCATATGCTGTTGCTGCTCTCCAAATGCGGCACAAAAAGATCTGTGGACAGTGACATGACTTTATAGCACCTGTGGCCTTCAGATAAATGCTTCCCTTATTTATATACATTTAAACATGAAGTACAGCCTCATTACCAACACTCAATCACAGTAAGACCATGTGATGATTCTCCAAATTTGTTTTCCAGTTGTTTGCCCTTTCTTTAAAAGTGTTTTGCATTTTCTTTTCTAAATGTTCCAAAATCACATATATACTGCCAGACTTGTATTCTCCTGGATATTTTGTGGCATCTCCAAAATCAAAATTCATACTTGCATCCAGTCTTGTTCCTATCTGCCCAAATACCACTAGTACCATTTCCACCATTTGCATAGTTAATCACTGTAACTTTAGAGATATATTGCTTTCAGTCTCTTGTTTTGCAAGCAAGTAAGTTGAGTCACTCTTTTGGTATTTATATCTTACTGCCCCTCATCACTATCACATCACCATAATATCTACCACTTGTCAATCTTTTATTTTTTTAAATTGGGTGTGTGTGCGTATGTGTGTATCTGTATGTATCAGCCAGAGGGCATTGTGTGTGCCTGTGGGGGTTCAAAGATGACTTTGGGAATCATTCTGGATTGCTCTATCTCCTTTGGGTTTTGTTCTAAAGTTTTCTAGGCTTCGCTTGCTAGGGTTGGACGTGTAGGCTGATGCCATTTCTTCCAGGCGGATTTACATAGTATCTGGGATCTGAACTTAGGTCCTTCTGCTTTTGAGGCAGAGGCTTAACTCCTGAGCATCTCTCCAGCCCCCATCAATATTAACAAGCTCTGAATCCAAGTACTGTCAAAGACCACTTAATTCTAAACCATCAACTCCCAAGGCAGATTCTCCATGTAATCCACACCAAGCCTCACCAGAGACAGTGTTCTGAATATCGTAAACAAGACGATGCGAGTAGTGAGGCATGCAGCAGTCAGTAGATGGCCATCACATGTACAGCTTCTCTAGACTATGACTGTGAATAATTTCAGAGCAACAGCTTCGTTTTGAGAAATTCCACAGCTCAGTCCCCAGTGGCCAAACAAGTTCAAACATATTCTTCAGAGGGGACCTTCGAAGCTACTCTGACTCTGGAAAGCAACACCAGACTTGAGCACAATCTGGATCACAAGAGCAGGTGACAGATCTTTATGACACTGATCACACTGTACTGAGCTGACTGATGCCCACCTTCCTACACAGAAAGCTTCATGAGGCAAACACCAATACATTCTGCCTTTTTAAACACCATTGGTCTTGCTTAGTTACTAGAGTATAGCAGGACATTTCCAGATATTGGTATGACAAGTTACTTTTTTCTTATTTTTCTAATTCTGCAGAAAATATTACGGAAGTGAAGTCTTCTCCTTCTGGCTTTTCTTCAAACCATGCTGACTTTCAAGCTTACTTTTAGCTGTTGAGAACCAACTCTGGATAAAGTGCTACTAAGTGACATGCACATCTTGGAAAATAAAATGGAGTCTTCTCTCAGTGAGGAGCCAATATATCTAACTGCAAAAGGACCAGAATTCACTTTCTCTTTGCTTGTTACTATTTTTTATCATCTTGTCATTGGAACTTTTCTAAATCAGCCGCTGCTGGATCCTGAGTGCTTAAGGTCCGACCTGCAAAGTCTGGCTGTTTTACCTTCTCTTCTCCTCTATCCTTTTCACACCACGCTTGACAGCGGGATCATTTATGTCACGGAACATGCAATCAAGGACTCAGTTACTTAATACAGCAAAAAGTATAATTTTAATAATAGCATAACATGAGAACACATGTGGATAATCTATCAGTCATTTCTGCCAACCCCCTTGAACCAGGTAAGATGAACCTTTTGTTCTTTCTTAGTTCTTAACTAACTTGCTCATCTTATGGCGAGCCTAGGAATTTATGTGGAGTATTTTTAACATGCTCTTATGGTCTAACCTCAGCATCTTTTCCCCAAATGGTCCAATGTCAGAGCCTGTTCCTGAAGAGGATCCTTCCATATTCTATTTGGTTCATGGTGTTTACCTGAGGATTGCCTACTCTTCTTCCCATTCACCATCTACTCATTCTTCAAGGCCTAGTTCAGATACCATTTCCTTGGTCACATCACCCTTGCTTCCATGGTCAGAATTAAGCAAAACTTCTACTGCAAAACTTGCTATCTTTATTTATTGCTCTGGCTCCTGCTGCGAGTTCCAATGGTAAAGTAAGACTGGCAGCTTCATGAGGAAGGGGCTGGATTCATACTGCATCCTGATGATAGCCGAGTCTTAGTGAACTCTAATAACCCTACGTTTATTATCAAAAAAAGCTCATGAAACTTTCTTTGTCTGATAGCATTAAAAATCTAAGTTCAGGGTCTTAATATTCAATTTAATGATTTCCTCAAATACATCCCATAGTATACTGCTGACTATTCAAATTCTATGCTGAAGATCCATAACACCAACCAATATCTAGTAGAACACATTCTTCCTCTTCTTCCTCCTTTTTTTTCTGGGGGGGGGCAGGTCTCACTATATAGCCCAAGCTTGCCTCAAACTCATGATTTACCCGCTTCAGCTTGCTGAGTACAGTTGTACACTGCCACCACATCTGGCTAGGCTACAGTTTTAAAGATTGTGATATTCTAAGCTTCCTTAGTACGCTACACAGCTCATGGTCATTACATAGGAAGAAAAATTTAGATATAAATCAGAAACATAAAGTGACTATTCTGCTTCATTCCTAGTAACCTGCTAGTATTACTTTGAATGATCACTACCCCTACCATTTAAAGTTTTCATAATATCTGTCAATAGCAAACCACAAAATTGATTGATAATCTCTTCTGTTTGGCCAAAATTAATAGGCTCTGTGCAAGTAATGTAACAAAAGCACTCTGACTCCTATTTGTTTAATTTTTTTACAGCTGGTATTCTCTTCCATCAAATAATTCCTAACTTTGAGCATCAGTACAGAGTCTACCAGTAGCTTCTACAATAATCAACTTTAACTCTCTCCTTCTTTCTCCTTGGGTTATTCAGTATGAATCCTGACTCTACTATTTAATCTATAAGTACCTCAGACTCTTTCTAAATTCTAGGCTTAATGCCATCATCACTGACAACAGTGTTACCCCACATGGCTCTGTTTCTCCCTGTAAAGAGTTCAAAGGCAGCTTGCTCACACTACCAGGTTAGGACAAAAACTGGTTGGTTCCCTGAATGCTGCTTAGTATTGAATTAAGTTTTCAGAGGGGGGGCATATAATATATATTTCTTTGCTCACAAAGCAGGAAAGAACATAATCATTTATACCCATACACATTCACTGCTCATCTTTCCAAGTCTGCCGAGGGTCATAAGTGCAGGTAATTTCATGAAGAGTTTCAAGGATACATTTGAACAATTCATTGATTTTAGACATCACAAGCACTCACTGACAAATCTCTCATTTCCCCTAATGAATTTCCTGTGACTGTTGGGATTAATGAATTTGAAAGAGGTGATACTTTATTTTGAAAGATGTCCTAGTTTTCAAAGGTTGCTTCAGGATTCCTTCCTTACACATTAGAGAGACAGAGAGAGGGAGAGAGAGAGGGGGGGAGGGAGGCGCTTACGAGATGAAGTGTCTTTCAGTGAGTCCAATATTGAATTCTCCGTTGTTGGCGCTCAGATTGTCTCTTGGGATGCTCTTAATTGAATCAGTCTTGAAAGGTTTCCATTGTGTTTTTCCTCAGACTCTCTTACGCATTGCAGGCGCATTCACAGTGTGCACAGGTCTAAGGCAAGGCACCGCATGCGATTCCTTAGCCTGGTTTCTGGCACAGTTAGTTGCTCAAGCTTCTGAAAAGGCTGCCATGCTCTCGGGTCAAGAAGAGGTCAAGGTGGACAGGCATGGGGTGCCTCGGCTCTTCACCGGGAACACAGCAACCGCAGCCAGGCCCAGACAAACTGCTGATACACTCAGGAAGAGTCGCACGTTTACCTGGCAAGGACCAGATGCCAAGCAGCCTACCAGTTTCTGAGGGCCGAGCGTAACCAGGACTGATAAGGAAGAACAGCTCCAGGGCTGTGTTCCCAGCACGTCTGACATCATGTGGCCAGCCCCGTCAGTGCCAGCTTTACACAAATACTGCCTCAATTTACAACTCATGAAGAAAAGTCTTGCTTCTGATAAAATGCTATAGCTGAATTATTCTTAATATTCTCGTTCTCCTTTGGTCGGACTTTGCCTTCAACCCCCCTGAGCTCTGTGAACCCCTCAGGGGTTAGATCTGTGAGCTGCAACTAGAAACTGCTAGGCATTGTGCTGCATAATGTGTTAGGCTTCTTAGGTATTCTTTGTGTTTTTACTTAACACACACAAATGTTAAGTATGTTTATTTATAGTAGATGTACAAAAGTAGAAAGAGGGATAAGTTGCTTACTGAATAAATTAGTATACATATTAGAACCTGATAAGGATTTGTAATTCCTGTCCGGCCATTTCCTCATTATCTCACCTATTATTATACCCACAGATTGGAAGAACACTCAGTATTAACCCTAGAAGCCTTATTCTACAACAGAAGAGAGATCTCAACACCCAGACAGGATGCAGCCTAGTGCAGTGGAAGAGCAGTGAAATAGCCAATGAGAATGCAGAGTACTAGGAAACCTGCATTACTCATCTGGAATCAGGCCAACCAAATCTCTCCCCATCCTAAGGCTCAGGGAATCTTGTGGGAGAGGGTATGGTAAGACTGTAAAAGTCTAAAGACTGGGAGGTCCACTGCTGGATAAGACATTCCAGACAAGGAAGGGCTGCTATATCCAGGAACTCATTGCACTGAGACCTGTCCTTTCCAGACGGGCATAATAGCTGGGACACCAACATACCCCCATAGACCAGTGAGAATCTCAGTAGAAATAATTACAAGCAGTGGAAACCTTAGGGGCTAGGGCTAGACAGATGAAGAGCAGTGCTCCTATCAGTGGGTCTGCCCAAGGAAAGTCACTTGGTCTGCCACAGAGACCTGAACCCCCATTGGAGCAGATGACCCAGAGGGAACCCTGGGATCCATAGTAGTAGACAAACAGGAAGGTGGGAGGGAGTGGGGTGGACTGATGAAGAGAGGGAAGGAAGAGAGGGAAAAGGGTGGAAAGAGGGAGGAGGAGAGGGATAGGGACAATTACTCAATATGTTTGCAAAACTAGGAATAAATAAATAAATTTAAAATCTTATTTTGAAAAAAATCAAATCACCCCTAAACTATGAGGAAATAGGTTTCTAATTTCCTTGGCTAAAGTGAGTTCAATACTACGTCCTATAAACACACTCACATATTATACATGCATACAGGTGTCAGTCTTTAGTTGAGTCAATTGACAGTAGTTTTAGTAACAGAATAAAAGTTAAGATAACATATATGCTCCTTCAATGTATATGTGTATCTTTTTTCATTTTATTGAAATTTTTTGAATTAGAGTATACAATATAAGTTCTTTTTGCTTTGCTATTATTTCCTCATCACCCAGTTCCATCTATATTACTCCACCTCCTGTATCCCTCTACCCCAGGAGTATCCTTTTGCCTTTCATGTCATTTATGTTTTGCTATTTACTATTATTTTCTGGATGCAGGGTCAAAGATTCCCTTTGAATATGGGTTCTTTGCTTAGCCTTGCACTCTACCAAAATTGTTCATATCAAAATCAAGTGAGTTTCTTCAAATGGAACCTTAAAGCCATTCAGATAAAAATTCTTGGTTTTTTCCCTTTGGTCTTTTTTAATTATCTTACTTACATTTAAGTCAACACTGATTTTTTTTGATAGACTCTTACTCTGTAAGTAAGATTAGTCTAGAACTCACTATGTAGCTCAGATAGATTCGAAACTCATGGTAATCTTCCCACCCAGCTTCTAAGCACTGTGATTCCAAGTGGAAACCACCACATCTAGCTCAACCAATTTCTTTTAGATACTTGATTCTTAGTTTTTATGGAACACTAAACTCAGTTTTGATAATTTAGACTTTCTGTACTTCTGATTTTCTTGTATCTGTCTATCTTGATTTCTAAGCTCTGTCAGTATTTCTTTAATATTTCTTTTCCCCACTTGAACATGTGCACCCTCAGAGGTCCACAGGTGACACTGTGAATCATCATCAGTAATCTCCTCATCATTTTGCTCTGAGGTTTCCCATGCCCTGCCTTCCAGTGGTGAAACTGCAAGGCACTTCAAACCTGATCTGATCTGAGGTCCTTTCTTGTGAGGCAAAGGCTTTAACCCCTGAGTCATCCCCACAGATTAGTATTTATTCTTAAGTATAAAAGTATTTCTTAGGTAGTGCTGGTAACAAAATCTCATCAGCACTTGATACTCTGCACCCAAAAATGACTTCATTGCTGGTAACTCTCCAATGTCTGAAACCCCAGCTTTGAGGGGGCAGAAACAGGAGGGTTGCTATGGCTTATTGGTGTCTAGCTTAGCTGAGACCCAGGTTCAAGAAAAGACCTACTTCAGAGAAACAGGCAGAGAGTATTTAAAGAGGACACTTGGACACCTTCTTCTGGCCTCCATGTGCACCTGCACTTACAGGTGTATATCCTTGCATACATCCCCATGTGAACACACACACACACATGCACACACACACACACACACACACACACACACACAGATGCACGCATGCATGCATGCACACACGCACGCACATATAATTTTTTTTTAAAGAAAGAAATGGCTTCGGTCTGACGCTCATGGTCTTGGAAACCTGAAGCAGTCTGACTATAGATATTTTCACAATCTGAATCAAAGGGTGTCAATCTTCCCTTCTCATCCACAGTAAACTGTTCTTGTACAAGCTTTAGGAAGCAGAAGTTACCAAGGTAAGTATTGCAATGTGAAGATCTAAGTCTACCATGAGCTCAAGTGAATTAGTTGCTATCTATAGCTACCTTTTTGCTGGGGGAGGGGGAATGGATGGAGTTTGTTAAAAGCATCAGAGGATAGTGGCTGCATCACTATTGACTGCTGCAAAAATGCTTAGCAGAGATAAAATGTCCTCTATTGACTGAGGAAGCAAAGTGCTGTACTGTACAGCTGGGGCTGGTGGGGGGTAAATGTCATCTTTGTCAAATATAGCACACACACTCAGTAAAAAACTAGTTTGCATGAGAAAGTGTATGTGCCTGTGTGCTTTGATTTATGGATAACCGGTTGTTAATTTTTAACATGATCATAAGGCCTAGTTTTCATTTTTAAAGTACTGATCTACCTCATGCGTAAGGAGCTTAAATTCCAGTGTCCTTTGCCAGGATAGTAATTATATGTAAGTGGGAGAATTTTTTTAAGTCAACAATAAATGTGTGCTATGAAAATAGCAGTTTGACTCCTACATTTATTTCATAGCAAGAGGCATGAAACAGCCCTGTTGAATTTTTCCCCAAATGTGCTCCAGATGTGTATAGATAGATCACTAAATATAAACCTAATTGCTTTTCTCATTTTGTCCTGCTGCTAAGCAACTTTTACATCAATGTGGTAGACACAGGATAAGTTCTTTACCATCACTGTTCTTTAGAATAACATTAAGTTATAAGAAAGTGACTGATGTATGTTCCTAAATACATTATGATTAATTGACTCACAGATGGTGCAACACTGCCATGTTGATTATTTTGTGAAGGATCAACTTATTTGTTCACTTGTTCAATGGCCCAAGCTATACAAGGACAAAAGCCACTCATATTTCCCTTCAAGAAACAGCTTAATTTTTGGCTATGAAAAACACAGAAAAATGCAGTCCGGTAATGCAGACATGTATAGTGTTTGAGCTAGGCATGGCTTCCTGACTGGTGGTCATCTTCTTTTACTGTCATTTTTCTATATGCTGTCAATTTTTATAACGAGGAGTCTCTATTTTGAATAGAGCTGCAATGAACATAGATGAACAGGGGTCTTTGTAATAAGATGTAGATTGTCAGTAAGACCCTATTTACTGAAGATGCAACACAAAGCGAATACAGTACATGGGCAAAGTGCATCAGTTGAAATTGGTCTAAGGACTTTCTCCTTGCTGGATAGCTTATACAGTACCAAGGAATACTGTAGAAGCTGCTGAGGAGGAGAGAAATAATCATGTCAAGAGCTCCATCAAGAGCATAAGATCTGTATGTTGCAATATAGATCACCATGGCAACAGGTGACCACCAGTGTAATAGTGGCATGAGCACTAAGAAGACAACCAACAGCTTTCTGATTGGACTCAGGACCCACTTATCAGAATGGTGCCCATCCCTGTTACTGTAAACTAGAACAAAGAACCTAAAAAGGGAAGGAAATAGATCAATAGGGAAGACAGCCGATAAACCTATAGGTAAGAAGACAGTATTATCCAACTGCTTTTTGTTAGCTGTTAATATCCCACAGAATGGGAACTCACAGTGGAAACTTTGAGTCTAAAGCTGGATGAGAGAAGGGAAATGCGCACATCAATGGGGTGGCCTGAAGAGAAGTAACTTTTTATACTACGGAGGCCTGAACCCCCACAGGAGTAGACAAGCCAGAGTGATTCCAGAGACCCATTGAGGCATGCGGGCAGAAGGGTGGGAGGGAATAGTGAAGGGAAGGGAGGGAATAGGAGGAAGGAGGGAGGAAGGGAAACAGGTGAATACTCAATATGCTTGTAAAAGTAGAAAAATTAATTAAAAAATAAAGAATCCATTAAAAAACAGGTAGTCTGTATATATTCTTTCTTTAAGTACCCCCAACCCCAAATTCTAGTGAGGATTGCTTCAAAAAGATTTCTTACTAAAAGGTTACAACTCCATTCTTACTATTAAATTGTCAGATCCAAGAATCCCAGAACCAGGAGTTATCTGATACGTCTTTCAATTTTCCCATTTTACAGGGGAAACACATGCAATTTCACAGTTACCAAGTGATCTCATTATCCTGCAGTATTCATTTTTTTGGAACACTTCCTTTTTCTGAGCATTGTTTAAAATACTGAACTATATTGCCAATCTGATTTATTTTTTATGATCTGTGCAACGAAGGGGCCTGAGCAGCTTTCCTGAGGAGAGATGACCTCAGGTTTGAGAACAGATTGCATCACACATGTTCAGTCCAGAGTCTCAGGCAAGACCCACTACCCTTGTCCACCCTGCTGCCCTTGTAGTCCACTTCATTTTTTCATACTTGCTGGAGGGTTCTGCTATAACTCCAAAATCTCACTACCAATGCACTTGGTCTTTCTCCTGAATTTGAGTTGGGATGTTTAAGCCTTAGAAAAAAATATCTTTGTTCTACTATTTATATTGTTTTACTCTGAGCCATTCATTCAGTTAAATGGCAATTTCAGTAATTGACATGTTTGTCAAAGCTTCCTTCTCTTCTCCAAGAAGGAAATGTGGCAAATTTTACTGTCATGGAGTTCTTGGATATGCCCAGTAAGGAACAGTAAGCTGTCACTGTGTACCAGAAAAGGGACAGAGGGCTAATTTGAAGGAGGAAAGTTAACCTCCCTTCTCTCCTTAGGTGATGATAATCGAGGTCTATTCTCAAGTTTTTTAGAAATCAGCTTGGAGGCTTTTCATTGTCCTCAAGATGCCAGCCTCCAGCACAGCCTGACTACTTGTAATTGAGAAAAACAGGATTTTAGGCCCATTTACAGCACCAAGACTCTGCAGATATAAAAAGTGCCATAAAAATAGTTTTAATGAAACTCCTGGACTTTCATGTAATGGACTTGAATTTTAGTTAAAATTTCAAAGCTATTTAGTCTTTTACTTATGTGGCAAATTTAATACTCAACTTTCTTTCTGTAGCAGGAAGCAATCAATAGTTTTACATTCTAATTACCAGAAGGAAGAGCTCCATGAAGTCACAGAAGGAGCTGGTATGACATTTATTTGATTTTGATATAGGCAAGCAAACTTGTGTATTATATATTACATATATATCAAGCACACATGTACTGCATACATGTATCTATCTGTATCACATGCAAACATTGGGTCACCACTTAATTTCACTTAATTGTGGGAGAAATAGGCTAGAAGATAAAAGTTAAGACAGATATTTGTGCTTGCAGTTGTTTTGATGATCTTGCCTTTCAAGGATGGGGAGAAATCAAGTTAAAACAACAAAACAAAGAGAGAGACAAGGTCACAAGTCAGTATATCCACTGTTGGCCACCTAAAGATCAGACTCCTATAAACTATACCTAAAAGACATTTCCAGTCAAATTAACCTGCCGTGATGGACAGCATGTGGGAAGGAAAGCCAGTTGCCTGGGCAACAGGAATGAAATTTGACCTTAGAAGAAAGAAGGCAATTAAGACTTACAGCTGCTTGCAGAATATTTCTCTCTGACTTTTGGAGAAAGAAAATAAAAAGGTTTATATCCTATTAGGCTGAGATGGAGAGAGCATCTTTATCAAGTGATTTCCCATTCAAATTATAGGCTGAATGACAGAGTTTTATGGTGAGCTAAATCAGCATCAGGAATGGGAAAGGTGCTTGCACACAGAGGGAGGAGATATGTTCAGTCATGCCGGAATGTAGAAGGGTACAAAGGGAGCTAGTGACTGTCCCATGGTGTTCCCCAGTATGCTTCAGGAAGATGCCATGTGGTTGCCACAGAAAGCAGGGATCTTCTCTAAACTAACCTAAATGTAAAGCAAATGCAACCACGGGAAGAAAGAGAACAAGGGAGAAAGTGCTACAGACAACTGGCTGCCGAGCCATCTAATGCTTCCTCCGCACCTCTTCCCATGAGCTTTAACTTATTTCTGTGGCATACCCGATTTATTTCTGACAGATACTGCGAGCTTAATGTAAAAAGAAGGGAGGTGACCTTTTTTTTTTTTTTTCTTGAAGTGCTGACTTTGCAAATTGTGCTCTTGAGATAATATAGTGTTCTAGGGAACAAGAATCCAGAAAAAGGGAAGGGAATAGATCAATAGGGAAGACAGCCAATAAACCTACAGGTAGGAAGACAGTACATCAAACTGCTCTGTAGGTAGCTGTTACTATACCCATAGAATGGGAACTTAAAATGGAAATCTTTGGTCTAAAGCTGAATGAGTAAAGGGAAATATACTCATCAGTGGGATGGCCTGAAGAGAGGTAACTTGGTATACCATGGAGGCCTGAGCCCCCACAGGAGTAGACAAGCTACAGTGAACCCTGGGGTCCATAGAAATATATGAGCGGAAAGGTGAAAGGGAGTGGGAGGGAATGTTGAAGGGAAGGGAGAGAATGGAAGGGGGGAGAGAGGAAACAATATGCTTGTAAAAGTAGAAAAAAATACAATAATAAAACAGATAATACAGGAAAAAAGAGGCTGCCTGTACACAGAACATTTCCTTGGGTGCCTCATACATCTCCTGAATTGATGGAATAAAATGTGGTCAAATGGGGTTTTCATATCAATCTAAAATATTCTTTGTTTTATCAATGCCTGCTTTTTAGCAGCAAAGAAAACACATTTCATTCCATGGAATGAAAAATAAGGAAAACTTGATGGGCTAAAATCTTGATTAATGGAAATAATCTACTTAATGCAATTATATATCTAGCTCTTTGTTCTATGCATTTGCTATTATATGCTTACTAAAAAGTCATTTACAAACATGATATCTGATGCATCATTATCTTACACTGCTTCAGATTTTTTTGACTGTAGAACTTAACGGTAATAGGTAGATGACTAGCTACAAAAGAAGTGACTTAGGACACTCTCTAGATTGGATTTTAGGAAACACATATATTCCCTTATTTGATCAGTACTCATTGCTGGGCAGTAAAATTATAGTTAGTAAATAATTCCATTTCATTAGACATGTTTTACTGAATTTATAGTTTAATTAGAGAGTTAGTTTAAAAATCTTAAACTGTACTTCTTTATTGCTCAGAATTTAAAAATGTTTGAAATGGTTTCAGAAGGCTATTTCATGGCCACTAACAAATAGAACATAGAGTAATTTCTTTGAACTTGTTTGTCAGTCTTTTTGAACAAATTGTAATAAACATTTCAGTGAGTTCTACTTAATAAATTTTCTCATAACTACTGAACATGTAACTTCAATATTTCAATACAATCAACAAATCAAATCAAACATTCATTCATTTTACAACTCTTTTGAAGGCAATAGTTGGGACTACACAGTACACAAAGATGCAGTATGTGAGAATTAAGTGTGAGTTTGCCATCATTCAAAAGAAGAGTTATTGACAAGTAAGCTGGGTTGATACTAGTTTTATGGAGAGGTAGGGAGATGGTTACAAATTTGAGATTGGGTACCTGTGACCAAAGTAAGTAACTAGATGATAAGGAGAAGTGGAATACTTGTTATTAATTCTGTGAAAGTATTTTTAGGATACTGTAATTTTTGTTGACAAAAGATGGAAAGGAAGATATTCTTCCTTCTAACCCACTCATGATATTAAGAATACCTGCATTTTTTTGGCAAAAGTAAATAAAACTTCTAGAGAACACCTCAAGACTACATGTATTTAATACCATTCTCCCAACTGCTTCACTATATTCTAATTCTTAATTCTTACTCTACTTCCAAGTCTGATTCTTAATGGTCTAGTCAGTTGGCAAGATTTTTTTGTAAAGAACTTGACAGACATACTTGCTGTGGCGTACCATCACTGTCTTTTTTATATGTTTCAAAAATGAATATAGTGAATTTATGACACTTTCACTCCTCATTTTCCCCTTACAGCTCTTCACCTCTGCCAGACTCCCTCCTATTTTCCAATGTTTTCACTTGCACTTGCACAAGTGAAAGTCCACTGTGCTTCATCAAGTTTGCCTTTGATGACATATGATTGGCATGATTTATGCTCCTGCAAGTATCCTAGATCAGTGAGTATACCATTAAGGAGAGCATCTTTTACTTCTCTATCAGTATTAGCCCTCATCAGTCTCTCAGGGAGAGGTGAAGCATCTTGAGACCTTTCCCCTTTCATGCCACTAGTGTTTTAACTACTCAACGGTGATACAGCTGAGGCAGATAGAGACAAATTGTCACTGATGGGCAAGACTTTGTGCCAACTTTTATCCACAATAATGGGCAGTTATTATGGTTTGACCAGTGAGCCATAGCTTGTGGACTCCTGGTTTAGTTTAGCCTTTTAATTGTGGAATTAAATGAAAATTAATTCATAAGAAAACAAAAACTTTTAATACAGACCATTTCCATCAACATATTATACCTCTCGAAGTTACAAGTATTATGCAAATATTACCAATTAGCTATTCACCAAAGGACTTCCGGCTTCATCCTTTATCTTTCAAATATATTTAACACAGACAAGAGATAACACAAATTTCAAAGTACAGTTGTTGGGGTACTGGGGTAGGTATCAGCTTTTCCAAATTTGAAATCTTTTTTTTTTAAACAAGCTATGCAAAAAGCATGTAAACCATGCTACTTTGGTAAGATATTATTTCAGAAATCAGAGAAAAGGGTGATATTCTACTACACACTTGGATGAGTTTCAAATCTGATCAAGGAAAATGGTTAATGACTGAGGTCTCTGTAATTTTTTTCTTTTTTATTTACAGAAACCTTTAGAGAACACAAATGGACAAAAAAATTTCTCCCTTGAGAAATTAACTGGAAGTCACATTTTAAGAACACATCTAGTTTCTCTGTCTACACAGACCTTTGGAGGGTATGCAATATGACATGAATCTTCTTTAGCCAAAGTGATGATATTTGGTGCGATGTGTGTGGTTATGAAACTCATTCCAGGCTACAGGAAGAGATTCTGTCAATCAGGAGTGCCCATCCTTGGCTGGATAATGATTTATGACTCCAAGACTTAATGAGGAAAGAGCTAGTCTGCACATGCATGCATCTGATAACGTTCTGTGATTGTAGCTGGAGCTAGGCATTGTTGTTTTGGATTTGGGGAGGAAACTTCAGTATTACATGCTCATTTGAGTACTGGAAGCAGAAATGACTAAAAAACATGTGCCAAGTGTCATGATTACAGAAAATATTTCAAAAGCTTACTTCAAAAGTGCCAATGGTTCATTAATTTAGACTAGTTTTGAGGTTATTAAAATGGCATAATTCCTGCCCACTTGGAAATAGGAATTTTTATTTTAATAGTAACAACACTTTGAAAATGATTAATTTATAAAGTATCATGATAAGATATCACCACAAACAATATTTCACTTAATCTTTAGTTTTTTTTGTCACTACCATGCTATTGAAGAGGTAAGTACAGAAAAGCTACAAGCCTGGTCTTTCAGCATGGAAATGGGAGAATATGAGTCAAAGCAAATTGTCTTTTTCTTAGCTGCACCATCCCATTTCTCTTCCAGACTTTCTGGACTTGCCTTTTATTTTACTAGATTCTAATGTATGAGTGCAAGGTGATGATACTTACAATACAGTAGAGGCAGAAAGACAGGAAATTATTCTAAAATGATGCCTTCATGTAATAATTATCCAAAAGGCATTTTATTGGTTACTTTGTGACCTTAAAATATAATATACTGTTGTAGGAAGAAAAAAATGTAATATAGCAAGAACTTGAATTGAAATGACATCTGGAGACCAAAGTCAGAGAGACTGGAGAAAGACTAATTAATCATTCAAGCTTCTCTGTGTAATAAGGGAGAAAGAAATTTCTCTCATTAAACTCCAAAAACAGTTAGGGAGATCAACTAAGAAAACAAACATGACACCATTTAAAGTTGAAGAGCACAATTCTGAGTTGGGTACAATGATGAGTGCTGTAATAAGATTGAGTACCCAATGCCAAATGGAAGCTATAACTTCATGGGAAATTGGTAAGAACCTGAGGGATTCCATACAAAGATACAGATCAATGAAAGCTGCAATTACTTCCAATGACTGACAGAACACTAAAAAAATGTCAATCATTAAATATCTGACTACAAAGTAAAGGCTATAATCCATGTATTTTTGAGTCAGGAAAAATTAAGCATATACCATTTACTGAAAACTTATATGCAAGAGCAAATGTTTAAGCTAATACCTTTTGTTTTCAATGATGGCCAAATTGCCCTGAACGTATGAGGGCATCAGTAATTACTTGTCTGGTAATAGTAGTGCAGCATATACTTAATATGAATTATTGGAACTCTGGGATATTGATTATAAAGTCAAAGCTTTCAAATTGTTTAATAAGTAGACTTGAATTTGGTCACAATTATGCACAAAACCATATGGGATAAGTACCTGGAAAAGGTACAAATATGAAGGCCTATTTCTAACTGTATCAATTTAAATTACCTAAATTTATAGATGTAATTTGGTAAGGGAAGAATCAAATTAGGTAAGAATGTGCTACAAAATGATATCTACAAAATAAATCTGAGCCATTCACTAAATAGTTCATTATCTTATAGAACTAAGGAAACAATAAAAACACTTGATACAGTTTTATCCATATGCCTACTTATAACCACGATATCATTAGAAAAGTACATTAATACCAAGAACAGAAAGTAAGAGCCAATTATTTTTGGCTTCCTGGATATTTGAATTATGGATGATTTTAGTAAAATGCAAGAAAATGGTAGAGAGCTGGCTATACCCTCATGTAACAGAGGAAATACATGATACTGTTAAAGATATTTTGGAGCATTCTATCCTATGAGTCTAAGACTATTCATTTGAAACAGCAATGTACTACTATGTAAATGGTAAGGAAACCTACATTCTTACAAGCTGATGTAAACTTTAACAATTGATACAATCAGACTCACAGAAGATAAGCATGAAAGCCAAAGAAAATGAAGAAATTTATCTTGACAAAGACAACAAGAAAGGTAGAAAGGTAGGCCATTTGGGTTTTCTTTGATTTGTTTAATTATGAAATATTTATTGACTTGTAATACAGAACAGGGGTTAGGGTCAGAACTAGGTACAAGGGGTAGTAATATATGGAAGAAAATATAGTAGCTTAGGAAAGAACTCTTTCATAACACTGCTGTGTAGAACTAGAGGGGCTATTTCAGAAGTGAAGGTCTCCTTTCATTACTATTACCTATGCAGTAGCTAAATTGATGGTCTCTTCCTAAATCAGGCTCCTTTGGTCTCTCCATTCTTCATAGAATAGGAACAAGGAAAGGTGCAGCATGAGCTGCTGGTGTGAGATTGTGTGCATTGTAGAAATGGTTAAGAGAAGCAGCTGCCACTTTAATAATCTCCCTCCAACACAACTGGCAGGTTAGCAGAGACGAAGAGTGCACACAGTGGATGTAAAAGTCACATTTTCCAGGGTGAGTCATGTCCAGAGAATGGCAAGGCCGGGCACTGACCGGGTGCTGTCTGCACAATGAAACCACACCAGACAGTGAAGTCATCAGGGAAGAACAATGTGGAGAGATCTATCCTGGTGACCCATGTGTGGGGCAGATGCAAGGTGGATCAGACAGTCCCTGAACAGAAATGATCTCCACTTTCATGGACAATACCCCAGCAGCTTTGAGATAAAGGGGTAAGGCTGTATCAATGTGTCTCTTTTCCTGGCTTATTTAGGATAAAGAGTTCTCAGACAGGATAATTTGACTCAATCTAGATAAAATGCAATGATTCTACAAGGCATAAGTGAATCTGAGACAGTAAATATAAGGACAGGAAATGAGGACTCTGACAAAGAAGGGTTCATTCTACTGGAGTGACATATGAAGACAATCACAACAAAACCAGTGACCCATCAAGAAATGGTGTGGCTGGCACAATGCGACACTCTCACAATAATAGAGAGACAAGCAAGTAAAAATGAATAAGACATTTGAAATGCAAATTAAAACCACAATAAGAGACCCACTTCATTCTTTTCAAGATGAATATAATAAAGAAAAAGAGACAGTAAGTGTGGCTAGAGAAAGTAGAATCCTCATACATTGCTGGTGGGAATGCAAAATTCTGGTGCTTTGGAACGGTTTGGTAAATTTTCAAAAGGTTAAACATGCATTTACCTTGTACTCTAAAGAATGAAGACAATTAAAGTTGTGTTTATCTAACTTGTACATAATATGTGCACAAGAATGGAAATAGTCAGAAATTTCATCATTTGGTAAATGGTTAAATAAAATGTGGCACACTTACACAATCTAATATCATCAGCAATAAATAATAAAGTACTAACACATGTACTAAACCAGAAACATTCTGCTAACTGAAAAAACCTGACTGGAAAACATTGTTTATTATATGAAACTACCTAAATGTAATGTTCAGAAGAAGCAAATATGCAGAGACAGAGAGTGGGTTACTCACTGCCAGGGGCTGGAGGGAAGGAAGAATGGCAGGAACTGCTAGCAGACCTATCTTCTACTACTGATAAAAATACCTTCAAGTTGGCTGTGATGATGGCTGCACATATAATATGCTCTCTGAACACTGGAAGCACTTTGAATATAGCTTGTTTAAATGTAGACGAATGGTGACATAAAATACCTTCTGAGACATTGCACGAAATGGAAATATCTAATAATTCTTAATACTTAAATGACATTTTGAAAATACTGGGCCAAGTAAAATGTAATTAGATACCATTTTTAATATGGAGATTAGAAAATATAAAATTACTATGAAGCCTTGTACATATTTCCATTGGATGGGGTTGCTTTTCAAGGATGTATTACAGGCAAAAGAGAAGTGTGAAGGGACAATTTGCAGCTCTAACAGTGCAGTTAGTTTTGGGGAACACGGATGAAAGATATAATAATGACCACATATTCTTAAGCTTAGCAATAACAAGCATGCTGATGGTTCATGAGGCAGCACAGCAGTACTCTCAGGGGAATCTACAAAGGGTGCTGCTGGTGATTCCAAAGAAATGTGAAAAACAGATGGAGTAGAAAGCAGGGAGGAAACCATTTGGTTTCTTTTTCTCCCTGAAGGAGAAGTAGGCCTACTAAATGCTTGTTAGAATTCAACTCTGATACCCTCCCACCATGTTTGTTCCTACTAGTTAGTGATTGTTTCACATATACCCTGTAGTATAACATATCATTCAATCAATATTTAGATATTTAAAATGCTATTTGTTCCTATTCTTTACATGAAGGGTTTAAGGAGTAACAA